>CP139505.1:309145997-309752607 GCA_021014915.2 Artemisia tridentata subsp. tridentata | reverse complement strand
ATGGTACGTAGTAGCAGTTACGAGTAAGAAGATGTTGTATCAACCGATGGCCGTGAAGAAGACTTCTCGTACATTAAATGTGTTGAGAATTATGTAAAGGTGGTGATCATCTCGACTATTATGAACTAGAGGATAATTACTTTAATATGGTACGTAGTAGCAGTTCTGATATTTAATTTGGATAAATGTAATTATTAATGGTGCAGTAACTGGTAACTAGTGTAGTTTAACTGTATCTATTTTATAACTGTAATGATAGTATTTTGGTTTGTTAAATGGTAGCAATTTGTGTTCTTGATGTGATGATTGCACAGTTAGATTTTATGGTAGCAGTAATTCTGTTGTTGATTTGATGATTGCACATATTTATTTAATGGTAGCACTTTGTGTTCTTCATTTTTCATGTTGGTTTATGATTTAATGGTAGCAGTTTGTGTTAAATGGTGTCAAGTTGTGTTCATGATCTTGGTGTAATTGTGTAAATTTGAGTTCTTGATTTGATATGCAGTTTGTGTTCATGATCTTTGTTCCAGATCATGGTTCATGATTTGCGATTAAGATAATGATATACGGAGTATAACATTTGGAGCCAAAATTTTGATTTTTTCAAGTTTATGCTTTACTAAACAGGTTCAAATTTAAGGCAAAATTTTAAAATAATTCAATTGTTATTTTGAAATTAGAATTTGGAGCCAAAATTTTGATCCAAAATTTTGAAATCGCCTAATTAGAAGCGGGTATACCAAGAATAAGGTACGATTCATCTTCTTCCTATACCCTCTTTTCTCTCCTAAAAACAAAAAAAACTACAAAGAAAACACAATAATCAATTCTTATATCACCATTACTCTCAAAGCCAGAATCATTTTCTTGTACCCATTGTTACTCAAGAGTCATGGGAATTCAACCCATTGTTGATAATCATATTTTGCTTCCTGCTGATAATGAACATGATGATAACAACATAGACTATGAATCCGAAAAGTATTTTGATGAGGAAGATCTAGATGCGCCTGGAACCAACCAATCAGATCGGATACTAGCTAAGAGAGGCATGACCAGGCTATTTAAGTTTCGCATGAAATATGGCAACCCTGGTGAAATAAAGCTCAAGGTAACCTTCGATGCATTGAATAGGGTATCAGGGTTACACAGAGCACTGTTTACGAGTTTTTTAGGAGATCTGGTTCGTGAGCACATAGGTTTGAAGAATCTTTCCTGGAGGAATGTGAATAAAGAAGAAAGAGATAAACTATGGACTGACATCACTGTACATATATACTACTGTATTTTTTAACCCAGTACTACATAATTTTATCTATGCAGTTACATTATGTGCAACTAATTAACAACATTGTGTTAATCTTTGCAGCGATATTTTGATGTTGACGTGACATTCAAAAAATTGGTAATGACTCGCCTTGGTAAACTGCTAAGGACTTTCAGAACGAAGCTCAGAGAAGAATACATTTTGCCCCACCTAAATACACCTTCCAAACTGAATGAAGTCCCGGCCAAGTATAGTCGATTTGTGAAATCAGAAGACTGGGTCGAGTTTGTAAACAACACGAACACCGATGAATACAAGGTTTTAATTAGTCATCTTTATTTAAGTCTATATGTCATTTCATAATTTTCAGTTTGCAGCATTACCATATGTAAACGCCTTATGATTTTGTGTTTTTAGAAGATAGCTGATGAAGCTAAAATGTCGCGTTCCAAAAATATTTATCAGCATAAAATGGGACGAGGTGGATATGTTTATTTGAAAGAGAAAATGGTAAGATCACATGTGTATGCACCTTCATATTTTCGTTTATCTTGTTTTAACTTTACATGTGTATGCATTTGATGTTTATTAGATCGAAAATAAAGAGATTGAAGCAGATGAAGAACCCCCGCGTGGTATAATGTGGTTGAAAGGAAGGGTAAACAACGATGGCGAATTTCCAGATGATGAGATCACATCAGTGGGAGATACCCTTGTAAGTTTGACTGCAAATTCTATTATTATGCTTATATACCAGCAGGATTAAATGTGTACTAGCAGTAGTAAATTGTGTACTAGCAGTGGTAAACACTAGCCATATTTGTAATTGAAGTTCATGAGCATCACTAACTCCATCTGAGCAGCATTGACTCAAATAAGAGCATCAGTTACTCTAACAACATCCAGAAGACTTTTAATCCCAACATTTCCTATATTTTTTTTTGCAGAAAGAATCTGATGACCAGATCAAGAAATTGTCCAATGTGATTACAGAAACAAAAAGAATACTTACTTAACTGATGGCACAGTTGAGTCAACAAGGGGTGCAGTTAAATTTGTCATCTCAATTTCCAGTAGCCTCAAATGCAAGCCAACAAGGGTCTACAGATTCCCAATCGCAAGGAAATGTGTCTCCAACACAAGGAGTACCAACAATATGTATTTCAACATGTTTCTTGTTATTCTTTTGTTTATATAATGTAACGTGTTTTATATATACATATAGGAACCTGCTAAAACTGTTGGACCTAAGAAAAAGCCTAAGTCACGACAAAACGGGCCTCCATATTCCCAATCAGAACAAAATGTGTCTCCAACACAAGCACTGCCAACAGTATGTATTTCAACATGTTTCTTGTTATTCTTTTGTTCAAATAATTTCTGATATATGTACATGCAAAAATTCTTTTTTTAAGCCATTTAACTGCAAACTGTGGCACTTAAAGAAATCAAATATCGTTGCTTTGGGTACATACATGTGTTTTTTCAACGTACATATATATAATTCTTGATATATAATTCAATGTTTGATACAAGCGTCTTTTGTTACTACAGGTTACACTGCCAACTACAATGCAAAAGAAAAGTGACAACAACTATGGACCAACAGCACCATCGAAGCGCAAAAGTAATGTCTCTATTGAAGCCCTAAAGCAAGCTATGCCGGCGAAGAGTCAAAAGTCTTTAAATTATGGTACTTGAGAATTTGATTATGTACGACATTACAATTGTATATTCTGTTCAGTTATATACATTCGAGTTTTATTCAATTTCAAATTTCTTTTTGTTTATGATTCTGTTTTACATATATAATATACACATTCCAGCAGCACTAGCATAGTACTAGCAGTAGCAACTCTGCTCCAACAGTACTAACTTAAAAATACCAGTAATAACCCTGTGACTAAAAGATGCAGTCACGTATTATGGTCACGCTTATCAACATTATTGGTCACTCTTTGTTTAATTCGATGTGTGACTAAATATTACAAAAGGCCACACAAACATAAAATTCAAGTGGCCATTGGATGATCAATAGTCACACAAAATACAAATTTCTTCACTTTAAACAGCATATGGTCACACTTATTAACACTTTTGGCAACTTTATGCTTAAGTGTATGTGACTAAATACCCAAAACAAACATGCTTTGTGTGACTGAATATTACAAAAGGCCACACAAACTAAATATTCATGTGACCATTGGATGATCAATAGCCACACAAAATACACATTTCTTCACTTAAAACAGCATATGGTCACACTTATTAACACTTTTGGCCACTTTATGCTTAATTGCATGTGACTAAATACCTAAAACAAACATGCTTTGTGTGACTAAATATTACAAAAGGCCACACAAGCTAAAAATTCATGTGACCATTGGATGATCAATAGTCACACAAAATACACATTTCTTCACTTAAAACAGCATATGGTCACACTTATTAACACTTTTGGCCACTTTATGCTTAATTGTATGTGACTAAATACCCAAAACAAACATGCTTTGTGTGACTAAATATTACAAAAGGCCACACAAACTCAGAATTCATGTGACCATTGGATGATCAATAGTCACACAAAATACACATTTCTTCACTTAAAACAGCATATGGTCACACTTATTAACACTTTTGGCCACTTTATGCTTAATTGTATGTGACTAAATACCCAAAACAAACATGCTTTGTGTGACTAAATATTACAAAAGGCCACACAAACTAAGAATTCATGTGACCATTGGATGATCAATAGTCATACAAAATACACATTTCTTCACTTAAAACAGCATATAGTCACACTTATTAACACTTTTGGCCACTTTATGCTTAATTGTATGTGACTAAATACCCAAAACAAACATGCTTTGTGTGACTAAATATTACAAAAGGCCACACAAACTAAGAATTCATGTGACCATTGGATGATCAATAGTCACACAAAATACACATTTCTTCACTTAAAACAGCATATGGTCACACTTATCAACACTTTTAGCCACTTTATGCTTAATTGTATGTGACTAAATAACCAAAACAAAGATGCTTTATGTGACTGAATATTACAAAAGGCCACACAAACATAAAATTCATGTGGCCATTGGATGATCAATAGTTACACAAAATACACATTTCTTCACTTAAAACATCATATGGTCACACTTATTACCACTTTTGGCCACTTTATGCTTAATTGTATGTGACTATATACCGAAAACAAACATGCGTTGTGTGACTAAATATTACAAAAGGCCACACAAACTAAGAATTCATGTGACCATTGGATGATCAATAGTCACACAAAATACACATTTCTTCACTTAAAACAGCATATGGTCACACTTATTAACACTTTTGGCCACTTTATGCTTAATTGTATGTGACTAAATACCCAAAGCAAACATGCTTTGTGTGACTAAATATTACAAAAGGCCACATAAACTAAGAATTCATGTGACCATTGGATGATCAATAGTCACACAAAATACACATTTCTTCACTTAAAACAGCATATGGTCACACTTATTAACACTTTTGGCCACTTTATGCTTAATTGTATGTGACTAAATACCCAAAGCAAACATGCTTTGTGTGACTAAATATTACAAAAGGCCACACAAACTAAGAATTCATGTGACCATTGGATGATCAATAGTACACATTTCTTCACTTTAAACAGCATATGGTCACACTTATTAACACTTTTGGCCACTGTTTTTTAAATTGTATGTGACTAACTCGAAAAAAACAACACATGATGTGTGACTAAATCATCACAAACGTCACATTTATTATATTTTCGTGTGGCCATAGGATGGGAAATAGTCACATACTGATAAATCCAACAAAACTTGTGCCTAATTAGTCACACATATTCGGGTTTTGGTCACTCTTTTTCGATGAAAACGGCCACAAACTAAACAATGTGACCATATGATTCCTACGGTGGCGCGACTTTTTGTCACACACACCCAAAAAAATGTGTGTGACTATATGCATATAGTCACGCATTTCCAGTGTGACGATAGGTGAAATTTGTACCAGTGACGGTTTGATAGATACAAAATTGTGGTATTAACTCACTATAGTTAATAATCTTGGATTGAGATACAAAACGGTAAGGGGGATCTCGTTAATCCATTCTTGACATTAAAGAAGAAGATTTGAAGTTTGATTCTTGTTGTGCTAGAATCAAAAGGTACGTTTCACTTTAAATATTCGGTTAATTCTTATGTGTTAAAATTAGATCCTACGCTTCCGCATATGTGTATGATGATTACTAGATTAATATATGAACTAGTCATGATTATTAAATTCTAACAAAAACAACCTATTTGGCATAAATAAACTGTTATATGCTTATAATAGCTTTACCCAAATATTCCCTTACTTGATAACTCACCTAAAGGGAAGCAACCGTTTGCACCCAATACTGAACTCAATAGGACCTTCCTTCCACGCCACGCAAGTGTTCCAGGCACTGAAAACACATGATAGGAAATACGATGTTCCATATATGTGATAGAAAATATGTTGCATATTTTTGGTCCTAGTTCCACAAAAGGTCCTGATCAATAATAGACTACAGTTCCCAAAGAAAGATGGGAAACAAAAGAGGATGACGCAAAAAAGTAATCAGCACCAAATTACTTGTCATGCCATTCTCTTCAGTTTCACATCTTTCTTTGGTGAAATGCACTCCACCGATGATTAGAGCCTTTTGTGGAATTGAATCTGACAACATGCATAAGACAAACATACAGCAGCCTGTACATCTATCAGATAAGTAGATAAGTAATGTAAACGACCCAAAAGATCAAAACATTTAATCTTAAAAAGAATTGGTGACTCTTAACAAATCAGGTAAATGATAAATATTTATATGTAAAAAAGGGAAAAAAGAAGAAAAAGAAAAAAATAAAATGGATCATTACACACATTACTTCGTAGATGGTTGGTTTAAGCTCGTAAATCACACTGGAAGTTAAAGAAAGGACGTTAGTAGTGTTAAAGGCCTTTTTTTTAAATTCTGATCTGAGTTATGTGGTTAAACCATCCGTCTACAAAGTAATGTGGGTAAACAATACATATATAAAGCTAGCTGTTTAGGTAACCAAATACATTTTGGCATAACATCATGGCTGACACAATGTTGTACTCAATTGATTATCAAACCTTGTGGCAACACACGTGTGACGGAAAATCTACGTATAAAGTATGTCTAAATGTACTTTATAAATAACTGTAATAGGCAAAAAGTAACATAGTTAACCCTTCTAAGGTCCCCTTCCAATTCCTTTTGCCTTTTCAACACCTTTGCGCAAAGGCCTGCACCAGACATATTGCTAGATTGTTGAAATAACAAAAGGAATTGGAGGGGAAACTTAGAATGGGTAACTATGTTGAACACCGTATGTTAATATTTGCAAATGAAGAACGCGGTGGAGTTTAAAGTAGAAAGAGTATGGTTGATAGTAGTACTGTTTTACCATTTAATGAGACAGTTCTGGTTTAATGTGTCATAACAATAAGGAAGATGTTGTGAGAAATAGAAACTTGAAACCGGAAGAAATCTAATTAAATACAAAATGTCTTTAACTGGAATCTTTGCACTGTAAAGTGCACCGCGTTCTTTATTTGCCAATATTGGCACACGATGTTATATGTCTATTATAGCTTAGTTCCTATTACAATCTAGCATGAATACGGAAAGAAAAAAAAATGGAAAACCGATATAAGGCTTTATTGGAATTGTTAATAGAGAAGGGTAAAAAAATGAAAGATCCACCAATGAAATAAATCATCAGAAAAGACATATTCAGCAAGTCCTAACAGATATTTTAGCTAAAATATAATGAAATATTCTTTGATTTAAGATACCTGCTGGCATGGCTTATTCACTGACATTAGTTGTTGTTGAAAAGAGAGTGTAGAAGATGTGCGTGTAAGGATATCAAATTCCCTAGTAGCTGTATATATATTAGTAAATCAAATCGAGTGCAACCAAACCCGCACTTTCACTCAAGATCACCCCATGTTTGTCGTTCTTGACATTTAAGATGAGGCTCAAATCTACAATTTTTTGGGTGACTCCACACACCCGTCGTGGCTGCAACCACATAACAGTCGTGGTTACCCTGCCAATATGTAACAACCGTGATTTTAGTAGGTTAGTTTGACTAATAGTCTCAACCTATTTAAATATTATGTGGTGTGTACTATGTGCTTAGATGTGGTATATGTGCGGTTTGTGGGTAATAAGTACGAGTGTTAGCAGTAAATCCCTTGGTGTGATATTTTCTTCATGAGTTGAGTAGTGTGAATTTTGGGATAAGTTCATTTTGATCGCCTTTGTGGTGTAGAAATGACTTGTGTAATTTTGGTGTTTTGTGGTTTTTCGTAACAAGTCTCCGTTCAAATATTTGAGCGTTAGTAAGTTACGTGGAGGTTATTTTTATGGGTTATATTAAATATAAGTGTGAAATTTCTATTTTTGGAAACTTTATTTTGAAAATGATATTTTTTCGGATTGTCGTAAAAACGAAGGTTTATCGCGTAAAGTGTTAATTTAAGTATAGGGTTTTTATAAAATATAAAGAATACAAGGTTTTTAGTGTAATAATTAAATTTAATTAAAATAAATAAATATATATATATATATATATATATATATATATATATATATATATATATATATATATATATATATATATATATATATATATATATATAAAATTAAAAAGTCGGCTGAATAAGGGTTAGGGAAAAAAAAGGAAACCAAATTGTATCCTAATTGCAAAACTTGGAGGAAAAGTTATCTAGAATCCTCCATGGCACACTATAAATACAAAACCAAAACCCTCATTCCTCCCTATTCATAATTTTTGGCCAAAACCTAAGAGAGAAGAGGAGAAGAATTTTTTTAGGGTTTTCATCATACAATAATCAAGGTAAGTTTATAATATTTATACTTAATTAATTTTTATGATTCATGTAATACAAATTGTGATGGATTAGGGTTTATATTTAGATCTGTAAATTAATGTTATAAAACATATTGGGATCATTAATTAGTAATATTGTGGTGATTGGTGAAAAGATTAGGGTTTAAAACTTGATAGTTAATGAGTTAAGTTTCTGGCAGAATTATAAGGCTGTAAAGATTCGATTGTGTTTAATAGATGGTGATAAGTTAGATCACGAATTTTATGTCTAAATTGTATTTCAGTGAAAGAGCTTTCCAAAAAGTCTGACCACAAGTGTTTTCGAGGTCGGGAAGTCAATCAAACGAATTTTGTGAGTTAATGTGTCAGAGCTGATAAACCGGGAAAGAATTAGGGTAAAAATATAGAGGTCAAATATGGGTTAAAAAGTGGAATTTGGGTTTGGCCTTCTGTGGATATTAAGTTCTACATTATATTAGACTTCCACGCGAAAATTAGGCGATAATAAGTTGTGCGAGTAGGTCTACGAGGTCAAAACTTTTTAATGTCCGATCAGATCCGAATCTGGATAGTTGTCATGTTTGATTTTTCATTGAGTACTTGTGTGTGTTTTTAGTGCATGGCCTTCTGGGACAAGCTTTTATGCTTATAAAGGATCATGGTGGATTTTTGGTGTGAGTTGTGAAGCGTTATTCGCTGTGATTTTATGTGGGTGAATGTACCCTACAAATCTGTGTTTTTAAAAGTTTTATTTAAGGGATTTAGTGAGTGTAAAGTATTGGGGGATGATTAGTATGGAGTCTAGGTAATCCATAGTGGATTATATGAACCTTAGACATCCATCATATATATGTGTTACATGGACTATAGCTTTTAGCTTGGTCGCGTGTAATGTGGTATTGTATTGTTTGTATAGATTTGTGTGTGGATTATTTGGAAGCTGCGGAATTGAGGTGAGTTCATAGTCCAATATTTTTACTTTGTTTTAAACTTGGGATGGAGATGATGCTTGTTAAAATTGTTTTGAGTTACTGTGATTATGTGTTGTTAAAATGCATGGACTTGTAATGGTTATTGTATGTATACTGCATGTTATTGTGGTGTTTAATTGTGGTGATTATTTGAGTGGGAAAGTCCTAGTGGCTCTACTCATTATAATTATCTTGGATCGGTGGGCGCGTTCCGTCCCAATTGTGGTGGTATTTGGATCGGTGGGCACGTTCCGTCCCAATTGATGTGGTGTTTGGATCGGTGGGTACGTTCCGTCCCAATTTATACTTGGATCGGTGGGCACGTTCCGTCCCGTAAGCTGTGATTGCATGTTAGTTGTATGATAACTTTACTTTTACTGTCCTGCAATGCTATACTATGTTTTATAATCACAGTAAACCGATAATCGAGGTGTTTTGCGTGTCTTAAACCTATGAATCTCACCAACATTATGTTGACGTTTTTAAGCATCATTTTCAGGTGAGCATTCTAAGGCTAAGATAGAAGGGCGTGACTAGAAGAGACTAGTTTGCATTTGAGGATGACTTACTTTGCGTTTAGTTGGATATGTTGGATTTTGTTTGAGATACTTGATTTTCTTTCATTTTAACTTTATGTTTTAATGGAGATACCTTAGTGATTATTTTGGATATTTGTTTTGGGGTATCGTTACGACACTTTGTGTTTGTACTATGCTCTATTTATTTGCATGTAGTATTTTCTCTATTTAGACGCCAAGTGTTGTGATGATATCCATGATGTTGCACTCGCGTTTCCGCCATTGGCGAGTTGTGACAGATTGGTATCAGAGCCTTGGTTATAGAGAAGTAGGTGGTTGAACCTAGACTTTAACCTAGGAGTCCCTCATATAGTTGCATTTAGGGCCTATTTGTGAATATAGTATTTTACGTGTTTATTTTTCTTGAGTTTATGAGTAGTTTCGTCGAGTTTCGGACGCCGATTGAACCCCCATACTTAGTATTGTATACGTCGATTATAGTATGTCACCTCCCTCGCGTAAAAAGTTTCGTTGGGCTATCGTTTTGCTACCAGTTGTAAGGGAAGTGTTAGGATGAAGCGGACTAACCGCAGAATCCGATTTCCCGCTAGCATAAATTTATGTTCGGACAAAGGACGGGATGTATATGGAAAACATTGATGGAGAAGAAGTGGAGAACTTTGCAACCATGATGACTGTTGGAGATAGGGCCGTTACCAAGTACTCTGGGAAGTGTCCTCACTTCTCATATGTAGGAAAGGTGGTTTTATCTAAACCTCGTGAGTTGTATGTACTGGTGGATCATGCGGAATTGGAAGAAAGAAACGGGAATGGGTGGTTGAGTAAAGATGAAGGGGAGTTAGGATGGAATGATGTGGACTCAGATCTGGAGTCCGCAGCAAGTAGTGAGTTTAATCGATCTGAGTGGGGAGGCAAGTGCGAGAGCGGAGCTTGAGCCATTTTGCGACGTCTTTTGTTTGTCTTGGAATTCTTATATTGGCTTTTGCCGTCTGGAGCCATATTGGAGCACGATTACTCCTGAATATTGGAGCATTTTTATCCAAGTGATATTGATTATAGAGTTAAAGTGATCGTTGGAATTGTTCCATGATCGTCGGAATTGTTCCACGTGAGATGGTTGTTTGCATGAAGTGTGGTCATAGGCGGAAGTACACTTGTGAAAGGGGGCATAGATAATTATGGTGGCCAACATAATTATACATGCGTCACAACACAAGTGGACTTGCAAGTATGATAGCATGGATTGTGTTGTGTATTAGGTGATATGTGCTGTATATGCGTTATCATTGAGATGTGTGGTTTTGGAAGCAAGTATGCGTGTGGAATAGGCCTTATAACTATGGCCGCGAACATAATTATAAGGGTATCACACACGTGGACTTGTGACCATGATTACATTGATTGATGTTTGTTGTTATATGCTGTGGTAGATGTTATGTGACATCATGTGGATGATGGTTGTATGGTTAGAGATGTATTCTCTTAACCGTTTGGGATATCGTTGTATGTGGGAGTGTGTGGGTGGTAAGATTACATTCTACCTAACATATGCTGATACCTCGATTATCCGATGGTGCTAATGTTGTGATATTTAAGTTGGTTCGTTTGCTAGACTATTGAATGTTGGACCTAGTAAGCTTAGACCTAGTATTGTGATTGAAATAGCTAGCGGTAGGGAAGCAGAAGTTCACAAGGTTATTCGTGGGTGCACGATAGTGTTAGAGGGCATTCCATTTATGATTGACTTGATACCTTTTGGGCATGGGAGTTTCGATGTGGTGATAGGGATGAGCTGGTTGTCTAAGCATAGAGCCGAAGTTATATGCCATGAGAAGGTAGTGCGTATACCTTTAGGGAATGGTAGTATCCTTCGGATACAAGGAGAATGCGTAGGGAAGGACGTGAAAACCCTTAAGACTGCAAAGGCTAAAGAACGTAAGATAGAGGAGATTCCTGTGGTATGTGAGTTTCTTGGTGTGTTTCCTGAAGACTTGTCTGGATTGCCTCCAATCCGTCAAGTTGAATTTCGTATTGAGTTGATTCCTGGAGCGGCCCCTGTGGCGAAATCCCCATATCGTTTGGCACCTTCTGAGATGCAGGAGTTGGCGGAGCAGCTGCAAGAAGTTCAGGATAAGGGATTTATTCGGCCTAGTCATTCTCCGTGGGGAGCGCCGGTGTTATTCTTTAAGAAGAAGGATGGTTCGTTCCGGATGTGTATTGACTATCGGGAATTGAACAAGTTGACGGTTAAGAATAGATATCCTCTTCCTAGGATTGATGATCTTTTTGACCAACTACAAGGAGCTTGGTTTTTCTCGAAGATTGATCTACGTTCTGGGTATCATCAGCTGAGAGTGCATGAGGAGGATATTCCGAAGACTGCTTTTAGGACGCGTTATGGACACTTTGAGTTCACGGTTATGCCATTTGGGCTGACAAATGCACCCGCAGTATTCATGGATTTAATGAATCACGTTTGCAAGCCGTACTTGGATAAATTCATGATTGTGTTCATAGACGACATTCTAATTTATTCTAAGTCGAAGGAGGAGCATGGAGAACATTTAAGGTTGATCCTTGGATTACTGGAGAAAGAAAAGTTGTACGCCAACTTCTCAAAATGTGAGTTTTGGCGTGAGGAGGTACATTTTCTTAGACATGTGGTGAATAGTGAAGGAATACATGTGGACCCTAGTAAGATAGAAGCGGTCAAGAACTGGAAGGCTCCTACGACGCCGTCCGAGATACGCTCATTCCTAGGATTGGCAGGGTATTACCGAAGATTTATAGCGAATTTTTTGAAGATTGCTAAACCCCTCACTTTGTTGACTCAGAAGAATAAGAAGTATGTTTGGGGAGAAGAGCAGGAGGTGGCTTTTCAGTCACTAAAGGATAGTTTGTGCAATGCACCTATTCTGACGTTACCTGATGGGCCGGATGACTTTGTTGTATATTGTGATGCGTCAAATCAAGGATTCGGGTGTGTGCTAATGCAAAGGGGTAAGGTGATAGCTTACGCATCTCGACAGCTCAAGATTCATGAGAAGAATTATACCACTCATGATTTGGAGCTTGGTGCGGTAGTATTTGCTCTTAAGAATTGGAGACATTATCTGTATGGCACGAAGAGTGTTGTTTATACAGATCATAAGAGTCTTCAGCATATTTTCAGTCAGAAGGAACTGAATATGCGACAAAGAAGGTGGATTGAATTATTTAGTGATTATGATTGTGAGATTCGCTACCATCCTGGAAAGGCGAATGTGGTAGCTGATGCTTTAAGTAGAAAGGAGCGGATTAAGCCTAAGCGTGTGCGAGCAATGTGTATGACGTTACAGTCGGGAATTAAGGGTAAGATATTGGCAGCACAAGAGGAAGCTCTTAGGAATGAGAAACCGACTGCTGAGATGTTGCGTGGATTGGATTAGCTGATGGAGAAAAAGGAGGATGGTGGACTATACTTCTTAGATAGAATATGGGTTCCATCGGTAGGAGGTGTAAGGACGTTGATAATGGATGAAGCTCATAAGTCGAGATACTCGATTCATCCAGGATCGGATAAGATGTATTATGAACTTAGAGATGCTTACTGGTGGCCGGGAATGAAGAGGGAGATAGCTGAATATGTTAGCCGATGCTTGACCTGTTTGAAGGTTAAGGTTGAACATCAGAAACCCTCTGGGTTGTTACAACAGCCCCGATTCCTGAGTGGAAATGGGAGAGAATAATAATGGATTTTATTACTAGGTTGCCTGGATCAAGTAGTGGACATGACACGATATGGGTCATAGTGGACAGGCTAACGAAGTCTGCACATTTTCTGGCCATCCATGAGGATTATAAGATGGAGAAGCTGGCTAGAATTTATGTTAATGAGATCGTGGCGAGACATGGTGTGCCTGTGTCGATTATCTCTGATCGCGATAGTAGATTTACCTCGCGGTTTTGGCAATCGTTGCAAAAGGCGTTGGATATGCGTCTGGATATGAGTACTGCTTATCATCCACAGACAGATGGGCAAAGTGAGCGAACGATTCAGACTTTGGAGGATTTACTTAGAGCGTGTGCTATTGATTTTGGAGGAAGCGGGGATACTCATTTGCCTTTGGCGGAGTTTTCCTATAATAACAGCTATCATTCCAGTATTAGATGTGCACCATTTGAGATGTTGTATGGGAGGAAGTGTAGATCACCTATTTCATAGGCAGAGGTTGGAACAAGCCAACTAATTGGTCCTGAAATAGTGCAAGAGACTACGGATAAGGTGTTTCAGATTAAGGAAAGACTTAGGGCAGCAAGAGATCGCCAAAAGAGCTATGCGGATAATCGCCGTAAGCCTTTGGAGTTTAGTGTGGGTGATTTTATGATGTTGAAAGTGTCTCCTTGGAAAGGTGTTGTGCGTTTTGGTAAGAAAGGCAAGTTAGCACCAAGATATGTAGGACCGTTTGAGATTACGGAAAGAATCGGGCCGGTGGCATATCGGTTGAGATTGCCGGAAGAGTTAAGTAGTGTGCATGATACGTTTCACGTATCTAATCTGAAGAAATGTTTGGTGGATGCTAGTTTGCATGTGCCATTGGATGAAATTAAGATTGACAAGACTCTTCACTTTGTTGAGGAACCTGTTGAAGTTATGGACCGGGAGGTTAAGAGTATGAAACGTGGTAAGATAGCATTGGTGAAGGTACGTTGGAATTCAAAGCGTGGTCCTGAGTTTACTTGGGAACGTGAAGATCAGATGAGGACCAAGTACCCGAAGTTGTTTGCTGAGGAGGTTGTTGAGACAAGCTAATAAATCTCGGGACGCGATTTCCCTAAGTGGGGGATAATCTAACAACCGTGATTTTAGTAGGTTAGTTTGACTAATAGTCTCAACCTATTTAACGTTTATGTGGTTTGTACTATGTGCTTAGATGTGGTATATGTGCGGTTTGTAGGTAATAAGTACGTGTGTTAGCACTAAATCCCTTGGTGTGATATTTTCTTCATGAGTTGAGTAGTGTGAATTTTGGGATAAGTTCATTTTGATCGCCTTTGTGGTGTAGAAATGACTTGTGTAATTTTGGTGTTTTGTGATTTTGCGTAACAAGTCTCCGTTCAAATATTTGAGCGTTAGTAAGTTACGTGGAGGTTATTTTTATTGGTTATATTAAATATAAGTGTGAAATTTCTATTTTTGGAAACTTTATTTTGAAAATTATATTTTTTCGGATTGTCGTAAAAACGAAGGTTTATCGCGTAAAGTGTTAATTTAAGTATAGGGTTTTTATAAAATATAAAGAATACAAGGTTTTTAGTGTAATAATTAAATTTAATTAAAAAAAATAAAAATATATATATATAATTAAAAAGTCGGCCGAATAAGGGTTAGGGGAAAAAAAAAAAAACCAAATTGTATCATAATTGCAAAACTTGGAGGAAAAGTTATCTAGAATCCTCCATGGCACACTATAAATACAAAACCAAAACCCTCATTCCTCCCTATTCATAATTTTCGGCCAAACCCTAAGGGGGAAGAGGAGAAGAATTTGTTTAGGGTTTTCATCATACAATAATCAAGGTAAGTTTATAATATTTATACTTAATTAATTTTTATGATTCATGTAATACAAATTGTGATGGATTAGGGTTTATATTTAGATCTGTAAATTAATGTTATAAAACATATTGGGATCATTAATTAGTAATATTGTGGTGATTGGTGAAAAGATTAGGGTTTAAAACTTGATAGTTAATGAGTTAAGTTTCTGGCAGAATTATAAGGCTGTAAAGATTCGATTGTGTTTAATAGATGGTTATGATTTAGATCACGAATTTTATGTCTAAATTGTAGTTCAGTGAAAGAGCTTTCCAAAAAGTCCGACCAAAAGTGTTTTTGAGGTCAGGAAGTCAATCAAACGAATTTTGTGAATTAAGGTATCAGAGCTGATAAAACGGGACAGAATTAGGGTAAAAGTATAGAGGTCAAATATGGGATAAAATGTGGAATTTGGGTTAGGCCTTCTGTGGGAAATAAGTTCTACATTATATTAGACTTCCACGCGAAAATTAGGCAATAATAAGTTGTGCGAGTAGGTCTGTGAGGTCAAAACTTTTTGATGTTCGATCATATCCGAATCTGGATAGTTGTCATGTTTGATTTTTCATTGAGTACTTGTGTGTATTTTTAGTGCATGGCCTTCTGGGAGAAGCTTGTATGCTTATGAAGGATCATGGTGGATTTTTGGTGTGAGTTGTGAAGCGTTATTCCCTATGATTTTATGTGGGTGAAAGTACCCTACAAATCTGTGTTTTTAAAAGTTTTATTTATGGGATTTAGTGAGTGTAAAGTATTGGGGTATGATTAGTATGGAGTCTAGGTAATCCATAGTGGATTATATGAACCTTAGACATCCATCATATATATGTGTTACATGGACTATAGCTTTTAGCTTGGTCGCGTGTAATGTGGTATTGTATTGTTTGTATAGATTTATGTGTGGATTATTTGGAAGCTGCGGAATTGAGGTGAGTTCATAGTCCCATATTTTTACTTTGTTTTAAACTTTGGATGGAGATGATGCTTGTTAAAATTGTTTTGAGTTACTGTGATTATGTGTTGTTAAAATGCATGGATTTGTAATGGTTATTGTATGTATACTGCATGTTATTGTGGTGTTTAATTGTGGTGATTATTTGAGTGGGAAAGTCCTAGTGGCTCTACTCATTATAATTATCTTGGATCGGTGGGCGCGTTCCATCCTAATTGTGGTGGTATTTGGATCGGTGGGCACGTTCCGTCCCAATTGATGTGGTGTTTGGATCGGTGGGCACGTTCCGTCCCAATTTATACTTGGATCGGTGGGCACGTTCCGTCCCGTAAGCTGTGATTGCATGTTTGTTGTATGATAACTTTACTTTTACTGTCCTGCAATGCTATACTATGTTTTATAATCACAGTAAACCGATAATCGAGGTGTTTTGCGTGTCTTAAACCTATGAATCTCACCAACATTATGTTGACGTTTTTAAGCATCATTTTCAGGTGAGCATTCTAAGGCTAAGATAGAAGGGCGTGACTAGAAGAGACTAGTTTGCATTTGAGGATGACTTACCTTGCGTTTAGTTGGATATGTTGGATTTTGTTTGAGATACTTGATTTTCTTTCATTTTAACTTTATATTTTAATGGAGATACCTTAGTGATTGTTTTGGATATTTGTTTTGGGGTATCGTTACGACACTTTGTGTTTGTACTATGCACTATTTATTTGCATGTAGTATTTTCTCTATTTAGACGCCAAGTGTTGTGATGATATCCATGATGTTGCACTCGCGTTTCCGCCATTGGCGAGGTGTGACACAATGTATGCGAATGCATGAGCCACACCGCAGCAAAAGTCATTATTGCCCCAAAAAAAGGACCTCAATGGGATTATTTTAAGCTTCGCATACTGAATTGTTCAGCAAAACAGAAAATGGTATAAGCACATGGCTGCTTATGTTTTCTCAAATATGTATAAGGCTCAGATCTGCAACCATAAAATGAGACATAATATACCGGCCATGGCTGCAATTCTAATTCAAATCATATTTCCGTGCCAAGATACCGGTATAAGCATATTATGTCACCGCAACTTTCAAGTGCAAATATATTTATCATCATTGCCTTAGGGTAAAGAAGAAGGAAACCGTAGGTAAAAAGAAGGGTTAACCCGACATGGCTGCAAATCTAATAATTTTCCCCGCCAAGTTTCGGGTCACATCAACTGTAAATTTGCCTAGAAGTGCAATGACACGACGCCGTACTTTGCACCCACCATAGTTGCAAACACAAATCAGAATCGCTTGTTCTTTTAACAATGCTACCCAAAACTACGAAACCAAACAACGTCGTTTACCATATATGGCTGAGATTCAATTTCAGGTACACTACTATACATGTACGAGTTAATACGCAGAAAAAACCATCGTTGCCTAAAAAAAAAAGGCCTTAATGAGATTGTTTTAAGGTTCGCATACCAAATTGTTCAGCAAAACAGAAAATGGTATAAGCACTCATTATAGCTTGTGATCTTATTATGGCTGCTTATGTTTGCTCAAATATGTTTAAGGCTCAAATATGCAACAATAAAATCGGACATAATATACCGGCCATGGCTGCAATTCTAATTCAAGTCATATTGCCGTGCCAAGATACCGATATATGCATATTATGTCACCGCAACATTCAAGTGAGAATATTTATCATCATTTCCTTAGGGTAAAGAGAAAGGGAACCATAGGTAAAAAGAAGGGTTAACCAGGCATGGCTGCAAATCCAATAATTTGCCCCGCCAAGCTTCGGGTCACCTCAACTGCAAATTTATCCATCCTTCCATCTTATTACAAATATATTTAAACGATGTACCATACGACGTCGTTACCCATACACAAAGAATAGTACTCTCAAGTAACTTATCTGTGCTCAGAGCAGTAACTGCATGCAACAATCGATAACATATAATTACCAGCAAATACTCTAAGCACAGATAAGTTTCTTGAGAGACACAAACTTGAACAATCACTGTGTGGGCAAACCACGACATTAAACCCCTGCAACAGAACATAGTATCTTAGACCGTTCAACTCATAGAAGCAACGAACCACTAAAAGGAACACCAACATATCCTTAAAAGCAAAGTACAAATCAGAATGTGTTGCCCTCCCATTATGCAAAGCAATACCTACACCAAATAACCCTGATAGATAAGCTAAGACAAACAACCCTAATAATCAAAAAATCAGTATGAATAACAAAAAAAAACTGAAATAATCCAAATGAACACAATAGGCGAAAAAGTGTGGAACCAGAGATCCCGAAACACTCAAAGCTCCTTAATCCTTTCATCAATCAAACTAAAACTAATCAACTTGCTACAATAAAACACTATAAAACCTGAACATGGAAAAAATATTTTAACACACATACTATTATCAATACACATAAAGTAGATTAAAAAAAACTACCCGATGATTTTGGAACATGTTCAAGCCTGTGCTTCAATGGCATAGCTGATTATCTCCTAGTGAGCCAGATGTATGAGATAAGAAACTTCAAGAAGATCATCATCAAAACACGTAGCTATAATTGTAGGGTTCTGATTTTTTTTATTGCAAAACCATTAATAGATCTTCTCTAAATCAGATCCGAACATAATCAAGAATAACAACATGGTTTGAAGTATTTCTACGTTGCCATCTACCCTACCAGTTTTAGCCATGGAAACCAGTATGTTTTTTTTATGTGTGTGTGTTTCTTGATAAGAGAGACCGGAGGTTCTAGAGAAATGGGGAAACCACTCAAAAATAATCTCAGCCATGTATAGCATCGTACCTGAAATTGAATCTCAGCCATGTATGGTAAACGACGCCGTTTTGTTTGTGAGTTTGGGAGCACTGTTAAAAGAACAGTGCAACGACGTCGTGGCTTTTGGTTTTTGGGGGAGAACTGTAGCAGTTACTGTGGTCAATGTTTTTTTGTGGGTAAAACGACGCCGTATGGTTCATCGTTTAAATATATTTATAATATAAAGTTTTAGGTGTTTTGTTCATAGCATTTATCAATAAGCAGGTTCAATAACGTAGGAGTAGTTTTTTACTATTAAATCTCATGTAATACCTACGAAATGAATTGGAATGGAAAATTTATAAAATTGGTTTTTTTTTTTTTTTTTTTTTTTTTTTTTTTTTTTTTTTTTTTTTTTTTGACAAAAATACACCGTTGGTCCCTAAACTTGCCAGAATGCATCGCCAGGGCCCCAAACTTGGGAAAATCATCGTCGTGAGTCCAAACCTTGGGTTTTTTAGGCCGATTG
The DNA here is from genome assembly GCA_021014915.2 of Artemisia tridentata subsp. tridentata. Classification (NCBI taxonomy): domain Eukaryota; kingdom Viridiplantae; phylum Streptophyta; class Magnoliopsida; order Asterales; family Asteraceae; genus Artemisia; species Artemisia tridentata. The sequence goes on along the minus strand of CP139505.1, from coordinate 309,733,045 downwards.
ATTCCCTTGACCCGTAATGCTCAGGTCAATGTCCCGTTATTTATTATCAAATCCCGTTATTCCTATGAAATGACTATTTTTCCCATAGATAATGTCATCCATCACCCTTTCTTCATTTCATCCACACAAAAATAAACCCATCTCGGAAAAACTCAATTTCCTAAATTGAAGAAAAACCCCAATTTCCCAAAAATTCAATTTGAAAACCCTAATTTAAAACCACATGAACAATTAAAGGAATTTGTTCACCATAGTCTATATCAGCATTGTTGCAGCGTTACCATCCCCGCCCCGCCGTACACCGCCACCACCACTGAATTATTTTAATCAATTAGTTAAGATGTATGTTATGTGTATAACAAGACTGAACTATTAGGCACGTGAGGTGCACGTGGTCTTACTCCAACAGCTTATAGCTGGGCACGTGAGGTGCACGTGGTCTTACTCCAACAGACTTTCTTGCTAACCAATTTTCCCGCCAAAAGTTCTTTTAAATAGTTTTGTTCTCTTTCATTTCATGTAACAAATTTGATAACATTTCTCTCTTATCCTGTTGTAAACTCAATTTACTATCAATAAAAATTTACACTTTGATGATCTTTTGAGTTCATCAATCTATTTCATATCTTCTTGATTGATCTAATCATAATAATCCATTAACGGATCTTCATTGATCTTTAATTTGTGTACATCAAGTGGTATCAAGAGCCCTTTTCTGGCACCATATTATCTTCAAGGGTGTTACACTGGCATTCTTGGAATTCCGGTCATCTTCTCCGGTGTAATTCCGGCAAGAAATAAGATTTCGGCAAGAAATTAGCCGCCACTAATTTCACTGTTCTTTTTTCATCTGATTAGTGTCAACCAATTGTACGGTCACAAGACTAGCGCATTGGTTGCTTAAATCCTCTAGTTTTGAACAAGCTGATCAGAAGCAATTGGGTTGAGTAATCAAGAATAGAACCAATAGGCATTATCCCATTGTTGATGAGTGATAGTGTTGTTGGTATGATGGTGGAAACAAGAAACACAAGTAGGACTCAAGAACCTACAATGGAATCCCTTCAACAAACTGTGAATAACTTGCAAAGAATGATGCAAGACATGGCTAATGAAATGACAAGATTGAGATCTGGTGAAGAAACTAGTAATGGCAATCATGGTCATGGAGGTTCCAATGGTGGCCAACAGATGCAATACAGTAGGGTGACAAGGATTGAGTTTCCCAAGTTTGGTGGTGAGGATGTTAGGGGTTGGCTGTACAGATGTGAACAATTTTTCAAGGTTGAAAACATAGCAGATGAAGGTAAGGTCAATCTTGCTTCAATTCACTTGCATGATATTGCTTTAATATGGCATAGACAGTTTGTCAAAATCATGGGTGAAAATGTTGATTGGGATTCTTATAGAAAGGCTATTTTGAAAAGATTTGGATTAGCTTATGATGATCCATTATCTGAAATCAAAAAGATTATGTGAAATACTAGAAGGGGGGTTGAATAGTTTTACCGTTTTTTATTTCTTTTTCTTTGTTATGTTTGTATGAAAGGACTTAATGTATGCAAACAAAATAACAAATAAGTAAAGTGCAAGAAAGAAACGATCAAACCACAATACGAGTGTTTATAGTGGTTTGGTCTACAAGGACTCTTTTTCCTTGCCCTACTCCACTCACCGAGTATCCAACTCGAGAGTTTTCTTCACTAGTCAACAAGCTCCTTTATCCGGCACAGAAAACCTTTACGCGTCACTTATACTATTTCCGACACAAAGCTAGATGTCGAGTTCTTTTATAAGGTTACAACCACTCCCGTCATACTAAGTATTTTGAGGACTAAAATACTAACCGATCACTATCAGATGTTTATGATGGTTTGGTACAAACAATGATGTATGAATAACAAAAATTCACACTGTGATGAACAAACAAGACTTTGCAACACACTGTTGAAGCTTGTATGTCTTTATGTAATGCTTTGATCTTCTTGCTACAAAAGAAGCTCACAAAAATGAAATATAAATGAGTTAGATGTAAGGAAAGATGAATGAGAGAATGTATGTTGTTGTTATGCTTGTAAGTGATGAGAAAACATCAATGTGTGGCTTGCTATTTATAAGCTACAAGTGCAGCAAACCTCGGATGGGACGGAACCAAAATAAGGGTTCCGTCCGTGTAGTCGTTTGGTTCCGTGGGGACCTGACAGAGAATCATCCAAATCTTTATCAAATGTAACCAAAATATTTACCATATCTTTCCATGATTCTTTGAGTAACAATCTAAACAATATATTCATCATATCTTCCAAAGATCTCAAAGTTGATGCATGCCATGATGTAAAAATACATTTCTATTTTAGATTTACTAGTTTATGAAAGTATACTTTGTAAAATGTATATATTACCTAAGTGATGTTTAATTTGTGTTTATGAAAGACTTGTGACTATATATGTAAAAGACTTAACTATATTTATGTTTTGCTAAAATAAAGTTTATAATTGTCGTTAACAAAATATAGCAAAGATCGTAAAATATAAATAGCGTTTTTTAGATGATATTTGTAGTAACAATCTCCCCCTTTTTGTTGAGGACAAAACATAAAATTTATTTTTAAGCAATGAGATAAATAAATTGCAAGTCTTTTTAAAAATATAGATTAAACTTGTTTTATGCAACATTTAGATTTTTAAGTTGTATAAAATGTGAGTTAGTTTGAGTTTAATATTTTCTCCCCCTTTTTTGTCGAAACAAAAAGAAGAGAAGCGTAGCGGAATGTAGTGCAAGCCCGAGCTTGATTAGCTCCCCCTTGGTCAATACTCCTCCTTGATGGGGTGCCAAGTACATGGATTTTGAGTGCTACAAAACAAATGGTTAGTGATAAATAATCCAAACCAACCATCCAAACAATGTACAAAATAAATAAATATGATCCTAATATGAGTGAGTATCTGTAAAAAGTGTTCTAGTAACAAAAACTAGTGATCTATAGTGCGGGATTTAGCAAAATTTGAAGATATATAACTGCAGGATTGAGTTACCTTGCGACATAACGGGCGGAACCAATATTTTGGTTCCGCTTCATCCGCGGGTAAGTTTTTGGGAGTACCCAAAAAATACAAAGGCGGAACCAAATTTTTGGTTCCGCCCCATCCGCCAGTCCAAAAACCTTAACAATGAGCATTTTTCAACCCCCGAAACCCGTTCAAATTCCATAATTTTTCTAAAAACATGTGTAATTAATTCAATGTGATTAGTAAATGACAACAAAACAGGTATTAACACATGTAATGGTATAGATCAAGCAGGGGCTAATAATTTCACTAATATTGTGAAAATATGGAAAAATGATAACATCAAGATGTTATCTACCTGCAACACAAGGTTAGTTCACATAATTGTTCAAAGTTAAGTTATCATCCTACGAAAAGAAAAATACATCAAACATCATTGTTTTGGAGCAAATGTACTGATGAGGCGAAAAGTGTACCGCTTTTAAGGGGTCATTTAAGCCTTAAATCGTATTTATTTGATCAAATATTGCCCTAAATCGTTCCTTTTGTCATTTTAGGTACTTTTGAGGAGAAATCTGGAAAAGGAGGCATTTTGGACGTTTTTGGAGCATTAAAGTGAAGAAAACGGCAAAGTCTCAAAAATCGGCGAAAAGTTACTCTTGACGGCGTCAAGATTTACTCTGGACGGCGTCATGCTTTGGCAAGAAAAGTTGGACGTGAAATTTACTCATGATAAGCCAGTGAAAATAGCATGTGAATTCTGACGGCGTCACGCTTTAACTTGATCAAGGGCGTCACGGCTTAAATCATAAGGGGACGGCGTCACGTTCATGGTTCGACGGCGTCAAGCCTTGATAAGCCAGAATGGATTTTTGAAGAGCTAAAGAGGGACGGCGTCAAGAAGGTCATCCGGGAACCCTAAAAGCGGCGAGGTGACGGCGTCACACTCCATAAGGTGACGCCGTCAGATCCAAAAATCTATATATAGTTTTCTAATTTTTTGTCATTAGGGAGAGCTTAGTGTGTGGAATTTTGGGATAAAACCCTAAGACGATTTTAGCTACTTTTTCAGGGCTTTTTGCCTTGAGATCTTCCATGTTTCATTGAAAGATAAGTTATCAATTAATCATTCAATATGTCTATGTGTTGTTTGATTCTATCTTATGCTTGTCTTTTGTTTAACATGTTAGGCTAAATTTATCTTGTGTTTGCTGAGATCTAATGAAACCTAGCTATTGATTATTGGTTGTTAGTGTGTTGTTAGTTGTATTGGATGATTGTTTTTTCTATGTTAGGCTTAAGAAAACTGGCTAACTTCCTATTCGGTAACTTGCTTGAACGTCTTAAGAAACATGAACCAAACGCGTACTAAAGGTTTTTATGGTTGTATTTAATGCACAAGCGAATTCTAGTGATCCCATGTTAGGAGCTTCCTAGCCGGCTCGACATAGGAGTGAAGTAGGAGCTTGTAGAGTTGGGGAAGTAAGTACGCCACCCCACGAATGGTATTAAGGAATACACCCGTCATCCACGCGACTAATACACACTAATTAACCGGTAAAAGATAGTTAGGGAGTAAGGAAATCTAAGTAAACACATTTCTCTACACATAAGTTTCTCACCACATTTCATTTTTGTTATTTTATTTTATTTGCATTCGTAGTAATTTGGGTTAGTTGACTAGCAACTAATTCCGCCCACTCTATCAAAACCGAGATTTTACTTGCTTTCATAAAAACTATAAAAACACAAAAAAGAATCTTCCTCAACCCTTAGACCTAATTAGAGTAGCCTTTCATACCTAACGAACACTATTCCCTGTGGAGAATGATCAATCCCCCGTACTTACCACTACACTATACTACATCGGTCAGGTACACTGCCTGGTGGGGTTGTAAGCCTCTTGAGATCCCTCGAGAGGTAAAACCTGTTGTAAGGTTACAAAACCACGCAATCAACTTTTTGGCGCCGCTGCCGGGGAATAGTTATTGTTTAGGTTGAATTTTTATTTCTATTAGGTCTACTCACTAGATTCCTTTCTAGTGAGATTTTTGTTTTATTTTTCTAGGTTTTCTTTAGTCTATCTATTTTCTTCGTGTCTTTGTTCGTAACCATACCATCCGACATCATGGAAGATGGTAATATCCTTAACCCACACAACCCACCACCACAACAGCCACAACCACCTCCTAGAGCCCGTACTTTAGGAGAGTATTCCCGTCCTAGCCACCATGGCTATCGAAACACCATTGAGCTCACTCAAGGAGCCAATATCACACCCTTGCGATCCGACACCATCCGGTTGGTGCAAAGTGGATGCGCATTCCATGGACTTCGTTCTGAAGATCCTAATCAACATCTCAAGGACTTTCTTAAAATCATTGATTCTATAGACCTTGATGTTGCCACTCGAGAGACGACCCGATTGCGTCTCTTTCAATTCTCTCTGCGGGACCAAGCTAGTCAGTGGCTAGAACGTCAACCCGCAGGATCCATCACCTCTTGGGATGATCTCACCACTCGTTTCCTTGCTCAGTTTTTCCCACCGGGAAGAACTACCAAGCTAAGGAATGATATCTTGATGTTCCAACAACGTCAAGGAGAAACTCTCTACGAGGCATGGACTCGATTCAAGGACCTACTCCAAAAAGTCCCTCACCATGGCATAGAACTTTGGCTCCAAGTCCAAATCTTCTATGATCATATCAATCTCTCCACGAGGCAAACCATTGACCAATCGGCCGGTGGTAAGCTACGTGATCTAAGTGTGGAACAATCATGGGCTCTCCTAGAGGATCTTGCTCTTTATGACAACAAAAGTTGGAGTGATCCCCGTGATTTGAATAAAACGGTCAAGGCAATATCTTTGCCTTCGAACAATTCAAGCACTTCCGACCGTAGGATCATAGAACTTGAAGACCAAGTCAAGTTTCTCATGAAATCTTACGAGGCTCCTAAACCTTCAAACCAAGTGAACAAAATCACTTCTTCATGTGAATTATGTAGTGGTCCCCACGACACTCATGATTGCATGGAACTCCCCGAACAAGCTTTTGTGGACTACGCATCCTCGCGTACCGACGGAGCGGGAGACAAGTGGTACACTTTCAAACCCGAGCCGAACCATTACGGTGATTCATACAACCCCTCATGGAAAAATCACCCGAACCTTAGGTGGAAACAAAACCAAAACTCTCAACAAACCAATTCTTCCAACCCACCTAATCGTTTCCAATCAAGCGGTTCCTACTCGAACCGTACTTTCAACAACAATCCTTCCGGCAATGGTAGTACCAATAACTTTGAAGGATTGATGTCTCAATTTATGGCATCTCAAGAAGCTCGTTTAGCCAAGTTTGAAGCCGATTTCAAACAAAAACAAAGCGAGATGACCGATAAGATTGACACCTTGTTGAAAGCCCTCAATGACCGAGAAATGGGAGCACTCCCTAGCAACACGGTCAAGAACCCGAAACTGAACGTCAACGCTATTTCATCGGTTTCGTCCCCTAGTTCTTGTCCACAATATTATTCGGTCAATTCCATGAGCACGTGTTTCAAACAAACCCAAGTCGTTCCAAATGACCAAGAAGTTATGACATCCAAATTGGTCAACAACATAGTTGAAACACCTCCCACTCAAAACCTTGACGAAGAATTCAAGGAGCTCCACCTTGAAAGTCCGGTTGTTGATGTGTTGGATGAGAAGAAGCTCAAATTAGGCGAAAAAGGGACCGCCTTCGTTCAAAACAAACTACCTAAGAAGTTAGATGATCCGGGCTTATTTGTTCTACCTTGCAAGATCGGTAATTCGGAGGCTTATGACACATTAGCCGATCTTGGTTCAAGCCTTAACCTACTTCCGTTACCTCTCTACACCTCTCTAAAACTAGGAAAACTTGAAGAAACCGAGGTGATAATAGGCTTAGCGGATGGAAGTGTTGCTTACCCGGTTGGAGTAGTTAAGGACGTGTTAGTGCACATTGGAAAACTAACCATTTTAGCCGATTTCCACGTCCTTGATATGGTTAGCGACCCTACATGCCCCTTGTTGATAGGTAGAGGATTTTTGGCGACCGCTAGTGCTATGATTGATTGTAAGGAATCCAAGATAGCGGTAGGAGAAGGAGATACTTGGTCAGTCTATGATGTTAAGAAACATGCCTATGATACTAGTGAGGAACCAACACCACATTGGCTAGAATCAAATAGGAGACCATCTAGATATGGACCTTGGATTGATAGAGACTTCATAGGACCCCAACGCCCATTTTACCTAGAAGAGGACTTTGTTAACCGAACGCATTCGGTGGAGCAACTCTTGGCTAGGGACACCGAATTGGATCCATTTGAAGACCCTCTAGTTTTTAGAAAGATGATTGATTTCCTAGGAGTTTTGCCAATTAACCTAGGAATGAATAAGTGGATTTGTGAGGAAGATGATCATAAGTGGAATTGGGATAAACCACCCAAAGATGGAGATGGGTCATGGCATATTAAGATGACGTTGTATGACCCGGATGGAGAGAAGTTTGAAAAGATATATCGTACTAAGCGAACCAATAGGAAACTTCAATCCAAGCTTAACCCTAAAGACGTCCTTGATGACGAGCTCACTTACATAGGGTAGCGTGACTTTGAGTCTAGCTACAAGACTCGTTAATAAAGAAAAGCGCTTCTTGGGAGGCAACCCAAGCTTTATTTTATTTATTTGCTTTGTGTGTTTATTTGTTTGTTTGTTTGATTTTATTTGTTTCCGTATGTGTGTTTAATTTTTATTATTATTGATTCATGTTAAAAACTAATTTGTGAAAATGCTTTATTTTGTTTTTAACTTCGTCTTAACTACATATAAAGGTATTTTGCAAAAGTTAAGTGTAAGGGAAATCTAAATCGGTTTATTAGAACACAAATGAACATGAATCATAATAATAATAAATTAGCATACATATTCGTATTTGTTTGAGTCAAATGCTTGTATCGAGTCATAATGATGTTTTGCAGGATTTCCAGGAAGTAAGGTAAAGGTTTTTCCAGAAATTTTCCGGAAACTTAAAACGAAAATTTTTGTCAGGTCATTTCTGACGGCGTCAGGGGTTATAACCTGACGGCGTCAGATTTAATTTCCAGAAATTTTTGAAAGTTTTGTTTTTAGAAAGTTTTTTTTTTTTATTAAAATCTCCAACTTATAATCTCCAGGAATCTGCAAAATTATCATTCCACAAGCATTATATCCTTATATATAGATTTTATCCCGCCGATGTTATGCAGGTTTTCGTGTTTGTTTTCTCAGGTTTAACAGGTTATTTTGGACAAGGAAATGTTTATGGAATCAAGCTTATGGCGATGCATTAGTCATGGAGCTTCAACATTCTCTTTGGAGGAAGATTTAACCGTGTAATTTCATTATCCACCGAGCGAATCAGGGGAGTATTTGATTTCATTCTTTTACTTTTTTGCTTTTACATCTTGTTATTTGAACATTGGGGACAATGTTCATCTTAAGTGTAAGGGGAGGGTAAAAGTACGATTTTAGAGAATACAATTACGCTTGATTTTTGTTTGTTTAATAATAGATGTGTAATAAAACTGAGAGAAATACTTGTTAAGGTAATTTTAGTGCCAAATTTAAATTTTTTTACAACATATAGGAGTGAAACTTTAGTTCTAATGAGCGTCTCACGGATAGGAGTTATATGACTAGCACAAAAACCGTACTACTAAAAAATTTTCCACCCCAAATATGTGAGGTTCGACCCTAGAATTGGTAGGAAAAGCATTTATGCTATGATGTGTGTACCGGTAGCACTTAGATTCTAGAACTTGCGTTAGGACCATTCCAAGGCCACAAGTGAGACTACATTCGTGTAGTTAGATTTACTACATGATAAGAGGCATTAGGATTAACCCATTGTTTTACACCTGTGTTTTTGTTATAATTATTTTGGCTACATTGGTCAAGTAATTCTCCCACACCCTTTGCGTTGTACTCATTTTTAGTACACGATACCCCTAGTACACCCCTCAGAGCCTATCTTTTCGTGTCGACCTTTAAGCATTTTACTTAAAGGAAGAATTTGTTTACACCCCACTTAAATGTACACCCAAATCGCCTTAGCCTACCTTGTATGCACTCATTTTTAGTGCATTATTGTTACAACATTTGTTTAAACTCAAGTTAATTATCTAGTTGATTACATGGTTGCTAAGTCGAGTCATATCCTTGTACATATTGTTTTGGGACGATTGGGACTCATGGGTAAAGTACTAGTGTAATGGAGTAATGGGGAAGAACATCATTTATTACCCCCATATGTGCTAAATATTTTAAAAATACTCCAAGTTTTTCGATTATCTTAATTCGAGTCATTAGATTAGTATTTGTAAAGTTATGTAAAAATTCAAGTGTAAGGGGAATGCAATGCCCCTATGATGTATTATTTTGGATGGTAGGGCAAAAGTGTATGCAAAAAAAAAAAAAAAAAAAAAAAAAAAAAAATCGAAAAAATCAAGAAAAATACAAAAAAATGAGAAAATGAAAAATAGAAAAAACATACGGACTACCATCCCGTTTTATTTTATGTTTGTTTTATATTTTTGTTATTTTGTTATTTTGTTTCTAGCTTAAGATCGAGTCTAGTCTTGGCTTAGCAACATTGTATAGTACATGTAATTGATCAAGATCTTTAACTAGCCACCAGTAAAATATCCTTTATCCAACAAAACCGTGTTTATCATATCCCTACACCTAACGTTATAACCCATTTAAAAGCCCTCTTTGATAGTTTATCTTAGGTGCTTACGCCTAGTGGAGGAGGTTTTCGATCCTTTCCCAAGCCTATGGTAATCTATTTGCTATGACAGGTAGTGAGAGATATTATCCGTTTTCATTTATGAGATTTATTTTGATGACACTTGAGAGATGTGAGTATCTAAACACTACTTGTGAGGTGCTAGTTTATAATCTCCGTGCTTATTATGATTGAAGTGGAACGATCATTTGTTGTAATTACTTTTATATTAGCATTAAATGACCCCTAACTTATATTTTGATTAGAATAAAAGCGCATTTGCTTGAGGACAAGCAAATCTCAAGTGTAAGGGTATTTGATGAGGCGAAAAGTGTACCGCTTTTAAGGGGTCATTTAAGCCTTAAATCGTATTTATTTGATCAAATATTGCCCTAAATCGTTCCTTTTGTCATTTTAGGTACTTTTGAGGAGAAATCTGGAAAAGGAGGCATTTTGGACGTTTTTGGAGCATTAAAGTGAAGAAAATGGCAAAGTCTCAAAAATCGGCTAAAAGTTACTCTTGACGGCGTCAAGATTTACTCTGGACGGCGTCATGCTTTGGCAAGAAAAGTTGGACGTGAAATTTACTCATGATAAGCCAGTGAAAATAGCATGTGAATTCTGACGGCGTCACGCTTTAACTTGATCAAGGGCGTCACGGCTTAAATCATAAGGGGACGGCGTCACGTTCATGGTTCGACGGCGTCAAGCCTTGATAAGCCAGAATGGATTTTTGAAGAGCTAAAGAGGGACGGCGTCAAGAAGGTCATCCGGGAACCCTAAAAGCGGCGAGGTGACGGCGTCACACTCCATAAGGTGACGCCGTCAGATCCAAAAATCTATATATAGTTTTCTAATTTTTTGTCATTAGGGAGAGCTTAGTGTGTGGAATTTTGGGATAAAACCCTAAGACGATTTTAGCTACTTTTTCAGGGCTTTTTGCCTTGAGATCTTCCATGTTTCATTGAAAGATAAGTTATCAATTAATCATTCAATATGTCTATGTGTTGTTTGATTCTATCTTATGCTTGTCTTTTGTTTAACATGTTAGGCTAAATTTATCTTGTGTTTGCTGAGATCTAATGAAACCTAGCTATTGATTATTGGTTGTTAGTGTGTTGTTAGTTGTATTGGATGATTGTTTTTTCTATGTTAGGCTTAAGAAAACTGGCTAACTTCCTATTCGGTAACTTGCTTGAACGTCTTAAGAAACATGAACCAAACGCGTACTAAAGGTTTTTATGGTTGTATTTAATGCACAAGCGAATTCTAGTGATCCCATGTTAGGAGCTTCCTAGCCGGCTCGACATAGGAGTGAAGTAGGAGCTTGTAGAGTTGGGGAAGTAAGTACGCCACCCCACGAATGGTATTAAGGAATACACCCGTCATCCACGCGACTAATACACACTAATTAACCGGTAAAAGATAGTTAGGGAGTAAGGAAATCTAAGTAAACACATTTCTCTATACATAAGTTTCTCACCACATTTCATTTTTGTTATTTTATTTTATTTGCATTCGTAGTAATTTGGGTTAGTTGACTAGCAACTAATTCCGCCCACTCTATCAAAACCGAGATTTTACTTGCTTTCATAAAAACTATAAAAACACAAAAAAGAATCTTCCTCAACCCTTAGACCTAATTAGAGTAGCCTTTCATACCTAACGAACACTATTCCCTGTGGAGAACGATCAATCCCCCGTACTTACCACTACACTATACTACATCGGTCAGGTACACTGCCTGGTGGGGTTGTAAGCCTCTTGAGATCCCTCGAGAGGTAAAACCTGTTGTAAGGTTACAAAACCACGCAATCATGTACCAAACACTCATAAAACCTCTTATTGCCTGTTGACATAAATAATGCCTAAAAACATTATTCATATCTCTATGTTTTAATGATCACAAAATATAAACTCATTAAACATAAACTTATCAAATAAACAAGTATTTAGTTGTAAATATTCACTTCTACAACTTAATCACTTAAGGTATGAATAAACAAGTGCTTAATGCATTATATGATCAAAGGAACATTTTCTTAAACACTAGATTTTTTATAAAATGTCAAAAATATTTTATATCTTTTAGAAAAACATTTTTGGTAATAAATAAAAATGTTTAATCTTTTATAAAAATATGAATTCAAATTTTTAACCAAAATCAGTTAAAATGTTCTAGAAAAACCTTCCCCACAAAAGGACAAAACTGGCCAACGTTCAGCAAGGGTGGCCCCCTTAATTTTATTAGGCGGCCCCCTTAAAATTAAGGGGACCGCCCCCTATTTAAGGGGGCCGGCCACGCTCCAGTAGGCCCAGCTGTCCAGATTTTTCTCCTATAAATACCAGCCTTCCCCTGTATTTTTACTTACCTTTTGCACACTAAAACTTTCTGTTATAGATCTCATTTCATATCTTCAAAAACCCTTTGATCATATAATCTTAAGCTTTGGTTTCCATGTGATCCAAGCTTCCTCCATTCAAGTGCAAGAGAAGAATACTCCTTCAACAACTAGAGAAGAAGTATTGCAACTTAGATACCTAAGTTGTTTGTGTCATCATACATTTGTATATAAGTTGTGTATTGTTGTTAGATAGTTGTGTGTATAATTGTTTGGGATAGGTTAGTGTGTAAGTAGAGAAGTTGTGTTGTTAAGGTGTGTAAGTAGTGAAGGTGTGAAGAAGTAGAAGTGTACATAGGTTGTGCTTAGTTGTGAAGTGTCGTGAAGAAGTCGTGAAGAAGTTGTGAAGAAGTCATGAAGAAGTCGTGAAGAAGAAGGTGTGATTAAGTCGTGTTTAAGTTGTGAGATTGGTTCTAGCTACAATTAGAACTCGACATCTAGCTTTGTGTCGTTAAGCCGGTGTAAGCTAAAGTTGTGTAAGGTTTTCTCCGCCATAAGGGAGCTTGTTGACATAGTGAAGAAAACTCTTGAGTTAGGTGCTCGGGGAGTGGAGTAGGGCAAGGAAGGTATCCTTGTAGCCGAACCACTATAAATCTCTTGTCTCTCGGTTAGACCTTTCCATCTCTAACTTTCATTTCATTTTATTACCTTACTTGCATTACTTATTTATATTTACTTATATACATATTGTTCATATTGTTCAAAGAGTTGAGATCACATAAATTCGAATCTATGTTTTAAAAAAGTAAACAAAGTTTTCACAATAAATTTTAAAAGGACATAAAACTATTCAACCCCCCTTCTAGTTTTCCACATTGCCTATCCAATTTCTTGTTGATCTTGGTGAGGAACCTTCCAATGCACTTGAACATTCCTCTTATCTGCTTGAACTCCTCCGATGGGTTTTCAAGAACTGAAAGTTGTTTAAAGTAGTCACGAGAAGGAAGCCTAGAGTTGGGGAGACCATCATCCTCGCTCATTGATGATGATGGTGAGGAACTTGGAGGATGAGGACATTTCCCTTGAGTCTTATCTACTCTTTTGTCACTTAATGGAACCATGATGTGGTTGACAAGAGAGTAGTCAGGACAAAACCCTTTAAGATTGGGTGGAATGGGTGCAAATGCTCTATAGAGACAGGTGAGAAGCATCCCTTAGGGAAGAGCGGTGGTTCCTAGCATAGGTATGTCGGCCATCCTTTTGGCAATGTAGTAGGTTAAGTTGAAAGGTTGGCGGGTTGACAAACTATAAGGCATGTAGCTAAGACAAGCATTGATGTGATCACGATTACCTATGGTGCACAAGACATTTGCCCTAAGGACTTCTTCCCATTTCTTGAATTGGGGTTTGAGTTCATTGAGTTCCATCCCAAATGGATCTCGGTTAACCTCATTACCCGAACGGGTTGTCTTTGTGGTTGAGGTTCTTGGAAGGAAAAGATGTTCTTGGATGATTTCTTTGGCAACTAGAGGAGTGTCGTATGGAGGCATACGATCAACGATTGAGTCAAGGATTGAAAGAGACCATTTATCCGAGTAAAGGCATGTACCTTCACATGGAATTCCAAGGACTTCGGTAAATTGTATTGACATGAGTCCATCATCATTGCTTGAGAGAATTACACTAGCATAGAACTCTAGGACAAATCTAGGACAAATAGGTTCGTTGATGTCTAGGAGGCAATCAAGGTGAATGGTTGCAAGTTCATGACGAATGTTAGTGCCTTCTAGAAAGGATGGGTCAATGGTTCTACCCTCATGAAAATAGCGTTTCTCTAGAGCTTTGAAGATTTTGACTTGAGCCGGGGTGAGTCCCTTAGTCTTATGGTGTTTGGGGATGTAGTTGAGAGTGTCTTTGTGGTCATAGAAGGTTGCGGGAGGCATGTTTGATCCTAGATACAAAAATTTCACACTTTAGTCGAAACTAATGAGAATTTTGATATGATGTTCTAGTGTGTGCCTATATGAGGACAATGTGGAGGTGTGGTTATCTCGACTCCTTTTAATGCATAAAAAGAAATTCTTTAGTAATTTTGTAACAAAAAAGAGAGATAACCCAAACGCTCCTAATTCAATGTAGCTTCGATTGAATGTACCCGAAAATACATATTAGTTGTGTACTTCCTTTAGCATTTAAGAGACATTATGCAAGTGATATTCTAAACATAGCATTTTTATTTTTATGAACAATGAGAAATTGTTTGTCCTAATAGTGAGAAGCTTTTACAAAATTTTGACATGGGGTTTTTAGTAAATCATGATAATGTCTTATAAGATGCAATTCCTAACTAAGGGAAACATGATTAGTTTTGTAATTTACAAATGTACTTTATGAACTATCTAAGAAAATGCATAATCCCCAAGTTTTGGTTTTGTGCATAAATTAGAAACCCTAAACTCAAAATTAAGAGAAATGGTAGTAATGAAGCTTACAATGTTGATTTGAGCCGAGATTAGTTGAAGAAGATGCCTTAATTTTGAGAGTGATATTGTGTGGAATGAGTTTGAGTCGTTTATGTGTTTTGATTTGTGAGAGGGGGTGTTTGTTTATACTGCCATATAATCTGACCCAGGAACCCACGGACAGGGCGGAACCAAATTTTTGGTTTCGTCCGTGTTGTCGAAGGGTTCCTTGGGACCAGAGTTGAATTTAGTCAATTTTGTCATTTTGGTTAAAGGAAGGTTTAAGCTATGATTAAAACTACAAATTAGGTTCCATTAGTCCTAGTCCAAGTTTAAGGAGATTAAATGGCTCTCGTTTAAGAGGTTTAGTTAGAATATCGGCAATGTTATCTTCTGAGGATACTTTCTCGATAGAGATGTTTCCTTTTTGAATATTGTCGCGATGGAAATGATGACGGATTTCAATGTGTTTAGTTTGAGCATGTTGAACTGGATTTTTACTGAGGTCGATAGCTCCTTTGTTGTCGCAAAGGATAGAGATGTCGTTAAGTTGAATTCCGTAGTCGACAAGAGTTTGCTTCATCCACAGAGCTTGTTGACATGCTTTTCCTGCTGATATGTATTGGACTTCAGTTGTTGAGATGGCAAGAGCTATTTGTTTATTTGAAAACCATGAGGTGAGACAATGTCCAACAAAAGTACAAATACCACTTGTACTTTTTCTATCAACATAGTCACCGGCATGATCTGAGTCGGCATACACTATGGTTTCAACTCCCATTCCTTTGGGATACCATAATCCTAGGTGTGTGGTGCCTTTAATGTATCTAAAAATTCGTATTACGGCTTCAAGATGTGATGTTTTAGGATCTTCTTGAAAGCGAGCACATAGACAAACACTAAACATAATGTCAGGTCTACTAGCCGTGAGATAGAGTAGACTACCAATCATTCCTCTATATTTAGTGTTATCTACAGATTCACCTTCTTCATCCTTGGTGAGTTTGGTTTCCGAAGACATAGGACTTTTAATAGGTTTAGAGTCTTCAAGACCAAATTTCTTAAGCATGCCTTTTATGTATTTAGATTGGTTAAAGAATATTTCATCTTCTAATTGTTTGATTTGAAGTCCTAAGAAAAAGTCAAGTTCTCCCATCATACTCATCTCAAACTCGTCATGCATGAATTTTGAGAAATCATCATATAGCTCTTGACAAGTTGATCTGAATATGATGTCATCCACATATATTTGAACAATGATAATATGTGAATTCCTTTTCTTGGTGAAGAGAGTGTTATCTACTAAACCCATGGTGTACTTATGTTCAACTAAGAATGTTTTAAGTCGATCATACCATGCTTTTGGTGCTTTCTTAAGTCTGTATAAAGCCTTCTTAAGTTTATAGACATGATTAGGTTTTTAAAAATCGATGAAATCCGAAGGTTGTGCGACATATACTTCATTTATAAATCCATTTAGAAATGCACTTTTGACATCCATTTGAAAAAGTTTGAAATCATGTGCACATGCATATGCAAGTAAAATTCTAATAGACTCAAGCATAGCAACCGGAGCAAAAGTTTCATCATAGTCAATGCCTTCTTGTTGATTATAACCTTGTGCTACTAGCCTAGCTTTGTTTCTAGAAACTACACCATTTTCATCCATTTTATTTTGAAAGACCCATTTTTGTTCCAATTATTGTTTGACATATTGGTTGAGGAACTAATGTTCAAACATCATTTCTAACAAATTGATTTAATTCTTCTTGCATCGCTATGACCCAAGATTCATCTTTTATAGCTTCATTTATATTTTTGGGTTCAATGGTTGATACAAAACAAAAGAAGTTGCTTTGATTTTGGACTTGTGATCTTAAGGTTCTTTCATTTATTTTTCCTATAACACTATCTAATGGATGACCTTTAGGTTCTTTGATATTGACAATTTCTTTGTTTAATAGTTCATCTTCCTTGTCATTATTTATATTCCCTTTGTTTTCAACAAGTTGACTTTCATAAAATGTTACGTTTAACGATTCCTCAACTCTCAAGGTTTCTTTGTTTAAAACAATATAAGCTTTGCTATTTTGAGAATATCCAAGAAATACACCTTCATAAGACTTTGGGTCAAATTTGGTGAGGTAATCCTTAGTGTTTAAAATAAAACATTTACTTCCAAACACTTTAAAGTATCCTAGCGTAGGCTTTTTACCTTTATATAGTTCATATGGTGTTTTGTTCAAAAATGGTCGAATTAATACTCTATTTAAAATATAGGTTGAAGTGTCAACGACGTTACACCAAAACTTTTGTGGTATGTTTTGTTCATTAAGCATTGTTCTACTCATCTCTTGAAGAGTCCGGTTTTTACGTTCTACTACACCATTTAACTGAGGAGTACGAGGAGCCAAAAATTTATGTGTTATGCCGTTGGCATCACAAAAGTTTTCTAATTGTGTTTCATTATCAAATTCACGACCATGATCCGTTCTTATTGACATAATACAACTATCTAGTTGGTTTTGAATTTTCTTACTAAGAATTTCAAATTGATCAAAAGCTTCGTTTTTACTTTTCAAAAACTTTGTCCAAGTGTATCTTGAATAATCATCTACTATGACCAAAGTGTAGAAGTTGCCTCCATAACTTTGTATAGCGGATGGACCAAATAAATCCATATGCAAAAGTTCTAGACACCTAGATGTAGACACCATATTTTTAGCCTTATGGCTACTATGAACTTGTTTTCCAATTTTGCAAGCATCACAAAAGTGTTGGTCATATTTCAACTTGGATAAGTCTCATATTAGCGTGCCCTAAGCGTCTATGCCAAAGATTTGAGGAATCATCTAACGAAGTTAAGCAAAGTTTATCTCTAGAAGTTTTATCAATTTTCATGACGTATACGTTGTTTTTCAAAACTCCTTTTGCTACGGTTATTCCATCTTTTAGTATTTTACTTTCGTTTTCACTAAATAGAACATTATACTTTTTACGGCATAGTTGACTAATACTAAGAAGGTTGAATCCTAGATTATCAACATGAGCAACATTATCAATAGAGAGAGAGTCATGAGAGATAGTACCTTTTCCGATGATTTTGCTTTTTAATTTGCTACCAAAAGTGACATTACCTCCATCATATTCTTGGTAGGTTGAGAAGAGACTCTTGTTTCCCGTCATATGCCTTGAACAATCGCTATCTTTTATCCACTCGTCCGGTTCCAATCCGACTTTCAAGCATACCTAAGTTATATAAAAACTCAAGCATCTGGTCCCCAATATATCATGGGTCCATTTTGGTTAAACATCCCATTTACTTGGTTCATGTATGGGAATGGTGGATATGAGTTCCATGGCATGTAGTAGGAGTTTGATAATGCCTTGAAAAGTTTTGATTCCAACCATTTTGTTGATAGTTGGGTTGTGTGTTGTAGTTGCTCTTTGGAAATGGGCGTTTGGGAGTAGGTGTTTTAGGCCTCTGTTGAGTGATTCTGGATCTATACATATTTTTAGAAAGTCCTAATCCTATTGTAACATCTGGTTTTTGTTTAGTTTCATTTTTGGTAGTATTAGGTTTCTTTGTGACTTTAACAAACTCAGTACGAACCGATGTACGAACTTTCTGTTCTGCTGAGGTACCCAAGGAACCAAACTGTTCCACAAGCGGAACCAAATTTTTGGTTCCGTCTGATCCGTGGGTCCCTGAGGCAGTTGGAAAAGTTTCTTGTACCTTTTCGGCTTGTTTCTTTAGACTACTTAAATCTCCTAATTTCATATAACCTAGTCCAGTTTTATCGTGTGGTAATTTTTGGATTCTCATTATTTAATCCGCACAACAAATATTTTTATCAAACCTTTTGAACTTAGAGTTTTGTTTGATAAGTGTATCCTGTGTGATTTTAAGTTTCTCTAATTCAAGTCTAAGCTCTTGACATGATGTACATACCTTGTCAATAGCTTTACTCTTTTCTAAACGTTTTGCTTTTTCTTTTAATTCATAAACTTCATTTACTAAGAATTCCTTTTTGGTTTTCAAAAATTTGTTTTTGTTTATGATTTTTAAGCTAAGTTCACATAGTTTGTTATATTCCTTTTGTAAGGTGTCGTCATCAATAGAGGAATAAGATGAGTCTGAGTGTACCTCGTTTGAGTCTTGAGCCATGAGAGCAATTTCTTCATTCTTTGGCTCCTCGTGATCATCTTCACTTTCACTCCAAGCACCACTCACAAAAGTTCTTTGAGTTTTGTTTTTAGGTGGCTTTGGACAATCTCCTATGAGATGGCTTGTGTCACCACATCTAAAGCATTTTCTTTCAACCGTCCCTTTCTTATCATCACGATCTTTTCGAAAAGGTTTCTTGTCATCTCTAGGTTGTCTTACAAACTTTCCTCGTATTCGAAAGAAATTTTTGAAATCTCTTACGGCCATGGCATATTCCACATCTTCACTTCCCAACCTAGATTCTTCATCATCACTTGTCTCCGTTCTTGCTTTTAAGGCAATGGACTTGATCTGTTAGCATTGAATTTATTATGTAAAGTGATGGTCATTTGTTGTACTAATACATGTGTGTCGTATAGATTAGTTAAGTCTAGATAGTGTGGGCTTTTGTTATTGTAAAATGATGGAAATAGACATGTAAAAGTCCAACCCATCAAAAGCCCACACGAAGCCCACAAAAGCCCTTAGGGCACCGGCCATAAGGCTATTTAAACACACACTCTTACCCATTTTAAGTGTGCCTAATTTTCTTGTGTAGGTGTAAGAGTGTGTGTATTCTCTCAAGGTTTATGTTTGTTATTTCCTTTAAGTTTTGATGTTTTACACTTTTAGGAATTAAGCTACTATAATTAACCACTAATTACCTACTAGATCTAGAGAGAGAAAGCTAGAGAGAGAAAGAGAGGATTGGAGATGATTACACACACTTAGTAACAATAATTCTAATTTCATCAACCAACTACCCTTTCCCTAAGGAGGGAAGGGGTATTTATAGTTTTACATGGTAGAGGGCTTGATGCCCTAATTACACTAACAATACTTAATAAAACAAAACAAACTAAATAAACGACACAGCCCATGGGCCTTCTACACGGGCTGGGCCTAATAACAAACCTAAAGGCCTAAGCAACCTTAATACAATATGATCAATACTTGAATAATACAAAATGTGTTCCCAACAATCTCCCCCTAAGTATTGGTCATCAAGGTTGCATGACGTCGTCTTTGCTTCTTTTGGCTTTGACGTCTTCAAAATCTTTGATCTTTGTTCTAGATAGTGGTGTGATATAATATGGTAGTGATCTGCCGTGTTCCAACGATCTTTGCTTCCGGTGTCTTCACGTCTTCTCCACCATGCTCATATTTCTTTTGACTTTGGTTCTTCAACTTGTTCTCAGTTCTTTAATCTTTAACTTTGAGAAAGGTTGTAGTACTTGAATCTTTAGACTTTTCTTTAACAATTCTGAACTTTTTGATATTTCTGAGTCTTTGTGAGAACTTCTCTTTGGGATATGAGCATGATGGAGTCTTGATGGTGGTTGAACTCCAGGTCTCCAAGCTCCTCCGCAGCAGCAGCACGAACCAACCGGTACTTACAGGCTCAGACTTGAGATCATCAATAGCATAGTGTGAAGTCTTTCTCAAATCCTAACCCAGACCGTTCTGAACCGGATTCCCCCGAAAGGGATAACACGGACACACCGAAGTGCACCCACGATTCAGTGAGTCGCTGGAGATCACCCCACGACTGTAGACCGTTTGGAGCAAACACTAAGCGTAACCCACAAGGAGTTACCGAAGTGACCTGCTGTCAGAGTTGTTTGATGTTGCTCTGGCAGGATTTCCATTCAATCATTGATAATCACAATTGTGACTTTTCTCATGAATGTTCTCGGCAGATTGCTAAGATCTGCGAAGGACACTTTCTTAATTTTACATCTGCTGCCCATGATGTAGAAGAGCAGAGTAATACTAAGTGTACCTAAGAGATCTTTTATGAATCTCATGGCTCTAGACTCAATTAGTGCACATTTGTTTGGTCGTCGGAGGCGTGGAGTAGATTGCCTCCTTTTCAATATCAACACTCTCGTAATGAGAGGTCGATAGATTATGAAGGGTTCTCCGTGTGAATGAAACAAATGTCTTTTGAGAGACACTTGAGTGGCTTAGATGGTTTAGTGCAGTGCGTCACTGGGTCCATGACGCTTTAGTCTTCAATACCGGTGATGCTCATCAACCAGTAGATTATGAATTGAACCCGGTGTCTGCCCTAAGGTTGAATAAATGGAGGGCTATTTCTTTTCACCCTTTTCTTTGCTTTTCTTTTTAATTCTTCAACCCCTTCTTTCTCCGTTCATTCATTTTCTCCTTTTTATATCATACCTAGGACTTTCTAGTTCTAAACTATTGGTATTGTCCTTGGGTAGATCCCTCCTGCTCTGGCGGATCATAGGACAGTTTTCCCTAACCTTAGTCACCTTATAACTCCATGACTATCCTAATGATGCCATAAAACCAAAACCATTAAAAATCTCTCAAAGTGTCGATAATTTGTAAAGACATTTTGTTGACACCTTGAGAGTTTGATGATTTTCAGAAAGACTCCCCCTTAACATGTGCGCATAAATAATAAATTTGAAATTTGCACATGCCGGGAAGAGTTGGCACGTTTTTGAATTGATTGATTTTCAGTGAAACTGATCATCGCGAGACACGCTTACATCCCTAGTTGGACTGGCTTGAAATTATTACCCGTCCAGATCAGATTCAAAAATCATCGCTCGAAATTGGTACATTCTACTTAGACATATCCATTGCGAGACACGTTTACATCACCGGATAAACTGGCTTGAAATTATTACCCGTCCAGGATATGTCCTTTCGACTAGTGACTGTGGTTATCGTCAATTCGAGGGTCAATTCTTGAGTCTTATACTCATGAGATATCATCGTTGCTTCCACCATATTTTAATCACATTTTCATTCTCCCCCTCAAAAATAGCATAATTATGTTGTTTTTGACAAACTTTTGATTAAAATATGCTCTTTTTGAGGTGTTTGTGGAAGAATGTCAAGAACGTTTGTAGATTTGGAACAAAGATTTTTCAAATAC
Source organism: Artemisia tridentata subsp. tridentata (assembly GCA_021014915.2). Lineage (NCBI taxonomy): Eukaryota > Viridiplantae > Streptophyta > Magnoliopsida > Asterales > Asteraceae > Artemisia > Artemisia tridentata. Next base: position 309,711,320 of record CP139505.1, on the reverse strand, counting down.
TCCCCCTTAACAAGGGAGTACTTGTCCTTATGAGTAGAATTGTTTAAAACTTTGAAAAATTTTCTGGTCTTAATTCTGCTCATAAGTAAGAAGCTTTCGCTCCTTTTTCAGGATTGAGGCACTGACGCGTACCTCAGGGTCCTTTCTTTACAAGAGCGGGTTGTACACTGTTATGTGTGCACAAGCCGTAATAATGATGAAATATAGATGAGATGATGATTAATTGAACAACCAATGAATTAGTACCAGTGTTCATTACTCAGGACGGCGAAACGTGAGAATGTTAGGAATTTTCGCCCGACCTCCAACATAACTTTCCAACCGACGCATCTGCTCCCGAAACTTAATCTTCTTCTCTATCCTTTTCACGAACTTCCTTGCTTGTCTTTTCTCATTCTCGCCCCACTTCAACTCTTTAGCCAACTTCTCATCCTTTAAGATCTTCTCAAGTTCAGATTTGACTTGTTGGATGGTTGGGTCACTGAACTTGCGAAGATCTTTGAAACCCATAAATCTTGTACCAGCTCTCCTTCTATGATAATATACTCCAAATGGTTTGTACCCGAAAGTGTATGGCTGCTGATCACGAAGACTTTCAGGTACGAAGTCTGGCTTGGTGAGATTTAGCTTGGTTTGATAACTTTCAACTCCTAGATGAACGTCTTCAACCCGTTGTCTAATCACAATGTTGCAAATGAAGATGAGAAGGGAGTTGATGATATCGTACTGAAGCCGTCCAGGGAGGTGTTCAAGTTTTCCCTGAATCTTCAATAGATACGTGTCCTCGATATCATTGGGGTTAAGGAGAGGATAGTCAGCTTCGGTGAATACATATTCCTTATCATTGCTTCGTCTTACAATGATCTTTGTTAGAAAGTTGTATCCATACATAAACTCCGTTTCAGCACTGACGATAGACATAATCCTATGACTGCTCCATACCTCGTCCCCTGTCCTTCTCTTGGCCATCATATATTTGTAGTACAACCTCCACAGATTTGGCCAATGATGGATCCCAAACACAGCATCTTCATTATACTTCTGTATCTTTCTGCTCTAAAGATTGTTGATTTGTTCTTCAAACCCCTCTAAGGCATACCTGGCTGCCGGGTATTTGGTAAGTGAGGTGGCATATCTCTTTTTAGGGTTCGTGTTACCGTACAAGAGGTAATCTAAATCTTTGTTGAAGAAGTGTGCTATGGGTAACTTGAGGTTGTGAGGTGGTCTGACAAGAGGTAAGGGTTGCGTGTAGTTTCGAGGAGGTAACGGTTCTACAGATACTTGTTCTTGCTTCCAGTTGATGTTATCGTTTAGGGCTTTGGCTACTTGCTCAACGTTGTACTCGAATTCTAGCTCCGATGTTGAAACAGTTGAAAATTCCGTGAATCCACTTTTGCGAATTCTGATGATGTCTTTCAGACCTAGTTGCTGGACTTTCATCACCTTTTTCAATCGTTTGGTGAAGTCTACAACTGATCCTTTCACTGGTTCAGCATTTTCATCGTTAGAATAATCATCAACCATTTGATCAAACCAATCATACTTGGGAGCTGATGAATCGACCCACTCAGGTAATGGAACATCTTTAACAGTAGCAGAAGGAGCAACTACTTCTTGGATTAGAATAGGAGCAATTGGAGTTTCATGGTCAGAGCTTGGATCATCAAAGATTTCAGTTTCTTCAAATGCTCCGCCTCCAGTAGGAACAAAAGTTGTTTGGCTGGACTTCTTTGTTATGCCAGAAGAGGGTGTTGTGGAAGCCCGACCTGATGAAGATGAAGGCTTTCTCCTTTTCTTTCCGTGAGCATCCGGTTCATCATGATGGTGTCATTTGGTTGGTTTGACGGGCTTGCAAGTTTCTGTTTGTACAACAACTGCCTCTTCTTCTTCTCTGATGGATTCCATTAGTGCTTCCCGAAGTTTAGCTTCTTTGGGGTCATCTTCTAACTCTTGTAACATCATTCTTTTGCTCTCTAATCTGGATGGTTTCTGTGGCACTATTTTGAGCGTGATTGATGTTGTTTTGACCATCTTTGCAACTATCTTCTCCAGGTCCTTCTGAACGTATTGTTTGATAATCTTGGGAATGGACTCTTCAAGATGCTCTTTGACTTCAGTGGTTATCTGAGAACTGACTTCTTCAGCTTTCTTTGCTGCTTTGTTTTCAATTTCACTGATCTTTTGATATATCTCTTTGTGTACTTTATCTTCAGACTCAGATTTCGTTGTCATCTTATCTTCGAGTACTTGTGCTTTCTGTTTCATCTCATTTTCGAGTGCTTGAACCTTTTGTTTCATCTCATTGTAATCTATTGTGGTCTGACCTACAGATGATGGCGGTGTTGGAGGTACGCTTGTTTTGCCTTGTTGTTCCTGTGAATCCTTCTCACTTTCTTCACCATTTCCATCATTGTCATCATCTTCATTACCATCATCTTCTTCATCATTATCATCTTCATCATCATTATCATCTTCATCATCATTATCATCTTCATCTTCTTTTCCTTCTTCAATTTCAGAACCAGAGGCTGATTGATCATGTGCATCAGAACCTTCACTACCTTCTTCAGAACTTCTAAGAGTTGTAGATTTAAGGTCCTCTGATCCTTCTGATTGTTCCACCATATGTGATGCAGATTCTCCTCTTCCTAGTTTTGCTCGTCTCACTTCTTCCTCAGCCTGTTTCTGTAAGCTTTCTTTTCTAGTCTTCTTTAATGCTCTGCTCTCTTCTTTTTCAGTTGGGATTTATCGGATTGGAGAGAATCGAGGAGAATTGAACTTGATCGATTTTCCCCTGCCAGGTTGTAGACTCTTATCTGATGTAGCCAAAGCAGACTTGAATTTCTCAGCACCTTTCCCTTTCTCTTGATCCAATCTTTCTTCTTCTTCATTGTTATCATCATCTGTTTCATCCCTGAGTTGCATCTTTGAAGACGGTTTAGCGACTGCTTTCTTTTTCTGAACTACGTCAGATTTCTTTGATCGAGAAGTTTTGGCTCTAGCTGGGATAACTTGAGATTTTCTCTTTAGTGATTTTGTTTCTTTTTGTTTCCCTCCCACCATTTCAGCCTTTACTGCCTCATCATATTTATGGTAAGCTTCTGTGATCATAAGTTCTTTACTTAGCAGATTTGGTGGAATTCTTGCCCCTTGAATTGAAGAGTAGCTTAGAACTTTGGTGAAAATACGGTCTCGTGCTTCAGTATGCATTTTCTCAGTTGAAGGATGTTTAAGCTCAGGATGATTTCGCATGGATCGTGAAATTAGAAGTTTTGTGAATCTTGGAAATGGAATGGGGGTTGAATCTTCACTTTGTTGAAATTTGGTGCCAAGGAAAACCATGTCCTTCCAGATAAGTTTGGCGAAGTCAAGGTGTTTGAGGTTGATCACTCCATAGAAGAATTGCAGGTGTTCTAATCTCGGATGCTCCAACCCTGTAGCCTTTCCAGTGATGCAGTTGATGATTATCGAGTATAATGTTTGCCATGGTTGTGGGAAAAATTTCCTTTCTACTTTGGAGAGTGAGGACATCTCAATTTTTGACTCATCATACCCAATAAGCTGAAGTGTTCGAATCATCTCATCAAGAGTAGGAGGCTCTTGAAATGTTATGAATCCCTCGGCATCTGCTCTTGGAAGGTCTAGCACTGATCTAAGTGTTTCAACTTGGAAGATGATTGTTGTGTTGTTTAGTGTAACTGTCATGCTTTCTTCGTCTTCGCTTATGATCAATGACTCCCAAAACTGATGCAAGTAGATTTCAGGTACACTGGCGGTTTTAGTCAATGTTGTCTTTATGAAATGTCTTTCCAGAATTTCCCTGATGATAAGACAAGTTTCATGGCACTTCAACTTCTGAAAATCAATCCGTGAGTTGCAGTAACCAATCTCTCTTTTCTTTCCTTCTGGATTTGTTGGTTGTCTGTTGATGGATGCTGATGACATAGTGCGAGACATGTTTTATCTGTTCAATGCAAACACCAACAACAATACCAGGGGCACAGTGTATATGTGTTAGAAAAATGACACTGATATGATGACCCTAGGCAGAATCATATAACATTTAGCATATATCCAACACTATACATTACTGAACAAGACATTCTAATCTCAGTTAATGGACCAACTTAGACAAACACCACAATGCTCTATCATGCAATCATTATGTTAGCAAAGACATGATCTCAAGACACGTTCATTTTATACACCAAACAAGCTTAGACTCAAAACACCCAGATGTTATTTTTCAACAAAGGCAAATCACAAGTCTAACTGAGAGCACAATCAGGCATAACAGACAACATGCTTGCAATCAATAATCAAATTCTATTCCGCATTTAATTATCACAGATTTGACAGACTATTGGATTGACAACATGCACTGGTTCGATAAGCCCTATGGTTCAACTAGTCTGATCTGGTTCGATTACAAGATTCTTTCGATTAGCTAAAGGTTAGATTAAAAAAGAAACTTGATCAGTTTAATTTTGTCGTTCGATAAGTATAGTCATTCGACAGATATGATCGTTCGTCTTAATATAGGTCGTTCGACTGATTAGATTGTTCGACTTATTAGATCGTTCGACTAATTTTGTTGTTTGACAAGTATAGTCGTTTGACAGATATAATCGTTTGACTTAATATAGGTCGTTCGATTATATAGGTCGTTCGACTGATTAGATCGTTCGACTCATTTGATCGTTCGACAAATTTTGTCGTTCGACTAGTTTTATCGTTCGACTAGTTAGGTTCGTTCGACCATAAGGTCGTTCGATTAACTAGTACGTTCGATAAAACTTGACGTTCAGAAAAAATTGTCGTTCGATAAATTAGTCGTTCGACTAACCTAGTCGTTCGACTAAACTAGTCGTTCGATTAAATTAGTCGTTCGACTAATTTATTCGTTCAACAAGATTTAGTCGTTTGACTAGTTTGAGTCGTTCGACTAATATCAATCGTTCGACAAAATTGGATGTTATCTCCTAACTCGGAGATAACATGATCTTCTTTGAGTCCTTAATCTCCTTCACAAACATACAATCGTTAGCAATAAGTCCATAAATCATTCAGACCAATTTTATCACACGTTCGACCTCATACGAACCTTAAATCAATATTAATCTCTCATTTAGTGTATTTTCAATCAATGAGATCATTGTCACAACGCTTATTACACAGTTAAGCTCAATTATACTCACTCAATTGAATCATAAATCATAACCACAAGAAACGCCCAAAACCGATTAGAAAAATTTGAAACCCTAATAGTGAGAAGAAGCGAGTACTACTAAGAATCAATCAATCAAGCAGTTATATATCGATTAAGACGCTTACAAGTTGGATGAAATTAATAATCTTGAAAAATCTTGTTCGTTCGATAGAAATGGCGGGCTGAGAGAGTTTTTAGAGTGAGAGGGAAATTGTGTGAATCTGTGTGTGTTTATGTGTTGACTAAGTCAGATTTTTCCTTTATATATACAACACAAGTTTCACTTTTTATCAACCTTAGTCCTCTAACTTGTCTTAGTCCTCTAACTTGTCTTCCTACTAGTTTTAAGTCCAAAGTTAACTCAAGAACTTATAAGTTGACACTTTTAATCCTTTAAGTCCAATCTATTATTCTTTGTCATGAAGATGATAAAAGTGACGAGATAATATGGTCGATGTGCAAAAATATCTCCCCCTCAAAATATGATCAATGTTTGAAATATCATATTTGAAATATTGAAATCATATTTTGATGAAAATTTACTTTTGCACACCTAAATTATTATTATTATTATTATTATTATTATTATTATTGCACACCTAAATTATTATTATTATTATTATTATTATTATTATTATTATTATTATTATTATTATTATTATTATTATTATTATTATTATTATTTATTTTATTTTTTTTTATTATTTTTTTTAATAATTATGTACAAGATAGTGTGAGAGCTTGACTTGATTAGTTGTTCTTGAGGAAGTTCGTCAATTCTTGAGGAGTCAAACATCTCATTCCAATTTGGTGAACCAGTTTCACAAAACGATCATGAGGTAAGGCTTTCGTGAAAAGATCCGCCAATTGGTGTTCCGTTCCCACGAAATACAACTCAACGGTACCCTGCTCCACATGCTCCTTGATGAAATGATATCTGAGAGCGATGTGTTTGGACTTGGAATGTTCCACTGTGTTGCACGAGATAGCGATAGCACTTTTGGAGTCACAGTACATCGGGATTTTGTTGAATATGTAACCATAATCCATCAGTTGTGATCGCATCCAAATGATTTGAGCACAACAGGCAGACATGGCTACATATTCTGATTCCGTAGATGATAGAGACGTACAATCTTGCTTCTTTGACTGCCAGGACACCAGCTTATCACCTAGGAATTGAACACCACCGGATGTGCTCTTTCTTGTATCAATACATCCCGCATGATCCGCATCTGAAAAAGCAGTTAGTGCAAAACCAGAATCCTTTGGATACCAGATCCCCAAATGAATGGTTCCCTTGATGTATCTAAGGATTCTTTTAACAGCAGATAAATGTCTTTCTGTTGGGTTAGACTGATAGCGTGAACATAGGTATGTGGCAAATACAACATCCGGTCTGCTAGCGGTGAGATACATGAGAGACCCAATTATGCTACGATAATTTGTAGGATCAGTGGGTTTCCCATGTATGTCAGCATCTAGCTTCGGGGATGAGGAGGACATAGGGGTGTTATAGGTGTCACTAGATGTCATGCCATGCTTTTTTAATATCTCTTGTGCATATTTAGACTGACTCAAGAATATACCACGAGGTGATTGGTGAACCTGTAATCCTAGGAAAAAATTTAGTTCACCGATCATGGACATCTCAAAGTTTTGTTTCATAAGTTTTGCAAAAGCATTTGAGTACTTTTTGTGGGTAGACCCAAAAATGATGTCATCCACATAAATTTGTACGATGAGAATGTCCTCCCCGTGTTTTTGTATAAAAAAAGTCGGGTCTACAGATCCTTTAGTGAAATGATTAGCAATAAGGAATGCTGAAAGTTTGTCATACCAGTCCCTCAGGGCTTGTTTAAGGCCGTAGAGTGCTTTCTTAAGCCTGTATACGTGATTAGGATGTTCTGGATCGACGAAGCCCTCTGGTTGTGAAACATACACCTCTTCACGAAGTTGTCCGTTCAGGAATGCTGTCTTCACGTCCATTTGGTAAATTGTGATGTTCTTATGAGCCGCGTACGCCAGGAACATTCTCACTGCCTTAAGCCTAGCCACTGGAGCAAAGGATTCCTCGAAGTCAATTCCTTCTTCTTGGCTATACCCTTTAGCAACCAACCGTGACTTGTTACGAATAACCGTGCCTTCTGCATCCAGTTTATTTTTCCAAATCCATTTTAAGCCCACAACATAAACTCCATATGGTTTTTCAACGAGTTCCCAGACTTCCAATCTTTTGAACTGATCCAACTCCTCTTGCATTGATTCAATCCAATTGTCATAAGTCATGGCCTCTTTAATATTTTTCGGTTCAGCTTGACAAACGGTGAGAGCGTAAATGCAGGTGTTACCGTCTGTGTGGAGTTTCTGTTGTGTCATAACTGGGTTATCTGGATTTCCAATCACATTAACTAACGAATGATCCTTTGTCCATTTATGAGTAGATGGGTAGTGTTGAATGTTGTGATTCAGATTTGACGGTTCCAGGTTGCTCGAGGAAGATTCTCCTGGTTCAGGAATGGTTGGGGGTGGAGCAAATGGATTGAAAAAAGCATTTCCGTCAAAATCTGGTGGTGTTGGAACTTGGTTAGAAATGGGGGAAGAATCTTCAACTGCTGGTTGAGGTGTTTTATCTATTGATGATGATGGTTCAGGTTGTAGTGCATCGTCGGCAACTACCGTAGAGGTAGATGCTGATGGATCAGGTGCTTGATTTGGGAGTTGTTGAGCAGCGAAACTTGTGGAAGCCTCTGACGCACTGTTAACCAAACTGTCATCAAACATAGGAGCAAACAGATCTTCCAGATCTTTCCTTTTGAAAGGTAATGGTTTAGCTGAAGATTCTGGGAAGTTCAAACGGTTGTGTGCGGGTTCCAAGCGGTCTTGCTCAAAAGCCATTTCTGTGAGTTCATCAAAATTAACGTGTATCGTCTCTTGAATGTCTCCGGTCCGACGATTCCAAATTCTGTATCCCTTGGAGTTCTCACAATAACCAACAAATATCCCTATATCTGCTTTTGCTTTCAATTTACCAAGATCATCTTTATCATTCTTTGGGTAACATAATGCTCCAAAGACATGAAAATAGTTGATATTGGGTTTTCTGCCTTGTATTAGCTCGTATGGAGTTTTGTTATGTCTTTTGGTGATCATGCCGCGGTTCTGAGTGTAGCAAGCAGTGTTAACAGCTTCAGCCCAAAGATAATCTGGCAATTGGGCATTGATCAACATAGTTCTAGCTGCCTCCACGAGTGTACGGTTTCGTCGTTCAACTATGCCATTCTGTTCAGGAGTGCGAGCTATAGAATATTGGTGAACAATCCCATGTTTCTCTGTAAATTCCCGAAGGATTTGGTTTTTGAATTCAGTGTCGTTGTCTGTACGAATGATTCTGACGGTGTTGCGAACTTGCACTTGAATCTTTGTGAGAAACGTGATAACCATAGACGGAACTTGATCTTTTGTGCGGAGAAAGTAAACCCATGTCCATCTTGAGTAGTCATGCACTATTACCAGAATATATCTTTTCCCATTTACAGACTGAACCCGCATTGGACCACACAAATCCATATGAAGTAGTTGTAGGACGTGGTCTGTGCTATGTTCTATTTTTGGTGGAAAGTGAGCTCGGTGACTTTTTCCCTGTTCGCATGCAGAACACAGATGATCCTTGGCATATCGGAATTTTGGTAAACCATCTACCAATTTATGCTTTGCCAGGTCGGTCATGGTTTTGAAATTGATATGAGACAATCGTTTATGCCATAACCATGCTTTCGTGGGATGAGCCTTGGAGAGTAAACATATAGGAGTTGAAGCTGTCATTTCTTCAAAGGAGATGGTGTAAAGACTAGTTCCCCGTTTTCCTTTCATCAGATCATTTCCCTGAAGATCACGAATAAAGCAGGTTTTCTCCCTAATTGCTACTTCTAAGTCTCCATCGCAGAATTGACCAACCGAGAATAAATTGTGACCCAGAACTTCAACATAGTACACACGACTAATTTCGATGTTCCCGTTTACATAGTCGCCATAACCCATGATGGCGGCGAAGTGGTCATTCCCGAACCTGACCATTCCTATAAACTTTGCAATGAAGTTTTGGAGAAGTTTGAGATTGCCGGTCATGTGTCGGGAACAACCGCTATCAACAATCCATAGAACGATTTGAACCACCTGCATCACAATTAGTAGAAACAGATGGAGTAACGGTTGGACCCGTTGGGTTAGAAACACATGATTTAAGTATCTTAGGTACCCATTTAAAGTTTGCTGTGTTCTCTAGCCAACGTTGCCATTTCCTACTACTTTCTGCTTTCTTCCTAAGGAATGTGCTAGGTGCTTTCTTAGGATTTGCTATAGGTGCAACTATGGTCTGCTTTGAAACTTCTAGTGGTGGATTCCCTAAAATTGATTTGGCAACTGTGTTAGGTTTAGGGAGGCCACTAGTTCATTTCGCTTTTCTTTTCAGCAAAGTTTTAGCAACACATTTTTGATGATTACCAGACAAGATACTAGTATGACAACATACACAAGAAACATTAACATCATTCATAACTGTTAAAGATTCAGCATTCATTACATCTTTTGTAGAATTACACTTAACCAAGCTAGATTCTATTTTGGACATAACATGCTTCTTATTCTCACTAGATGCATTAACTTCTACTTCTCCACTCTTAGATGTTCCACTCTTAGGTAGCCAGATACTAGTCTTTTTTGGTCTCTTGGTGGTCTTTGATCTTCTACCCTTAGATGTGTCAACTAATCCTGTGGAAGGTGAAGTAAGAGTGATGAAGCGAAAAGTGTACCGCTTTTAAGGGGTCATTTAAGCCTTAAATCGTATTTATTTGATCAAATATTGCCCTAAATCGTTTCTTTTGTCATTTTAGGTACTTTTGAGGAGAAATCTGGAAAAGGAGGCATTTTGGACGTTTTTGGAGCATTAAAGTGAAGAAAACGACAAAGTCTCAAAAATCGGCTAAAAGTTACTCTTGACGGCGTCAGACTTTACTCTGGACGGCGTCATGCCTTGGCAAGAAAAGTTGGATGTGAAATTTACTCATGACGGGCCAGTGAAAATAGCATGTGAATTCTGACGGCGTCACGCTTTAACTTGATCGAGGGCGTCACGGCTTAAATCATAAGGGGACGGCGTCACGTTCATGGTTCGACGGCGTCAAGCCTTGATAAGCCAGAATGGATTTTTGAAGAGCTAAAGAGGGACGGCGTCAAGAAGGTCATCTGGGAACCCTAAAAGCGGCGAGGTGACGGCGTCACACTCCATAAGGTGACGCCGTCAGATCCAAAAATCTATATATAGTTTTCTAATTTTTTGTCATGAGAGGAGAGCTTAGTGTGTGGAATTTTGGGAGAAAACCCTAAGACGATTTTAGCTACTTTTTCAGGGCTTTTTGCCTTGAAATCTTCCATGTTTCATTGAAAGATAAGTTATCAATTAATCATTCAATATGTCTATGTGTTGTTTGATTCTATCTGATTCTTGTCTTTTGTTTAACATGTTAGGCTAAATTTATCTTGTGTTTGCTTAGATCTAATGAAACCTAGCTATTGATTATTGGTTGTTAGTGTGTTGTTAGTTGTATTGGATGATTGTTTATCTATGTTAGGCTTAAGAAAACTGGCTAACTTCCTATTCGGTAACTTGCTTGAACGTCTTAAGAAACATGAACCAAATGCGTACTAAAGGTTTTTATGGTTGTATTTAATGCACAAGCGAATTCTAGTGATCCCATGTTAGGAGCTTCCTAGCCGGCTCGACATAGGAGTGAAGTAGGAGCTTGTAGAGTTGGGGAAGTAAGTACGCCACCCCACGAATGGTATTAAGGAATACACCCGTCATCCACGCGACTAATACACACTAATTAACCGGTAAAAGATAGTTAGGGAGTAAGGAAATCTAAGTAAACACATTTCTCTACACATAAGTTTCTCACCACATTTTCATTTTTTGTTATTTTATTTTATTTGCATTCGTAGTAATTTGGGTTAGTCGACTAGCAACTAATTCCGCCCACTCCTTCAAAACCCGAGATTTTACTTGCTTTCATAAAAATATAAAAACATAAAAAAGAATCTTCCTCAACCCTTAGACCTAATTAGAGTAGCCTTTCATACCTAACGAACACTATTCCCTGTGGAGAACGATCAATCCCCCGTACTTACCACTACACTATACTACATCGGTCAGGTACACTGCCTGGTGGGGTTGTAAGCCTCTTGAGATCCCTCGAGAGGTAAAACCTGTTGTAAGGTTACAAAACCACGCAATCAAGTTTTTGGCGCCGCTGCCGGGGAATAGTTATTGTTGAGGTTGAATTTTTATTTCTATTAGGTCTACTCACTAGATTCCTTTCTAGTGAGATTTTTGTTTTATTTTTCTAGGTTTTCTTTAGTCTATCTATTTTCTTTGTGCTTTTGTTCGTAACAGATTTTCATTAACTATTCAGTTTGCCATTATGGAAAACGCGAATCCACCCCTTACACCTGGCGAAGTGGCTTTGTTGCGTAGCCAACTTGAGAATGAGATTAGTGAGCTCAGGGAGCTCAGTAGAATGATTGATATAGAGCTTGATTATGCCTTGAACAACTTAGGGACCGCCATATACTCAGATAATTACTTAGAACGTAATAATCTTACGGTTGATAAGTTGATTGAGAAAATTGAGGAAGTGAAGGTAGATCCTAGGTTTGATGATTATTTCAATGAATACCCCACTAAGGAGGAGATTGCTTACTATAACAACCTAGTTGATAACCCTCGACCACCTTTTGTTAGAATTGACCCAAAGATTAAGAGAGGTGATCCCGGGAATGTGAAGATACCATGTATGATTGGGTACCAATACGTTGAGCATGCTTACATTGACTGTGAATCCCCAATCAACGTTATGTCCTCAGGCCTCTATAGCCAAATCATAAACACACCACTTGAGCCTAGGATGGACCCCAAGTGTCCAGGCGGAGTTTGTAACTTCGTTGGAAGAATTAAGGATATACATATCCTTGTTGGGAGCTTTACCTTTGTCACCAACTTCATGATTTTAGAAGATATGGCAAGTGTTGTTGACTGCCGCCTATCTTGCGTTGTGTTAGGTAAGCCATTTATCGAAGCATCCAATTTAAGGTATGACCATTTGAAAGGCACGGTTCAGTTTTCTAATCACATAGATAGGATCACATATAGGATGCCTTATCGGGTTAATGAGTTTCGTTTTGTGCCTGGATTTGACATGGACAACATTGGTGCGATTGAGGACATCAATGAAGAGGATAAAGAAAAAGGCATGGACCATGTTTGGAATAAGAGAAGCCTTTATTATAAAGATTGCTTAAACCTTGGACCTAAATACAAAATTGATATGGAGGTTGTTAGGATGATTAGAGGGGCAATTGAGAAGCAAAACGGAAAAACGTAGACCCCGTGACTTTGAGTCTAGCTACAAGACTCGTTAATAAAGAAAAGCGCTTCTTGGGAGGCAACCCAAGCTTTATTTTATTTATTTGCTTTGTGTGTTTATTTGTTTGTTTGTTTGTTTTTATTTGTTTCCGTATGTGTGTTTAATTTTTATTATTATTGATTCATGTTAAAAACTAATTTGTGAAAATGCTTTATTTTGTTTTTAACTTCGTCTTAACTACATATAAAGGTATTTTGCAAAAGTTAAGTGTAAGGGAAATCTAAATCGGTTTATTAGAACACAAATTAACATGAATCGTAATAATAATAAATTAGCATACATATCCGTATTTGTTTGAGTCAAATGCTTGTATCGAGTCATAATGATGTTTTTCAGGATTTCCAGGAAGTGAGGTAAAGGTTTTTCCAGAAATTTTCCGGAAACTTAAAATGAAAATTTTTGTCAGGTCATTTCTGACGGCGTCAAGGTTTATAACCTGACGGCGTCAGATTTAATTTCCAGAAATTTTTGAAAGTTTTGTTTTCATAAAAAGTTTTTATTAAAATCTCCAACTTATAATCTCCAGGAATCTGCAAAATTATCATTCCACAAGCATTATATCCTTATATATAGATTTTTCCCGCCGATGTTATACAGGTTTTCGTGTTTGTTTTCTCAGGTTTAACAGGTTATTTTGGACAAGGAGATGTTTATGGAATCAAGCTTATGGCGATGCATTAGTCATGGAGCTTCAACATTCTCTTTGGAGGAAGATTTAACCGTGTAATTTCATTATCCACCGAGCGAATCAGGGGAGTATTTGATTTCATTCTTTTACTTTATGCTTTTACATCTTGTTATTTGAACATTGGGGACAATGTTCATCTTAAGTGTAAGGGGAGGGTAAAAGTACGATTTTAGAGAATACAATTGCGCTTGATTTTTGTTTGTTTGATGGTAGATGTGTAATAAAACTGAGAGAAATACTTGTTAAGGTAATTTTATTGCCAAATTTAAAATTTTCTACAACATTTAGGAGTGAAACTTTAGTTCTAATAAGCGTCTCACGGATAGGAGTTATATGACTAGCACAAAAAACCGTACCACTAAAAAAATTTCCACCCCCAAATATGTGAGGTTCGCCCCTAGAATTGGTAGGAAAAGCATTTATGCTATGATGTGTGTACCGGTAGCACTTAGATTCTAGAACTTGCGTTAGGACCATTCCAAGGCCACAAGTGAGACTACATTCGTGTAGTTAGATTTACTACATGATAAGAGGCATTAGGATTAACCCATTGTTTTACACCTGTGTTTTTGTTATAATTACATTGGCTACATTGGTCAAGTAATTCTCCCACACCCTTTGCGTTGTACTCATTTTTAGTACACGATACCCCTAGTACACCCCTCAGAGCCTATCTTTTCGTTTCGACCTTTAAGCATTTTACTTAAAGGAAGAATTTGTTACACCCCACTTAAATGTACACCCAAATCGCCTTAGCCTACCTTGTATGCACTCATTTTTAGTGCATTATTGTGACAACATTTGTTTAAACCCAAGTTAATTATCTAATTGATTACATGGTTGCTAAGTCGAGTCATATCCTTGTACATATTGTTTTGGGACGATTGGGACTCATGGGTAAAGTACTAGTGTAATGGAGTAATGGGGAAGAACATCATTTATTACCCCCATATGTGCTAAATATTTTAAAAGTACTCCAAGTTTTTCGATTATCTTAATTCGAGTCATTAGATTAGTAATTGTAAAGTTATGTAAAAGTTCAAGTGTAAGGGGGATGCAATGCCCCTATGATGTATTATTTTGGATGGTAGGGCAAAAGTGTATGCAAAAAAAAAAAAAAAAAAAAAAAAAAAAAAAAAAAAAAAAAAAAAAAAATCAAGAAAAATACAAAAAAAATGAGAAAATGAAAAATAGAAAAAACATACGGACTACCATCCCGTTTCATTTTATGTTTGTTTTATATTTTTGTTATTTTGTTATTTCGTTTCTAGCTTAAGATCGAGTCTAGTCTTGGCTTAGCAACATTGTATAGTACATGTAATTGATCAAGATTTTTAACTCGCCACCAGTAAAATATCCTTTATCCAACAAAACCGTGTTTTCCTTTTCCCTACACCTAACGTTATAACCCATTTAAAAGCCCTCTTTGATAGTTTATCTTAGGTGCTTACGCCTAGTGGAGGAGGTTTTCGATCCTTTCCCAAGCCTATGGTAATCTATTTGCTATGACAGGTAGTGAGAGATATTTTCCGTTTTCATTTATGAGATTTATTTTGATGACACTTGAGAGATGTGAGTATCTAAACACTACTTGTGAGGTGCTAGTATGTAATCTCCGTGCTTATTATGATTGAAGTGGAACGATTATTTGTTGTAATTACTTTTATATTAGCATTAAATGACCCCTAACTTGTATTTTGATTAGAATAAAAGCGCATTTGCTTGAGGACAAGCAAATCTCAAGTGTAAGGGTATTTGATGAAGCGAAAAGTGTACCGCTTTTAAGGGGTCATTTAAGCCTTAAATCGTATTTATTTGATCAAATATTGCCCTAAATCGTTTCTTTTGTCATTTTAGGTACTTTTGAGGAGAAATCTGGAAAAGGAGGCATTTTGGACGTTTTTGGAGCATTAAAGTGAAGAAAACGACAAAGTCTCAAAAATCGGCTAAAAGTTACTCTTGACGGCGTCAGACTTTACTCTGGACGGCGTCATGCCTTGGCAAGAAAAGTTGGATGTGAAATTTACTCATGACGGGCCAGTGAAAATAGCATGTGAATTCTGACGGCGTCACGCTTTAACTTGATCGAGGGCGTCACGGCTTAAATCATAAGGGGACGGCGTCACGTTCATGGTTCGACGGCGTCAAGCCTTGATAAGCCAGAATGGATTTTTGAAGAGCTAAAGAGGGACGGCGTCAAGAAGGTCATCCGGGAACCCTAAAAGCGGCGAGGTGACGGCGTCACACTCCATAAGGTGACGCCGTCAGATCCAAAAATCTATATATAGTTTTCTAATTTTTTGTCATGAGAGGAGAGCTTAGTGTGTGGAATTTTGGGAGAAAACCCTAAGACGATTTTAGCTACTTTTTCAGGGCTTTTTGCCTTGAGATCTTCCATGTTTCATTGAAAGATAAGTTATCAATTAATCATTCAATATGTCTATGTGTTGTTTGATTCTATCTGATTCTTGTCTTTTGTTTAACATGTTAGGCTAAATTTATCTTGTGTTTGCTTAGATCTAATGAAACCTAGCTATTGATTATTGGTTGTTAGTGTGTTGTTAGTTGTATTGGATGATTGTTTATCTATGTTAGGCTTAAGAAAACTGGCTAACTTCCTATTCGGTAACTTGCTTGAACGTCTTAAGAAACATGAACCAAATGCGTACTAAAGGTTTTTATGGTTGTATTTAATGCACAAGCGAATTCTAGTGATCCCATGTTAGGAGCTTCCTAGCCGGCTCGACATAGGAGTGAAGTAGGAGCTTGTAGAGTTGGGGAAGTAAGTACGCCACCCCACGAATGGTATTAAGGAATACACCCGTCATCCACGCGACTAATACACACTAATTAACCGGTAAAAGATAGTTAGGGAGTAAGGAAATCTAAGTAAACACATTTCTCTACACATAAGTTTCTCACCACATTTTCATTTTTTGTTATTTTATTTTATTTGCATTCGTAGTAATTTGGGTTAGTCGACTAGCAACTAATTCCGCCCACTCCTTCAAAACCCGAGATTTTACTTGCTTTCATAAAAATATAAAAACATAAAAAAGAATCTTCCTCAACCCTTAGACCTAATTAGAGTAGCCTTTCATACCTAACGAACACTATTCCCTGTGGAGAACGATCAATCCCCCGTACTTACCACTACACTATACTACATCGGTCAGGTACACTGCCTGGTGGGGTTGTAAGCCTCTTGAGATCCCTCGAGAGGTAAAACCTGTTGTAAGGTTACAAAACCACGCAATCAAAGAGCATTAGTGGTTGTTTTTGATGATGCATTCTTAGGTGCGCTGTCCACTTTTTGCATCCTTGGTACAATCTTATGAACTTTGGTTTTGCCTGTTTCTAAAACTTTGATTTTCTTCTTCAGATCAACAATGATGTGTTGGAATTCTTGATTTTGTGAATCTAATTTTCTGTTGAGGCGGACTGTGTCATTCCTATTTTGAAGAATTTCATTGAGTTCCTTTTCATTTTGAAACAGTTTAAGTCTTAAGAAAGCCTTTGTTTCCTTATTAATTTCAGGAACATGGCTGTTTTGAAATGATAAAGATCCTATGAGATTTTGAAATTTTAGTTCAATTTCAGCACTTTGCTTTTGACACCAACCAAGCCTTTTTTGAAGATTAAAAACTTTGTTTTCCACGTCATTGTTGATTTGTCGAAGATCCTCATTCTCTTTGACCAAATTTTCTATCTCCATTTGCAACATCTCAACTGTTACAGCATGATCTTTCACAAGTAATTCATTACATGACTCATAAAGCGAATTCATAATCACAGAAACAACGTCATAACACAGAACTTTTTCTAAGAGTCGATCATTTTCTTTTGCTAAAAATTTCTTTTGAAGTTTTTGACGTTGAACCTTGTCATCTTTAGCTTTGAAAATGGTTTTCATAGATGCTACTTCCGTGTATAGCTCATCTTCCCATTTTGTTGCGCATTTCTTCAGATTTCTGACATGAGGAAGAATTTTCTTTTGAAGAATCTCTTTCTTTTCTTTTTGAACAAGAGAAAGAAAAGAAGAGACAGGAATTTGAGAACTAAACTCAATTTCATTCTCCAAACGAGAAATGTCGTCCATAAATGTCTGAAAATATCGAAGAACCTGACATTCTTGAGGCATTTGTGGATCAACAAGATCCTCTGTCAAACAATCTTTGAATTATGCAGCAGTTCTGGGGACAGAAGTTATAGACGAAGGAGCATTTATGTTTGTGTATGTTAACGTTTGTTCTGGATGGTCCTTAGGAGGGACAAATGATGTGCTCAAATGAGGTCGTGCATTATAATCATAATGTACTCTTGAAAACTCTTTTTGTGAATTTGATCGACCCTCAATCTTGTGTGCAAGAAAATCAGTTTCTTCATCAATAGAATACATAACAACACGTTGAAAGGTATCATCTAACAAAAATGTTGCATTGTATAACTTAGGATTTTCTTTGAGTGCTATGTGTAAATTATGGGGTTTGTCACTTCCAAGTGCAAAACTTACTCCTTTAGGACTCGGTTGCACAGTTAGTTTTTGAATTTGTGTTACAGAATTACCCGTTTTATACACAACATTTTGAAATTCTTTGAGTTTGGTTTCCAAATCCAGAATTTCCTCAAGATATGAGTCAACACGTTTCCTAGTGGCTTGCTTTTCTTCAAGAAGATCCTGCTGAGATGTTGAAAGCTCTGATTGAGTTTTTAACAACTCAGAAGTTAAAGCATCAATTTGTTTTTTGAATTCAAATTGATCCTTTTCTTTTTGAGAGAGAAGCTCAGCTTTGGCAACGGTTATCTCACGAACTTGACTTTCTAAATTTTGAACTTTTACGTACTCTTGTTGGAAAGCAATTTCAAAACCTTTTTCACATTTATCTTGTTTTAGATATCCCGAAAGTTGTAGTTTGTAGCACTCATTGTCCTTCGTTAACAATGCAATTTTCTCTTTCAGATTTTTATAGATTTCATTGCATTTTTCAATTTGTGATTGGGTGGTCATTAACAAGGCCTGAAGCTCTGAATCTTGATCAGTCAAAGGATCATTTTGTTCAAGATGATCCAAATTTTCATCGTCAATCGAATCATCAAATGAAACGACGGTTTTATCATCATCAAATGATACAACAGTGTTTATTTGATCATCTGATAGAGATGAGAATGATGAATCATGTTGAATAGAATTGTCATTTGTAGATGAAGCTGCAGATGGTGAAGCAATTTCATGTATAAGACATTGTGGATCAGGTACCTGAGATAGACCATCGGTGTCATAGACCGGGCCTGTCTCGGACATGTTCATCTCTTGCATGTTTGCCATGAGCATTACTGCAGCATTTGCCTTAAGATCTTCCATCTCATCATCAGATGCAGCATTTTCCATGAAGCTTTGCTCATTTTGTATCACCATTCCTGCTGCCATTTCATCTTTAAGAGCCATCAGAAGAGCTTCCTTGTGATATGCATTACCCATAGTACGAGGCTTTGGACATGCATTTGCCATGTGACCATTCCCACCACAGTTGTAGCATGTGATTAAAGTATTTGCAATGCCTTTCTGTGCATTCCCAGTCATCTGATTTCTGCTCTGAGTATTACCCACACTGTTCCTGTTACCCCCTGCTGAATTGAACCTATTCCCTCCTGACTGAAACCTCTGAGACCCGTAGTTTCCACTGTTTCCTGAACCATATCTGCCCGAAGATCGATTCTGAATTTCCACTCTGCCATCATTAATAACAGCTTGATTCCTGGTGTTGGAAGATGAACGAAGACGGTTGTTGGATTTGGTGAACTTGCCAAATGCCTTAGCAATTAATCCAAATGCTTCATTAAGAGAGTTGAATGCATCTTCTTCTTCATTATAATCAGCGTTTGAGTACAACATGGAATCTGAGTTGTTATATGGAACCATTTGATTGTCAGAGTATTGTGATGGTGCTTCATATGGGATGATTTGGTTAGAAGGTTGTGGTGGAAAACTTGGTTGGAAAGATGATTGACCAAATTCCTGGTTTGGTAGTGGAAAGTTGAATTGAGCAATGAGAGCAAGTGAGTTAGGTGTTGGTGCTGGGATGAAACCGCCTCATGCTGCAACTTCCTTATCTACCTCAGATTGATGTTGTTTCAGAAAGTCATACATTAGTCCATACTTGACCTCACCAATCTTCTTAGTTTGCCTGACAAATGTTGCATATTTCTGCCATTCTGGTCCAAGGCAACCCAAAAATTTTGAATTGATAGCAATCTTAGGTAACTTGATGTCATGACGATCGAGGTCATTTACAACATTTGTGAAACGGTGGTAGTATGATTCAATTGTCTCCCCTGGTTCCATGATGAAATTGTTATATTCCATGTAAAGCTTTGACTCAAGATCTTCTTGGTTTAACTCAGTCCCTTCCATGAGAAGATGCACATGTTCCCACTTGTCTTTGGCAGTCTTTTGAGCATCAATACTTCGGTAAATAGGATTAGGAATCCCCTGAAGTATGTAAGACATTGCCAATTGATTTGCCTCTTGTTGCAGTGTTTGTTCATTTGTGTAGTTAGCGACAGCAATGGGAGTTGATGTTTCATCTCTTTCTGTGTTTCCTGGAACAACATTTACTGGAAGTGGAAAGGGTCCTTCTTCAATGGCTTGCTTAAGATATTTCCCATGGGGTTTGCGGAGTTCAATGAATCTGAGAAATCTACTAGCCCACTGCACATAGTTACCAGGTGTCAGCATAGGTGGAGTATCTTGATTTCCAGCTTCATGTCGGGATTGCTGACTGCTGATTGCCTCACACATCTTGTTAAACCAATGAGGTTCTCTGGAGTAGGATGGATTGTTCAGCATTTGATTCTGTTGCATGATTTGTTGTAGGGATACTTGTGGTTGAGAAATGAATTGATGTTGTTGCACAAATGCATGATGTTGTGGATATTGTTGAGGAAATTGTTGTTGTTGTTGAGTGTATTGTTGTTGTTGAGGATATTGATGTAGCTGGTAATAGTAATTAAAGTGTGGTGGTTGAGACATCGTGTAGTAGCTTGAGACGGTTAAGGATCTTTAAAGGATAAAGACGGTTGTTTTTTAAAGATTAGAAACTCGATGAGTCACGTAAGAAATCCAAGAAAATATCCTAGTTCGATTAGGTAACTTCCTTCGATAGACTTAGTTCCTTCGATAAGCCTGGTCCTTCGATTAGGTAGGTTCGTTCGATCAAGTAAAGTCCTTCGATGAGTTGGTTCGTTCGATAGACAGTTCCTTCGATGAGTTAGTTCGTTCGATAGACAGTTCCTTCGATAAGTTGGTTCGTTCGATAGACAATTCCTTCGATGAGTTGGTTCGTTCGATAGACAGTTCCTTCGATGAGTTGGTTCATTCGATAGATAATGGTCCTTCGATCAAAAATAATCCTTCGATCAAAATAGTCCTTCGATCAAAGTTACTTCGTTCGATCAAGTGTCTCGTTCGATCAAAGATGCTCGTTCGATCAACTTGTTCGTTCGATCAATTGGAAGAGTATGTCTAACTCGACTACCCTTTTGCTCGTTCGATTGAATGCTCCTTCGATCACCTTGCTCGTTCGACTGATGTTGTTCCTTCGATCACCCACTCGTTCGACCAAATACCTAGTTCGACAGGATCACTCGTTCGACTGATGAACAGTAGCTTCTCGGATGAACAATAACTTATCTAATAATACGGATTTCCTAAATTTTTCTTAGATCTAATCTTCTAACAACCTAAATTACCCCTAGGCAAATGATACCACTTGATGTTTTACACTTTTAGGAATTAAGCTACTATAATTAACCACTAATTACCTACTAGATCTAGAGAGAGAAAGCTAGAGAGAGAAAGAGAGGATGGGAGATGATTACACACACTTAGTAACAATAATTCTAATTTCATCAACCAACTACCCTTTCCCTAAGGAGGGAAGGGGTATTTATAGTTTTACATGGTAGAGGGCTTGATGCCCTAATTACACTAACAATACTTAATAAAACAAAACAAACTAAATAAACGACACAGCCCATGGGCTTTCTACACGGGCTGGGCCTAATAACAAACCTAAAGGCCTAAGCAACCTTAATACAATATGATCAATACTTGAATAATACAAAACGTGTTCCCAACAAGTTTTAATAAACATTAGGTTATAAATCTTATCATACGATCCATACACTTTCTTCTCATCTACATATTCTAGTTGAGTGTCACATGTTTATAGTCGCTTAGTAGTAGTAATAAAGTAGTGATTTCAAGTCATAACATGATCTTTTCCTTTTTTCCTTTAACGATCTCTGAGTCATTCACCATTACCATTTCATGAACTTTGAGGTTTTCAATTAGCTTGTCAAGTGCTAGCTTTGAGAGATCTTTAGATTCTTCAATAGCCGTCACTTTTGCTCTCCATTTTGGATGAAGTGCTCTAAGAAATTTCCTGACAAAGTTCTTACTACAAAAGGATTCATCAAGTGCTTTGAGAGAAGTAATAATTGTATTAAAGCGAGCAAATGCACTATCAATGACTTCATCTTCAGGAATACTAAATTGTTCATATTGTTGAACAAGAAGATCAATTTTGTTATTCTTGACTTGTGAATTTCCTTGATGAGTGATTATTAAAGATTGCCAAATTTCTTTAGCGGTTTTGTACATAAAGACTCTTTCAAATTCCTTTTTAGTTAGAGCATTGTAAAGCATCATTTTTGCTTCATTATTTTTTGCAATTAACTTCTTTTGCTCATCACTATGACGAGTAAGTGAAGTATCATCATCCCGACCACTTGAAATATCTTTTATAATAGGTTTATGATCACCTTCTATAATTATATACCATAGATCTATATCTTTTGATTTCACATATGTTTCAAAATGGTTTTTCCAATAAATAAATCAATTTGGTTCAAAAAGTGGTGGTCTTTGCATAGATTACCATTCTTTAAAGTTTTCAAAATCTATGGATCGTTTCAAGTTTTAAAATACAATAAATTTTAAAAATCTTGAGTAACGTAGCTCTTGATGCCAATTGTGGAAAACTAGAAGGGTGGTTGAATAGTTTTACCGTTTTTAATTTCTTTTTCTTTGGTATGTTTGTATGAAATGACTTAATGTATGCAAACAAAATAATAAATAAGTAAAGTACAAGAAAGAAACGATCAAACCACAACACGAGTGTTTATAGTGGTCTGGTCTACAAGGACTCTTTTTCCTTGCCCTACTCCACTCCCCGAGTATCCAACTCAAGAGTTTTCTTCACTAGTCAACAAGCTCCTTTATCCGGAGGAGAAAACCTTTACACGTCGCTTATACTATTTCCGACACAAAGCTAGATGTCGAGTTCTTTTACAAGGGTACAACCACTCCCGTCACACTAAGTATTTTGAGGACTAAAATACTAACCGATCACTATCAGAGGTTTATGATGGTTTGGTACAAACAATGATGTATGAATAACAACAATTCACACTGTGATGAATAAACAAGACTTTGCAACACACTGTTGAAGCTTGTATGTCTTTATGTAATGCTTTGATCTTTTTGCTGCAAAAGAAGCTCACTAAAATGAAATGTGAATGAGTTAGATGTAAGGAAAGATGAATGAGAGAATGTATGTTGTTGTTATGCTTGTAAGTGATGAGAAACCATCAATGTGTGGCTTGCTATTTATAGGCAACAAGTGCCAGCAAACCACGGATGGGACGGAACCAAAAGAAGGGTTCCGTCCGTGTAGTCGTTTGGTTCCGCAGGGACCTGACAGAGAATCATCCAAATCTTTATCAAATCTAACCAAAATATTTACCATATCTTTCCATGATTCTTTAAGTATCAATCTAAACAAGATATTCATCATATCTTCCAAAGATCTCAAAGATGATGCATGCCATGATGTAAAAATACATTTCCATTTTAGATTAACTAGTTTATGAAAGTATACTTTGTAAAATATATATATTACCTAAGTGATGTTTAATTTGTGTTTATGAAAGAGTTGTGACTATATATGTAAAAAGTTTATAATTGCCGTTAACAAAATATAGCAAAAATCGTAAAATATAAATAGCGTTTTTTAGACGATATTTGTATTAACAGATTAGACATGTAAAATCTGTGCAAGAGTACATTGATGAATATGACAAGTTATTGTGTAGAGTAGATTTGACTGAGGAACATAGTATGAGTTTCTTTTTGGCTGGATTGCAAATGGACATTGAAGTGGCTGTGAGAATGTTTAGTCCAAAGTCATTGGCTGAATTGTATGGATTGGCTAAGTTGCAAGAATCCAATGTGAGTGCTATGAGGATTAGGAGTTCTTATAGTGGTCATAATTCAAAATTTAGGGCTAATTCAGGGACTAACAGTTTCTCAAAACCATTATTGCCTTTGCCAAACACTCAAAATAACACTGTTAGGCCTAAACCAAACACCCGAGTTGGAGGAACAAATAGGATACTGAATCAAAAGGAGTATGCAGAAAAGAGAGCCCAAAATTTATGCTTTTATTGTGATGAGAAGTATGTTCCAGGACACAAATGCAGTGGTCAATTGTACTCATTGGTGGTTATGCCTGAATTTGACATTGATGAGACAGAGTGTTTGGAAGAAGATGAAAATTGCGTAGATACTGGTGTGGTGGAGTTGCAGGCACCACAAATCTCTATACATGCCCTTACTGGCACTACTAACTTTCAAACTATGAGAGTTATTGGGAAGGTAGGGAAACATGATATTCATATATTGGTTGACTATGGTTCAACACACAATTTTGTAGACAAAGGTATAGCGAATAAGTTAGGTTGTAATGTCAAACCTACTTGTCCTTTGGCTTTGGCAGTTGCCAATGGAAGCAATTTGATTACTAACTCAGAATGCAAAGACTTCAAATGGTACTTTGGGAATATACCTTTTGCAACTGATGTCATGTTATTGCCTTTGGGAGGATGTGAAATGGTGTTGGGTATCCAATGGTTAGCCACATTGGGAGACATGATCTGTAATTTCAAGGAGCTTAGGATGGAGTTCAAGTACAATGGAAAGAGAGTGCTGCTTAGGGGTACTCAGAAGTCAAATGTGGAATGGTTAGGGCATAAGAATGCTGAGAGAGTTGTGAGGCAACCTTGATGAACTCAAATAAGTACATATTATTACTATCATTTATCCTAATTATTTGACTTGTTTTATTATATTATGTATGAGGATTGATACTTAATCGTTTACTTTTGTAATTCTCAGGTAAAAACAAGCATTTGGTGAAACTTGGCGATTTTGGACTAATTATGTAGCAAAACATGCAAGAAGTTAAGAGTCTACCGAAATGTACAAGATCAAGACTATTCTGCTCCAGATGCGCCGCATCTCACTTATGACATGCGCCGCATCACTACCAATATTTCACCAGATACGATCCAAGATACAAGAGGACATGCGCCGCACCCTAGAATGGAGTTACGCCGCATCTTCTGGCGGTGTACGAATATTCCTGAATATTATAATCTTGGACCCCACGCGAAGTTAAGTCAATGCGCCACATCTACTTAATAGATGCGCCGCATCTTACCCTCAGACAGAAACTATAAATACCCCAAAGACCAGACGAATTAAGAGTTCCGAAGTTTAGACAGAAGACCGAAGAACAGATACCTAGGACGAATTCAGTCAAGGCAGCAGCACAAGACATACCCAAACGAAGATACAAGAGCTGTAAGAAGGTGTTGCATGTGTTTAATTCATTAAGTAGTTTTGTTTTATTGTGTTAGTAAACTTTAATTCATCAAGATTGGTGGCTTGTGTAATGTGACAACTGATGCGTGGTTTTGCAACCTTACAACAGGTTTTACCTCTCGAGGGATCTCAAGAGGCTTACAACCCCACCAGGCAGTGTACCTGACCGATGTAGTATAGTGTAGTGGTAAGTACGGGGGATTGATCGTTCTCCACAGGGAATAGTGTTCGTTAGGTATGAAAAACTACTCTAATAGGTCTAAGGGTGAGAGAAGATTCTTTTTATGTTTTTTTATAATTTTATGAAAGCAAGTAAAATCTCGGGTTTGAAAGAGTGGGCGGAATTAGTTACTAGTCAACTAACCCAAGTTACTATGAATGCAAATAAAATAAAATAACAGAAAATGAAAAGGTGGTAAAACTTATGTGGAGAAAAATGTGTTTATTTAGATTTCCTTACTCCCTAACTATCTTTTACCGGTTGATTAGTGTGTATTAATTGCGTGGATGATGGGTGTATTCCTTAATACCAATCGTGGGGTGGCGTACGTACTTCCCCAACTCTACAAGCTCCTACTTCACTCCTATGTCGAGCCGGCTAGGAAGCTCCTAACATGGGATCACTAGAATTCGCTTGTGCATTAAATACAACCATAAAAACCTTTAGTACGCATTGGTTCATGTTTCTTAAGACGTTCAAGCAAGTTACCGAATAGGAAGTTAGCCAGTTTTCTTAAGCCTAACATAGATAAACAATCATCCAATACAACTAATAACACACTAATAACCAATAATCAATAGCTAGGTTTCATTAGATCTAAGCAAACACGAAGAAAACATAGCCTAGCATGTTAAACAAAAGACAAGAACAATATAGAATCAAACAACACATAGACATATTGAATGATTAATTGATAACTTATCTTCAATGTAACATGGAAGATCTCAAGGCAAAAAGCCTTGAGAAAGCTGCTAAAATCGTCTTAGGGTTTTCACACACAAAGTTCCCCAATAAGTTCCACAATAATTCCACACTAATGACAAAAAATTGCAAAACTATATATAGACTTTCAGATCTGACGGCGCCACGTTATGGAGTGTGACGCCGTCACCTCGCCGCTTTTAGGGTTCCCGGATGGCCTTCTTGACGCCGTCCCTATTTAGCTCTCCAAAATCCGTTCTGGCTTATCAAGGCTTGACGCCGTCGGAATTAGGCGTGACGCCGTCCCTCTTTAACTTATACCGTGACGACCTTGATCTCTCCAAAGGGTGACGCCGTCAGAATTCCCATGCAAATTTCTCTGGCTTATCATGAGTAATTTTCATATCCACCACTTTTGCCAAGCCATGACGCCGTCAAGAACAAATCCTGACGCCGTCCAAGGTACTTTTTGGCCGATTTTGAGACTTTGTCGTTTTCTTCACTTTTATGCTCCAAAAATGTCCAAAATGCTTCCTTTTCCAGATTTCTTCTCCAAAGTACCTAAAATGACAAAAGGAACGATTTAGGGCAATATTTTATCAAATAAATACGATTTAGGGCTTAAATGACCCCTTAAAAGCGGTACACTTTTCGCTTCATCAAATACCCTTACACTTGAGATTTGCTTGTCCTCAAGCAAATGCGCTTTTATTCTAATCAAAATACAAGTTAGGGGTCATTTAATGCTAACATAAAAGTAATTACAACAAATATTCGTTCCACTTTAATCATAATAAGCATGGAGATTACAAACTAGCACCTCACAAGTAGTGTTTAGATACTCACATCTCTCAAGTGTCATCAAAATAAATCTCATAAATGAAAACGGATAATATCTCTCACTACCTGTCATAGCAAATAGATTACCATAGGCTTGAGAAAGGATCGAAAACCTCCTCCACTAGGCGTAAGCACCTAAGATAAACTATCAAAGAGGGCTTTTACATGGGTTATAACGTTAGGTGTAGGGATATGATAAACACGGTTTTGTTGGATAAGGGATATTTTACTGGTGGCGAGTTAAAGATCTTGATCAATTACATGTACTATACAATGTTGCTAAGCCAAGACTCGACTCAATCTTAAACTAAAAATAAAATAACAAAAACATAAAATAAATATAAAATGAAACGGGATGGTAGTCCGTATGTTTTTTTTCTATTTTTCTTTTTCTCATTTTTTTTTTTGTATTTTTCTTGATTTTTTTTTTTTTTTTTTTTTTTTTTTTTTTTTTTTTTTGCATACACTCTTGCCCTACCATCCAAAATAATACATCATAGGGGCGTTGCATTCCCCTTACACTTGAACTTTTACATAACTTTACAATTAACTATTCTAATGACTCGAATTAAGATAATTGAAAAACTTGGAGTACTTTTAAAATATTTAGCACATATGGGGGTAATAAATGATGTTCTTCCCCATTACTCCATTACACTAGTACTTTACCCATGAGTCCCAATCGTCCCAAAACAATATGTACAAGGATATGACTCGACTTAGCAACCATGTAATCAACTAGATAATTATCTTGGGTTTAAACAAATGTTGTCACAATAATGCACTAAAAATGAGTGCATACAAGGTAGGCTAAGGCGATTTGGGTGTACATTTTAGTGGGGTGTACACAAATTCTTCCTTTAAGTAAAATGCTTAAAGGTCGAAACGAAAAGACAGGCTCTGAGGGGTGTACTAGGGGTATCGTGTACTAAAAATGAGTACAACGCAAAGGGTGTGGGAGAATTACTTGACCAATGTAGCCAAAGTAATTATAACAAAAACACAGGTGTAAAACAATGGGTTAATCCTAATGCCTCTTATCATGTAGTAAATCTAACTACACGAATGTAGTCTCACTTGTGGCCTTGGAATGGTCCTAACGCAAGTTCTAGAATCTAAGTGCTACCGGTACACACATCATAGCAAAATGCTTTTCCTACCAATTCTAGGGGCGGACCTCACATATTTGGGTGTGAAATTTTTTTTTAGTGGTACAGTTTTTGTGCTAGTCATATAACTCCTATCCGTGAGACGCTCATTAAGATCAAAGTTTCACTCCTAAATGTTGTAAAAAATTTTAAATTTGGCACTAAAATTACCCTAACAGGTATTTATCTCAGTTTTATTACACATCTGTTATTAAACAAACAAAAATCAAGCGTAAAAGCATTCTCTGAAGTATCGTACTTTTACCCCCCCTTACACTTAAGATGAACATTGTCCCCAATGTTCAAATAACAAGATGTAAAAGAAAAAAGTAAAAGAATGAAATCAAATACTCCCCTGATTCGCTCGGTGGATAATGAAGTAACACGGCTAGATCTTCTTCCAAAGAGAATGTAAAAGCTCCATGACTAATGCATCGCCAAAAGCTTGATCCAAAACATTTCCTTGTCCAAAATAACCTGTTAAACCTGAGAAAACAAACACGAAAACCTGCATAACATCGGCGGGATAAACTCTATATATAAGGATATAATGCTTGTGGAATGATAATTTTGCAGATTCCTGGAGATTATAAGTTATAGATTTAATAAAAACTTTTTATGAAAACAAAACTTTCAAAAATTTTCAGAAAATTAAACCTGACGCCGTCAGGTTGTAAAGCCTGACGTCGTCAGAAATGATCTGACAGAATTCTTATGTTACGTTTCCGAAAAAATTTTGGAAAAACCTATACCTTACTTCCTGGGATTCCTGCAAAACATCATTATGACTCGATACAAGCATTTGACTCAAACAAACACTAATATGTATGTTAATTTATTACTATTACGATTCATGTTCATTTGTGTTCTAATAAACCGATTTAGATTTCCCTTACACATAACTTTTGCAAAATACCTTTATATGTAGTTAAGACGAAGTTAAAAACAAGATAAAGCATTTTCACAATTTACTTTTGAACATGAATCAATAATAATAAAATTTAAACACACATATGGAAACAAATAAAATCAAACAAACAAAGAATTAAACACACAAAGCAAATAAAACTTGGGTTGCCTCCCAAGAAGCGCTTTTCTTTATTAACGAGTCTTGTAGCTAGACTCAAAGTCCTTCTATCTAGTGTCGCTTATGCTCACGTATCCGAGTGTGAGCCATCTAATTGTTGCCTCATCTTTCTTGTATTCATCATTCAGCTCCAAACATCCATGATAGTATCTCTTATTTTTCTCATGTGGATATTTGAGCCCCTTCCTCTTATCATTCTCACTTAAGAAATCAAGAGGCACAAGTCTATTGCAAGATTCAATGGAGAAGTTTTTAAACCTAGGATGTGCTCGGGGCATTTGGTAAGTAAAATCTTCATCCCCATCCGAGAATGTAATTAACCCGTCCACAAGTTTTTCGTCAAGGTTGGTCAACCTTTTGAAGGGTTCTCCAAAAATGACTTGGGTTAATTTGTTATCAATGAATTCTCTTAAGTTCTCCATAACCATAAAATCCACCAAATACACAAAACTTCCAACGAATACGTGTAGTGGCTTAGTCCTAGCAACAATGTTATCTCCTTGATATTCTAGCTCATCTACCATGATTTTATTATAATTAGCGCGAGAGATAATGTTCATAGGCAAAGATGAGTTAAGATAAGCATAAAAATCATGATAACCAATCTTACACGGAAATTGCAT
Organism: Artemisia tridentata subsp. tridentata; assembly: GCA_021014915.2. NCBI lineage: Eukaryota > Viridiplantae > Streptophyta > Magnoliopsida > Asterales > Asteraceae > Artemisia > Artemisia tridentata. The sequence continues at coordinate 309,681,597 of CP139505.1, read as the reverse complement.
GTTAAAGAGGCTATCCTTTTTGATCTTAGTCCTAGGGTCAACATACTTAAAGGGATCAATTTTCTCTTTTCCCCATTCCTCGTTAACTACTTCTCCATCACCGGCATCCTCATCGGAGTCTGAGTAGTAAAACGGACTAACATATTCATTCTCATGGTCAGACTCCTCCATCTCAGAATTGTTACCAAAGTGGTGGTCGGGTGAAAGGTTGTTGTTTTCCATGATGGGGGCGGGAACGGGTAGTTGGAAATTTGCACGGCGGAAAATACGAATAACAGGGATCAAGCGATCACTATTACTCATGAGGAAGGTGGAAGGTGTCACAAACAAAAATACAAAGAAATAAGATAGAATAAAGAAAACATAGAAAAATAAAATAAAAATCTCACTAGAAAGGAATCTAGTGAGTAGACCTATAAAATAAAAATTCAACCTAAACAATAACTATTCCCCGGCAGCGGCGCCAAAAACTTGATGCGTGGTTTTGCAACCTTACAACAGGTTTTACCTCTCGAGGGATCTCAAGAGGCTTACAACCCCACCAGGCAGTGTACCTGACCGATGTAGTATAGTGTAGTGGTAAGTACGGGGGATTGATCGTTCTCCACAGGGAATAGTATTCGTTAGGTATGAAAAACTACTCTAATAGGTCTAAGGGTGAGAGAAGATTCTTTTTATGTTTTTTTATAATTTTATGAAAGCAAGTAAAATCTCGGGTTTGAAAGAGTGGGCGGAATTAGTTGCTAGTCAACTAACCCAAGTTACTACGAATGCAAATAAAATAAAATAACAGAAAATGAAAAGGTGGTAAAACTTATGTGGAGAAAAATGTGTTTACTTAGATTTCCTTACTCCCTAACTATCTTTTACCGGTTGATTAGTGTGTATTAATTGCGTGGATGACGGGTGTATTCCTTAATACCAATCGTGGGGTGGCGTACGTACTTCCCCAACTCTACAAGCTCCTACTTCACTCCTATGTCGAGCCGGCTAGGAAGCTCCTAACATGGGATCACTAGAATTCGCTTGTGCATTAAATACAACCATAAAAACCTTTAGTACGCATTGGTTCATGTTTCTTAAGACGTTCAAGCAAGTTACCGAATAGGAAGTTAGCCAGTTTTCTTAAGCCTAACATAGATAAACAATCATCCAATACAACTAATAACACACTAATAACCAATAATCAATAGCTAGGTTTCATTAGATCTAAGCAAACACAAAGAAAACCTAGCCTAGCATGTTAAACAAAAGACAAGAACAAGATAGAATCAAACAACACATAGACATATTGAATGATTAATTGATAACTTATCTTCAATGTAACATGAAAGATCTCAAGGCAAAAAGCCTTGAGAAAGCTACTAAAATCGTCTTAGGGTTTTCACACACAAAGTTCCCCAATAAGTTCCACAATAATTCCACACTAATGACAAAAAATTGCAAAACTATATATAGACTTTCAGATCTGACGGCGTCACGTTATGGAGTGTGACGCCGTCACCTCACCGCTTTTAGGGTTCCCAGATGGCCTTCTTGACGCCGTCCCTCTTTAGCTCTCCAAAATCCGTTCTGGCTTATCAAGGCTTGACGCCGTCGGAATTAGGCGTGACGCCGTCCCTCTTTAACTTATACTGTGACGACCTTGATCTCTCCAAAGGGTGACGCCGTCAGAATTCCCATGCAAATTTCTCTGGCTTATCATGAGTAATTTTCATATCCACCACTTTTGCCAAGCCATGACGCCGTCAAGAACAAATCCTGACGCCGTCCAAGGTACTTTTTAGCCGATTTTGAGACTTTGTCGTTTTCTTCACTTTTATGCTCCAAAAACGTCCAAAATGCTTCCTTTTCCAGATTTCTTCCCCAAAGTACCTAAAATGACAAAAGGAATGATTTAGGGCAATATTTGATCAAATAAATACGATTTAGGGCTTAAATGACCCCTTAAAAGCGGTACACTTTTCGCTTCATCAACAACGGAAAGATTGCACTCCCTTAAAACTGCTTTCTCATTAATTAAAGTTTATATGTTGATGTCTTTGGTGACTTTTATTAGTGCATTGATATCCTCTGTGTCTAACTGAGCGTTGATCGGGTCGCCATGCCTCTGCCCTCGCCTATTTATTAGATCGCCTATGCATTCTATCGTCTGTAGAAAAGTAGGAAGAAAGATAAATAGGATAGTCATAAGTAATCATTAAGGGTTTACTCGCCGATAAGATTAGAACCAACGAGAAAGGACTTAATCTCGGTGCGTTGCATCGAACTATACACTTCATATAAAACTAGCAATAAAACAAGTGACAAACTACTTATCTATCAGGACAGCCCTCTTATTGTCTCGAGTATTTATCTGTGTACGTGTGTGCTACTTGCTGATTCGTGCCTATTGGTTTAGTTTATTATTTAATTGCAACCAAATCGTGCCAGTCTCTCAGGTTGAACCCCCTTGCGTTAGATTAGGTTGTATAGCTAACTTAATATATTAAAATACTGATTAGAATAACTAGATAATACGTTCCACTCTTAGTGATCGACACTCTACTTACCATTATATTCATACTGACCGGGTACACTGCTCGTTAAGTGTGTGTGTTATTGATAAGTCGGCTAAATATAAATTTAAAACTTGAGTAGGCATTAAAACTGCTAAACCGCAACGACACATCGCACGCATCAAGTTTTTGGCGCCGCTGCCGGGGAGTGAATTGTTATTATCTGTTAATTTGATTAGTATTTTAATTAGGTTTTTAATTTTTTATCTAACCGCTAATTTTGTTGTGTATTAGATTAATTTGCATTCATTGTACTATTTTGCATATTTTCTGTTTTTGTGTGTTATTTGTTTGCTTTTATTTTGTTTATTTTCGTGTGTTTTATTTGTTTTTAATTTTTCGTATTTTTTGTATTCTGCTATCGTTGTACTGAGCTAAATCAAATGATACGGCGCATCTGATCTCTCAGATACGGCGTATTGCGTTTAATTTTTATAAAATACAACGCGTTTAATTAATTTGATACGACGCATCTTGTCCCCAAGATACGGCGTATCTGTTTTTGATAAAAAATTTTCTAAACGTTAACGCTATACGATGCATCTGCTTTAGCAGATACGGCGTATCTATTATTTTAATTAAAAACAGTTTTCGATTAATTAAACAGATACGACGCATCGATCTCTGTCGATACGGCGTATCTTCTGAATCAAAAATCTAGTATTTTGAAACGTAACGAAAATACGGCGCATTAACTTTTGTTAATACGACGCATTTAATTTTAAATAAATATCGATTTTTGATTATTAAAACAGATACGGCGCATTCAAATTTCTAAGCGGCGTATCTATTTTCTGAATAAAGTCTGATTTAATTTTAACGATTATAAGATACGGCGTATCCAACTTTTTGGATACGGCGCATCGTCTTCAGATATCAGCCATTTTTATTCTTATATCCGTTTCTATATTCATTAATTTCTCTTCTAGCGAACAGATCCTACTGATGCTTTTGTGATTATTTCAGAAGGAAAATGGAAGGATTCGGAGAACTGATTGACTTCGACTTCGAAGCCAACTTTATGAATGATATATTAGTGCATGATAAATCACCCGAACGTTACGATGGGGACTACATTGAACTTAATGACCTTGATGGACCATTAGCATCCAATGACCTGTTCATGGATGATGCGGAATCTGAGTTAGAAGATGGAGAAATTCTGGATAGTCCAAAAGTCAACGTTATTAATACTAGGAATTACGATGAATTTGAGGGATATGATGGTTCTTGGGATTACGGTAGAAGGATCCACGCCGATTGTGCTTACAATTTGCAATTCCCATGCATGATTGGGTACAAGTGCATTGACGCCAATTTCTTTCCTATTTTACCAATCAATGTCATGTCAAGAAGCTTTTACAATTCTATTATGAGAAAGAATGTAGTTGGGGCCTTCATTAATGTCCCGATCTTCATTGGATGTTTTACCGTTGTTACTGAGTTCGCCGTTGTTGAAGACATGAATACCTATCGTGACAGCGATATGGGTGACGTGATTGTTGGAAAACCATTTTGTAGGGAGATCACTATTAATGCAAAACGATTTGAAGGAAAGATCACCTTTCAATGTGGAAGCGACATTATCACTTATATGATGCCCCGAACTCACCCTGGGTTTAAACATGCTACTAATAGGTTCTTGATGAACTCAAATAAGTACATTTTATTACTATCATTTATCCTATTAATTTGACTTGTTTTACTATATTATGTATGAGGATTGATACTTAATTGTTTACTTTTGTAATTCTCAGGTAAAAACAAGCATTTTGTGAAACTTAGCGATTATGGACTAATAATGGAGCAAAACGTGCATAAAGTGGAAGTCTACTGACATGGACAAGATCAAGTCAATTCTGCTCCAGATGCGCCGCATCTTACTCTCGACATGCGCCGCATCTCTATCAAGATATCACCAGATACGATCCAAGATACAAGAGGACATGCGCCGCATCTAATCAAGAGTTACGCCGCATCTTCTGGCGGTGTACGAATATTCCTGAATATTATAATCTTGGACCCCACGCGAAGTTAAGTACATACGCCGCATCTACTTAAGTAGATGCGCCGCATCTTCCCTCAGACAGAAACTATAAATACCCCGTAGACCTGACGTGAAAAAGAGTTCGAGTTCGAGACCCAAAAAACCGAAGTTCGGACAGCAGAGCAAAAGGACGAATTCAGTCAAGGAGGCAGCACAAGACACACCCAAATCGAAGATACAAGAGCTGTAAGAAGGTGCTGCATGTATTTAATTCATTAAGTAGTTTTGTTTTATTGTGTTAGCAAACTTTAATTCATCAGGATTGGTGGCTTGTGTAATGTGACAACGAAAGATTGCACTCCCTTTAATACTTGCTTTCCCATCAATTAAAGTTTATATGTTGATGTCTTTGGTTACTACTTATTAGTGCATTGATAACCTCTGTGTTTATTAGTGGCTTGCGGGCATCCGACTGCGGGACAAGATGTGGCTCCCACGGTTGTTTCTAAATTGATCACTTAGGAATAACTTTTAGACATAAGTAATCATTAAGGGTTTACTCGCCGATGAGAATAGGACCAACGAGAAAGAGTTAATTACATACACTTCATATAAAGCTATCAATAAAACAAGTGACAATCTACTTAATCATAAGGACAGCCCTCTTATTGTCTCGAGTATCTATCTATGTACGTGTGTGCTACTTGCTGATTCGTGCCTATTTGTTTATTTTATTATTTAATTGCAAACAAAACTGTGCCAGTCTCTCAGGCTGAAACCCCCTTGCGTTAGGATATTAAAATACTGATTAGAATAACTAGATAATACGTTCCACTCTTAGTGATCGACACTCTACTTACCATTATCTTCATACTGACCGGGTACACTGCTCGTTAAGTGTGTGTGTTATTGATAAGTCGGCTAAATATAAATTTAAAACTTGAGTAGGCATTAAAACTGCTAAACCGCAACGACACATCACGCGCATCAAGTTTTTGGCGCCGCTGCCGGGGAGTGAATTGTTATTATCTGTTAATTTGATTAGTATTTTAATTAGGTTATTTTTCTTTTTATTAGATTAATTGCATCATTGTACTATTTTGCATAATTGTTGTATTGTGTGCTATTTGTTTTCTTTTATTTTTGCTTTTATTTGTTTTTGTTCGTGTGTTTTATTTTTGTTTTATTTTTCGTTTTTTTTGTGTGTTCTGCTATCGTTGTATTGTGCTAAATCGAACGATACGGCGCATCTGATCTCTCAGATACGGCGTATTGCGTTCAAATTTTTTTTATATACAACGCGTTTAATTAATTCGATACGACGCATCTTTTCCCCAAGATACGGCGTATCTGTTTTTAATAAGAAAAATTTTTCTAAGCGATAAAGTAATACGACGCATCTGCTTTCGCAGATACGGCGTATCTGTTTTTGATAAAAATTTTTTCTAAAACGTTAACGCCATACGACGCATCTTCTTTTGAAGATACGGCGTATCTATTATTTTAATTAAAAACAGTTTGCGAATTATTAAACAGATACGGCGTATCGATCTCTGTCGATACAGCGCATCTTACTGAATCAAAAATCTTTTATTTTTAAACGTAACGAAAATACGGCGCATTAACTTTTGTTAATACGACGAATATAATTTGATAAATATAGTTGATTTTTGATATTTACCTTGATCGGTCCGCTACTCTCGTGTGCAAGTTGTTTATTTTCAGGATAAATGATGACTCAAGCATCACCAAGAAGGATTACATTCTGAACCAAACCAAGAGACGCTAGCTGAAGTGACCGAACATAAGACGGGAAGAGTGGAGGAAAACTCAGTACTGGTAACATTGAACTTCTTTAATTCTTGAAATAGAATCCCAGGTAAACTCTACGATGATTCAACTGCACAAAGGAAAGTTCTCTACACTATGATCTCAGTTTTATTATCCTTATTATACGTCTGATTCAATTCGTAATCTTAATTTTGTATGCTCAAAAACGATATTTGTTCCTAACCTCGGAATAAATCCTTATCCACTAAACAATAAGATTACGATTATTAATGAAACGTTTATGCCTATCACTCTTATTTTGAATTCATCTATATGGTGTGCCGTTTTTACCCAAATTTGATGTATAAGGAACTGTGTTGCAGAGGCCAAGGTACGTTCTTCATTTAAATTTCGTTAACTAACATAGAGATACGGCGGATCTAAATATCCAAAGCGCCGTATCCCTGACCAACTAGGACTTATTGGCTAGTCAACGGAATTAACTAGATACGGCGCATCCCAATTTTCTAATACGGCGCATCGTGTCGCCTTATAAATACGACGGGAATACGCCGCATAAATACACACAGTTAAGAACACGCACTAAAATTATACTCAAAATCCGATCATCTTTCTTTAATCCGCCTTTAATCCGAGCATTAATCCTTCTCCTAATCACAAATACTAAGGTAATTGTTACAATTCGATTCAATTTTGATTAATACGAAAATTAGGGTTTATAGGATTGAATCGATTCGCGCTTAAACGATAAAAGGATATGATTAGAACTTGGCATTAATTATTTCCCCTAAGTTAATTTTAGAATAAGACATCAAATTTGACACTACTTGAATCGAACGAAAATTTAGGTTTTGGGTTTGATTTTGAATATCTAGCGGGAAGGCGAATTAATAAGTGGTTGAATGCGATATTTGAACTGATATAAAGAGTATATAATACTGTGATATTTAGTGGTAGTTTACGTCACGGATACGGATTCTCGATAAACGTGCCTGCCCCTTTATTTTATACTGATATGCTTTTAGATGCGGCGCATCTGGGTTGATTAATGCGGCGTAACGACCTATTTCAAAATTGATAAAATTTTAGATACGCCGTATTGATTAATCTAGATACGACGCATCTCAATACGCCGTATCTATTGTCTTGCACCGCATCTCTTATACTTTATACTGATACGCCGCATTGATTTAATCAAATGCGCCGTATCTACCTTTCTTGCAGACTGTTTACTGACTTTGAATGTTTATTTCAGATGACACTACCAGATATCGCACAAAGGCACCAATGGTTACGATTCGAGAACATGGGACTTACTGATGGCACTCTAGAGGATTATTTGCATAGGCTTGACTCAGTTTACTTCAAGAAAATATTCAGAGTCCAGGTTCTGAATTTTGACGATGTGGGATTGATCGGTGGTGGACATGCAGCTGCGAGCTTACAGCGTCGTATGGAGATGGTTGTTGTTGGAGGTGATGATGAGGTGGAGTTCAGGTCTAGTGCTTGGGAGCGACTGTTTAGGGTTGACGAGCCTCTGATTAGGGAGCTCATGCTGGAGTTCTTTAGCACTATTCATTACAGAGAGACGGATGTGGAGATTGATACAGCTGACACTCTGGTGTTCAGGTTAGGAGGTGTGCACAGGCAGATGTCGATGAGGCAATTTATTTTAGCCATGGGTCTACACACTGAGGAGGAGCTTGGATCTGCTGGGTTTGCCAGGTACTGGGCTGAGAGTTTACGGGTTGTCCCTGACAGAGGGGTATTCAGTGATTACTGGTTTAGGATTTCTTCGGGGGGCGACATCACTACTTCCACCCCCTCATATACTTTGATCAGGGAGCCGATGAGGAGGCTGTGTCACAGGCTGATTGCACTTACTATTGCTGGGAGGGGTCAGTCGCCTGAAAAGGTGACCACTCTGGACCTCTTCCTACTTAGGAGCATGGATGAGGGGATGCCGGTGAACATCCCCCACTTTTTGGCACACTACCTCCACCGATCAGCTGCTGGGAGAGATCGGAGGAGCCACATGACTGGCGGGCATTTTGTTTCGAGGCTGGCCCGCCATTTTGGAGTTATTGGAGCGGAGATTCCAGCGGGGCTGGAGGTTGTGGTGGCTCGTCTCCCAGTTATCGATAGGGACTATTTGGTTAGACTGGCGATCTGCCAGGTGGCTGCTGGGGGCCACTTTTGGGCAGCATTAGGGCCCGCCAGAGCTGCAGGGCCAGAGGCGGAGCAGGGAGGACCTCAGGATCCTCCGGCTGCTGCTCCTGCCGACGAGGAGGTGCCACAGGCACCAGTACCCCCACGCACCGTGATTCAGAGACTCGACGCAGTCGAGGGAGAGGTGATGGTACTGAGGAGAGACTTAGAGTGGGTGGTCATGAGTGTGAGCAGATTACTAGAGCAGCAGGGTATTACACACGCTCGTCCAGATGGTACTGAGGTTGCAGGAGTGACACGGGCATACGAGCGCAGAGTCCGCCAGAGGACTGATGGAGCCAGCACTTCTGGGACCCATCCAGACGACCACACTCACCCATGACCTTACTCTCTTGATTTCATAGACTGTTCCACACATTATTATTAATTTTTGGACTGTACTAATCGCTATTCTTATGTTTATATTCAATGTTTCAGTTTATATTTCTTGTTATGTTTGGTGAAGACTGGCATTAAGTTCAGCATGAGAGTACGAGAGGACATACAAGATTAAACCGTGGAACGAGCCATTTTTGCAACAGACTGTTAACAGTCTGTTTGGTATCTACATGCGCCGTATCTGCTTAAACAGATGCGACGCATCCTATCCTTTACTTTGATTTATAGTCAGTCCAGGCCGCACGAAGATACGGCGCATCTCAGTCCTGAGATGCGACGCATCCTCTGCAATGGTCATATCTTATTTTATTTTTCTGCATTTTTATTTCCGACTTTAAAACTATTTATCAGTTTATTTTAATGCGGCGCATCCCTGGTTAAGGATGCGGCGCATCTTTATTCTGATCCGTATTAATTCCAGGCTCGATACGGCGTATCTTCTTCAATAAGATACGGCGCATCGACTGACCTGATGATTTTCAGTTTTAATTTTTAAGTTTTATTTTTCCTAACTACTAATGTGTTATGCAAGTTGAACCTTTCTTATCTTAGGTGTGTTTTAAAGTGTTGGTGGTATTATAGTTTCCTGGATTTCCTGTGGATACATCAAGTATGAAGCTTTAACGTTCTAATCCACAAGGAAGATGATTTTTGCTCTTATACTAATGGAGGATCATACCGAGCAAATCTCAGGGGAGTTTTTCTTGTTCTAATTCTTTTATTTTCCAGTTTTTAACATTTTATACAAACAACGAGGACGTTGTTTAACTTAAGTGGGGGGATAGGAGAATTAGAACACTTAACACTTACTTGTCCTACTTTTTCAAAAATTATGCTTAAAATGTGCTTAATATATCAAACTTAAAAATTTTTTAGCATGTTTTTGTTTAAGATCTAAGTTGCATAACTGCACACATGACGTTATTTTCAAAAATTGTGATTTTTTCAAAATTCACAAATCTATGAGTGTGCCGGTGACTTGTAAACTTTAGAACTTGGCTTGTATACTATTCGAGACCACCATAATGAGTATTATTTATATAATTGGAATGACTTGTCTAACTTGGTAAAATTCTAGGATTACACCCAAATAGCCTTTATATGTTATGTGTTATTAGCTAACTACACTGGTTAGTTAACCCCCGTATAAAACCTTTTGTTACTCTCATTTTTAGAGTAAGATACCCCTAGAAAAACCCTCAGAGCCATTCCTTTCGTTTCTTACACCTATGTTTAAAATGTTTCGTTACACCCTTACACCTTAGCCTACCCTGTAGATTAGAATCCGTGGTTGGTTAATTGCTATAGGCAGAGTGTGTTTCCTTACATTACCTGTGTTCGCGTGCGTAATTCATTATCTATGGTTAGGTCGGGAAATTGCACAATGCAAATTGGAGTGAAAGTAAATATTGTATATTTTTGAGTTTATTTTTCGTGTGTTTACTACTTTCACTATTACCGTTATTTCTGAAAGTATGAAAAGTATGAAAAAAATTATCCAGAAAGAAAGTTGTAGTGATGTGGTGAAATTTTACACATCTATGTTTATGTTTCAAAAAAAAAAAAAAAAAAAAAAAAAAAAAAAAAAAAAAAAAAAAAAAAATCGAAAAAAAATGAGAAAAGAAAAAGAAAGAAAAAAGAGTTGGATGTTTATTTTAAGCCAACGATGTAGAGTTATGTAAGTGGTCGATATCACCACTATTTGTTGTATTATATCTATAGATTGAATGGGAATTGGCAGTTATGGGAATGCCGATTAAGGTTTACTCTTTGATTAAGATTTTGTTGAGTATAATTCGTGTCTACCAAAAGCGTGTGTTTCAAGTGTTAAAGCGTGAGTTATTCAATGATATGAGTCTTATTCATGGGATGGTTGGGATAGTGATTAACCACACTTAGGATTTTAATCTATTTGTTTTGTTTTGTTTATTTTTATTTTTACACCAATTTATATCCCAAATATTATGCATACCCTGTATTGTTCTTTATCCAACCGAACCTTTGATTTATTGAGATTAGGGATTTGAGCAATCTTAAGTATCGTAGTCGTGGATTCGGCTATGTATTTATGATTTTGTCGCCCTTTTTGATATATTATTATTGGTGAAGTTTGGACCTATCTTTAGCCTATTCGAGTTAAGGATTTGAGCAATTGCAAGTATCGTGTTCGTGGATTCGATCATGTATTTGTGATTTTGTCGCCTTTTCTGGAATTTGAGATCGATAGTGTAAAAAAGAATAATTAACCCTTAAGCCTAAAAACCCTTTTTACCGCTTTAGACTTGTTATTCCTTAGCTTTAGTGGTGGAGATGTGTATACTTGCCAAGCTTATGATAGAATATTCGTCGCGACTGGACAGTTAAACGATTAGATTTGCTTTTATCGACTTATTTTATTTTACTTCTAATTCGTTAAGTGTTTAGTTGTGTGATTATGAAATAAACGAATACATGCTTAAATATAAAAATAAATCCTAATACATCTTTTAGGATAAATTTTCATAAATGAAATTCTAAGGTTTACTTGGGGACAAGTAAAGTTCAAGTGGGGGGATATTTGATGAACTCAAATAAGTACATTTTATTACTATCATTTATCCTATTAATTTGACTTGTTTTACTATATTATGTATGAGGATTGATACTTAATTGTTTACTTTTGTAATTCTCAGGTAAAAACAAGCATTTGGTGAAACTTAGCGATTATGGACTAATAATGGAGCAAAACGTGCATAAAGTGGAAGTCTACTGACATGGACAAGATCAAGTCAATTCTGCTCCAGATGCGCCGCATCTTACTCTCGACATGCGCCGCATCTCTATCAAGATATCACCAGATACGATCCAAGATACAAGAGGACATGCGCCGCATCTAATCAAGAGTTACGCCACATCTTCTGGCGGTGTACGAATATTCCTGAATATTATAATCTTGGACCCCACGCGAAGTTAAGTACATACGCCGCATCTACTTAAGTAGATGCGCCGCATCTTCCCTCAGACAGAAACTATAAATACCCCGTAGACCTGACGTGAAAAAGAGTTCGAGTTCGAGACCCAAAAAACCGAAGTTCGGACAGCAGAGCAAAAGGACGAATTCAGTCAAGGAGGCAGCACAAGACACACCCAAATCGAAGATACAAGAGCTGTAAGAAGGTGCTGCATGTATTTAATTCATTAAGTAGTTTTGTTTTATTGTGTTAGCAAACTTTAATTCATCAGGATTGGTGGCTTGTGTAATGTGACAACGAAAGATTGCACTCCCTTTAATACTTGCTTTCCCATCAATTAAAGTTTATATGTTGATGTCTTTGGTTACTACTTATTAGTGCATTGATAACCTCTGTGTTTATTAGTGGCTTGCGGGCATCCGACTGCGGGACAAGATGTGGCTCCCACGGTTGTTTCTAAATTGATCACTTAGGAATAACTTTTAGACATAAGTAATCATTAAGGGTTTACTCGCCGATGAGAATAGGACCAACGAGAAAGGGTTAATTACATACACTTCATATAAAGCTATCAATAAAACAAGTGACAATCTACTTAATCATAAGGACAGCCCTCTTATTGTCTCGAGTATCTATCTATGTACGTGTGTGCTACTTGCTGATTCGTGCCTATTTGTTTATTTTATTATTTAATTGCAAACAAAACTGTGCCAGTCTCTCAGGCTGAAACCCCCTTGCGTTAGGATATTAAAATACTGATTAGAATAACTAGATAATACGTTCCACTCTTAGTGATCGACACTCTACTTACCATTATCTTCATACTGACCGGGTACACTGCTCGTTAAGTGTGTGTGTTATTGATAAGTCGGCTAAATATAAATTTAAAACTTGAGTAGGCATTAAAACTGCTAAACCGCAACGACACATCACGCGCATCAGTTCTGCTACAAATTCTCTCCATTTCTTTTTATTAGTAGTGATGACATGAAGAGAGGGATTGAGTACCCATATCAAATTATGGAAGGATTCTATAAAGGAGTTTTGAATTTGGGACCTGAATATATACGTGACGAATTCGTTGCTAAATGGATCCTAAGTAGCAATGTGGGAATCAATAGAACTAAGTGAAGAGCTGAACGTGAGTCTAACTTGAAGACTCTGGAATAAAGACAAGTGCTTACCGGGAGACAACCCGGATTTATCTTTTTATTATTCTATTTTTTTTTTTTTTTTTTTTTTTTTGTGTCGAGTCAGTCAGGCCGCAGAGGATACGGCGCATCTCAATCCTGAGATGCGACGCATCTCCTACACAGGTCATATCTTATTTTATTTTTCTGCATTTTTTATTTCCGACTTTAAAACTTTTTATCAGTTTATTTTAATGCGGCGCATCCCTGGTTAAGGATGCGATGCATCTTCTATTCTGATCCGTATTTATTCCAGGCTCGATACGGCGTATCTTCTTCAATAAGATACGGCGCATCGACTGACCTGATGATTTTCATTTTCAATTTTTATGTTTTATTTTACCTAACTACTAATGTATTATGCAAGTTTGAACCTTTCTTAACTTAGGTGTGTTTTAAAACCTTGGTGGTATTATAGATTCCTGCATTTCAAGTGGATACATCTATTATGAAGCTTAAACGTTCTAATCCACAAGAAAGATGATTTTTGCTCTTATACAAAATGGAGGATCATACCGAGCAAATCTCAGGGGAGTTTTTCTGTTCTAATTCTTTTATTTTCCAGTTTTTAACCTTTGATACAAACAACGAGGACGTTGTTTAACTTAAGTGGGGGGATTGGAGAATTAGAACACTTAACACTTACTTGTCCTAAACTTTTCAAAATATGCTTAAAATGTGCTTAATATATCAAAATTTAAAATTTTTTAGCATGTTTTTGTTTAAAGTCTAAGTTGCATAGCTGCACACACGACGTTATTTTTAAAAATTGTGATTTTTCAAAATTCACAAATCTATGAGTGTGCCGGTGACTTGTAAACTTTAGAACTTGGCTTGTATACTATTCGAGACCACCATAATAAGTATTATTTTATATAATTGGAATGACTTGTCTAAATTGGTAAAATTTCTAGGATTACACCCAAATAGCCTTATATGTTATGTGATATTAACTAACTACACTGGTTAGTTAACCCCCGTATAACCCTTTTGTTACTCTCATTTTTAGAGTAAGATACCCCTAGAAAAACACTCAGAGCCATTCCTTTCGTTTCTTACACCTTTGTTAAAAATGTTTCGTTACACCTTAAACCTTAGCCTACCCTGTAGATTAAAATCCGTGGTTGGTTAATTGCTTTAGGCAAAGTGAGTTTCCTTACATTACCTGTGTTCGCGTGCGTAATTCATTATCTATGGTTAGGTCGGGAAATTGCACAATGCAATTGGAGTGAAAGTAAATATTGTATATCTTTGAGTTTATTTTTCGTGTGTTTACTACTTTCACTATTACCGTTATTTCTGAAGTCATGAAAAGTATGGAAAAATTATCCAGAATTATTGTTTTGGTGATGTGGTGAAATTTTACACATCTATGTTTATGTTTATAATTAAAAAAAAAAAAAAAAAAAAAAAAAAAAAAAAAGAAAAGAAAAAAAAACGAAAAAATGAGAAAAGAAAAAGAAAAAGAAGAAAGTTGGATGTTTGTTTTAACCAACGATGTAAAGTTATGTAAGTGGTCGATATCACCACTAGTTGTTGTATATTATATCTATGGATTGAATGGGAGTTGGCAGTTATGGGAACGCCAACTAAGGTTTATTCTTTGATTAAAATCTTGTTGAGTATAATTCGTGTCTACCTAAAGCGTGTGTTTCAAGTGTTAAAGCGTGAGTTATTCAATGATATGAGTCTTATTCATGGGATGGTTGGGATAGTGATTAACCACACTTAGGATTTTAATTTATTTGTTTTGTTTATTTTTTCTTTTACACCAATTTATATCCCAAATATTATCCATACCCTTTATTATTCTTTATCCAACCAAACCTTTGATTTATTGAGATTAGGGATTTGAGCAATCTTAAGTATCGTAGTCGTGGATTCGGCTATGTATTTATGATTTTGTCGCCCTTTTTGATATATTATTATTGGTGAAGTTTGGACCTATCTTTAGCCTATTCGAGTTAAGGATTTAAGCAATTGCAAGTATCGTGTTCATGGATTCGATCATGTATTTGTGATTTTGTCGCCTTTTCTGGAATTTGAGATCGATAGAGATTAAGAGTAATTAACCCTCAAACCTCAAAACCCTTTTTACCGCTTTAGACTTGTTATTCCTTTGCTTTAGTGGGGGAGATGTGTATACTTGCCAAGCTTATGATAGAATATTCGTCGCGACTGGACAGTTAAACGATTAGATTTGCTTTTATCGAAATATTTTATTTTACTTCTAATTCGTTAAGTGTTTGGTTGTGTGATTATGGCAAAAACGAATACATGCTTAAATATAAAAATAAATCCTAATATCTTTTAGGATACATTTTCATAAGATTAATTCTAAGGTTTACTTGGGGACAAGTAAAGTTCAAGTGGGGGGATATTTGATGAACTCAAATAAGTACATATTATTACTATCATTTATCCTAATTATTTGACTTGTTTTATTATATTATGTATGAGGATTGATACTTAATTGTTTACTTTTGTAATTCTCAGGTAAAAACAAGCATTTGGTGAAACTTGGCGATTTTGGACTAATTATGGAGCAAAACATGCAAGAAGTTAAGAGTCTACCGAAATGTACAAGATCAAGACTATTCTGCTCCAGATGCGCCGCATCTCACTTATGACATGCGCCGCATCACTATCAATATTTCACCAGATACGATCCAAGATACAAGAGGACATGCGCCGCATCCTAATTATGGAGTTACGCCGCATCTTCTGGCGGTGTACGAATATTCCTGAATATTATAATCTTGGACCCCACGTGATGTTAAGTCAATGCGCCGCATCTACTTAATAGATGCGCCGCATCTTACCCTCAGACATAAACTATAAATACCCCAAAGACCAGATGAATTAAGAGTTTCGAAGTTTAGACAGAAGACCGAAGAACAGAAACCTAGGACGAATTCAGTCAAGGCAGCAGCACAAGACACACCCAAACGAAGATACAAGAGCTGTAAGAAGGTGCTGCATGTGTTTAATTCATTAAGTAGTTTTGTTTTATTGTGTTAGTAAACTTTAATTCATCAAGATTGGTGGCTTGTGTAATGTGACAACGGAAAGATTGCACTCCCTTAAAACTGCTTTCTCATTAATTAAAGTTTATATGTTGATGTCTTTGGTGACTTTTATTAGTGCATTAATAACCTCTGTGTCTAGCTGAGCGTTGATCGGGTCGCCATGCCTCTGCCCTCGCCTATTTATTAGATCGCCTATGCATTCTATTGTCTGTAGAAAAGTAGGAAGAAAGATAAATAGGATAGTCATAAGTAATCATTAAGGGTTTACTCGCCGATAAGATTAGAACCAACGAGAAAGGACTTAATCTCGGTGCGTTGCATCGAACTATACACTTCATATAAAACTAGCAATAAAACAAGTGACAAACTACTTATCTATCAGGACAGCCCTCTTATTGTCTCGAGTATTTATCTGTGTACGTGTGTGCTACTTGCTGATTCGTGCCTATTGGTTTAGTTTATTATTTAATTGCAACCAAATCGTGCCAGTCTCTCAGGCTGAACTCCCTTGCGTTAGATTAGGTTGTATAGCTAACTTAATATATTAAAATACTGATTAGAATAACTAGATAATACGTTCCACTCTTAGTGATTGACACTCTACTTACCATTATATTCATACTGACCGGGTACACTGCTCGTTAAGTGTGTGTGTTATTGATAAGTCGGCTAAATATAAATTTAAAACTTGAGTAGGCATTAAAACTGCTAAACCGCAACGACACATCGCACGCATCAAACCTACACAAGCTCAACTCCATTCTATGATGTTGTGTGTCATACCTGAATCAGAGGCTACTTTGTGACAAATGGTAATTTTTCGTACTATTATTTTAATAGTAAAAATATTTATTTTATCAGAAAATGCACGTTATATATTTTCTGACATTTACCGATAATTGAAATTTAAAAACGAGAGGTTATCTCCTTTTTCCTGAAAAATGACATCACACGCGTACCGACACTCAGTTAATTATTGTTAAAGTTAAGTAAATATCTTAATACATTCTATTACTTGGTGAACTACTCCAAAAATTTAAATGATAACTTACTTTCATTTGTTGAATTTTTTTTATATACACTTAAACTATATATAATTATTTGGCTTACCTAATTATTAAACGATACATACTTTAAACACCAAATACTTATACCAACTACATTTACAAAAAATTTACACTTTATCCTACCATTTAGACACCACCTTTTATTCCTCTACAACTCATTGCAAGCTAATTTAATACCATAAATACTTGTACACTATTAAATTTACTCACTCCCCCCCTCATTTGTGTATAAAATCAGCCACCTCATTTTATTATACAAAACATATCATAAAATCTCAACTAATATTTATTTTGACTAAAAAGTCTTAAACAATCTAGATAGATATCAAATCTTCACATTTTTCTTTTGCTTTCTCCTTTACCTCACGCCACTATCAACTTCACCATTCCCCCCTTACTCCTCATTAATGTTCTTGTCCAAATGTTCCTTGACTTTTCACAAATACTTGCCTACTTTTCCTTTATATAAGACATGTAACATATTCTCTCATTTCATCTCATCAAAACTAAACAAATAACACAAACCCTTTTGTTCTCTCCCAAGTTCACGACCAAGAAACACAAATTTTCCCTTGCAAAACTTCACTAAAGACTTTCACTCTTGGTGTTCTTGATTTAAGATTAAGTTGTTTTTGGGTTACTTGGTTCTAAGTTGGTACTCTTGGGTAGTATATTGTGGTCTTGGTCTTGTTTCTTGCTCGACACCATCTCCTCAACTCCCCACTGTAAGAGATCTTCTAATCCAATCTTATGTCTTCATGATATATGTTAATATGTGTAGTTGGAAACCAAAATATGTTTCATGGAAATGTTTACACACGACATGCATATGTATATACACACTTGTATATACATGCTAACATACTTATAGGTTGGTTTTGTTGTCAAAACTTGTGTGGTGGTTTGCAAACTCAAGAATCATAATAAGCTATGGCATATTTGATTTCTTCTCGACTTATATATAAGTTTAGAACTTATATATATATATATATATATATATATATATATATATATATATATTATATATATATATATATATATACACACACACACATTATTTCTTACTACAAGTAACTACAGGAAACATAAAAGAAATGTAAGACTTAAGTATTGGCTTAATGGAAAAGTGCTTGTTCGAACATATTAGCTTATTCGTGGCCTATATAACTTATTTTCACAAGTACTTATTTACTAGGTTTTGAGCTTATTACTTATCGGGATAAAAACGTGAACCCAACTCGAACCATAAAAGGGCCATAAGGCCCAACCCACGACACCTAGCTTATTAATAAGCTATTCTACGAAAAAGTGCTTATCACGACTTAAGCAAGCTTTTGAAAACTCCACAAGAAAATCGGTTAACTTACTTGGTCACGTTAGAAGTCTTTAGTTGTAAAAACTCACATAAGTCGCGCGACTTATGTGAGCTTATTTTGGTCTCCCTTGCGTTAACTTGTTCTTATTCATAAGATTGAAAAACTTACTTGAATATTAGCTTACAACTCAGTTTTGAAATGGAAGTGAAACACAAATGAAACACATGCAAACGTAACTCAGTTTTCACAGAGTAATTTTATATACAAAATCGAAAGCAGTTAATAGACGTTAAATACAATTTAATTGTAAAATAAACCAAGAAAGAGCTCTTGGCTCACTGGTTGTGTCGCTTAGCTTACACACAAGCGACCCGAGTTCGAGTCTGGGTAGTGACACTTTGGGGTTTTGTTATTTTATTTTTTTATTTTTTTTAACTCAAAACTGCTATATTTGTTGGACTGAAAGCAAAATATAATCAAAACGAGAGATTTCGAGTTCGAATCCCGTAGTGGACACTTTTGTTATATTTTTTTATTTAACATTTTAACTATTATTTTTAGACCCAATCTAGTATATTTTTATAACTCCTAATAAAAATGCAAAGACTTATAATTTTCAGCATATTTGCCTAATATTTTCGTCAAACTAAAATATTTAGTATTTATTACTAAAACCCGACTAAAAGAAGAAAATAAAAAAAAATGATAAGAAAATATTTATAACGAAAATTAACATAAATATTTTCTAACTTACCATCCACTAACTAAATATATATAAACACATTTATATATACACCGTATCACGTAACCGTTACTAATATAAATACTTAGCGTAAAGTATTTATTATTATTTTACTAAACGTTTATTTTTCACAAACACTTTACTTGTGAATACTTTCCGTACTAAGTCTTTCGGTTACTCCCGAACCGAAAACTTATTCGTCATGAATACTTCTATATACTCTTATATATAATTGTACTTTTGTCCACGAGCCAATACTTACAAACACTTTGAAATGATTTAAACGAAAACTCTGCCACATAAGCAACATTAAACACAACCACTTGTAAACACTTAAATTTATTTAAACACTTTGAGTCGTGAGTACACATAACTGTAAACTAAGAATTGCCATACTAGTTTAGGTCGCGTGTCGGTGCCACACACTTTTACTACTTGACTATTCATTTCAGAGGACTTATTTCTGAGGTGAGTTCGTAGCCCCACTTTTAACTCGTATTTGCTTTGAAAACTTGGGGTGAGAAACATGCTTGTTTTTATGGACCATCTATACAATGATTTTGTTTGAAAAACTATTACGTGTTAGCCTAAGTACTGTATCCCAAATTCATATGCCCATACTCATGTACCGTTATTTCCCGCTGGGAAGCACGAGTGATATAAATAGATCTATTGAGGGTGACACCTCCATCCGTGTTGGAGAGCCAACTGTCTAGATAAGACAAATGGATGTATACCATGTTGAATTACAAGTGTCACGGGATAGAACACTTGTCGGGCCTTATTATTTTTACATGAACTCATTTTATGCACACTGTCGTAGCTTCGGTAACATGGAACTTAGCGCAGCGTAGTAGACTTTTGTATAACATTATGCTCATTATAATGTTAACTTGTAGACTTATTGGTCCAACTTTACTGCTTTACGTAAACCTATGAATTCACCAGCTTTTGCTGACTTTTTAGCATGTTTTCTCAGGTGTTTAATTGTTTGATGTATGATGATGCAAGGCAGCGCTTGGCAGGGGCATAGGCACACTTTTGGAGTATACACATAACACTAATGACCATTGTTTTTGTACTATGGGACAACTTAAAACTATTATGGGCCTTGTATTCCGCATTTCATAATTATGTAAAACTTATGTTTTAATTAATGTAACTTTTAAACGGATTAGATAATCTGTTCTCTATTACTTGTGTTGTGATCCCAATAAGTAGCACCCCGATATCTCTTCCGTTGCATTCTGATTTGGGGGTGTTACATACTTATATGAAGATTGAAGGAGAATCACCACAAATTGACCCAAATTTGTAGCTGGTAATTGATAACTATCAAGATGTGTTTGCCACACCAACTGAGTTACCACCACAAAGGGAGCATGATCATAGAATTCCTTTAGTAGAAGGAGCTGCACCAGTCAACATTAGACCATACAGACACCCTCCAACACAAAAGGATGCTATTGAAGGTATGGTTAAAGAAGTGCTTGAAGAAGGAGTGATTAAGAAAAGTCACAACCCTTTCTCTTCTCCCATTGTTATGGTCAAAAAGAAGGATAACTCTTGGAGGATGTGCATAGATTACATGCAACTTAACAACCAGATTGTGAAAGATAAGTTTCCTATTCCTCTTATAGAAGATCTAATTGATGAGTTACATGGGTCAAAAGTGTTTACAAAGTTGGATTTGAGGTCTGGTTACCATCAAATCAGAATGTGTGAAGAGGATATAGCTAAAACAGCATTCAAAACACATGAAGGTCACTATGAATTTTTGGTTATGCCATTTGGGTTAACCAATGCTCCATCAACATTCCAATCTCTCATGAATGAAGTGTTCAAGGCTTATCTCAGAAAGTTTGTTTTGGTTTATATACAGTCAAAGCTTGGAAGATCATGTGAATAATGTGTAGACTGTGTTGGAAACTATGAGGTGTCACAAGCTATATGCTAAGCTCAGTAAGTGTGTGTTTGGAACTGGGCAAGTGGAATACGTGGGGCATGTTATCTCAGCTGAAGGGGTTGCTACTGAACAAGATAAGATCAAAGCCATGGCCAATTGGCCTGTGCCTACCAACATCAAGCAGCTAAGGGGTTTCCTTGGGCTTACAGGCTACTATAGGAGATTCATTAGAGGCTATGCCACCATCAGTAAACCCCTAACTCAACTTTTAAAGAAGAATGCTTTTGCTTGGAGTGATGAGTCCCAAACAGCCTTTGAACAGCTCAAACAGGCAATGGTAAGTGCTCTAGTTTTGAAATTACCTGATTTTACAAAGGAATTTACTTTGGAGACTGATGCATCAGGAGTGGGATTGGGGGCAGTACTTTTGCAAGAGGGCCATCCTATAGCTTTCCTTAGTAAAACACTCTCTTCCAAACACCAGCTACTATCCACCTATGAGAAAGAATTTCTAGCAATTGTGCATGCCTTAGAGAAATGGAGGGGATATCTTTTGGATAGACATTTTAAGATTAAAACTGACCATTTTAGTCTTAAATATCTGCTAGATCAGAGAATGACAACCCCAGCTCAAGTTAAGTGGCTGCCTAAACTTATGGGGTTTGACTATGAGATACAATACAAGAATGGGGTTGAAAATGTCACTGCTGATGCTTTGTCAAGACTACAACAGGGTGAATTACTTACTATGGTTTCTTCTTCTCTTACAACTGCCTTCTATCAACGAATTGTGGATAGTTGGGACAATGATCCTGTTTTAAAGCAGTTAATTCAAAACTTACAAGCTGGGACAGTAAGCACAGGACACTACACTTGGGCTAATTCACAGTTAAGGAGGAAAGGCAAGTTGGTGGTGGGTAATGATCCAGTTCTCAGGTCAGAATTAATTCAACAAGTGCATAGTGATTCAGTGGGAGGACATTCGGGGGTGAAAACAACTACTCACAAGCTATGCAGTTTGTTCTATTGGAGAAAACTGAGGAAGCAAGTGAAACAATGGATAAGGGAGTGTGATGTATGTCAAAGGTGCAGACCTGATTTAGCTGCATATCCAGGTCTGTTACAACCCTTACCAATGCCTGCAACTATATGGTCCAGTATTTCAATGGATTTTGTGGAAGGTCTGCCTAAGTCTCAAGGTAAGAATGTGATCTTTGTGGTAGTAGATAGGCTGAGTAAGTATGCTCATTTCATGGCTCTTACCCATCATTTCACTGCTGACAATGTTGCAAAAGTTTTCCTGGACAACATCTATAAACTACATGGTATGCCAAACACTATTGTTTCAGACAGAGATAAGGTCTTTCTCAATACTTTTTGGAGGGAGTTGTTCAAATTGTTACAAGTACAGTTGCATATATCCTCTGCATACCACCCTCAGACAGATGGGCAAACTGAGGTAGTGAACAGATGCCTAGAATGTTACTTGAGGTGCATGTGTGGTGAACAACCCAAACAGTGGGCTAAATGGTTGTCATTGGTTGAATGGTGGTATAACACTAACCACCATTCTGCCATCAATACTACACCATTTGAGGTTGTGTATGGGCAAAAACCTCCTCTCCATGTGCCTTATGTGGGAGGTGATAGCAGAGTAGAAGTGGTGGATAGAACCTTGACTGCTAGGGAGGCAACCATTGACAAGTTGAAGTTTCACCTCAAAAGACACAAGATAGGATGAAATCACATGCTGATAAGGGAAGATCAGATAGAAGTTATGACATTGGTGATTGGGTTTACTTGAAACTTCAACCCCATAGGCAAGTAACAATGAGGAAGGGCAAGTATAGCAAGCTGTCTCTAAAGTACTATGGTCCATTTCTAGTGCAAAAGAAGATTGGTCAAGTAGCTTATCAACTGCAATTACCAACTACTGCACAAATACACAATGTGTTTCATGTGAGTCAGCTTAAAAAGTGCAGAGGAATAGTGACTCAACCAGGTGAATTACCAACTTGTGATACAGAAGGGGTGATGTTAGTTGAGCCTGTAGCAGTCCTAGATAGAAGGCTGGCTAAGAAGGGCAATGGTGCTACAGTTTTTATGTTAATTCAATGGGCAAATGGCACAAAGGAGGATGCAACATGGGATCCCATTGAAGATATTCAAAGGAGGTTTCCTACCTTTGATTTCTAATCTTGAGGACAAGATTATTGTAAGAGGAAGGAATGTTATGTGTATAACAAGACTGAATTGTTAGGCACGTGAGGTGCACGTGGACAACTTATAGCTGGGCACGTGAGGTGCACGTGGTCTTACTCCAACAGACTTTCTTGCTAACCAATTTTCCCACCAAAAGTTCTTTTAAATAGTTTTGTTCTCTTTCATTTCATGTAACGAATTTGATAACATTTCTCTCTTATTCTGTTGTAAACTCAATTTACTATCAATAACAACTTACACTTTGGTGATCTTTTGATTCCATCAATCTATTTCATATCTTCTTGATTGATCTAATCATAAGAATCCATTAACGGATCTTCATTGATCTTTAATTGGGGTACATCAATGTACGGATTCGAAGCAATGATGTTTAATTAGAGGATGCGTCAATTGTTATCACTATCACGGATTCGAAGCAATGATTGGTAAATTTGGTGGTGATATTAAAAGGTATGTGTGGTATGCCCTTTTTGTATGTTAAACGAAAGTGGTGATACTGAAAGGTGTTTAAGAAATCGAAACTTGTTGTCCACTGATATGCATCTTAGGTATTTGTTAAGTTATACTGTTATATCTGAATAAAAGGAATTTCTTTTGCTTGCTTTGGTGAGACAATATAGAGCTATGTTTGTTCAGACTTTCTTCAAGATTAAACTAGACGACTTTGCATTGTTACTTTGTTCTAGGGGTGTTAATATGTTTAACCTTTTGATAGTAAATGCTATTGTTAAATCTTGTCTGAAAGTTGTAGTTCCTAGAGACTAACTAACTTGTGCTTGGATTATTCAATATCAGATGGGTATAATTTGTATGCAGTGGCGGACCTAGAACTTAGAAATAGGGTACGCACCACAGAAAAACATTTGATTACCTATACTATTTCGTAACTTGTTTTTTCACAAAAGTCATGCCCGAAAAAACTCTCTCAACGCTAGCTGTAGCCACGGGAAGAATCAACACCAACTTGATAAGTAAGTAGACAAGATCAAATGACTCGTGTTTGTTTAATTCCACAAGCTTTATCGAGAGTTCCCCAATATTCTTCAATCCTACAAGTCTTTCATCTTTCCTCACATCATGAATGTAGGTGTCAAGTTGACTATCAAGAGTAAGCAATTCGACACTTGAAAATTCTTTAGGATAAAACTCAGCAAGTTTAAGCAACTTCTGCTTATCGAAAGAACAAAAGGCATCAACAGGACTCAAACTAGCCGTACAAATTAGTAAGCTTGTGCTAATCTCATCAAATCGAGTATTGAGATCTTGAAGCTGTAAATCAATAATCATATAAAATACTTCAACTCGAAAATGATGATCATTTGTCATTTTTAGCTGGCCATGTCTTTTTCTTCCTAAAGGAACATACAAACCACCCATGTTATAAACTTTAATTTCATTTTTTTCACAAAAAGAGATGACTGAACTTAGGAGAGTTTCATATCCAACATTTCTCATAAATTGCAATCGTTCCTTGGTCGACTTCACAAATGACATGGCATTAACGATATCCTGGTCTTGTTTTTGCAAAGCAACATTCAACTCATTTGCCACCCCAAATAGCTTATCTCTAACGATATCCTGGCATTGATGGTCTCGAGTAGTTTATTTGCTATGTGATTAAAATAGTTAATTTAGTAAGATTTTACATGTACTATTAGTGGGCTTTATTTATGTTAAACATGGGCTTTGAATTTTGTATATACAACTGGACGTCTGGACTTTTCTCTAAGGGAAGGTATGCAATCATTTTTTAAAGGGTGTGCACTTTTGATATTCGTCCTTATAAAAAATATTTTTACTATATTTCACACTATGAAATTTTTGTATAGGGTGGGCAAGTGCATACCTGTTAGAATTTAAAAACCATAACAATTATATAATTAATTCTACAACATCAAAGCACGTAGCGGAAGCAAAGAATCAATTATATTTAACATGTAAAGAGTTTACCGAATAATAAAAGTTACATACCTTTGATCCTAGCAAGAACAAGGATCTAACTTCAAATCTTCTTCTTTAATCAAACTATAGGATTAGCGAGAAACCCCTTACTGTTTTGTTTCTCAATCCAAGATTGTGTTAACTAAAGTAAGTTAACTACCAAGTCTTGTACACACGTACTATAACCAATTAATGCTTGATGCTAGTGAAAGAACACGATAATTAAACCAAACTATTTTGTTTAATTAGTAAAAGTCGATCCCTCCTCCTATAAGGATTGGCCAATCGGTTTTGTAAGCAAAGAAAGAAGAAAATAAAACTTAAGGTTATAGTATAGTGCACAAGGTTAAAAAACTAATAACCCTTGGGTTTGTATTTATAGGTTACACAACCTTAGAAGACAAGTTAGGTTAGAATTGGGTTATGGAAACCCCTAGGCCGATCGGCCCTAGCCCAAGGATGGGAATTTTAGATCCTTTTTGACTCCTATTTGCACCTACGGTCCTTCCTTTATTCACTAATGGTCGTTAGTCAATTCCGTTAATTACTTAACGTACGTTAGTCGTTATTTCGTGTCCAAATAATTAAAATATATCACGATTATATATATTAATTATTTACATTAATCATTCATACGTAAAGTGTGCAATCCCATGGTCCCGTGTTCGATTCTAGTCATACATGATTTAATATTTTTCCATAACTCTAACAACTCCCACTTGGAAATCTATTAAAAGTGTAATTGACATTGGTTAGCATCTAGCAACATGCCAATGCCCCTAGTACAACTCGGGTAGTGGTCTCCTGGAAAAACCATTCGATGATTCATCATCATACTCATCCTTTTGTTTCTAATACTACATTAATAAAGATATGGATCTAGTCATTCTTTATTAATAATTCTGTTTCTCGGTGGTTTTGATTGAGCAAGATTACCAAATCTTCTGAACATATTCAGGGGAGATCTTGGGTGTGGCCACACATACATCTTACTAATCCTACGTGGGGCCCAGCAGTATTGAACTTTAAACAATTTGAAGGAACAAATTCTTTCTTGACTACGAGCATAACCCACGCACTTTGCAACACTCCTGAAAACAATCCTTATAGCTACCAGTTACGTATAGCGTTAAATTGAATCACAGAAATGCACTACATGCATGACAGTTATCTGGCATCTCAAGTCTGAGGATAACCATATTCACATGATTTACTTGATGACAAGATCCATAAAGTAAACTCATGAAGTTGGGATAAGTCCTATATTCAATTCATTGAATATCATGTGAAATTGGTATGACAACGCATCAATATACTTTCAAGTATATTCTACCAATACTCAGATTTGTCTTAGTTTAATGATATTACCATATCATTAATCGATAACGGACAATTTAGAATATATAAATATATTCAAGGATATAAACATGCAAATATAGGATATATTATTAAGAAAATGACAATCAAACATAACAATTATTTTATTTCATTAAAATAATAACTGTTCAAAAAAACATCCCATTATCCAAACACTAATCACAGATGGGCATGAAACTACTAGCTAAACGAAGTCCTATGCCTTCAGCATGTTGATTAAGCTTTCCACCAGGTAAAGCCTTCGTAAATGGATCAGCTAGATTGTAATCTGTGTGAACTTTGAGTAACTTGATCTCGCCTATCTCCACTTGTTCTCTAACATAGTGATATCGAATCGAGAAATGTCTGGCGCCCTTCGTAATTCCAGGCTCATTGGCAAATGTAATTGCGGCTGAATTGTCACAATACATATTTATAGGTCTTTCGATTGAGGGCATAACGCCTAGCCCTGAAGCAAATTTCATAATCCAGACGGCTTCCATTGCAGCTTCTGAAGCAGCAATATACTCGCTTTCTGTTGCAAACATCGCTATAGTACTCTGCTTCTTGCTCTTCCAATCCACAGCACCTCCATTGATGACAAAGATATAACCCATCTGAGACTTCGTATCATCTTTATCACACTTCCAGGAAGCATCGCAGTAACCTGTAACACACAGCTCTGCATCTGGATTTCCTCCATATACTAAAAACATATCCTTCATAGCTCTCAAATACATGAGAATATGTTTCACAGCAGTCCAGTGGAGCTCACCTGGATTCTGCTGATAACTACTGGTAATGTTCTGAGCAAACGCCACATCGGGCCTTGTACATCTCACCGCATACATTATAGATCCCACAGCCGAAGCATAAGGGACTCTACTCATGCGTGCCACCTCTTCAGGTGTTGAAGCACAAGCTTTGCTACTCAAGCCATGTTCTACTTGCATTGGCAAATATCCCTTATTGGAATTTTGCATACTGAATCTCTTCAATATTTTATCAATGTAAGCACTTTGGCTTAAACCAATCAACCGCCTTGATCTATCTCTATAGATCTTGATTCCTAGAATATATGCTGCTTCTCCTAGATCCTTCATGGAAAAACATTTCCCCAGATAGGCTTTCACCTCATTCATTCTTGGAATGTTTTTACTCATGATTAATATGTCATCCACATATAGGACTAGAAAAATCACATCACTCCCACCAGCTTTGTGATATACACATGGCTCATCAGGATTCTGAGTAAATCCGAACATTTTGATTTCTTCATCAAATCTCTTATTCCATTGCCGTGATGCTTGCTTCAATCCATAAATGGATCTTTGAAGTTTGCATACACGGTTTGGAAATTCTGGATTCACAAACCCCTCAGGCTGCGCCATTTAGATGTCTTCATCTAGGTGACCATTCAAAAAGGTGGTTTTGACATCCATTTGCCAAATCTCATAATCATAGTGTGCAGCCATGGCTATGAGAATCTTAATAGCCCTAATGTCAGCTATAGGAGAAAAGGTCTCCTCGTAGTCAATGCCATATGTTTGGGTAAAGCCTTTAGCTACCAAACGGGCTTTATAGGTGTGTACATTGCCATCCATGTCAGTTTTCTTCTTAAAGAGCCACTTACTCCCAACTACCTTGGCATTGGGAGGAAGGTCTACTTCAATCCAGACTTCATTATCTTTCATGGATTGCATTTCCCCATTCATAGCAATCTGCCATTTATCCTTTTCAGGATCATTCATGGCAGCTCTATAATTAGCAGGCTCACCAAGGTCCCCTAATATAGTTTCCTTAACCTCTACGTTAAGACATAGACTTTCAGGTGCTTTCACAGTCCTTATGGATCTGCGAATGGGAATTACTTCAGGTGGAGGACCCAGACTATCCGGTTCCACAGGAAGTTCGC
Organism: Artemisia tridentata subsp. tridentata; assembly: GCA_021014915.2. Lineage (NCBI taxonomy): Eukaryota > Viridiplantae > Streptophyta > Magnoliopsida > Asterales > Asteraceae > Artemisia > Artemisia tridentata. The sequence continues at coordinate 309,653,018 of CP139505.1, read as the reverse complement.
TAGTGTTTTCAGAAGGTAATGTATCCTCTTGATCATCTTCCAGATCATAGATCCTCCCACTGAATTCTTGAGATATGATATCCTTTTCAAGAAAATCTCCATACCTAGCAACAATTACTTTGTTCTCAGTTGGGTAGTAAAAGTAGTAACCCATCGTTTCCTTTAGGTATCCTACAAAGATACACTTTACAGATCTCTGTTGGAGTTTATCTGCTAAGTCACGTTTAACAAACGCCTCGCAACCCCAAACCTTTAAATAAGACAAGTTAGGCGTTTTCCCAAACCATAACTCATAAGGTGTCTTATCAACCTTCTTGGTCGGAACCATATTTAATATGCGAATCGCAGATTCCAAAGCATAATCCCAAAAGGATAACGGCAGAGTAGTAAGATTAAACATAGATCACACCATATCCAATAATGTACGATTCCTTCTCTCAGATACACCATTTTGCTGTGGAGTATATGGTGATGTGAGATGCTGGACAATTCCATTCTCACTTAGATAATCTTTAAACTCCTAACTTAGGTATTCACCATCTCTGTCGGATCGAAGAGCTTTAATCTTCTTTCCAAGTTGCAATTCAACTTTAAAAACCTTAAATGTTACAAACACCTCATGTTTATGTTTAAGTAAATAAACATATCCATAACGGCTGAAATCATCCGTGAAGGTTAAGAAGTAGCTAGCACCTCTCTTTGACACGTGTCTAAGTGGTCCACATACATCAGTGTGTATCAAACCAAGTAGATCATCAGCCTTTTCAATACGATTATTAAAAGGTTTCATTGTCATCTTCCCAGATATACAAGATTCGCACTTATCAAATGATTCATCATTGATATCTTGCAAAAGCCCATCACGTTGCAGCTTTTGCATGCGAGTCTTGCCTATATGGGCAAGTCGACAATGCTAAAGATAAGACGAATCCAAGACATTCTTGACTCTCTTATTATTGATGCTATACATCAAATTATAATCATTACATTTATTCATATCAATCTCAAAAACACCATTCACAGCAATAGCATTAAAATAAAAAACATTATTTAACGAAACAGAAATTCCATTGCTAGAAACAGTATGTTGAAATCCAATATTCAATAAACATGAAAAAGAGACCACACCCCTAACAATTGCAGGTGCATAATAACAATTATTCAAATACAATACTAAGCCCGAAGGCAAAACTAATTTAAATATTCATATGGCTTCAACAACTGCTTGTGCTCCATTGCCCACTTGCATAAATTGCTCCCCATAGGCCAGTCTCTTCTCAACTCTAAACCCCTGTAGTGTATTGCAAATATGAATACCACATCCAGTATCGTATACCTAGGAATTTAATTTATGAGTTAATGAATATAATTTAATCATGAAAAAGTTACCTGAAGTACTGGCTTTCCCAGTCTCACCCTTCATCTTTTTCACTCGCAACTCCTCGAGATAGAGAGGACAGTTCCTCTTCCAGTGTCCCATCTCGTGGCAGTGGTGGCAACCCTGATCCTTCTTGATTGGATTGGCCTTGCTCTTCTGAGGGTACTTCTTGGGCGTAGGCTGATAGGTCACAACTTGTTTGCCCTTGTCAGCTTTACCTTTCCCCTTATTCCCTTGCGGTTTTGGCTTCTGAACCCTACCTCCTTGTATTGCTAGTACTTGAGGAGTAGGAGCTTTTCCTGGTAAACCCTTTTCATAGTCAACGAGCATTGCGAGCAATTCCGTTACTGTCTTCCCCGAGCAATGCATGTTGTAATTCTGAACAAAACCCTTAAAGTCCTTGTTCAAGGACCTTAGTTCACACACACATTCTCAGGATAAGCATAGTTCATGAGCATTAGTTGGTCCATGTAGCTTTTCATCTCCAACACATAGTCACGAACGGGTTTACCTTCCCCATGCCTACAGCCGTGCAATTGATCTATCAAATCATACAATTCAACAGCTGGTGGCTTTTCATATGTCTTTTTGAGTTCGTCCAGCATATCTTTAGGAAAATAGTTCTCAAACTGTTTTTGTAGCTTGGGAACCATACTTCCGAGCATTAGGCACGCAACTTCATTGTGCATATCGAATTCCTTTTGCCAATCTGCTTTGACTTATCAGATTCAGTCATGGCTGGCTGTTCAGGGCAAGGCTTAGTCAAATAATCTAGCTTCTTGGACACTCTCAGAACAATTCTAAGTGACCTGTGCCAGTCATTGAAATTTGGGCCAGTCAGTTTTTCCCTCTCAAAGTGAGCTTTGAAAGCGGAACTTAGTACAACGTTTTCGGGATGAGCCATTTCTATAGAAAAAGTTCAAATATTAGTATTCTGATAATACAATTTTTCAAGAAAAGAAAATTACCCAGGAAATATACATATAACCATTTAATTTTCTTGAAAACTAGGATCCAACTTTCCATAGTTTCACTACATCAGTTGATCTGCTAGTAGTGAAAGTACAAAAGATGGTAACTTATCGTACAATAATCGACAAAACAATTTCCGACTCCTAGATCATTATGGGAATTACATTTGCCAAAAATAATTTTGCAATGTAAGCATGTTTCTTCCCATCTCATGCTTTAAGTTTCAAGGTCACTTACAACTTAATTAAGTCGTCTAATTTAGAAACTGTAAATACTCCATGTCACGGTCTCACGCCATGGAAATTCACCTTGTCATTAATATTTAGGTCAAGGTCTCACTTACGCTAAATAATAATTCCAAGTGTCTCTTATAATTAGATAGCATTGACTTAAATTTTAGGGTATTTATTTTGATGTGACAATCAAAATATGTACGAAGAAGCATGCACACATCTTCGTATCATAAGTTTTCAAAACAATTTTAATTTACCAATTGAGGCTAAAAGTTAAATCAACAAAGTTTTAATTGAGGTATTGGGTTCACCAATCAAAGAATTACCTCTAATTATCGCCCACTATATCCTACTACTGCATGAGTCATAAAGACCCAAGTTATTCGGATAATTACCACAAAAGTGGCACGTGGAATTGAGGTCAATTCACCCTTAAGATGATTTTGTACAAAATTATAGCATTACTTGGTAGCTCCAATTAGACGCACAAAGGAGCGGAGAGACAAATGTCCGCCCGAAGGCTAATTAAAAACGCGTCCCTTTCGGATGACAATTTAATGTCAAGCCTCCTTATACCCCTCTTATAGTTCGTCTACATTGGGTGAGCCATTCACACTATTGGTACAAAACTCATCAGTCAATCAAAAGTTTATGATACTAAGTCTTAAAAATTTATGTTGTAAATTATAAAATTGCTAGTCTTGCCTGGGAGCAAATTACCGTGCGAAGCGAACCACTGTCGGCAAATAAGACTTGGCAATATATAATTTACCACATCAAGGTTTCATAGTTATTAGGTCAATTTATTTTATATTCCAAAAAATTACCCTTTTTTTGCTTACAATTCAACGATAATTTAAACAAAAAAGACAAGTAAGTTAATAAAAATAAATAAACACATAATAACGCATATAATCTTAACCATTAAATCATATAGCCACATGCAAACCTTTTTGATAAATCCTATTAATAATCTATATGTGAATTATTATGCATATAATTACTAAGACTCCCATTGGTTTTCGAGCTCATTGTACCCAATGGACCACAGACAACAAACAAGTTGGTCGCATAAGCCTTAGTAAAGATATACCAAGTTGCACATAAAAGATTCATTAATTTATTAATTAGGTCTTCCCTAACCTTAGATCTATCTAAAACATGTAGCAAATAATAACAAACCCTAATCCATGATTACCTTGCATGAAGTATCATGGATTAATTCCAGGAACGTAACCCTTTACACACATAAACACACATGTTCCTAATTTTAGGGTTACAAAACTAGCTTTTTAATTAAAAGAGGATCGCCCCCCCCCCTAAAATTAGGTTCTAAATTTTTTATTGTCTAAAACCCTAAACAAATTCGACTACACATGTATAATTCAAATCAAGATTGGATTTTTATGCGTTTCGGTAATACAATTACATGTTAAACGGGTCGTGATGCCACTTTTAGAATTTAAAAACCATAACAATTATATAATTAATTCTACAACATCAAAGCACGTAGCGGAAGCAAAGAATCAATTATATTTAACATGTAAAGAGTTTACCGAATAATAAAAGTTACATACCTTTGATCCTAGCAAGAACAAGGATCTAACTTCAAATCTTCTTCTTTAATCAAACTATAGGATTAGCGAGAAACCCCTTACTGTTTTGTTTCTCAATCCAAGATTGTGTTAACTAAAGTAAGTTAACTACCAAGTCTTGTACACACGTACTATAACCAATTAATGCTTGATGCTAGTGAAAGAACACGATAATTAAACCAAACTATTTTGTTTAATTAGTAAAAGTCGATCCCTCCTCCTATAAGGATTGGCCAATCGGTTTTGTAAGCAAAGAAAGAAGAAAATAAAACTTAAGGTTATAGTATAGTGCACAAGGTTAAAAAACTAATAACCCTTGGGTTTGTATTTATAGGTTACACAACCTTAGAAGACAAGTTAGGTTAGAATTGGGTTATGGAAACCCCTAGGCCGATCGGCCCTAGCCCAAGGATGGGAATTTTAGATCCTTTTTGACTCCTATTTGCACCTACGGTCCTTCCTTTATTCACTAATGGTCGTTAGTCAATTCCGTTAATTACTTAACGTCCGTTAGTCGTTATTTCGTGTCCAAATAATTAAAATATATCACGGTTATATATATTAATTATTTACATTAATCATTCATACGTAAAGTGTGCAATCCCATGGTCTCGTGTTCGATTCTAGTCATACACGATTTAATATTTTTCCATAACTCTAACAATACCCACATGTCAACACACGTCCGCCCCTGTTTGTATGGCCATTCTCTGAATTTGTAGAGCTATGCTTGCATACTATTAATTAGTGTTTAAAATGTATCTAATATTTTGATTCTTTTGCTAAGTAGTAGCTTAGACAAGTAAAATTGCATGTAGTTAGTGTTTAATTGTAACTAAAAATTCAAGAAAAAGACACATTCAAGCCACTCCCCTGACCTGCTAACCTGTTCGCAAGAGATTTCTATGTTTTTTTCTTTAATTTTGCCACACCTTAATTGAGTTAATTATACCTTACCATGTCTACCTCATTTGTATATCAATGAAAGTACACCAACTAGTGTTATGATTTTGAACAAAGTATTCTCCCAAGATGACTTCATACCAGGCAGTAGCGATGCCTTTATGAATTCTCAGCTTCTTATGCAGGTTACTATTATTCTTTTCCGCATCTTATATGGTAAGTAATACTCCGTATATATTATGGTGTAGCGTATATTTATGCTTCATAATTCAGGCTGCTGAGATAGAGACTCTAAAGAAAGAGAAGATGCAGATTGCTGAAGAAAAGGATGGGCTTATGACGTGCAGCCAAAAACTGGTGGATGAAGGTTCATATGCGAAAGAGCTTGCTGCAGCTGCAGCAATTGAGCTAAGAAACTTAGCTGCAGAAGTAACAAAACTTTCCTACCAAAATGCCAAACTCAATGCTGAGCTGGCTGCTGCAAAAGAGGCCTGCAAGTCTAACTTATGTCAAAATTATAGTGATTTCAGTTCTCGTCAAGATGTAAGTGTGAGAAAATGTGACAAACAGTAATTTTCCCACTAATATTTTAATAATAAATGTTAATTTATTATTACCTAACTATTAAATTAAACATTCATGAGCTTGCATAACTATTTCGGGAAGCAAACACGCACACTGTAGCATACAGTAACTCGCAAAACTATTTAACTTTATCAGAAAAAGTGAATTTTCCACTTTCTGACATTTACAGACTTCAACGTAATAAAAGCGAGAGATTATCTCGCTTTTCCTGAAAAACGATACCACACGCGTACCGACACCACATTAGTAACGGTTTAATTTTATAATTTATTTTCAGAGTCAATATATTTTGCTTTTATGCCATTTTTATAAAAACATTCTAGAATTATATTTTTTGCATTTATACGAAACCGGGGTACCGCGATTACATCTCAGCTCAACGGAACAAGAAGTACACAAATTACACCCTAATATAATAAAACAAGATAACCCTTATCCCTTCCCCTGATAGAACCGCCCCACATACACATCTATATTTCTTTTATTTTTTTCTTCCTGGCTTCTTCTCCAACACATCCCAGGCTATTAGCTATCACCATCGTAGGATCTATGATGCGTGGTTTTGTGACCTTACAACAGGTTCTACCTCTCAAGGGATCTTGAGAAGTTTGCAATCCCCACCAGGCAGTGTACCTGACCGATGTAGTATAGTGAAGTGGCAAGTACCGGGGGATTGATCGTTCAACTCAAAGAATAGTGTTCGTTAGGATTGAAATTTATCTACTAGGTCTAGAGGTGAGGGATGATTCTTTTTGTATTTTTATATTTTATGAAAAGCAAGTAAAATCTCTGGTTTGAAGGAGTGGGCGGAATTAGTTGCTAATCAACTAACCCAAAAACTACTACTTAAACTAATGTGCAGGAAAGTAAACTAGGGTTCTACAAGGGAAGTGAAGCGTATCTACCTATGATGTATTACTCCTTGCTAGCTATCCAATTCTACCTATTGAATTGTCACACCTTGTTTTAATTGACGGGTTGTATTCCTTAATACCATTCGTGGGGTGGCGTACGTACTTCCCCAACTCTATAAGCTCCTACTTCACTCCTATGTCGAGCCGGCTAAGAAGCTCCTAACATGGGATCACTAGAATTCGCTCATGCATTAAATACAACCAAATAAACCTAGTACGCATTGGTTCATGTTTCTTAAGACGTTCAAGCAAGTTACCGTATAGGAGGTTAGCCAGTTTTCTTAAGCCTAACATCGATATCACCCAATCAAACAAGAGACAATAGGAAACAAGAATTATAAGCTAAACCAATTAGATCTATTGAAGTGTCACACCTTTATTGATGACGATAGACACATACATCAACAAGGAATCAATAAGATCTAATTAATTATATACAAGTTTCACACAATCATAAGTAGACACAAGGTGAATTAGCAAAACATGATCAATGAAGGGCAAACAACCACAATAATGAAAGACATAATTAAGTTAAAATCAACAAACCAATATTTGATGTTTATGAAGTGATTGAAACCCTCTAAGTTGCTGGAAAAACACCTACCTAAACCCTAGAATCGGACTTAGGGTTTAGGGCTTACAAAAAATGAAGTTGTGATGTTGTATTTATAGCTGATTTTCTGTCCGCATCGATCTGACGGCGTCAGCCTTTACAAGTGACGGCGTCAGCTCCCCTTTTTCACCAAATTGTAGATCTTTTCGTCCCGATTCCGTGGCCTCTTGAATCACCTAAATCCGAGTTCGTATGAAGATTTTATGGCCAAAACAGTGACAGCTATGGCGTCACAAAGCGTGACGCCGTCAGACTTCCAATGTAAAACTTTCTGGCGCGTCACGTGTATAATTCCACCACTTTCATCTTCAAGTGACGGCGTCAGCATCCAAAGCCTGACGCCGTCAGGTGTAAAATCCTGACTTTCCTTGGTCTTTTTGTTTTCTTCATTCTTGAGCATAAAAACGTCCAAAAAGCTCCAAAATGCTTCATATTCCAGAAATCACGTCCCAAGTACCTAAAATGAGAAAAGAAACGATTTAGGGCAATATTTGATCATATAATCACGGATGAGGGCTTAAATGACCCCCTAAAAGCGGTACACTTTTTGCTTCATCAAATATCCCTACACTTGGGATTTGCTTGTCCTCAAGCAAATGAGCTTTTCCACCAATCAAAATACAAGTTAGGGGTCATTTAACATTAATATAAAAGTAATTACAACAAATGATCGTTCCACCTTAGTCAAAACAAGCACGGAAATTATACACTAGCACCTCACATTAAGTGTTTGGATACTCTCATCTCTCGGGTGTTGTAAATTTGTATATGAAAATGGAGAAATATCACTCATTACCTGTCATAGCAAATAGATTACCATAGGCTTGGGAAAGGATCAAAACCTCCACCACATTGGCGTAAGCACCTAGGATAAACTATCAAAGAGGTCTTTTAAGGGTTGTAACGTTAGGTGTAGGGATAAGGAAAACACGGTTTGTTGGATAAGGATATTTTACTGGTGGCGAGTTAAAGATCTTGATTAATTACATGTACTATACAATGTTGCTAAGCCAAGACTCGACTCGATTTAAGCTAAAAACAAAATAACAAAAACATAAAATAAACATAAAATGAAACGGGATGGTAGTCCGTATGTTTTTTCTTCACTTTTCTTTTTCTCATTTTTTTGTATTTTTCTTGATTTTTTTAATTTTTTTTTTTTTTTTTTTTTTGACATACACTCTTGCCCTACCATCCAAAATAATACATCATAGGGGCGTTGCATTCCCCTTACACTTGAACTTTTACATAACTTTACAAATACTATTCTAATGACTCGTATTAAGATAATTAAAACACTTGGAGTACTTTTAAAATATTTAGCACATATGGGGGTAATAAATGATGTTCTTCCCCATTACTCTATTACACTAGTACTTTACCCATGAGTCCCAATCGTCCCAAAACAATATGTACAAGGATATCACTCGACTTAGCAACCATGTAATCAACTAGATAATTAACTTGGGTTTAAACAAATGTTGTCACAATAATGCACTAAAAATGAGTGCATACAAGGTAGGCTAAGGCGATTTGGGTGTACATTTAAGTGGGGTGTAACAAATTCTTCCTTTAAGTAAAATGCTTAAAGGTCGAAACGAAAAGATAGGCTCTGAGGGGTGTACTAGGGGTATCGTGTACTAAAAATGAGTACAACGCAAAGGGTGTGGGAGAATTACTTGACCAATGTAGCCAACGTAATTATAACAAAAGCACAGGTGTAAAACAATGGGTTAATCCTAATGCCTCTTATCATGTAGTAAATCTAACTACACGAATGTAGTCTCACTTGTGGCCTCGGAATGGTCCTAACGCAAGTTCTAGAATCTAAGTGCTACCGGTACACACATCATAGCATAAATGCTTTTCCTACCAATTCTAGGGGCGAACCTCACATATTTGGGGGTGGAAAATTTTTTAGTGGTACGGTTTTTTGTGCTAGTCATATAACTCCTATCCATGAGACGCTCATTAAGATCAAAGTTTCACTCCTAAATGTTGTAAAAAAATTTAAATTTGGCACTAAAATTGCCCTAACAGGTATTTATCTCAGTTTTATTACACATCTACCATCAAACAAACAAAAATCAAGCGTAATAGCATTCTCTAATCGTAGTTTTACCCCCCCTTACACTTAAGATGAACATTGTCCCCAATGTTCAAATAACAAATGTAAAAGTAAAAAAGTAAAAGAATGAAATCAAATACTCCCCTGATTTGCTCGGTGGATAATGTGGTAACACGGTTAGATCTTCTTCCAAAGTAATGTTGAAGCTCCATGACTAATGCATCGCCATAAGCTTGATCCAACAAACATTTCCTTGTCCAAAATAACCTGTTAAACCTGAGAAAACAAACACGAAAACCTGCATAACATCGGCGGGAAAAACTCTATATATAAGGATATAATGCTTGTGGAATGATAATTTTGCAGATTCCTGGAGATTATAAGTTAGAGATTTAATAAAAACTTTTTATGAAAACAAAACTTTCAAAAATTTTCAGAAAATTAAACCTGACGCCGTCGGGTTGTAAATCCTGACGCCGTCAGAAATGATCTGACAGAATTCTCATGTTAAGTTTCAGGAAAATTTTTGGAAAAACCTATACCTTACTTCCTGGAAATCCTGCAAAACATCATTATGACTCGATACAAGCATTTGACTCAAACAAATACTAATATGTATGTCAATTTAATATTATTACGATTCATGTTCATTTGTTCTAATAAACCGATTTAGGTTTCCCTTACACTTAACTTTTTCAAAATACCTTTATATGTAGTTAAGACGAAGTTAAAAACAAAATAAAGCATTTTCACAATTTAGTTTTGAACATGAATCAATAATAATAAAAATTAAACATACATACAGAAGCAAATAAATCAAACAAACAAATAAATAAACACACAAAGCAAATAAAGCTTGGGTTGCCTCCCAAGAAGCGCTTGTTTTTGTTCGAGTCACGAGCCTGACTCTACCCTTATTTAACGTAAATAGGGGAGGTTTTCCCTACACTTAGGGTTAAGTGTGGGTGAAAGTAGCGATACACACCCTTAGGGTGGAAATATGCCACGTGAGGAAAGAGTGACGGGTGAATTATATGCTCAAAGGTGCGGGATCCTATCATCATAACCTTACCTAATTCAATTGGGTTAGTGGGCGGATTAAGATTTTCTCCTAAAAAGGGATCATCTTCTATCAACTTCGAGAGATTCCTAGTTGGGAATCCATCTTGACCTAATAAACCCGGTTTAAACCCATAATGTTTCTTGTGATCAATCATGAATGGGTGATGTAAGTATGAAAGGTTATGGTTCACTCCTATGTCAGCTTCCTCTCTACAAGGCTTAGAGTCTACTACCTTCAACATAAAACTACCCGGACTATATGGTTTGATGGGTGGGTCGGGACCTAATTCAATTCCTAAGTTCACATCTAAGGATGGAAGATTAGAAAACGGTTTTGGTTTAGGCTCCGGTTCATCAAAACTAGGAACTTCCATAGAACTAAAAGAAAGGTTATGACTACAAGTATTCAAACCTATTTCTTCTAGTTTTGTTTGGTCCAAGGGCTCTACCTCTATTGGGGTTCCTATAGTCTCTTCTACTTCTTCCGGGTAAGTCACGGGCGGTGTGTGTGCCTCAAATGATGGTAGGATTTGTGGGGTATTTAGTGGGTTTGTGTTATTTACCTCATCCTTCCTTGTCTCTATATCAATTATATCCACATCATGTGTTTTAGTAGAATCTAACCCAAACATGTTCCTAAGTATCTCAAATCCTTCTCTAGCCATTTCAAGTTCTAAGTCCGATTCATAAGAATCTTCCCCGATAACATGATTACTATGTTCAATTTGCCTAAAGGATTCATCATGTGTTCCTTGAGATTCAAAGTCATTGATCATAAAACCTAGGTCTTTTTTCTCAATATGCTCATGTTCGGCTAAATCCTCCTCAATTGTTTCCTCAAGTTGTGATGTATACGAACCCATTAATTCATTAAACTTATGGTTCACGGTTAGGAGGCTTTCCTCAAAAATTTTCCAAAGGATCTTATTAAAAGGAGTTGATCCTAACAATGATTGTTTAATAGAAGCCACACATGCACATAATTCATCAACCTATCAAACTTTATACCCATCTCCTCTTGTATATATCTAAGATCACTTAAAAATTCATTGGAACAACAGGAAGCAAATCTATCCGTGTAAAGTAATTGTTCCTCTATTGTTAATGATCTAAATGGAATTTCATCCGCCATGGTGACAAATGAAAATGGTTTTACAAACAAAGGGCACAAAGAAAAAGATAGACTAAAGAAATCTAATAAAAAGAAAAATAAAAATCTCACTGGAAAGGAATCTAGTGAGTAGACCTAATAAAATAAAAATTCAACCTAAACAATAACTACTCCCCGGCAGCGGCGCCAAAAACTTGATGCGTGGTTTTGCGACCTTACAACAGGTTCTACCTCTCAAGGGATCATGAGAAGTTTGCAATCCTCACCAGGCAGTGTACCTGACCGATGTAGTATAGTGAAGTGGCAAGTACCGGGGGATTGATCGTTCAACTCAAAGAATAGTGTTCGTTAGGATTGAAATTTATCTACTAGGTCTAGAGGTGAGGGATGATTCTTTTTGTATTTTTATATTTTATGAAAAGCAAGTAAAATCTCTGGTTTGAAGGAGTGGGCGGAATTAGTTGCTAATCAACTAACCCAAAAACTACTACTTAAACTAATGTGCAGGAAAGTAAACTAGGGTTCTACAAGGGAAGTGAAGCGTATTTACCTATGATGTATTACTCCTTGCTAGCTATCCAATTCTACCTATTGAATTGTCACACCTTGTTTTAATTGACGAGTTGTATTCCTTAATACCATTCGTGGGGTGGCGTACGTACTTCCCCAACTCTATAAGCTCCTACTTCACTCCTATGTCGAGCCGGCTAAGAAGCTCCTAACATGGGATCACTAGAATTCGCTCATGCATTAAATACAACCAAATAAACCTAGTACGCATTGGTTCATGTTTCTTAAGACGTTCAAGCAAGTTACCGTATAGGAGGTTAGCCAGTTTTCTTAAGCCTAACATCGATATCACCCAATCAAACAAGAGACAATAGGAAACAAGAATTATAAGCTAAACCAATTAGATCTATTGAAGTGTCACACCTTTATTGATGAAGATAGACACATACATCAACAAGGAATCAATAAGATCTAATTAATTATATACAAGTTTCACACAATCATAAGTAGACACAAGGTGAATTAGCAAAACATGATCAATGAAGGGCAAACAACCACAATAATGAAAGACATAATTAAGTTAAAATCAACAAACCAATATTTGATGTTTATGAAGTGATTGAAACCCTCTAAGTTGCTGGAAAAACACCTACCTAAACCCTAGAATCGGACTTAGGGTTTAGGGCTTACAAATAATGAAGTTGTGATGTTGTATTTATAGCTGATTTTCTGTCCGCATCAATCTGACGGCGTCAGACTTAACAAGTGATGGCGTCAGATCCCCTTTTTCACCAAATTGTAGATCTTTTCGTCCCGATTCCGTGGCCTCTTGAATCACCAAAATCCGAGTTCGTATGAAGATTTTATGGCCAAAACAGTAACAGCTACTCCGCGCGCGAGTTGTGATTGTCTTGATTAACATGTGGCGGTTTCACTAAGGTTCCTTCTCGTGTAAGAATACTTTGACGCCGTCACTCTATATCATCTGACGTCGTCAGGATGAGTCCTGACACCGTCACCTTCAAGATCTTCTGGGCCGTCTCTCTTTAAATTAAACCGTGACCACCTATAGCGTCACAAAGCGTGACGCCGTCAGACTTCTAATGTAAAACTTTCTGGCGTGTCACGTGTATAATTCCACCACTTTCATCTTCAAGTGACGGCGTCAGCATCCAAAGCCTGACGCCGTCAGGTGTAAAATCCTGACTTTCCTTGGTCTTTTTGTTTTCTTCATTCTTGAGCATAAAAACGTCCAAAAAGCTCCAAAATGCTTCATATTCCAGAAATCACGTCCCAAGTACCTAAAATGAGAAAAGAAACGATTTAGGGCAATATTTGATCATATAATCGCGGATTAGGGCTTAAATGACCCCCTAAAAGCGGTACACTTTTCGCTTCATCAATCTATGAAGCTATACCACTTTTCTCTTTTTCCCAAAGTCTTATGTCGCTCTCATACACCTTCTCCCAGGGTCAATGATGTAGATGAAGAGGATTGAGAATGAGTTTAGCTCCAAATGGATACTCCTCAAAGCCCCATGCCCGAAATCATGTTGAAGACATTCCTTAATGTTTTCCTTTTATAGTTAGTCAATTCCCAGTAGATCCACACACTCAAAACTTACAGCAAATCATTCACAAGGTCTGGCCCAAGGGTTCTGATCTGAAATCGAAGGTGTGTGGGTTTACTTGAAATCGGATCCGGGTCTTGTTGTTAGTCTTGTATCAACCGACATCTTGTTTTGTAAGGGATTAATCTCTTTGTTCTTACTTATGAATCTTATGGCGTTATTGTTGTTAAGTCATGAATTATTTTATAAGTTGTTTTGATTTGATAAAAGTTGAAATCTTGATTTTTGTTGTTTACGAATCTGATAACTTTTAATAAACTTGCGGCTGATTCAATTATTTTGTTGTGGTATTAATTCATGTCCTGCAAATGGTTACTTGTTGGTATTGTTGTTAGTGTGGCTGTTAAGAAAGTTCAAACCCAAAAACCTGAGTATTGGCTTATGTATTGGAAGTTATTATTGTTGTTTTGCTTAATCTAGTGGCTTATTGTTATGATGAATCTTGGGTCATGACGAGTTGGTTTTGTTTTGGGATCGAAACCCACTGTGATGGATTCACAGTGGTATATGTTGGGTCGGATGTTTGATGTTTTCGGTTCCAGGAAAACACACCCACGAAAGGTGTGTTGTGTTTGTTTGTCTCGAGTTACAATAATGATGTTCAGGGTGTTTTTCTTGGTCTCATGTCGTGAACCACAACCCCAACAGTAAGGGTTATTTGTGTCCTTGCTCATCTTGCCTCAACCTGCTACTTCATCATATAGTAAACTAGATGCGACACGAGTTGAACTTAGTTTTGAGTCTTGGATTGTATTGTGAGCCGAGAGGCTGAGGGCCGAAGCTCACTCGAGCTCAACATAGGGTGTTTTGTCTTGCTTTTGTTTCGACCGCCATCACCCACGAAGGGTGTACCATGGATCGGTTAGCTATAGCAACACAAAGGATGTGTTGAGTTTGCAGTTTTGTTTCATGTTATGATTGTGATTATTCATGTCTTAAAGTGACTCTTAGTCTTGCACTCGAATGGTATACGAGTGTGTCGTGCTACAGTCGAGTCAAACCTAATCAACAGCCATAATGCAAGTCCAACCAAGGTCATAGGTTGAGTCATATTCCGAGGTTGTAGGTGCTCAAGTCTTACTCCGCTTTCGGTCAAAAGGCATGAAAACGGTTGAACATTTTTCTTCCTCTCGTTAAGTGTTAAACGTTCTTCCTTTTCTTTTTCCAAACTGGATGTTGCAAAAGTAATATGTCTAAGCAGAAATCTCAAGTTGGGCTTGTATGTGTGTGTGCTGAGTCAAAGCCCAACAGGCCCAACTGGGAGTGTTGGTTGCTGGTTTTATTTTGGGTCCCATGGTTGGTCCATTTGTTGTTTCATCTTGAGGCACAGCCCACTACACCATGTTTAAGGGTGCGTTGGATTCATTGCTTCATTTCGGCTAAATCACGAATTATCTTGACTTATTATTATTCACGACTCAAACGACTCACTAGTATCTAATCATAATTATAATGTGGAAACAAAAATGTAAAACTATAAGTTCTAACCTATTAAAAACTCGATTAAAAATATAAGTGTTAACTTATTTTAATACTTTCGATTGATATTCAACATGACTCATTTTAAAATTTATAACAAAACTTAATATTTTTGCACCATTAAACTATAAGTTTAACCAACCAAATTATAACTTATTTTGAGATCATTAGTTCATATTCGTGGTTTATTTAAGCTAATGTAACACACACCACTTACACAATTTTTATTTGATTTAATAAACACTATATCATGGTTCATTGTTCTAATATGGAAACTTTAACTTTAAATCATCTCGGTAAAACTAAAATTTATAAACGAGTAATGCCCGACTTTCGTAAAAATCTACACTTAGAGTGCTTTTGACAAAACTAATAAACGGGCAATAAGCGAGACATTTTAAACAAACATATATTCTTAAAATATATAATTTACTAGCTTATAAACACTATAACTAAACCACTACTTAATTACATACTTTTATTTATAATAGTAACAAACATTTTTACATATAGTTATATATGTATATGTACTTCTAACAACAATGTTATCATAAACCGTCGACATCTAATATTTATTTGTGATTATTTTCCGTACTTCGTCTTTTGGTTATTGTCGAACCGAAGATTTTTTCCGCCCTTGATACTTTTATTATTATACACTTATACACTTCCAAGAGCCAATACCTACAAATACTTAGAAAATTGTTTTAAACTTAAATGCTGTCACACAAGCAACAATAACATAAACACTTTAAAACTTTTGAATTTAATTAAATTTCGTTGAGTCTTAAACTTAGACTGTGAACTAAAACATGCCTTACTAATCTAGGTCGCGTGTTGGTGCCGAACACTATCTGATTTATTTCAATATCTGACTGCTATTTGCTGAGGTGAGTTTATAGCCCCACTCTATTTACACTTGTTTTACATTTGGGGTGAGAAACATGCAAAACTCTTTTATGGACCAAAACTGTTATTAATGCTATTACGTGGTTTAGCCTAAGCCCTATTATGTCCCGTTATGCCCAACTCATGAACCGTCAATTCCTGCTGGGAAGCGCAAATGTTATAAATAGATCTATTGGGCGTAACGCCCCCGTTCGGATTGACCTGATAGGCAAACGAACGTATACCTTGTTGAAACACAAGTGTCTGGGATAAACACTTGTCGGGCCCCTATATATATTTACATGCTCTTTGAGCATGCACACTGTTATAGCTTTGGTTGCATGAACTTAGTGCTAGCGTAATAGACTATTTTTATATGACATTATATGCGTTGTAATGTTCATATACCAAACTTATGGTCCAAACTATCGATTTTATTGCTTATTTATAAACCTATGAACTCACCAGCTTTTTGCTGACTTTTAGCATGTTTTTCTCAGGTGTTTAAGCAACTTATTATTGGCAAGGCGTGGCAAGGCGATGGTTATAAACTATTCACCGAAGTGTTTTCGCACATTTTGATGACTTGTTTTTATGGGACCATTAGACTTTTGGGCTTATCTGTTAAATTTATAACTCTGATGTAAACTTGATTTAATTCAACTGAATGTATTTTAACGGAATATGTATTCCGTTCTTTATTACCTTGTGTTATGATTTCCACTTCAGTAGCACCCCATGACCCGAATGCTTTCGCCATACCAGATTTTAGGGGTGTTACAGATTGGCTTCAGAGCCTAGGTTATAGAGAACTAGGTACATATAAACCTTAAACCATAACCACTTTTTACAAATACAAGTCCCTGTGACCGCCACTTGCCTGCATGCCTTGCTTTCCAATTACTTGTTGTTTACTTGATTACCTACGCGTTACGTTTTTATTGATTTTACTCTACAATACATATACTTACACACATATATCGTCTTTGTCACAGACTATTCCTTCCTTCGACATCACTGAGGATATCTTGCGCACTCACACTTCAGCATCCCCTCAGACCACACTGGGCTCAGATGATCCCTACATGCAGGTTCTTCAGGCTTATCATGCACCAGATCCTAACACCATTGAGCCCACACCTACTCCATCACTAATTGTTCAGCCTACACCTACCTCTATTACTGATCCAGCTATACAGTCCACCTCACATGTTCAGACTCTTCCTAGCCGTCGCACAACCCGCATACGCGTCCCAGGGCGCCGAATGCGGTATTCAGACCTACCATCCCCACCTCATAAGAGGACCCAAGCCATCTACATGGGTACCTCCACCACCCCACTATCTTTTTCACCTGTTTCATCTCCTGACCATTCACCACTTCGCTAGAGGCTCAGGAGGGCCAATGTTTCATGTTCAGATGGGGATGATGAGGAGTCAGTGGATGAACCCGAGGAGGAGTCAGAGGATGACCCAGAGAAGGAGCCAGCAGCAGATCCTGTATCTGAGGAGGTATTACCAGTTGAGCACGCCCCCAGGTGTGCATTTACAGACAGGGATGCAAGTTTGCCAGTATGTCTAGATCAGGGGGTGACTATGCAGCGACATGGGAAGATGATTTTGGAGGATGTGCCGAGCACTTTCGAGACGGGGCAGAGTTCGAGGGCTGCTCAGATGTTGGGTGGAGATATGGATACACCTCTTGGGTTAGGACAGAGAGCTGCCATGCTACGTGCTAGAGATGAGGGTTTGGATGTTGTTCCTGCTACTTGTGAGATTAATGGCGAGATATGGAGAGACATCGAGTGTGTGCACAGCACCCCACCTCGTGCTGATAGTCCAGTGTATGAGCCATCCGCACCATCTTTTGTACCACCATCTCCATTGATACCAGCTTCCTCTTCACCCGCTGACTCACCAGTGGCCGAGGAGGAAGAGGATGATATTATGGGGATCTTTACTCAGTTGGGAGCACAAGCGACCTTGCTAGATGTCCACTCAGATTAGCTAAAGACACTTGGGAGACTCGATGAGCGAACAGACAGGTTTGGCAGAGAGATTGCAGGTGTGCATCGCAGGATGGATGACATCAGGAGGGATCAGGCGAGAGCTTGGGATGCAGAGTGGACCACTTGGTGTAGGATGCATGATATGTGATGAGGCGAAAAGTGTACCGCTTTTAAGGGGTCATTTAAGCCCGAAATCGTATTTATTTGATCAAATATTGCCCTAAATCGTTCCTTTTGTCATTTTAGGTACTTTTGAGGAGAAATCTGGAAAAGGAGGCATTTTGGACGTTTTTGGAGCATTAAAGTGAAGAAAACGGCAAAGTCTCAAGAATCGGCCAAAATTTACCTTTGACGGCGTCAGAATCATCTCTTGACGGCGTCATGCCTTGGCAAGAAAAGTGGGATGTGAAATTTACTCATGACGGGCCAGTGAGTTAGCATGTGAATTCTGACGGCGTCACGCTTTAACTAAATCAAGGGCGTCACGGCTTAAATCATAAGGGGACGGCGTCACGTTCAGGGTTAGACGGCGTCAAGCCTTGATAAGCCAGAATGGATTTTTGAAGAGCTAAAGAGGGACGGCGTCAAGAAGGTCACCCGGGAACCCTAAAAGCGGCGAGGTGACGGCGTCACAATGCATAAGGTGACGCCGTCAGATCCAAAAATCTATATATAGTTTTCTAATCTTTTGTCATAAAGGAGAGCTTAGTGTGTGGAATTTTGGGATAAAACCCTAAGACGATTTTAGCTACTTTTTCAGGGCTTTTTGCCTTGAGATCTTCCATGTTTCATTGAAAGATAAGTTATCAATTAATCATTCAATATGTCTATGTGTTGTTTGATTCTATCTTATGCTTGTCTTTTGTTTAACATGTTAGGCTAATTTTATCTTGTGTTTGCTTAGATCTAATGAAACTTAGCTATTGATTATTGGTTGTTAGTGTGTTGTTAGTTGTATTGGATGATTGTTTATCTATGTTAGGCTTAAGAAAACTGGCTAACTTCCTATTCGGTAACTTGCTTGAACGTCTTAAGAAACATGAACCAAACGCGTACTAAAGGTTTTTATGGTTGTATTT
This sequence comes from Artemisia tridentata subsp. tridentata, assembly GCA_021014915.2. NCBI lineage: Eukaryota > Viridiplantae > Streptophyta > Magnoliopsida > Asterales > Asteraceae > Artemisia > Artemisia tridentata. Next base: position 309,633,989 of record CP139505.1, on the reverse strand, counting down.
AATGCACAAGCGAATTCTAGTGATCCCATGTTAGGAGCTTCCTAGCCGGCTCGACATAGGAGTGAAGTAGGAGCTTGTAGAGTTTGGGGAAGTAAGTACGCCACCCCACGAATGGTATTAAGGAATACACCCGTCATCCACGCGACTAATACACACTAATTAACCGGTAAAAGATAGTTAGGGAGTAAGGAAATCTAAGTAAACACATTTCTCTACACATAAGTTTCTCACCACTTTTCATTTTTGTTATTTTATTTTATTTGCATTTGTAGTAATTTGGGTTAGTTGACTAGCAACTAATTCCGCCCACTCCTTCAAAACCCGAGATTTTACTTGCTTTCATAAAATTATAAAAACATAAAAAGAATCTTCCTCAACCCTTAGACCTAATTAGAGTAGCCTTTCATACCTAACGAACACTATTCCCTGTGGAGAACGATCAATCCCCCGTACTTACCACTACACTATACTACATCGGTCAGGTACACTGCCTGGTGGGGTTGTAAGCCTCTTGAGATCCCTCGAGAGGTAAAACCTGTTGTAAGGTTGCAAAACCCGCACATCAAGTTTTTGGCGCCGTTGCCGGGGAATAGTTATTGTTTAGGTTGAATTTCTATTTTATAGGTCTACTCACTAGATTCCTTTCTAGTGAGATTTTTATTTTATTTTTCTAGGTTTTCTTTAGTCTATCTTTTTCTTTGTGTGTTTGTTCGTAATTTCCATTGACTCTTCCGTTCACCATTATGGAGTACGCGAATCCACCATACCACCAACCACAAAGGCCATTCTACCCTATTGACATCTCGAATTTCAAACAATATCGAGATGAACCCATATATGATGCATGGACTCGTTTTAGAAATTTACTCCGAAAATTCCCTCATCATAGTTTCGCTTTAGCATCCCTAACCCGAACCTTTTACTATCGTGTTGGCCAATATGACCAAATGCGCATTGAGGATTTTGCCAATGGGGACTTTAGGGAATTAAGTGCTGAAGAAGCATGGGATGCCATAGAAGATTGTGCCCAATATTATTATAGGGTAGACAACCCAACAAACGTTAGTACAAGTCAATTGAATATAAATTTCCTGGATCATGAAACAAGTTTGTTTGGGGATGAATACATTAGTGTTGAGATACCTAAGTGGTTGTCATGTAATGCCATAGTACAAAACAAACACATAGGTGACCTTGATGTGACGGAGGATTTAGCCGAACATGATCACATTGATCAAAAAGACCTAGGTTTTGTGATTGATGACGTCGAATCTCAAGAAACACATGATGAATCTTTTAGGCAGTTTGAATATAGCAGTCAGAATATTGAGGATGATCCTTATGATTCGGACATAGAAGTTGAGATGCCTAGAGAAGCACTTGAGGTACTTGGGAAAATGTTAGGGTTAGATCCTACTAAAACACATGATGAGGATATAGGTGATCTTGATAAGATGGACGATAGAGTAGAAAATCAAAGACCACCAAGTACCCCACAAGTCCTACCATCATTTGAGGCACATACACCGCCCGTGACTTACCCGAAAGAAGTAGAAGAGACTATAGGAACCCCAATAGAGGTAGAACCTTTGAACGAAACAAAACTAGAAGAAATAGGTTTGAATACTTGTAGTCATAACCTTTCTTTTAGTTCTATGGAAGTTCCTAGTTTTGATGAACCGGAGCCTAAACCAAAACCGTTACCTAATCTTCCATCCTTAGATGTGAACTTAGGAATTGAATTAGGTCCTGATCCACCCATCAAACCATGTAGTCCGGGTAATGTTAAGATTAAGGTAGTAGACATTAAGCCTTGTAGTGAGGAAGACAATATAGGAGTGAAAAATGACCTTACATGTCTACATCACCCATTCATGATTGATCATAAGAAACATTATGGGATTAAACCGGGTTTATTAGGTCAAGATGGATTCCCAATTAGGAGTCTCTCAAAGTTGATAGAAGATGATCCCTTTTTAGGAGGAAACTTTAATTTACCCATTGACCAAAGTAAACTAGGCAAGGTTATGATGAAAGGAGCACACCCCTTTGAGCACATAATTCATCCACCACTCTTTCCTCACGTGGCATACTCCTACCGAGCGGGTGTGTATCGCTACTTTCACCCACACTTAATCCTAAGTGTAGGGGAAACCTCCCCTATTTCCGTTAAATAAGGGTAGAGTCAGGCTCGTGACTCGAACAAAAACAAGCGCTTTTGGGAGGCAACCCAAGCTTTATTTGTTTTATTTGCTTTATGTGTTTATTTATTTGTTTGTTTGATTTTATTTGTTTCCGTATGTATGTTTAATTTTTATTCTTATTGATTCATGTTCAAAACTAAATTGTGAAAATGCTTTATTTTGTTTTTAACTTCGTCTTAACTACATATAAAGGTATTTTGCAAAAGATAAGTGTAAGGGAAATCTAAATCGGTTTATTAGAACACATATTAACATGAATCGTAATAATAATAAATTAGCATACATATTAGTATTTGTTTGAGTCAAATGCTTGTATCGAGTCATAATGAAGTTTTGCAGGAATTCCAGGAAGTAAGGTAAAGGTTTTTCCAGAAATTTTCCGGAAACTTAAAATGAAAATTTTTGTCAGGTCATTTCTGACGGCGTCAGGGGTTATAACCTGACGGCGTCAGATTTAATTTCCAGAAATTTTTGAAAGTTTTGTTTTTAGAAAAGTTTTTATTAAAATCTCCAACTTATAATCTCCAGGAATCTGCAAAATTATCAGTCCACAAGCATTATATCCTTATATATAGATTTTATCCCGCCGATGTTATGCAGGTTTTCGTGTTTGTTTTCTCAGATTAACAGGTTATTTTGGACAAGGAAATGTTTATGGAATCAAGCTTATGGCGATGCATTAGTCATGGAGCTTCAACATTCTCTTGGAAGAAGATTTAACCATGTTATTTCATTATCCACCGAGCGAATCAGGGGAGTATTTGATTTCATTCTTTTATTTTTTTACTTTTACATTTGTTATTTGAACATTGGGGACAATGTTCATCTTAAGTGTAAGGGGGGAGTAAAAGTACGATTTTAGAGAATGCTATTACGCTTGATTTTTGTTTGTTTGATGGTAGATGTGTAATAAAACTGAGAGAAATACTTGTTAAGGTAATTTTAGTGCCAAATTTAAAATTTTTTACAACACATAGGAGTGAAACTTTAGTTCTAATGAGCGTCTCATGGATAGGAGTTATATGACTAGCACAAAAACCGTACCACTAAAAAATTTTCCACCCCCAAATATGTGAGGTTCGCCCCTAGAATTGGTAGGAAAAGCATTTATGCTATGATATGTGTACCGGTAGCACTTAGATTCTAGAACTTGCGTTAGGACCATTCCGAGGCCACAAGTGAGACTACATTCGTGTAGTTAGATTTACTACATGATAAGAGGCATTAGGATTAACCCATTGTTTTACACCTGTGTTTTTGTTATAATTACTTTGGCTACATTGGTCAAGTAATTCTCCCACACCCTTTGCGTTGTACTCATTTTTAGTACACGATACCCCTAGTACACCCCTCAGAGCCTATCTTTTCGTTTCGACCTTTAAGCATTTTACTTAAAGGAAGAATTTGTTACACCCCACTAAAATGTACACCCAAATCGCCTTAGCCTACCTTGTATGCACTCATTTTTAGTGCATTATTGTTACAACATTTGTTTAAACCCAAGTTGATTATCTAGTTGATTACATGGTTGCTAAGTCGAGTCATATCCTTGTACATATTGTTTTGGGACGATTGGGACTCATGGGTAAAGTACTAGTATAATGGAGTAATGGGGAAGAACATCATTTATTACCCCCATATGTGCTAAATATTTTAAAAGTACTCCAAGTGTTTTGATTATCTTAATTCGAGTCATTAGATTAGTATTTGTAAAGTTATGTAAAAATTCAAGTGTAAGGGGAATGCAATGCCCCTATGATGTATTATTTTGGATGGTAGGGTAAAAGTGTATGTAAAAAAAAAAAAAAAAAAAAAAAAAAAAAAAAAAAAAATCAAGAAAAACACAAAAAAAAATGAGAAAATGAAAAATAGAAAAAACATACGGACTACCATCCCGTTTCATTTTATGTTTGCTTTATATTTTTGTTATTTTGTTATTTCGTTTTTAGCTTAAGATCGAGTCTAGTCTTGGCTTAGCTTAGCAACATTGTATAGTACATGTAATTGATCAAGATCTTTAACTAGCCACCAGTAAAATATCCCGTATCCAACAAAACCGTGTTTTCCTTTTCCCTACACCTAACGTTATAACCCATTTAAAAGCCCTCTTTGATAGTTTATCTTAGGTGCTTACGCCTAGTGGAGGAGGTTTTCGATCCTTTCCCAAGCCTATTGTAATCTATTTGCTATGACAGGTAGTGAGAGATATTATCCGTTTTCATTTATGAGATTTATTTTGATGACACTTGAGAGATGTGAGTATCTAAACACTACTTGTGAGGTGCTAGTTTATAATCTCCGTGCTTATTATGATTGAAGTGGAACGATTATTTGTTGTAATTACTTTTATGTTAGCATTAAATGACCCCTAACTTGTATTTTGATTAGAATAAAAGCGCATTTGCTTGAGGACAAGCAAATCTCAAGTGTAAGGGTATTTGATGAGGCGAAAAGTGTACCGCTTTTAAGGGGTCATTTAAGCCCGAAATCGTATTTATTTGATCAAATATTGCCCTAAATCGTTCCTTTTGTCATTTTAGGTACTTTTGAGGAGAAATCTGGAAAAGGAGGCATTTTGGACGTTTTTGGAGCATTAAAGTGAAGAAAACGGCAAAGTCTCAAGAATCGGCCAAAATTTACCTTTGACGGCGTCAGAATCATCTCTTGACGGCGTCATGCCTTGGCAAGAAAAGTGGGATGTGAAATTTACTCATGACGGGCCAGTGAGTTAGCATGTGAATTCTGACGGCGTCACGCTTTAACTAAATCAAGGGCGTCACGGCTTAAATCATAAGGGGACGGCGTCACGTTCAGGGTTAGACGGCGTCAAGCCTTGATAAGCCAGAATGGATTTTTGAAGAGCTAAAGAGGGACGGCGTCAAGAAGGTCACCCGGGAACCCTAAAAGCGGCGAGGTGACGGCGTCACAATGCATAAGGTGACGCCGTCAGATCCAAAAATCTATATATAGTTTTCTAATCTTTTGTCATAAAGGAGAGCTTAGTGTGTGGAATTTTGGGATAAAACCCTAAGACGATTTTAGCTACTTTTTCAGGGCTTTTTGCCTTGAGATCTTCCATGTTTCATTGAAAGATAAGTTATCAATTAATCATTCAATATGTCTATGTGTTGTTTGATTCTATCTTATGCTTGTCTTTTGTTTAACATGTTAGGCTAATTTTATCTTGTGTTTGCTTAGATCTAATGAAACTTAGCTATTGATTATTGGTTGTTAGTGTGTTGTTAGTTGTATTGGATGATTGTTTATCTATGTTAGGCTTAAGAAAACTGGCTAACTTCCTATTCGGTAACTTGCTTGAACGTCTTAAGAAACATGAACCAAACGCGTACTAAAGGTTTTTATGGTTGTATTTAATGCACAAGCGAATTCTAGTGATCCCATGTTAGGAGCTTCCTAGCCGGCTCGACATAGGAGTGAAGTAGGAGCTTGTAGAGTTTGGGGAAGTAAGTACGCCACCCCACGAATGGTATTAAGGAATACACCCGTCATCCACGCGACTAATACACACTAATTAACCGGTAAAAGATAGTTAGGGAGTAAGGAAATCTAAGTAAACACATTTCTCTACACATAAGTTTCTCACCACTTTTCATTTTTGTTATTTTATTTTATTTGCATTTGTAGTAATTTGGGTTAGTTGACTAGCAACTAATTCCGCCCACTCCTTCAAAACCCGAGATTTTACTTGCTTTCATAAAATTATAAAAACATAAAAAGAATCTTCCTCAACCCTTAGACCTAATTAGAGTAGCCTTTCATACCTAACGAACACTATTCCCTGTGGAGAACGATCAATCCCCCGTACTTACCACTACACTATACTACATCGGTCAGGTACACTGCCTGGTGGGGTTGTAAGCCTCTTGAGATCCCTCGAGAGGTAAAACCTGTTGTAAGGTTGCAAAACCCGCACATCAATATGGAGTCAGTGATTGCTAGGGTGATGAGGTCAGAGCAGGAGGATCGTAGTGAGGTCTTGGCGTCGAGGAGGCGTATTGCACAGTTGGAGTCTACTGTAGGACGATTGGAGTCTACTGTAGGACGGTTGGTAGCAGAGTTGGAGCAGCTATGCCTTGGGCGTGATTGATTTTAGTTTTTGGTAATTTATGATGTATTTTTTCCACTAAATTAAGTAGGAATCAGTTAGTGGCAGTTGTATTCTTCCTTTATGTATTCGAAACTTTTACCTTTCTCTTATGTATTCTAAGCTTGTAATTTTGTGGACATATATTCACTTCTAATCTATAACAAGCTTGGTTGATTACTCTATTGTGTCATTCTCTCTATGATTGATCTTATTCATATACACTACCTGTGGTGATTATATTCTCGTGTGATAACAAACTCTCTGAATTTCATTTGTCTCTATCTTTTGTTTGTAGTACAGCAAGATGCCTCCTAAGAGAAAGTCAAACAAAACTACTCGCGCTCAACCAGTTAATCCAGGCCTAGGCAGGGCTAATGCAGCAGCTCCACCTATGAACCGAACCATACTTGATCAGTTAGTAGAGGAACGGGTGGCAGCAGCGCTGGCTGCAGCAAACAACTCGACTAATGATGTCGGAAACTCAAGACCAACAAACAACAACAACCACAGCTGCACCTACCAAGAATTTCGGAAGACCATGACTGGTGGTTTTGGAGGAACCGAGGGGCGGTTGTTTTGATCAGATGGATCGAAAGGTTGAAAACTGTGTTTCGAATAAGTAGTTGTGTGGATGAAGACAGGGTTAAGTTCGCATCATTCACTTTCATGGATGCTGCTTTAACCTGGTGGAATAACTATCTAAAGTCTGCTGGCTATGACATTGCTTATGCAATGCCATGGGAAAATTTCAAAGAAATGGTACTAAAAAAAGTATTGCCCTCTCAACGAAGTTGAGAAGTTGGAGGTCGAGTTTTGGAACCTCAAGGTGCAGGGTACCAACATGGCTGCATACATCCAACGTTTCCAAGAGTTAGCTTTGCTATGCCCTGAGATGGTCCAGACTGAAACTCATTTACTGGAAAGGTACATTGGAGGATTACCCCCATCCATCAAGGGTAATGTCACTACCTACAAGGCTGCTGATCTCCATGAGACTATGGAAGTTGCGAACAAGTTGATGGACCAAGTGATTGAGGATTCGGCTGAAACGCTTGTGACTAATAAGAGGAAATGGGATGATCACTCCTAAAACAACAACAACCACCACCTAAATAAGAGACAGGAAGTTGCTAAAGTTTATGCTGCGGGGCCGACAGAGAAAAAGGTGTATGCAGCTGGACCAGCAGAAAAGAAGGTTTATGCTGGGAAACACCCTTTGTGTAATCGCTGTAAACTCCACAACAGCGGACTCTGCACAGTTAGTGCCGCAACTATCAGAAGGTTGGGCATATGACCAAGGACTGTAGGTCAAGAACTCTCGCAACGGCACAGACAGCACCGGGGCAAAACTCGAAGGCTAATCTGACTTGTTTTGGGTGCGGGAAAAAGGGGCATTACAAGAATGAGTGTCGTGAACCAAGAAATCAAGGTGCTGGTAGAAACCAGGGAAATCAGAGGAGGAGCGGAAATCAAGGCTACCCAGGAAATGAAGAAAGAGCTCGGGGGAGGGTTTATGCAGTGGGCAAGGTGGAAGCCCAAGAGGACCCGAACATCGTGACGGGTACGTTCCTTTTAAATAATCGCTATGCATCCATATTGTGTGATACGGGAGCAGATAGGAGTTTTGTTTCAACTGCATTTAGTACACTACTTGGTATTTCCCCGACCACTCTAGACAACATATACAATGTGGAGTTAGCTAATGGGAACGTAAAAAGGGTAGACACTATCATAAGAGGTTGTACCTTAAACCTGTTAAGTCATCCGTTCAACATCGACCTCATGCCGGTAGAATTGGGTAGTTTTGACATTATCATCGGTATGGATTGGTTGTCGAAGTACCATGCCACCATCATTATGGGAACGAAGTCCTAATCGTAGAAGTCGAAGTCCTAATCGTAGAAGTCGACAGAAGAGACAAAAGGACCACGTCAAGACTAAACATCATCTCTTGCACAAAGGCCCAAAAGTACATCGAGAAAGGATGCCACCTCTTTCTAACACAAGTCACGGAGAAGAAAGAGAAGGAGTCGGAGGGAAAATGTTTGGAAGATGTACCAATCGTGAGAAACTTCCCAGAGGTCTTCCCTGAAGACTTACCTGGACTCCCGCTAACCAGACCGGTCAAATTTTGAATCGATCTAGTACCTGGTGCCGCACCTCTGGCACGAGCACCTTAACGATTAGCTCCGACAGAACTACAGGAACTATCGAACCAATTGTCGGAACTCTCAGAGAAAGGATTCATCAGGTCGAGTTCCTCGCCTTGGGGAGCCCCAGTTCTATTTGTCAAAAAGAAGGATGGGTCTTTTAGAATATGCATTGACTACCGAGAGCTGAACAAACTAACCATTAAGAACCGATACCCACTCCAGAGAATCGATGATCTATTCGACCAACTCCAAGGTTCGTGTGTTTACTCAAAAATCGACTTGAGATCCGGATATCATCAACTTAGAGTTCGGGAAGAAGATATCCCAAAAATGGCATTCAGAACTCGTTACGGCCACTACGAGTTCTAGGTTATGCCTTTTGGCTTAACCAATGCACCGGCAATATTCATGGACCTTATGAATCGGGTGTGCAAGCCGTACTTGGAAAAATTTTTGATCTTCTTTATCGACGACATCTTGATTTACTCCAAGAGTGAGAAGGAGCACGAGGAACACCTTAGACTAATCCTAGAACTGCTAAAAAAAAAAGGAGTTGTATGCTAAGTTTTCAAAGTACGAGTTTTGGATACCAACTGTTCAATTTCCGGGTCACGTGATTGATAGTCAAGGCATTCAAGTGGATCCTGCAAAGATCGAGTCAATAAAGGATTGGGCGACACCCACAACACCCACCGAAATACGCCAATTCTTAGGACTTGCTGGGTACTACAGGAGGTTTATTGAAGGGTTCTCAAAGATAGCAAAGCCTTTAACTAAACTAACTCAGAAGAATGTAAGGTTTGACTGGGAGATAAGGCGGAGGAAGCCTTCCAACTCCTTAAGGATAAGTTGTGCAGCGCACCTATCATAGCCTTACCGGAAGGTAGTGAGGACTTTGTAGTTTACTGCAACGCTTCACACAAAGGTTTGGGAGCCGTTTTGATGCAACGAGAGAAGGTGATAGCCTATGCCTTTCGACAACTGAAAACACACGAGAAGAATTATACTACACATGACTTGGAATTGGGATCAGTAGTGTTTGCACTTAGAATTTGGAGACATTACATCTATGGCACCAAGTGTGTAGTTTACACCGACCACAAAAGCTTACAACATATCCTTGACCAAAAGGAGCTTAACATGAGACAACGTCGTTGGTTGGAATTGCTCAACGACTATGATTGCGAGATCCGATACCACCCAGGCAAAACAAACGTGGTAGCAGATGCTCTTAGCCGGAAGGAACGACCAAAACCCCTGAGGGTACGATCGTTGGGTATGATAATTGTTTCACCCCTTCCATCGAAAATCCTTGAGGCTCAGGACGAGGCACTTAAGGAAGAAAACAGACCCAATGAGAAGATCTATGGTATGCCCAAGAGTGAGAACGGATTCGTAAAAAGAACCGATGGGACGTTGTGTTTCAAGGACATAAGTTGGGTCCCACTCTATGGAGGGATACGTGAACTCATCATGCACGTATCCCACAAGTCTAATACTCTATCCACCCGGGAGCTGACAAAATGTACCTCGACCTGAAGAAGCTATACTGGTGGCCTAACATAAAGGCTGACATTGCTATGTATGTCAGTTAATGCTTAACGTGTTCAAAAGTCAAAGTTGAACATCAGCGGCCATCAGGTTTACTTGTACAACCAGAGATTCCCGAGTGGAAGTGGGAACGTATAACGATGGACTTCATTACCAAAACTACCAAGGACATCAAGCGGTTACGACACCAGTTGGGTAATCGTCGACCTTCCCACCAAGTCCGCCCACTTCTTACCAATCAAGGAGAATGACAGAATGGATAAACTTGCACGACTATGCTTAAAGGAGATCGTGGCACGACATGGCATTCTGATTTCCATTATCTCTGATAGAGATAGCCGTTTCACGTTGAACTTTGGAGAACACTACAAGATGCATTGGGTACCGATCTTGAAATAAGCACCGCATACCACCCTCAAACAGATGGTCAAAGTGAGAGGACCATTCAAACCTTAGAAGACATTCTGCGAGCATGTGTGATAGACTTTGGAAACGGTTGGGATAGGCACCTACCATTAGCCGAGTCCTCTTACAATAACAGCTATCACACAAGCATCAAAGTGGCACCCTATGAGGCACTTTATGGTTGAAAGTGCAGATCACCTATATGCTGGGCTGAAGTCGGAGAAAGTCAGCTTACTGGTCCTGAACTAGTACAAGAGACTACTGATGAGTGGCCTTTTACTCATCATTTTATACCCGAAAAACCCCACAAAAATGACCAAAAACACCCAAATGGACCATATATTGTTGCATATATCCTTGGATTGTGTTTTATGTGTTTCAGGTACAAAAGGATTGAAAACGAGGCAAATATGGACAAACCGAGCTTGATTTGGAAAAGAGTTCAAAAGCCGATGCCGGGAAAGATATTCTTCACACGGATTTAATTTGAGCTCAAAAATCCCAATTGGCCCTTGTGTTATTTTTTTGTTTGGCAATATTAGTCCCTTGTTCAACTTTGAAAGAATGGCAGATTTGGTCCCCAAGTTTCAACAATTACAAAATTGGTCCTTGTGCTAAATCATTTTAACTAATCTAAAAAACTATCCGGATCAAACATATACCTTTAATAACCCTTAACCCAACAACCTACATCACCAAACGGCCCAACCCACCACCCGTTTAATAATAATACAGGTCAAACAAAACACAAAGGGATAGATAAAACACAACCTAATCACTGTTCTTCTTCTTCTTAATCCCTCTTATCCCGCCAAAATCCTCCACTAACCTCACCAGTCCCTTTCTTCTTTTCCACATCACATCACTACCATCCAAAACTTCACATGGCTGTGTCTTTCCCTCACCCCCTCCACCTCATCAAGCCGAGGACCACTATTCCCATCTACGGCTACAATCACAAGATTGGGGAGCAAGCTAAAATCAAGGGCCAAGAAAGCATCCAAGGACAGAACAAGCACAAAGAGCAGAAGAGAAACCCTAGTAGTTTTTAGTATAAATAGATAGGGTAGCAGTAGAAAATATTTAGGTTTTATTTAGCTTATTATCTAAGGTATTTGTATTTTTCAGCTTATTTACTGCTTATTGCTTATTTTTGCTTATTTACTTGTCTTTAGCTTTCTTTTCTGTTTATTAGTGCCCACTATTGCTTTTTATCAGTTATTGCAGCTTAAGTTTAAGTTTGCTCTAAAAAAGGTAGAAAAAGTCAAAATAGCCCTATTAGCTTTAGGCTTATTTTGTGCTTGTTTGATCTTAAAAGTTTGCTCATTAGGTTAGAATGAAGTTAGAAAATCAGTGGTATGTCAGTTCTTAGTTTAATATAGCTAGGTTTAGTCTAAAGTTTACATATTCAGTCCTTAAGTGGTGTTTGGCATATGGGTCAAACTGGGTAGAAATGACCCATCACTGTTCATATGCAGTTGATTCAAGTTAGATTCGCTCACTATATCAGTTAACTTCATTAGCAGACCTTAGATTTTAAATTTCCATTTTCTACAGCCCCATTGTTGATTTTTAAATCCCTCATGCCAAGTTGTTTTAAGCTAAATTTTTGCACAAAGAATCTTGGCTGGCTTATCTAGCCATACCTATTTTTGCTGATTTTTAAGATTTGTATTTGACTACTTTTTGAGGCCTTGAATTAGCCTATTTCTCCCCTTCACTCACCTAGTTCAGCAGACCCATGACCCTTTTTGGCTTATGTTGTGCTTATTTAAGATTATTTATGCTATTTATAACTTATTGTGACTTAGATGTTTGTTTTCAGTTAGATTGTAGCTTATTCTCATGCCATTAGCTTATTAGTAGCTTAGTTAGCTTATTTGCCATTTTTGAGCTTAGTTCTTATTTTCCCAAGTCTGATCAAACAGTTAAGCATTTCTGAGCTTATTGTTGGATTTTAAAAAGTTTATCAGTTTAGAAATTAGCTTATTTTGACTTATTGGATTGAGTTTTAAAAAGAAAAATCAAAAAAATAAAATAAGAACAAAAAGTGACAGACCTGGGACTCGAACCCAGGCCTCCTCACTCACACACAAACGCCTCACCCAGTATGCTCTAGTTATGCTTGGTTATTATTTGCAACATTTAATTCTTAAGCTTTCATTTCCTTTTAGCTTATTTAAGTTGTTTCAGCTTATTTCTGCTTATCCAGAATTGTTTTTTCTCCAATTTTATTTTTCGCATCTTTTAATTTGTTCAAAGTATTTTCCATAAAATTTTCAGATTTTTAAAAATAGTTTTAGTATTTTTAGTAATTTAAATTAGTTTCAATAGTTTTTAATTCATAAAAAATTATTAAAAAGTCAGAAAATTCTAATTCTTTTTTCTAAAATTTTATTTTGTCATTTAGGACGTAGGAAAATTAATTTGGTACCCGTAGGATTAATTTTCAAAGATTTTTACGTTTAGGCTCGTTTTTAGTTTTCCGGTTTACGTAATTTGAATTCTGTTTAAATAGATATTAGAAACCAAGTGACCCTCGTTTTTCAAGCATTTTAATACCAAATCTCATACGATATCCTCAATTTCACACCTTGTTGGGACCTCGACTCGGGTATTAACTTGTCTGGTTTATTATATCGATTTGCGTTAAGTGTTCCTCGTTGACTTTTCTTCGTGAAAGGTTGACTTGTGAAAATTTTAGCACTAATCATTTGGCGCCGCTGCCAGGGAGGTGTGTTATGACAATATCGTTACGGTTTGACGATTAGTGACTTGAAGATCCTTCCTCGTGAAGTTACGTTTTTATCTTGTGAATATTTTTTTTTCCAAAAAACCAAAAAAAAAATTGAAAAATCAAAAAACCCAAAAATATTCTTCTTTAAACCTAATGTTCTTGGTGCATGCGCACATGTTATTCTTCGTCATCGAGTCACTTACTTGAACTCATCGCAATTCCGCAAATACGTAATCGTAGACGTGCTGCCTCATTAGTCAAACCCGAGATTCGAACTAATCCCGATCCTCCCATTGTCATAATGGCGGAGAATCGCACCATGCTTGAGCTTCTCCAAGCACCCATCGAGGGTTATGGAGATGCTATTGTTGTTCCCCCGATCGTTGCCGATAATTTCTAACTTAATCCGGCGTTACTATCCTTAGTAACGTCAAATCAATTTTACGGTTTCGAGAGGGATGACCCTCATTCCCACATTTGATGGTTCAACAAAATTTCATCAACCATCAAATGTAGGAATGTTCCTCAAGAAGCAATCAAATTGCTTCTCTTCCCTTTCTCTCTCGAGGGGGCAGCCCGGATTTGGCTTGAAAAACAAACCCCTCGTTCTATCTTAACATGGGAAGATTTGGTGACGAAATTTGTGAACGAATTCTTTCCCCCTTCTAGAACCACAAGTCTTAAGAATGAAATTACCAAATTTACTCAAAAATTTGATGAATCATTTAGTGAAGCGTGGGATCATTATAAAGAGTTACTTCGCAAATGTCCTCACCATGGATTTTCTGAGTTGCATCAAATTGATACTTTTTATAATGGATTAAACCAAACCGACCAAGATTCTCTAAACGCCACCTCAGGTGGTTATATATTGAATTGGACTACGGGAGATGCTTTGTCCATCATCGAGAACAAGTCTTTGGTTCGCACTTCACGAAACAAACCGGTTGTTTCTCAAGTGAGTGCTTCGCCTTCTTGTTCATATTAGATGAATACTTCTAGAACGGATGCTAAAATTGACAAGCTTACGGATATTGTCCAAGCTTTTGTTCTCACTTCTCAGAAAAATTCTTCCTCTTCTACCCCACAAGCTTCTCCACCCACTCAAATCAAAGCGGTGGAAGAAAGTTGTGTTACTTGTGGTGGTCCTCATGCTTATTACAATTGTACCGCCACCGATGGCCGTCCTTTTGAAACTAAGGCCGTAACCGGGTCTTTAAACCAAGGAGGTACTCAATACCGTCCTCAAATTGACCCGAGCTATCGTGCTAGCTATCAAGCAGGACCACCCGGTTTTTCTCAACTAAACAATCAAAATAGGTTTAATCAAAACCAAACCAGAGGGCAAAATGTTCCATATCAAGCCCCAATTAATCAATACCCGACCCAAGGGGTCAATTTCAATCAAGGGTATCAAGCTCCAAATTACCATGCCTCGATTGTTCCCTCAAATGATCTTGCAAACTTCATTAAGATAAATGAGGCGAACATGAGGTCTATGCAAAACCAGATCACAATTTTGAAAAATGATTTTACAAAACAGGGTAATGAGCTTAAGAATGATTTGAGAGCTACAAACATCAAAATTGATCAATCACAGACCAAAATTGAGAACATGTTTGATACGCTTATCAACCAATTTCAGCAAGCTAATCAAGCTAATCAAGCTTCTACTTCAGGAACTCTCCCAGCTAATACAATTCTTAACCCAAAGGGAGACTTGAAAGCAATAACCACCCGAAGTGGTTTAGCTTATGATGGACCCACGGTTCAAGCTACTACTTCTTCCTCTCCTCAAGTAGTTAATCGTGAGACCGAGGTGACCAAGGCCCCGGAACTTCCTACTAATAACGGAAGTACCGAATACGTCCTACCTCCGGTTGTCCAAAGTGCTCCAAAGTTTAAAAAGTCGTTACCTTATCCGACTAATCCAAAGCTCCGTGAGAAGAACAATCAACAAATGTTGAAATTCCTCCAACTCTTCCAAAAGCTTCATTTCGATTTGAGCTTTGCGGATGCTTTGCTTCATATGCCAAAGTTTGCTTCAACTTTCAAAAACTTATTGAATAATAAGGAAAAGTTGTTTGAACTAGGAAATACACCACTGAATGAGAATTGCTCGGCGGTTATCCTCAAGAAACTTCCAGAAAAATTAGGAGACCCCGGCAAATTTCTCGTCCCTTGCGATTTCCCAGGAATGATTGAGTGCTTGGCCTTGGCCGATCTTGGTGCAAGCATCAATCTTATGCCTCTTTCTGTATGGGAAAAGCTTTCTCTACCAGATCTTACTCCTACACGAATGACTCTCGAGCTCGCGGACCGTTCGATTACTCGAACAAAAGGTATCGCTGAAGATGTCATCGTCAAAGTAGGAAAGTTCCATTTCCCAATTGACTTCGTTGTGGTTGATTTCGATGCCGATCCTCGGGTTCCCCTCATCTTAGGGAGATCCTTCTTAAGGGCGGGCCGCGCTTTGATTGATGTATATGCTGAAGAAATAACTCTTCGAGTTAATGATGAAGCCGTTACTATTAATCTGGACCAAACTGCAAGCTTCTCCTCTAGCTATGAAAAATTTTCGGTAAACCGAATTGATATCAAAGAAGTTGAGGAGTATGCTCAAAAATTTCTGGAATTTTCGAACGGTTCTCCGAGTGGCAATCCCACTCCTACTTCTGAACCAATCATTTCCGAGTCTTCCCCTTCTCTCACACCGGTTGAGAGAAGTGTCTTCACTATGGAAGAGCTCGAGGTTTTCTTTAATGATGAGCCAATTTCACCAGAAATTGATGATAGCATCTTTGATCTGGAGGGAGATATTCGTTTAATTGAAGAATTGCTATACAATGAGCCGTCACCTTCTCTCCCTCCGAAGGAAATTAAAATGTCTAATAGTGATCATCTTCTTAAGGAGTTTGCCGATGAACTCGCTCACATTGATCCAATCCCACCGGGGGATGAAAATGATGACTTTGATTTCGAATCAGATCTGAGAGAAATTGAATATCTCTTATATCGTGATCCATCACTTGATTCCTACCCTTATACCGAGTTTAGTAATTCACAAAGTGATGACGATCTTTTCGAGTTTGGATCTGATGAAAATGAATGGAAGCAGCTTTTATATGGAAAATATTTTGATGATAAAACTTTTGAAGATAAAAATCCAAAAATGAAAATCGTGACTGAGGAACCTACGATGGTTTCAAATGACTTATCTCGTCAATCACCCGAGGGTGATTCTCTTTTCTCAGCTGAGTCTTCCACCGAGTATCCTGTTTGTTTTTTTTGTAAAGACAAAGTGTTCAACCCA
This sequence comes from Artemisia tridentata subsp. tridentata, assembly GCA_021014915.2. Taxonomy (NCBI): domain Eukaryota; kingdom Viridiplantae; phylum Streptophyta; class Magnoliopsida; order Asterales; family Asteraceae; genus Artemisia; species Artemisia tridentata. The sequence goes on along the minus strand of CP139505.1, from coordinate 309,617,518 downwards.
GGCATACTCGATGGTGGTGAAACTCATTGTATAATGAAATTGACTCCCGATAAGAATTTAAAGTTACATACCTCATTCGAGGAACTTTTAATTCTGGAGAAAAGTGATTCCCCTCTCTTCTATCTTCATGGTGAACTCCTATTCTACATGGAGTTAATTCTGACTGAAACTTTACTCTCATTTCCTTACGGAAATGAGGACAAAGTTTTTGACCCCGGCATCTCCGCTTATAGTTTCTACTGTTTAGAGCCGTGGGCATCTCATCGGAGTGGAACTTTCATGTACTTCAATGTTTATCCAAACATCTTGAATGAAAGTCCGATGGAGATTTTCTCTTCCACTTGCTTCCCCATGGACAATTAAATTCGGGGACGAGTCAAGCTCGTGACTCGGTTATAAAAAACAAGTGCTTCGTGGGTGGCAACCCATGCTTATCATTCTATCTTCTTTCTTATTTCTAACACTAAGTGTGGGGGAATTCCTCTACTTGTTGCTTTGTGGTTGTATGTTTTCCTTAGTTTTCAGGATTCCCGTAGATCGTGATGATTGATGCGCCTGTTTTCAATCCAGCCGCCCAATATCTGATCTTTATGTTTATGTTTATCCAGGGATATCTTATTAATCCTTTTTTTTGAAAAAAAAAGATTTCGTTTCCACACTTAGCTTGTAGTATTACCTTTTTACGTTCTATAGTGTCGGCTTAGGCCGGTACTTTGAATATTGAGGGCAATATTCAATTCTAAGTGTGGGGGGGGGGGGGGGGGAATTCTTGCGAATTTGACCCAAATTTTAAATTTTTTTCACATTTTGTACCTTCTAGTCCCCTAGCACCCCCGTTTTGACCAAAATTTTAAAAATTTTATCGTCTTTTAAAGAAAAAGAAGTGCTTTGCACATTAAAAAAATAATTTGCTATACATTAATACTTCGGTATTAGTGGAAGTTTAGACTTGATTAGGCTAGAACAAGGGGAATCCCGACTCTGCTAGAGTGTTGATCTAGCTGCTACCCTTAACTTTTAGGCTAAGTTTTTACGAATTGTGCAAATGAAAATGCTAAGCGTAGAGTAGTTGGTTCTCTTTAGAGCTTATATAAGTAATCTATGGCTTTTCCTCCCAGGAGCTCCTAATCTGACTTAATAAGTACTTATTTTCAAACGATTGAACTCAAAAATTATATTTTTTATACAATTTTGACAAATACTAGTTCAAAGTTTTATTTAAATTTTGGAACAAGCATACTTTCTCAAAAACATAATAAGAATGCAAAATGAAAGTGAGACGTTGTTTGAAAGTTGCAAAAGTTAAAGTTTTAAGTATGAATAAATAAGTCCTAAACTTCGGTTCGAGATCGGTCCTTGGATCCTTATTTCCAAAAGGCGTTTAGGTCTTGGCTACCCTCTTGCACCGGCCCTTGGACCTCTAGTTCAGGAATGTGTGAGGTCTTGGTCTAACCACCTTGGATCCTCATTTCAGGAATGTCTAGAGTCTTGAAACACTCCGTTGTAACGGCCCTTGGATCCTTTATTCCGAAGGTATAAGGTCTTGGAATTTCCCCGTGAAGCTCCGTAGTTTATAGTACAATAATGAGTTAAGTCAAAAAAAAAAAAAAAAAAAAAAAATGAAAAAGTGATGAAAAATGAAAAAGATGTTTATGTTTGTTGCTTATGAATAAATGTGAGAAACTTGCTTCTTCTTAAATTTAAATCGAAAGTTGAACTAGTGTTCTTCAAAATTGTCTAAAAAAGTTGGACGGTGATTTAGAAATTGTTGACTTCGATCCCGTGAGCTCCGATACTATTCTCGAGGGTGTAAAAACCTAGCCTCCTAAGTTTACTAAGGACAAGCTGAAAAGAAAGTCGCGACATGGAGTGATCTCACCTTTGAATCTCTAATCTCTAAATCATTGTCGGTTGCTATCTATTTAAGCCTAATATTACCTTGTAATATTAACTTAGATAAATAACCACCCTAATGAATGACGATTTTTACGGTCAAAACTTTGAAAACAAGCACACACACCTAACTTAAATAATTGTGGGAGCGAAAAGTTAAGTCTCGGCTTACATAGATTACTAATATAAGTAGTGTTAGCATTTTACAAAAACGTTTGCACAAGGGTTTTGAACTTAGTTGGGAAGTATTAAAAAGAGGATGACGATTACAATCCCCCGGAATCGCCCAATTTGTGTGATTCCCGTTCCATGATGCCATTTTTGAAAATCAAGCATTTTATTTACGTTTGATATCGTTTAATTTACTTGCATTTTATAATAAGTCAAAACGGGGTGGTATTTTTGGTAAACTTGATATTTTTTGATCCTTTCATTACTTTATATGATCGGATTGCTAGGGACTAGCAATTGTTTAGTGTGGGGGATTGATGAGTGGCCTTTTACTCATCATGTTATACCCGGAAAACCACACAAAAATGACCAAAAACACCCAAATGGACCATATATTGTTGCATATATCCTTGGATTGTGTTTTATGTGTTTCAGGTACAAAAGGATTGAAAACGAGGCAAATATGGACAAAACCGAGCTTGATTTGGAAAAGAGTTCAAAAGCCGATGCCGGGAAAGATATTCTTCACACGGATTTAATTCGAGCTCAAAAATCCCAATTGGCCCTTGGATTATTTTTTTGTTTGGCAATATTAGTCCCTTGTTCAACTTTGAAAGAATGGCAGATTTGGTCCCCAAGTTTCAACAATTACAAAATTGGTCCTTGTGCTAAATCATTTTAACTAATCTAAAACACTATCCGGATCAAACATATACCTTTAATAACCCTTAACCCAACAACCCACATCACCAAACGGCCCAACCCACCACCCATTTAACAATAATACGGGTCAAACAAAAGACAAAGGGATAGATAAAACACAACCTAATCACTGTTCTTCTTCTTCTTAATCCCTCTTATCCCGCCAAAATCCTCCACTAACCTCACCAGTCCCTTTCTTCTTTTCCACATCACATCACTACCATCCAAAACTTCACATGGTTGTGTCTTTCCCTCACCCCCTCCACCTCATCAAGCCGAGGACCACTATTCCCATCTACGGCTACAATCACAAGATTGGGGAGCAAGCTAAAATCAAGGGCCAAGAAAGCATCCAAGGACAGAACAAGCACAAAGAGCAGAAGAGAAACCCTAGTAGTTTTTAGTATAAATAGATAGGGTAGCATTAGAAAATATTTAGGTTTTATTTAGCTTATTATCTAAGGTATTTGTATTTTTCAGCTTATTTTTATTTTCCCAGCATTGTAATTTACTCTTATTTTAATTTTAATTCAGTTCTTAATTTAATTGTTCAAAAAAAAAAAAAAAAAAAAAAAAAAAAAAGGAAAACTCCAAATTTATTATTACAGCTTATTTACTGCTTATTGCTTATTTTTGCTTATTTACTTGTCTTTAGCTTTCTTTTCTGTTTATTAGTGCCCACTATTGCTTTTTATCAGTTATTGCAGCTTAAGTTTAAGTTTGCTCTAAAAAAGGTAGAAAAAGTCAAAATAGCCCTATTAGCTTTAGGCTTATTTTGTGCTTGTTTGATCTTAAAAGTTTGCTCATTAGGTTAGAATGAAGTTAGAAAATCAGTGGTATGTCAGTTCTTAGTTTAATATAGCTAGGTTTAGTCTAAAGTTTACATATTCAGTCCTTAAGTGGTGTTTGGCATATGGGTCAAACTGGGTAGAAATGACCCATCACTATTCATATGCAGTTGATTCAAGTTAGATTCGCTCACTATATCAGTTAACTTCATTAGCAGACCTTAGATTTTGAATTTCCATTTTCTACAGCCCCATTGTTGATTTTTAAATCCCTCATGCCAAGTTGTTTTAAGCTAAATTTTTGCACAAAGAATCTTGGCTGGCTTATCTAGCCATACCTTTTTTTGCTGATTTTTAAGATTTTTATTTGACTGCTTTTTGAAGCCTTGAATTAGCCTATCTCTCCCCTGCACTCACCTAGTTCAGCAGACCCATGACCCTTTTTGGCTTATGTTGTGCTTATTTAAGCTTATTTATGCTATTTATAGCTTATTGTGACTTAGATGTTTGTTTTCAGTTAGATTGTAGCTTATTCTCATGCCATTAGCTTATTAGTAGCTTAGTTAGCTTATTTGCCATTTTTGAGCTTAGTTCTTATTTTCCCAAGTCTGATCAAACAGTTAAGCATTTCTGAGCTTATTGTTGGATTTTAAAAAGTTTATCAGTTTAGAAATTAGCTTATTTTGACTTATTGGATTGAGTTTTAAAAAGAAAAATCAAAAAAATAAAATAAGAACAAAAAGTGGTAGACCTGGGACTCGAACCCAGGCCTCCTCACTCACACACAAACGCCTCACACAGTATGCTCTAGTTATGCTTGGTTATTATTTGCAACATTTAATTCTTAAGCTTTCATTTCCTTTTAGCTTATTTAAGCTGTTTCAGCTTATTTCTGCTTATCCAGAATTGTTTTTTCTCCAATTTTATTTTTCTCATCTTTTAATTAGTTCAAAGTATTTTCCATAAAATTTTCAGATTTTTAAAAATAGTTTTAGTATTTTTAGTAATTTAAATTAGTTTCAATAGTTTTTAATTCATAAAAAATTATTAAAAAGTCAGAAAATTCTAATTCTTATTTCTAAAATTTTATTTTGTTATTTAGGACGTAGAAAAATTAATTTGGTACCCGTAGGATTAATTTTCAAAGATTTTTACGTTTAGACTCGTTTTTAGTTTTCCGGTTTACGTAATTTGATTTCTGTTTAAATAGATATTAGAAACCAAGTGACCCTCGTTTTTCAAGCATTTTAATACCAAACCTCATACGATATCCTCAATTTCACACCTCGTTGGGACCTCGACCCGGGTATTAACTTGTCCGGTTTATTATATCGATTTGCGTTAAGTGTTCCTCGTTGACTTTTCTTCATGAAAGGTTGACTTGTGAAAATTTTAGCACTAATCAACTACTGAAAAGATTGTGAAAATCAAGAGTCGGATGCAAGCGGCTCGAGACCGTCAGAAAAGCTACGCAGACAAGAGATGAAAACCACTTGAGTTCCAAGTTGGAGATCGGGTTATGTTAAAAGTTTCGCCATGGAAAGGTGTGATTCATTTTGGAAAGCGTGGGAAATTAAATCCCCGATACATTGGACCTTTCAAAATTCTCACCAGGATTGGGCCGGTAGCCTACCGACTTGAATTACCACAAGAACTCAGTTCTGTGCATAATGTGTGCAACCTGAAGAAATGTCTCTCAAACGAAACTCTTGCCATTCCTTTGGAGGAAATCCAAATCGACGAGAGACTAAACTTCATTGAAGAACCTGTTAAGATAAAGGAACGAGAAATCAAACGGCTTAAGCAAAGCCGCATTCCTATCGTTAAAGTCCGCTGGAACTCTCAAAGAGGTCCCGAATACACGTGGGAGCGTGAGGATGAGATCAAGCGTAAATACCCACACCTTTTCTCAAATCCATCAGGTAACTCTAAGTGAAAACCGAGGACGGTTTTCCTTCTAAGGCGGGAAGGGTGTAACAAACGGTAATTTTCCCACTAATATTTTAATAATAAATGTTAAATTATTATTACCTAACTGTTAAATTAAGCATTCATGAGCTTGCATAACTATTTCGGGAAGCAAACCCGCACACTGTAGCATACAGTAACTCACAAAACTATTTAACTTCATCAGAAAAAGTGAATTTTCCACTTTCTGACATTTACAGACTTCAACGTAATAAAAGTGAGAGGTTATCTCGCTTTTCCTGAAAAATGATACCACACGCGTACCGACACCACATTAGTAACGGTTTAATTTTATAATTTATTTTCAAAGTCAATAAATTTTGCTTTTATGCCATTTTTATAAAAACGTTCCCAGAATTATATTTTTCGCATTTATACGAAACCGGGGTACCGCGATTACATCTCAGCTCAACGGAACACGAAGTACACAAATTATACCCTAATATAATAAAACAAGATAACCCTTATCCCATCCCCTGATAGAACCGCCCCACATACACATCTATATTTCTTTTATCGTTTTCTTCCTGGCTTCTTCTCTAACACATCCCAGGCTATTAGCTATCACCATCGTAGGATCTATGAAGCTATACCCCTTTTCTCTCTTTCCCAAAGTCTTACGTCGCTCTCATACACCTTCTCCCAGGCAAGTAAGACCTTCTTTGGGAACTAGTTTGTTCATCTCAACACTGTATGTGTTACCCTTTCTGGGGATTTTAAGCAATACTTGACTTTCATCAGGTAGCTTAAAGTCAGGAGAAGGAATAAGACAATCAGTATCAGTGAATAACACCTTGTTCTGTTTATCACAAATTTGTGACACACTAAAAAGGTTGTACTTAAGCTCTAGTACAAAATACACATTTTCAAAGTCAAGATTACCAATTTTAATAATACCTTTACCAGTAATCTTTCCACCAACACCACCACCAAAGATAACAGGTCCTCCATCCAAAGGTGTAAACTCTGAAAGGTATGACATGTTACCAGTCATGTGCCTTGAACATCCACTATCTGAGTACCCTCTATCTTCTCTATCATTTGTAGGATGTTCCTACACACAAAATAAAGGATTTAGTTCCTTTTGGGGACCCAAGCCATCACTGACTTGGATCTGCCTCGTGCATCAATATAATTATATCTATTGAAAGTCATTGATGCACCATTGGGTTTGGTAGGTATCCATACCCAACGTGCTGAGGCCTTCACAGCATTGCCCCATTGACCCTTAACATTCATATGCCTAGCTGTATTAATTATTGGCCTAGCAGTTGGAACTGCTGGTTTAACTTTAGGCACCCATTTTTGATTATACAAAGATTTTTTCTTGTAAAAGGGTCTATTAACTGTTTGTGCATGATTTGAAAATGGTTTTGCACTTGAAACAGTATGTTTGTTATTAAACCACTTGTTTTGTCTAGCAGTAGAAACTGATTTGATGCCAGACTTCAACATGATTGCTCTGGGTGTCATCTTTTGATTCACATTAGGGTTAATCAATCTAGTAGGACAGTTTTGTTTTACCCTAGCATTGGTATTCCCATTCACCCTTGAATTCCCAAAAACCTTCTTTTTCCATGGGTTTGAGTCACAATAAGCAGCCAAATGATCAAAATTACCACACACAAAACATACTTTGTTCTGTATAACAAACTCATCACCAAGTTGTTGAGATTTTAAGTTGTTCCAGTTCCTTTGATTTCCCCTAGGAACTGAAGATCTATGTGTAGACCTATACATCTCAGCATATATAACATTTTTCTTAACTGGTTTTATGTTTTCATTTTTGACCACTTTAGGAACATGTTTCTCTTCAACATTAACAACATCAGGTGCAACCTTAACCTGATCATCCTCATCTGCTATAGTTGGAGCATCTGAGTCCCTACCAGAGGACACCTTATCCTTAAAAAGTGATGTATCACTTGCACTCACAAAAGAATCCTCAGCCTTAACAAATTTAGTAGGACTCTCTTTTGTTTTAGGACCATATCTAGGAAATTCAATGTCCTTAAACTCTTCTAAACCTGTATGAGCTAAGTCAATTCCTGGTGGTATAAACATTCCTCTATTGGGGGGTGCAACAGACTTATATCCTAAACCAGATTTAGCTTTATTAAGTACTTGACTCTCTATTATTTTCTGAACTCCTTTTGGGGGGTGCAACTGTATGTTTTCTTTTTCTTTCTTAAGCTTCTCTAGTTCATATATAAGCCCACTCATCTTATCATCTCTCAGTTGCAAGTCTCTTTTTAGAACAGCTATATCATCATTAAAGTTTGATTCATTCTTTCTATAAAATATAAGTTGTTCTTCTAAAACAGCTATCCCTCTTTTATGATTTGAAAGACTAAAGTTTACTTCATTAAATTCTGTCCTAAGCTTATAATACTGTTTCTTAAGAGACTCATAATCATTCAAAGCTTGACAAGAATTAGAACAAATTTTAACTTCATGTACCTCTGAGTCAGAGAAGGCCATCAATCCTAAGTTGGCTGGTTCGTCCTCTTCTTCCATGAAGCTCCAATAAAAGCTAGCTCCATCAACAGCTACCATTTCCTTGGAAGAAGTTTCTTCCAAATTTACTGTTCTCCTATTACCCTGCTGACTTCTATACCCTTTAGCCTTGTTATCCTACTTTCTTGGGCTTCTACACTCTCTGGCAAAATGTCCTATCTTGTGACAATTATAACACTTTACCTTGGACTTGTCATAGCCAGCAACATCTCCTCCATTGAGAGTAAGCTTCTTTCCAGTCCTTTGAAAGTACCTCTTTGCCCTAATGCTTAACAAAGCCATTTGCCATCCAAGTCATCTTCATCAATTTGATGAAGGTCTTCATTGTAGATTTGAGACCTACTGGATTGCTCAGATACAAAGGCATAGATAGTCTCATCACTCAAGCTAGCAGTACTAGTTTTTACACTAGCAATACTAACTGTAGGGCTAGCAGTACAAACATCTGGATCATTCTTAGTACTGCTATTGCTGGGAGATGACAAAAATGTCACACTTCCAGACATAGAATTGGTGCTTCCTCCTTTCTTCACCTTTTGTTCAACAATCTTAAGATTGTTGTACAAATTGAGTGTCATCTTCTCCAATTCAGGCTTGTTGCTCCAGACAACAACATGGGTGTTCCATTCAGAAGACAAACTAGTGAGAAACTTTAAGTTTAGGTCTTCTGATGGAATCACAATCTTCAAACCAGCAAGCTGACTCACAATTCTCTGTAGCCTGTTAAAGATTTGATCAAGAGTTTCAGTGCTTGTGGCACTAAAATTCTCATAGCTCTGCTTCAGTAATGTTCTCTGTGCCTTCTTAGTGGCTTTATTTCCACCAAACCTTTCAACAATAGCTGCAAAAAGTGTCTTTGCAGTCTCAAAGTGACTAAAGTTCAACACCTGATCATTAGGAAGTGCCATGAGTAACAAACTCTTGGCTTTGAGGTCATTTTTCTTCTTGACCCTCTCATCATTTGTGACTAGTTCAGTGTTGAGCTTTGTGGTTTTGGAACCATCAGCAATTGTTTCCTCCGAAGTTATTGGTTTAAACGAATCACCATTGATAATGATATCCCATAGTGCATAATCTTGCACCATGAAGTATTGCTCAATTCTGAGCCTCCAGAGATCATATTCGTTTTGTTTTAGCATTGGGAGTTTGGCAAGGATAGAGGATTGTGGTGTTTCCATGTCCATCTTCTTTTGTTAAAAGAGAATGAGTACTTCTGGATCTTCTAATTCAAAGTATCAGAACCTGGCTCTGATACCACTTGACCGGAGCTAAACACACTCCTTGTGTTGAAGATACTTTGAGTATATGCTAAGTTGCACGCGGAATTTACTACAAAGCACTTAGAAGATTATGTGTATGGTGATGTATGTGATTGTATGAATGTAACAGTGAATGTATGAACACAATGTTTAACTAAACAAATAGCTTCAATATTACTACGAGTGATCTTCACTTATCACTAGGGTTTAACAACCTTGAAGCTTTCTTATGACTTAGAGATATATTAAAACCCTAACCAAGGATCTCTTTTTTATAACATAAAGAGTCCTTTACAAGTAAACTAACATCCGTATAATTCTAACTTAATAAGATATAAACAATATCTATTCTAAATATATCTTCACACGTCTTTCATCTTTTGTCTTTAGCTTATAACCAGTACTAACCATCTGTGCTAACAGTACTAACTGACTTAGTACTGTTGGTGTAATCTTCAGCAGTTGTAACTTCATGCTTGACAGTACTAACTATATGCTTGGCAGTACTAACTGTTGGTTTAATTCCCAACAATCCTCCCCTAAACTTATGATTTCTGTGCAAATCATTAAGTTTTTCGAATTAAACTCCAATATAGATGATGGGGGAATTCTTTCAAACATTTATCTTCAATCTTGAATCACTTCAAAATTTTCTTCACATTTAAACTTTGAAGAAAGCTCTTCACAAATAATATTCTCAGAATCTGCTCTGTTATCCTCCCCTAAATTTCATACTCATCTTGAATCAACTTACAAACTTGAATTCCTCCCATGTTTGTAAGAATTTTTACCATCACTTGAACTTGAACTTATGATGTTTGAGCTCAGCCTCCAATATGACAATTTGTACAAGTTTCCATCAATTCCGTTTAGTTTCAAAGCTGCTCTCATCACTTCCAGATGTGTTACCTTCTGAGAGAGGTGAATCATAGAGCATAAACACATTTCAAAGCTAGTTTGAACTATCAGTACAAACTGTTTAGTAAAAATTTTCAAGAGCAGTATAAACTCAATGTGGACTTGAAAACATTTTTGCCCACTTATAGTTTTTAGCGAACTACCAGCTATCAACGGATTTGATATGTCTTTACAAATAGCCGTTTGCTTTGGACTAGCCAACTCTTCACTGTGAGATATGGTGGGTTGATAACCATATATTTTTTGGTAAACTATCAACCATAAACGGATTTTATTAGTCTTTACCAGAAATCGTTTGCTCTGGACTAGTTGGTTCTTGATGTGGGTTAGACATGGTGAACCAATTACTATTTGTTGTGTGCAAAGATCACACACTTTAAATTCCAAAGCACCATACAGTTCAAAGCATAACCAATTTAATTCACAGAATTCACATACACCAAGTCATTTGCTTATTCAACCTGCAAATGTTAGTCCAAAACCAAAGAAAACACAATACAAAGTATTTCCTTTTTGACAGTTATCAAAAGTGACTAACATATTTATATAAGCAGTACCAAAAGTTGAACAAACAGTACAAACTATACATAGCAGTTTTCATCCGACACAACTAGCACAACTAGCAGTACAAAATCCTTTTTATCACAAAACACTTAGACATTGAATCTTTCAAGGATTAAGCATTCCAATACCTGTTACCAAGTACTGAAACCTTGTTACATCAAAACCTTTTGTTAATAAGTCAGCAAAGTTGTCATCAGTATGAATTTTGACAACTTAAACTAACTTCTTTTCATTACAATCTCTTATAAAGTGATGTCTAATTTCAATGTGTTTAGTTTTTGAATGTTAAACTGGATTTTTAATTATACACATTGTACTGCTATTGTCTATGAAAATAATTGTATTTCAGAAATTGTACCCATAATCAAGTAACTGATTCTGAATCCAAAGAACTTGAGCACAACAACTAGCAGCAGCCACATATTCAGCTTCTGTTGTAGAAGTGGCCACCATAGTCTGCTTTTTGCACTGCCATGAGATTAATCTGCATCCCAGAAACTAACAACCACCAGTTGTAGACTTTCTATCCATACTAGCACCAGCATAATCACTTTCTGAATATGCTACCAAATCAAATGGAGAGTCTTTAGGATACCACAGACCTAAGTTTGGTTGACCTTTAAGATAACTAAAGATTCTCTTCACTGCAGTCAAGTGAGACACCTTGGGATTGACTTGAAATCTTGCACAAGCACATACTGCAAACATAATATCAGGCCTGGATGATGTGAGATACATCAAAGACCCAATCGTAGATCTGTATGTGTGTACATCCACAGCTTCACCACTTTGATCTTTCAAAAGCAAATGTGTCTCCTTATCAATAGGTGTACTAGCAGCTTTAACATCTGAAAATTGGAACTTCCTCAATATTTCAGCTACATATTTATCTTGAGAGATAAATATCCCATCTGATTTCTGCTGTACTTGAAGTCCTAGAAAGAAAGTAAGCTTACCCATAGAGCTCATCTGAAACTGATCTTTCATCAACTTTTCAAACTCTTTGCACATCTCCTTCTTGGTAGAACCAAAGATGATATCATCTACATATACTTGAACCAATAGGATATCACCCTTGTTCTTCTTGATAAAAAGAGTCTGATCAATCTTTCCCTTATGGAACCCATTCTTCAATAGATAAGTAGCCAGAGTTCCATACCAAGCTTTTGGAGCTTGATGTAAGCCATAGAGAGCTTTCACCACCTTGTATACTTTGTCAGGATGATCTGGGTCTATGAAACTTGGAGGTTGAGAAACATATACCTCCTCATCAATTGTACCATATAGAAAGGCACTCTTCACATGCATCTGATAGACCATGAATCCCATAAATGAAGCATAAGCTAGAAAAAGCCTTATTGCTTCAATCCTGGCAACAGGAGCAAAAACCTCCTTATAATCAATCCCTTCTTCCTGAGTATAGCCTTGAGCTACAAGTCTTGCTATGTTCTTTATTACTATACCTCTTTCATCCTTCTTGTTCCTGAATACCCACTTAGTACCAATCACTCTCATGCCCTTTGGCAAATCAACCAGAACCCAAAATTTCTAAATCTTGAATTGAAGCAGTTCTTCATGCATTGCTTTAACCTAACTTGAGTCCTCCAATGCCTTGAGCACATTCTTTGGTTCAATCTGTGATAGGAAGCACACAAACAAACATTCATTTTCATCCTTATGGTGTTTTTCTTCATACACAGCACTTAGAAAACCATGATGATCTGGATCTTGTGTTTGTCTTCTAGTCTTCACACCAGATTGTACATCTCCAATTACATTAGTAAGTGGATGATTCTTGTGAACTGTAGTATGGGGAGTAGAAGGAACTTCATAATTCATTGGCATGTTGTGCAGACCAGCTCCAAACATATCAAAAGAATCCATTTGTGGAGCAGTAGTAGAACTTGAACCATCAGTAGGATTATTTTGCCCAGCAGTAGAATCTTCTGGCTCAGTAGTACTAACTCCATTTGGCTTAGCATTACTAACTCCATTTGTACTGCTTTCAAGAACTTCTGTTTCTTTATCATCTTTTCCATTATTTTCACAAGCATTCTTCTCTTTAGCATCATCCTCAGAAGAAGAAACACACAATGGACTATCTTCCAAAATTGGCATCAAGATATGATCTTCATCATCTTCTTCTGAACCTGAATCATGGTTAGTATTTGTACCTGTAACAGGCACATAATTCATAGAATCTGAAAGCATATCAAGATCAAACAACCAATCTGGACCACCACCTGCAACATTTGGTATATTCTTTTGAAACTCAATGTACAGATTTTCCTCTACATGTCTAGTGCTCTTATTGTAAACCCTAAAAGCCTTACTATGCAAAGAATAACCAACAAAGAAACCCTCATCAGATTTCCCCTCAAACTTTCCTAATTGGTCTTTGGTATTAAGAATAGTGACATGGCAACCAAAAGGTCTCATAAAACTTAAGGCAGGGGTTCTACCTCTGAAAAGTTCATAAGCAGTCTTATTATGAGGTTGCACAACTAAAACCCTATTCTGAACATAGCAAGCAGTACTAACTGCTTCAGTCCAAAATGAAATAGGTAACTTAGAGTCAGCTAACATTGTCCTAGCAACCTCTATTAAAGTCCTATTCTTTCTTTCAGCTACTCCATTTTGCTGTGGGGTTCTAGCTACACTAAATTCCCTTTTAATACCCTTTTCTTTGCAAAACTCATCCATAACTCTGTTCTTAAACTCTGTCCCATTATCACATTTGATTATTTTAATTTTCTTATCAGCTTGGTTTTCTACCTCAATTATAAATGACATAAGGATCTCACTAGTCTCATCCTTAGTTCTCAGAAAGAAAACCCATGTAAACCTGGAATAATCATCAGTAATAACCAGACAATATCTTTTATGATTCAAGCTATTCACAGAGGTTGGACCAAACAAGTCCATATGAAGCATGTATAAAGCTTGATTATTAGAATTATGAACCTTGGGCTTACAAGAGGCTCTGTGTTGCTTACCCTTAAGGCAAGAAATACATGTTTGGTCATTCTGAAAAATTTTATTAGGTAAACCTCTTACCAAACCATATTTAGCAATCTTATTAATGGTTTTGAAATTGACATTACCATGCCTTCTATGCCACAACATTGACTCATCCAATGTGGCTTTTGCAACAAGGCAGGTAAGACCTTCTTTGGGAACCAGTTTGTTCATCTCAACACTGTATGTGTTACCCTTTCTGGGGATTTTAAGCAATACTTGACTTTCATCAGGTAGCTTAAAGTCAGGAGAAGGAATAAGACAATCAGTATCAGTGAATAACACCTTGTTCTGTTTATCACAAATTTGTGACACACTAAAAAGGTTGTACTTAAGCTCTAGTACAAAATACACATTTTCAAAGTCAAGATTACCAGTTTTAATAATACCTTTACCAGTAATCTTTCCACCAACACCACCACCAAAGATAACAGGTCCTCCATCCAAAGGTGTAAACTCTGAAAGGTATGACATGTTACCAGTCATGTGCCTTGAACATCCACTATCTGAGTACCCTCTATCTTCTCTATCATTTGTAGGATGTTCCTACACACAAAATAAAGGATTTAGTTCCTTTTGGGGACCCAAGCCATCACTGACTTGGATCTGCCTCGTGCATCAATATAATTATATCTATTGAAAGTCATTGATGCACCATTGGGTTTGGTAGGTATCCATACCCAACGTGCTGAGGCCTTCACAGCATTGCCCCATTGACCCTTAACATTCATATGCCTAGCTGTATTAATTATTGGCCTAGCAGTAGGAACTGCTGGCCTAGCAGTTGGAACTGTTGGTTTAACTTTAGGCACCCATTTTTGATTATACAAAGATGTTTTCTTGTAAAAGGGTCTGTTAACTGTTTGTGCATGATTTGAAAATGGTTTTGCACTTGAAACAGTTTGTTTGTTATTAAACCACTTGTTTTGTCTAGCAGTAGAAACTGATTTGATGCCAGACTTCAACATGACTGCTCTGGGTGTCATCTTTTGATTCACATTAGGGTTAGTCAATCTAGTAGGACTGTTTTGTTATACCCTAGCATTGGTATTCCCATTCACCCTTGAATTCCCAAAAACCTTCTTTTTCCATGGGTTTGAGTCACAATAAGCAGCCAAATGATCAAAATTACCACACACAAAAAAAACTTTGTTCTGTATAACAAACTCATCACCAAGTTGTTGAGATTTTAAGTTGTACCAGTTCCTTTGATTTCCCCTAGGAACTGAAGATCTATGTGTAGACCTATACATCTCAGCATATATAACATTTTTCTTAACTGGTTTTATGTTTTCATTTTTGACCACTTTAGGAACATGTTTCTCTTCAACATTAACAACATCAGGTGCAACCTTAACCTGATCATCCTCATCTTCTATAGTTGGAGCATCTGAGTCCCTACCAGAGGATACCTTATCCTCAGAAAGTGATGTATCACTTGCACTCACAAAAGAATCCTCAGCCTTAACAAATTTAGTAGGACTCTCTTTTGTTTTAGGACCATATCCAGGAAATTCAATGTCCTTAAACTCTTCTAAACCTGTATGAGCTAAGTCAATTCCTGGTGGTACAAACATTCCCCTATTGGGGGGTGCAACAGACTTATATCCTAAACCAGATTTAGCTTTATTAAGTACTTGACTCTCTATTATTTTCTGAACTCCTTTTGGGGGGTGCAACTGTATGTTTTCTTTTTCTTTCTTAAGCTTCTCTAGTTCATATATAAGCCCACTCATCTTATCACCTCTCAGTTGCAAGTCTCTTTTTAGAACAGCTATATCATCATTAAAGTTTGATTCATTCTTTCTATAAAAAATAAGTTGTTCTTCTAAAACAGCTATCCCTCTTTTATGATTTGAAAGACTAAATTTACTTCATTAAATTATGTCCTTAGATTATCATACTATTTCTTAAGAGACTCATAATCATTCAAAGCTTGACAAGAATTAGAACAACTTTTAACTTCATTTACCTCTGAGTCAGAGAAGACCATCAATCCTAAGTTGGCTGGTTCCTTCTCTTCTTCCATGAAGCTCCAATAAAAGCCAGCTCCATCAACAGCTACCATTGCCTTGGAAGAAGTTTCTTCCACATTTATTATTCTCCTATTACCCTGCTGACTTTTATACCCTTTAGCCTTGTTATCCTACTGTCTTGGGCTTCTACATTCTCTGGCAAAATGTCCCATCTTATGACAATTATAACACTCTTCCTTGGACTTCTCATAGCCAGCAACATCTCCTCCATTGAGAGTAAGCTTCTTTCCAGTCCTTTGAAAGTACCTCTTTGCCTTAATACTTAACAAAGCCATTTGCCATCCAAGTCATCTTCATCAATTTGAAGAAGGTCTTCATTGTAGATTTGAGACCCATTGGATTGCTCAGATACAAAGGCATAGATAGTCTCATCACTCAAGCTAGCAGTACTAGTTTTTACACTAGCAGTACTAACTGTAGGGCTAGCAGTACAAACATCTGGATCATTCTTAGTACTGCTATTGCTGGGAGATGACAAAAATGCCATACTTCCAGACATAGAACTGGTGCTTCCTCCTTTCTTCACCTTTTGTTCAACAATCTTAAGATTGTTGTACAATTCATTCAGTGTCATCTTCTCCAATTCAGGCTTGTTGCTCCAGACAACAACATGGGTGTTCCATTCAGAAGACAAATTATTGAGAAACTTTAAGTTTAGGTCTTCTGATGGAATCACAATCTTCAAACCAGCAAGCTGACTCACAATCTCTATAGCCTGTTAAAGATTTGATCAATAGTTTCAGTGCTTGTGGCACTAAAATTCTCATAGCTCTGCTTCAGTAATGTTCTCTGTGCCTTTTTAGTGGCTTCATTGCCACCAAACCTTTTAACAATAGCTGCAAAAAGTATCTTTGTAGTCTCAAAGTGACTAAATTTCAACACCTGATCATTAGGAAGTGCCATGAGTAACAAACTCTTGGCTTTGAGTTCATTCTTCTTCTTGACCCTCTCATCATTTGTGACCGGTTCAGTGTTGAGCTTTGTGGTTTTGGAACCATCAGCAAGTGTTTCCTCAGAAGTTGTTGGTTTAAACGAATCACCATTGATAATGATATCGCATAGTGCATAATCTTGCACCATGAAGTATTGCTCATTTCTGAGCCTCCAGAGATCATATTCGTTTTGTTTTAGCATTGGGAGTTTGGCAAGGATAGAGGATTGTGGTGTTTCCATGTCCATCTTCTTTTGTTAAAAGAGAATGAGTACTTCTGGATCTTCTAATTCAAAGTATCAGAACCTGGCTCTGATACCACTTGACTGGATCTAAACACACTCTTTATGTTGAAGATACATTGAGTATATGCTAAGTAGCACGCGGATTTACTACAAAGTACTTAGAAGATTACGTGTATGGTGATGTATGTGATTGTATGAATGTAACAGTGAAAGTATGAACACAATGTTTAACTAAACAAATAGCTTCAATATTACTACGAGTGATCTTCACTTATCACTAGCGTTTAACAACCTTGAAGCTTTCGTATGACTTAGAGATATATTAAAACCCTAACCAAGGATCTCTTTTTTATAACATAAAGAGTCCTTTACAAGTAAACTAACATCCGTATAATTCAAACTTAATAAGATATACACAATATCTATTCTATATATATCTTCACACGTATTTCATCTTTTATCTTCAGCTTATAACCAGTACTAACCATCTATGCTAACAGTACTAACTGACTTAGTATTGTTGGTGTAATCTTCAGCAGTTGTAACTTCATGCTCGACAGTACTAACTATATGCTTGGCAGTACTAACTGTAGGTTTAATTCCCAACATAACTTTTAATAAACTCGCGACTGATTCAATTATTTTGTTGTGGTATTAATTCATGTCCTGCAAATGGTTACATGTTGGTATTGTTGTTAGTGTGGCTGTTAAGAAAGTTCAAACCCAAAAACCTGAGTATTGGCTTATGTATTGGAAGTTATTATTGTTGTTTTGCTTAATATAGTGGCTTATTTTTATGATGAATCTTGGGTCATGACAAGTTGGTTTTGTTTTGAGATCGAAACCCACTGTGGTGGATTCACAGTGGTATATGTTGGGTCGGTTGTTTGATGTTTTCGGTTCCAGGAAAACACACCCACGAAGGGTGTGTTGTGTTTGTTTGTCTCGAGTTACAATAATGATGTTCAGGGTGTTTTTCTTGGTCTCATGTCGTGAACCACAACCCCAATAGTAAGGGTTGTTTGTGTCCTTGCTTATATTGCCTCAACTTGCTACTTCATCATATAGTAAACTAGATGCGACTCGAGTTGAACTTAGTTTTGTGTCTCGGATTGTATTGTGAGCCGAGAGGTTGTGGGCTGAAGCTCACTCGAGCTCGACATAGGGTGTTTTGTCTTGCTTTTGTTTCGACCGCCATCACCTACGAAGGGTGTACCATGGATCGGTTAGCTATAGCAACACAAAGGATGTGTTGAGTTTGCAGTTTTGTTTTATGTTATGATTGTGATTACTGATGAACTCAAATAAGTACATTTTATTACCGTCATTTATCCTATTTATTTGACTTGTTTTATTATATTATCTGTGAGAATTGATACTTAATCGTTTACTTTTGTAATTCTCAGGTAAAAACAAGTATTTGGTGAAACTTGGCGATTTTGGACTAATTATGGAGCAAAACAAGCAAGAAGTTAAGAGTCTACTGAAATGTACAAGATCAAGACTATTCTGCTCCAGATACGCCGCATCTTGCTTATTACATACGGCGCATCACTATCAAGATTTCACAAGATACGATCCAAGATACAAGAGGACATGCGCCGCATCTATAAATGGAGTTACGCCGCATCTTCTGGCGGTGTACGAATATTCCTGAATATATTAATCTTGGACCCCACGCGAAGTTAAGTCAATGCGCCGCATCTTACCTCAGACAGAAACTATAAATACCCCAAAGTCAGACGACTTTAAGAGACTTTTGGTACGTACGATATTCGAAGGACAGAAGCCCTAGGCCGAATTCAGTCGAAGTAGCAGCACAAGACACACCTTGAACAAAGATACGAGAGCTGTAAGAAGGTCCTGCATGTATTCAATTCATTAAGTAGTTTTGTTTTATTGTATTAGTACACTTTAATTGATCAGGATTGATGGGCTTGTGTTATGTTATCATTCACTTCAACTCCCCTTAAAATTGCTTTCCCATTAATTAAAGTTTATATGTTGATGTCTTTGGTGACTTTTATTAGTGCATTGATAACCTCTGTGTCTAGCTGAGCATTGCTTGGGTCGCCATGCCCCTTCCTCGCCTATTTATTAGATCGCCTATGCATTCTATCGTCTGTAGAAAAGTAGGAAGAAAGATAAATGGGATAGTCATAAGTAATCATTAAGGGTTTACTCTCCGATAAGATTAGAACCAACGAGAAAGGACTTAATCTCGGTGCGTTGCATCGAACTATACACTTCATATAAAATTAGCAATAAAACAAGTGACAAGCTACTTAACTATCAGGACAGGTCTTCTTATTGTCTCGAGTATTTATCTGTGTACGTGTGTGCTATTCGCTGATTCGTGCCTATTAGTTAGTTTATTATTTAATTGCAACCAAATCGTGCCAGTCTCTCAGGCTGAAACCCCCTTGCGTTAAATTAGGATTGTATAGCTAACTTAAGATATTAAAATACTGATTAGAATAACTAGATAATACGTTCCACTCTTAGTGATCGAAACTCTACTTACCATTATATACATACTGACCGAGTACACTGCTCGTTAAAGTGTGTGTGTTATTGATAAGTCGGCTAAATATAAATTTAAAACTTGAATACTGCTAAAACCACAACGACATACCGTGGGTATAAATTAGAGCACTCGCACGCACGCATCAAGTTTTTGGCGCCGTTTCCGGGGAGTGAATTGTTATTATCTGTTAATTTGATTAGTATTTTAATTAGGTTTTTCTTTTTAATTTTTAATCTAACCGCTAACTGTGTTGTATATTAGTTAAATTGCATTCATTGTATTATTTGCATATTTTCTGTTTTGTGTGTTATTTGTTTGCTTTTATTTGTGTTTATTTTCGTTTGTGTTTATTATTGTTTTTATTTTTCGTATTTTCTGTGTTCTGCTATCGTTGTGCTGAGCTTATTCAAACGATACGGCGCATCTGATTTCTCAGATACGGCGTATTGCGTTTAATTTTTATAAAATACAACGCGTTTAATTAATTCGATACGACGCATCTTTTCCCCAAGATACGGCGTATCTGTATTTGATAAAAAAAATTTTCTAATCGTTAACGCCATACGACGCATCTGCTTTTGCAGATACGGCGTATCTATTATTTTAATTAAAAACAGTTTTCTAATTATTAAACAGATACGACGCATCGATCTCTGTCGATACGGCGTATCTTCTGAATAAAAAATCTTGTATTTTGAAACGTAACGAAAATACGGCGCATTAACTTTTGTTAATACGACGCATTTGATTTTAAATAAATATCGATTTTTGATAATTAAAACTGATACGGCGCATTCAACCTTCTAA
This sequence comes from Artemisia tridentata subsp. tridentata, assembly GCA_021014915.2. Lineage (NCBI taxonomy): Eukaryota > Viridiplantae > Streptophyta > Magnoliopsida > Asterales > Asteraceae > Artemisia > Artemisia tridentata. The sequence goes on along the minus strand of CP139505.1, from coordinate 309,597,174 downwards.
GCGGCGTATCTGTTTTCTGAATAAAAGTCTGATTTAACTTTAACGATTATAAGATACGGCGTATCCAACTTTTTGGATAGGGCGCATCGTCTGCAGATATCTGCTATATTTATTCTTATATCCGTTTCTATATTCATTAATTTCTCTTCTAGCGAACAAATCCTACTGAAGATTTTACCTATGATGACAGGTTTTGCTATGGAAGACATGTCAGTGAACGGATATCTTTCTAAGGAACTCTTGCTTTCGGATTCATTCGATGTGAAAGTTTTTGATGATGTCAACTTCAATGTGCTCATGATTGACGCCGATTTATTTTCTTGGGAAACCCCTCTTGAGGCTACTTATAAGGAATTTAAACGTTTATGCAATATTGAAGATGGGATATTCTCTTATGAGTTACTAATGAGCTACACTGAAGATGAATTGCTACTCTTATGGCCCATCATTGAATCTAAAGGATTGACTTGGACTATTATCGAAGAGAATGATAGGAAATTCCAAATTGAATTCATGAACTCAAGCAATAAAAGCTGTGGTGGAGGCAATACCCAACCTATGCAAATCTCTTACATGCCTTATTCCGAACAGTACTGGGGATTAAATGAGAACTATCTGGACGATGAAAGAATTTATTCTGTGGCGGAGTTACTATTTCATGGCAGGTTGGTAAGGTTGATGGACATCTCCCTCGAAGAATGGCTTGAACTTAAATATGGTAGTCCGAAATTTGCCCCTGCAAATGAAATCAAGCGGATTATGACCTCATGGTTGACACGGAGTTTTAGGGAGCAATTTAACGAGTTCATGGAGATAAGGAGGAAAATGATTGGTAAAGCTTGCTTTGACGTTGACCACGATCCTAACAATGTTGATTTTTCAGATTGGTTGGCTAGTAAGTTCAATAACCATAAGAGCATGGATCGAGCTATTAAAGATGCGTTATGGGTATATTGGATGAGAGGAGAAGACGAAGAAGTAGAGAGCGACTATGGGTCGTCACTTCATGATTCAACAGTCAATGAGGGCATTGAAGAATTATTCAGAATAGACATTGACGTGTTCAATTATGAGACACCCTTGTGCAAACAATTCAAAGAATTTAATTACCTTCTTTAAGTCGACGATGATGTGCTAACTGGAGATCTACCAGGATCCAAGACTTATGATGATTTCAAAAACACCTGGTACTACGAATGGAATGACCAAATACCATGGGTTTGGGATAAACCATGGGAATTTGAGCACATTAATCACACCTGTACACCTTTCGTTTTCAAGGATGGGAGTAGTGTTTGGCCGACCTGTGATTATAAGAGTGACGGAACCTGTAATGGGGGAAGTATAATTGGAATGAAACGGGTTGGAAACGATGTAACCTTTGAAGACTATGAGTGGTATGATAATGTTGAAGACTGCCCACACAAAGCGGAGGCTTTGCAAGAAAAGGGTAGAATCGAATACTTGAAAGAGCTAAAGGGAACATCGAATACTACTTTCTGGGAATGGGTGCATGAACAATTTGATGATTACACGAAGCTTAGTCGACGGTTACAATGGGAATGGGAAAGAGAGTGGGAGGCAATTCAAGATGATGATAACAATGAGTCATTAATTGATGAACTTGATGACTATTTGATTAAGGATCCTTATTTTAAGTTTGTTGATAAAGACGAAGAAGAATTCACCTAAAGAAAGTGTCAACTACTTGGGATCCCTTATAATGAGCCACCCATGATTATTTCTGAAAAATTTAAAATCATCAAATATTCTTTGGGACCAGATGAGGAATATGTTGCAACGAAGACCAAGAGTTATACTTGATTAAGTCGAACGGAAGAAAACGTTGCAAAGCTATACGGGAACATCTTTCGGATGAAGGAAGAAGGATGGACCGTGACTAGAACTGAATGAAGAGCTGAACGTGAGTCTAACTTGAAGACTCTGGAATAAAGACAAGTGCTGACCGGGAGACAACCCAAAAAACTTTTACTATTCTGTTTTGTGTCGAGTCAGTCAGGCCCGCAGCAGATACGGCGCATCTCAATTCTGAGATGCGACGCATCTCCTGCAATGGTCATATCTTACTTTATTTTTCTGCATTTTTTACTTTTCGACTTTAAAACTTTTTATCAGTTTATTTTAATTTGGCGCATCCCTGGTTAAGGATGCGGCGCATCTTCTATTCTGATTCGTAATTTTTCCAGGCTCGATACTGCGTATCTTCTTTCATAAGATACGGCGCATCGACTGACCTGATGATTTTCAGTTTTAATTTTTAAGTTTTATTTTTCCTAACTACTAATGTATTATGCAAGTTTGAACTTTCTTAACTTAGATGTGTTTAAAGCCTTGGTGGTATTATAGATTCCTGCATTTCCTGTGGATACATCTATTATGAAGCTTAAACGTTCTAATCCACAAGAAGATGATTTTTGCTCTTATACTAATAATGGAGGATCATACCGAGCAAATCTCAGGGGAGTTTTTCTGTTCTAATTCTTTTATTTTCCAGTTTTTAATCTTTTATACAAACAACGAGAACGTTGTTTAACTTAAGTGGGGGGATTGGAGAATTAGAACACTTAACACTTACTTGTCCTAAACTTTTCAAAATATGCTTAAAATGTGCTTAATATATCAAAATTTAAAATTTTTAGCATGTTTTTATTTAAGATCTAAGTTGCATAGCTGCACACATGACGTTATTTTCAAAAATTGTGATTTTTTTCAAAAATTCACAAATCTATGAGTGTGCCCGTGACTTGTAAACTTTAGAACTTTGCTTGTATACTATTCGAGACCACCATAATAAGTATTATTTTATATAATTGGAATGACTTGTCTAAATCGGTAAAATTCTAGGATTACACCTAATAGCCTATTATATTTTATGTGTTATTAGCTAACTACACTGGTTAGTTAACCCCCGTATAAACCCTTTTGTTACTCTCATTTTTAGAGTAAGATACCCCTAGAAAAACACTCAGAGCCATTCCTTTCGTTTCTTACACCTTTGTTATAATGTTTCGTTACACCCTTACACCTTAGCCTACCCTGTAGATTAAAATCCGTGGTTGGTTAATTGCTTTAGGCAAAGTGTGTTTCCTTACATTACCTGTGTTCGCGTGCGTAATTCATTATCTATGGTTAGGTCGGGAAATTGCACAATGCAATTGGAGTGAAAGTAAATATTGTATATCTTTGAGTTTATTTTTTGTGTGTTTACTACTTTCACTATTACCGTTATTTCTGAAGTCATGAAAAGTATGGAAAAATTATCCAGAGTTATCATTATAGTGAAGTGGTGAAATTTTACACATCCATGTTTATGTGTTATCATTCAAAAAAAAAAAATAAAAAAAAAAAAAAAAAAAAAAAAAAAAAAAAAAAAAAATCCAAAAAATAAGAAAAGAAAAAGAAAAAGGAAAAGTTGGATGTTTATTTTTACCAACTTATGTAAAGTTTTGTATTAAGTGGTCGATATCACCACTAGTTGTTATATATTATCTATGGATTGAATGGGAGTTGAACGTTGTGGGAACGCCAACTAAAGGATATTCTTTGATTGAGATCTTGTTGAGTATAATTCGTGTCTACCTAAAGCGTGTGTTTCAAGTGTTAAAGCGTGAGTTATTCAATGATATGAGTCTTATTCATGGGATGGTTGGGATAGTGATTAACCACACTTAGGATTTTAATTTATTTGTTTTGTTTATTTTTCATTTTACACCAATTTGTATCCCAAATATTATCCATACCCTATATTATTCTTTATCGAAACCTTTGATTTATTGAGATTAGGGATTTGAGCAATCTTAAGTATCGTAGTCGTGGATTCGGCTATGTATTTATGATTTTGTCGCCCCTTTTGATATAATATTATTGGTGAAGATTACTTGGTCCTATCTTTAGTCTATTCGAGTTAAGGATTTGAGCAATTGCAAGTATCGTGTTCGTGGATTCGATCATGTATTTGTGATTTTGTCGCCTTTTCTGGAATTTGAGATCGATAGAGATTAAGAAGAATGATTAATCCTTAACCTATAAACCCTTTTTATCGCTTTAGACTTGTTATTCCTTGGCTTTAGTGGGGGAGATGTGTATACTTGCCAAGCTTATGATAGAATATTCGTCACGACTGGACAGTTAAACGATTAGATTTGCTTTTATCAAATTATTTTATTTTACTTCTAATTCGTTAAGTGTTTGGTTGTGTGATTACGACAAAAATGAATACATGCTTAAATATAAAAATAAGTCCTAATATCTTTTAGGATACATTTTCATAAGATTAATTCTAAGGTTTACATGGGGACAAGTAAAGTTCAAGTGGGGGGATATTTGATGAACTCAAATAAGTACATTTTATTACCGTCATTTATCCTATTTATTTGACTTGTTTTATTATATTATCTGTGAGAATTGATACTTAATCGTTTACTTTTGTAATTCTCAGGTAAAAACAAGTATTTGGTGAAACTTGGCGATTTTGGACTAATTATGGAGCAAAACAAGCAAGAAGTTAAGAGTCTAATGAAATGTACAAGATCAAGACTATTCTGCTCCAGATACGCCGCATCTTGCTTATTACATACGGCGCATCACTATCCAGATTTCACAAGATACGATCTAAGATACAAGAGGACATGCGCCGCATCTATAAATAGAGTTACGCCGCATCTTCTGGCGGTGTACGAATATTCCTGAATATATTAATCTTGGACCCCACGCGAAGTTAAGTCAATGCGCCGCATCTACTTATTAGATGCGCCGCATCTTACCTCAGACAGAAACTATAAATACCCCAAAGTCAGATGACTTTAAGAGACTTTTGGTACGTACGATATTCGAAGGACAGAAGCCCTAGGCCGAATTAGTCGAAGTAGCAGCACAAGACACACCTTGAACAAAGATACGAGAGCTGTAAGAAGGTCCTGCATGTATTCAATTCATTAAGTAGTTTTGTTTTATTGTATTAGTACACTTTAATTGATCAGGATTGATGGGCTTGTGTTATGTTATCATTCACTTCAACTCCCCTTAAAATTGCTTTCCCATTAATTAAAGTTTATATGTTGATGTCTTTGGTGACTTTTATTAGTGCATTGATAACCTCTGTGTCTAGCTGAGCATTGCTTGGGTCGCCATGCCCCTTCCTCGCCTATTTATTAGATCGCCTATGCATTCTATCGTCTGTAGAAAAGTAGGAAGAAAGATAAATGGGATAGTCATAAGTAATCATTAAGGGTTTACTCGCCGATAAGATTAGAACCAACGAGAAAGGACTTAATCTCGGTGCGTTGCATCGAACTATACACTTCATATAAAACTAGCAATAAAACAAGTGACAAGCTACTTAACTATCAGGACAGGTCTTCTTATTGTCTCGAGTATTTATCTGTGTACGTGTGTGCTATTCGCTGATTCGTGCCTATTAGTTAGTTTATTATTTAATTGCAACCAAATCGTGCCAGTCTCTCAGGCTGAAACCCCCTTGCGTTAAATTAGGATTGTATAGCTAACTTAAGATATTAAAATACTGATTAGAATAACTAGATAATACATTCCACTCTTAGTGATCGACACTCTACTTACCATTATATATATACTGACCGGGTACACTGCTCGTTAAAGTGTGTGTGTTATTGATAAGTCGGCCAAATATAAATTTAAAACTTGAATACTGCTAAAACCACAACGACATACCGTGGGTATAAATTAGAGCACTCGCACGCACGCATCAAGTTTTTGGCGCCGTTGCCGGGGAGTGAATTGTTATTATCTGTTAATTTGATTAGTATTTTAATTAGGTTTTTCTTTTTAATTTTTAATCTAACCGCTAACTGTGTTGTATATTAGTTAAATTGCATTCATTGTATTATTTGCATATTTTCTGTTTTGTGTGTTATTTGTTTTCTTTTATTTGTGTTTATTATTGTTTTTATTTTTCGTATTTTCTGTGTTCTGCTATCGTTGTACTGAGCTTATTGAAACGATACGGCGCATCTGATTTCTCAGATACGGCGTATTGCGTTTAATTTTTATAAAATACAACGCGTTTAATTAATTCGATACGACGCATCTTTTCCCCAAGATACGGCGTATCTGTGTTTGATAAAAAAAATTCTAAACGTTAACGCCATACGACGCATCTGCTTTTGCAGATACGGCGTATCTATTATTTTCATTGTTGCAAAAAAAGGTCTACAAGGCCGATTAATCGCCGATTAGGTGCTACAAGGCCACTGGCCTTGCCGATTTATGTAACTGGGTCAAACGAATAGGTCAACCGTGGTCAACGGCGGTCAATGGTGGTCAAACTTTTCGAAAACTTATAAATCTTGCCGGAAGTACCCAAAACTCACTGTAAACTTATTTTGATCACTTATAGTAACTGTTCAAGTCTATTACAAGATGTTTTTTAGAAAATACCTTGCCGGAAATACCCAAAACTCACCGAAAATACACAAAACTTGCCGGAAATAACTAAAGTTTGTCAGTAATGCCAATCCAATTAATCACCGATTAATCCCGCCTAGACCGATTACAAGCTACAAGGTGGTCGACCGCCCGACTACCGATTCGCGATTTTTGCAACCTTGATTATTTTAATTAAAAACAGTTTTCGAATTATTAAACAGATACGACGCATCGATCTCTGTCGATACGGCGTATCTTCTGAATCAAAAATCTTGTATTTTGAAACGTAACGAAAATACGGCGCATTAACTTTTGTTAATACGACGCATTTGATTTTAAATAAATATCGATTTTTGATAATTAAAACTGATACGGCGCATTCAACCTTCTAAGCGGCGTATCTATTTTCTGAATAAAAGTCTGATTTAATTTTAACGATTATAAGATACGGCGTATCCAACTTTTTGGATACAGCGCATCGTCTGCAGATATCAGCTATTTTTATTCTTATATCCGTTTCTATATTAATTAATTTCTCTTCTAGCGAACAAATCCTACTGAAGATTTTACCTATGATGACAGGTTTTGCTATGGAAGACATGTCAGTGAACGGATATCTTGCTAAGGAACTCTTGCTTTCGGATTCATTCGATGTGAAAGTTTTTGATGATGTCAACTTCAATGTGCTCATGATTGATGCCGATTTATTTTCTTGGGAAACCCCTCTTGAGGCTACTTATAAGGAATTTAAACGTTTATGCAATATTGAAGATGGGATATTCTCTTATGAGTTACTAATGAGCTACACTGAAGATGAATTGCTACTCTTATGGCCCATCATTGAATCTAAAGGATTGACTTAGACTATTATCGAAGAGAATGATGGGAAATTCCAAATTGAATTCATGAACTCAAGCAATAAAAGCTGTGGTGGAGGTGATGAGGCGAAAAGTGTACCGCTTTTAAGGGGTCATTTAAGCCCGAAATCGTATTTATTTGATCAAATATTGCCCTAAATCGTTCCTTTTGTCATTTTAGGTACTTTTGAGGAGAAATCTGGAAAAGGAGGCATTTTGGACGTTTTTGGAGCATTAAAGTGAAGAAAACGGCAAAGTCTCAAGAATCGGCTAAAAGTTACTCTTGACGGCGTCACAATTAACATGGGACGGCGTCATGCCTTGGCAAGAAAAGTTGGATGTGAAATTTACTCATGACGGGCCAGTGAGTTAGCATGAGAATTCTGACGGCGTCACGCTTTAACTAAATCAAGGGCGTCACGGCTTAAATCATAAGGGGACGGCGTCACGTTCATGATCCGACGGCGTCAAGCCTTGATAGGCCAGAATGGATTTTTGAAAAGCTAAAGAGGGACGGCGTCAAGAAGGTCACCCGGGAACCCTAAAAGCGGCGAGGTGACGGCGTCACAATGCATAAGGTGACGCCGTCAGATCCAAAAATCTATATATAGTTTTCTAATCTTTTGTCATAAGGGAGAGCTTAGTGTGTGGAATTTTGGGATAAAACCCTAAGACGATTTTAGCTACTTTTTCAGGGCTTTTTGCCTTGAGATCTTCCATGTTTCATTGAAAGATAAGTTATCAATTAATCATTCAATATGTCTATGTGTTGTTTGATTCTATCTTATGCTTGTCTTTTGTTTAACATGTTAGGCTAATTTTATCTTGTGTTTGCTTAGATCTAATGAAACCTAGCTATTGATTATTGGTTGTTAGTGTGTTGTTAGTTGTATTGGATGATTGTTTATCTATGTTAGGCTTAAGAAAACTGGCTAACTTCCTATTCGGTAACTTGCTTGAACGTCTTAAGAAACATGAACCAAACGCGTACTAAAGGTTTTTATGGTTGTATTTAATGCACAAGCGAATTCTAGTGATCCCATGTTAGGAGCTTCCTAGCCGGCTCGACATAGGAGTGAAGTAGGAGCTTGTAGAGTTGGGGAAGTAAGTACGCCACCCCACGAATGGTATTAAGGAATACACCCGTCATCCACGCGACTAATACACACTAATTAACCGGTAAAAGATAGTTAGGGAGTAAGGAAATCTAAGTAAACACATTTCTCTACACATAAGTTTCTCACCACATTTCATTTTTGTTATTTTATTTTATTTGCATTCGTAGTCATTTGGGTTAGTTGACTAGCAACTAATTCCGCCCACTCCTTCAAACCCGAGATTTTACTTGCTTTCATAAAATTATAAAAACATAAAAAGAATCTTCCTCAACCCTTAGACCTAATTAGAGTAGCCTTTCATACCTAACGAACACTATTCCCTGTGGAGAACGATCAATCCCCCGTACTTACCACTACACTATACTACATCGGTCAGGTACACTGCCTGGTGGGGTTGTAAGCCTCTTGAGATCCCTCGAGAGGTAAAACCTGTTGTAAGGTTACAAAACCACGCAATCAAGTTTTTGGCGCCGCTGCCGGGGAATAGTTATTGTTTAGGTTGAATTTTTATTTCTATTAGGTCTACTCACTAGATTCCTTTCTAGTGAGATTTTTATTTTTCTAGGTTTTCTTTAGTCTATCTATTTTCTTCGTTTCTTTGTTCGTAACCATTACCATCCGACATCATGGAAGGTGGTAATATCCTCGATCCCAACAACCCACCACCACAACAACACCCACCTCCTAGAGCCCGTACCTTAGGAGACTACTCCCGTCCTAGCCACCATGGCTATCGAAACACCATTGAGCTCGCCCAAGGAGCCAATGTAGCCCACCTGCGATCCGACACCATCCGGTTGGTGCAAAACGGATGTGCATTCCATGGACATATGTCCGAAGACCCAATTCAACACCTTAAGGACTTTCTTAAAATCGTAGATTCCATTGACCTTAACGGTGCTACTAGAGACACTACCCGATTGCGTCTCTTCCATTTCTCTCTTCGTGACCAAGCTATCCATTGGCTTGATCGTCTACCCGCAGGATCTATCTCGACTTGGGATAATCTCACCACTCGTTTCCTCGCTCAATTTTTCCCACCAGCGAGAACAACCAAGCTAAGGAATGACATCTTGATGTTCCAACAACGTCAAGGTGAAACTCTTTACGAAGCGTGGACTCGTTTTAAGGACCTACTCCACAAAGTCCCCCATCATGGCATTGATCTTTGGCTCCAAATCCAAATCTTTTATGATGGTGTCAATCATCAAACTAGAAGGGCCATAGATCACGCTGCCAATGGTAGACTAAGCAAGCTCGGTGTTGATAAGTGCTGGGAGGTCATTGAGGACTTAGCACAATACGAAGAAGAAGAATGGGAGGATCCGATGTTCTTGGAGGAAGGGAGTTTAGATTACATGAATGCTACCCAAGAACAGCTATTTGAGAACATCGAAAGGCGGGTTGAGGAATTGATGAGGGCCGAGATGCCTATGGCTAATGCTGAAATGAATCCCAATGGATGTGTGAATGTAGCCAGTAAACATTCGTTTCTTGAATTTTCACGACAAGAGGAGTTCGAAGGGACAATGTTTACTTTTGTGAACAACCAAGAAAGACAGATCCGGCAGTTAGAGGTCCGAATGGAGAACACCCGAAACACCTTTATGGACTTGGCTGAAGGTTTCATATCAAGAATTAAGGAAAAGATTAGGGAAGAAGCTGTACTCAAAAAAATCGAAAAGATTTTTGAATTCCCAGTCCCTAGTGAAACAAGCAGCGGTTGGCACAATGAAACACCTCTCTCTGTGGATTCAACCCAGAATAACTTCTATTCCCATAAGTCTCCTTCTGAGAAAGGGAACTCTCACGCTTCTACCATAACCTCTAAATCACTCAAACCAACCTTGATGCATAGGGTCTCGATGATTTCTCAAACCAAACCCATTACCCATAAAACCTATTCCCAACATTCCAACTTCAAAACGCCAACACTCCACTTCTTCGATGAGCGCAAGTTTGAGTATGAAGACGAAGACGACGTTAAAATAAAAAAGATGGGAATCGGAATGGATGAAAAACCGTTAGAGCATAACATTTATGAAAATGGAAAGAGCTCAAATCTTTGCCATAAAACTCTTCTAACTTCAAATCCACCCATCAAACCAAAGGATTCGGGTAACCTAAAAATGAAGGTGGTAGACTCTTTCCCCATTCACGCACCCCCTTCACCTCACGTGGCATATTTCCACCCTAAGGGTGTGTATCGCTACTTCCACCCACACTTAATCCTAAGTGTAGGGAAAACCTCCCCTATTTCCGTTAAATAAGGGTAGAGTCAGGCTCGTGACTCGAACAAAAACAAGCGCTTCTTGGGAGGCAACCCAAGCTTTATTTGTTTAATTGTTTGATGTTTTTATTTTATTTGTTTGTTTGTTTGTTTGTTTGATTTTATTTGTTTCCGTATACACGTTTAATTGTTATTGTTTGTGCTCATGTTTCAAAGTAAATTGTGAAAATGCTTTATTTTGTTTTTAACTTCGTCTTAACTACATATAAAGGTATTTTGCAAAAGATAAGTGTAAGGGAATCCAAATTTGTTTACAAGAACAAGATTGAACATGAATCACAACAATATTAAATGAGCATGCATACTAGTAATTGTTAGAGTCAAATGCTTGTATCGAGTCATAATGAATATTTTGCAGGATTTCCAGGAAGTGAGGCATAAGTTTTTCCAGAAATTTTCCGGAAACTAACCATAAAATTTCTGCAGGTCACTTCTGACGGCGTCAAGGTTAACACCTGACGGCGTCAAGTGTAAAATTCTGGAAATTTTGCAAGTTTTGTTTTTCTACCGGAGTCATAAAGTTTTTGTTAAATCTTTAGTTTTATAAACTCCAGGAAATCTGCAAATATTCATTCTACAAGCATTATATCTTTAATCGTTTTGTTTTTATTTCTAAGTCTGGAATTACATCTAGTTGTGAGTTTTCTTTGTTCAGGTTGATGCTTTGGGTTTTTTGTGTTTGTTTTCTCAGGTTTAACAGGTTATATTGGACAAGAAGATGATTTATATTTCGGAAGGGAAGCTTTCAACGTTCATTTTCTTGGAGGAGGATTTAACCATGTTACCGGATTATCCACATCGAACGAATCAGGGGAGTATTTGTTTTCATTCTTTTACCTTATTTACTTTTACATCCTTTGAATGAACATTGGGGACAATGTTCAGCTTAAGTGTAAGGGGGGGTAAAGTACGATACCTTAGAGAATGCTATTACGCTTGATTTTTCGTTTGTTTAATGGTAGATGTGTAATAAAACTGAGAGAAATACCTGTTAAGGCAATTTTAGTGCCAAATTTAAAATTTTTTACAACATATAGGAGTGAAACTTTGGTCTTAATGAGCGTCTCACGGATAGGAGTTATATGACTAGCACAAAACCGTACCACTAAAAAAATTTCCACCCCCAAATATGTGAGGTTCGCCCCTAGAATTGGTAGGAAAAGCATTTATGCTATGATGTGTGTACCGGTAGCACTTAGATTCTAGAACTTGCGTTAGGACCATTCCGAGGCCACAAGTGAGACTACATTCGTGTAGTTAGATTTACTACATGATAAGAGGCATTAGGATTAACCCATTGTTTTACACCTGTGTTTTTGTTATAATTACATTGGCTACATTGGTTAAGTAATTCTCCCACACCCTTTGCGTTGTACTCATTTTTAGTACACGATACCCCTAGTACACCCCTCAGAGCCTATCTTTTCATTTCTAACTTTAAGCATTTTACTTAAAGGAAGAATTTGTTACACCCCACTAAAATGTACACCCAAATCGCCTTAGCCTACCTTGTATGCACTCATCTTTAGTGCATTATTGTGACAACATTTGTTTAAACCCAAAGTTAATTATCTAATTGATTACATGGTTGCTAAGTCGAGTCATATCCTTGTACATATTGTTTTGGGACGATTGGGACTCATGGGTAAAGTACTAGTGTAATGGAGTAACGGGGAAGAACATCATTTATTACCCCCATATGTGCTAAATATTTTAAAAGTACTCCAAGTGTTTCAATTATCTTAATTCGAGTCATTAGATTAGTATTTGTAAAGTTATGTAAAAATTCAAGTGTAAGGGGAATGCAATGCCCCTATGATGTATTATTTTGGATGGTAGGGTAAAAGTGTATGCAAAAAAAAAAAAAAAAAAAAAAAAAAAAAAAAAAAAAGAGAAAAAGAAAAGTAAAAAAAAAAAAAAAAAAAAACATACGGACTACCATCCCGTTTCATTTTATGTTTGCTTTATATTTTTGTTATTTTGTTATTTTGTTTTTAGCTTAAGATCGAGTCGAGTCTTGGCTTAGCAACATTGTATAGTACATGTAATTGATCAAGATTTTTAACTCGCCACCAGTAAAATATCCCGTATCCAACAAAACCGTGTTTTCCTTTTCCCTACACCTAACGTTATAACCCATTTAAAAGCCCTCTTTGATAGTTTATCTTAGGTGCTTACGCCTAGTGGAGGAGGTTTTCGATCCTTTCCCAAGCCTATGGTAATCTATTTGCTATGACAGGTAGTGAGAGATATTTTCCGTTTTCATTTATGAGATTTATTTTGATGACACTTGAGAAATGTGAGTATCTAAACACTACTTGTGAGGTGCTAGTATGTAATCTCCGTGCTTATTATGATTGAAGTGGAACGATTATTTGTTGTAATTACTTTTATGTTAGCATTAAATGACCCCTAACTTGTATTTTGATTAGAATAAAAGCGCATTTGCTTGAGGACAAGCAAATCTCAAGTGTAAGGGTATTTGATGAGGCGAAAAGTGTACCGCTTTTAAGGGGTCATTTAAGCCCGAAATCGTATTTATTTGATCAAATATTGCCCTAAATCGTTCCTTTTGTCATTTTAGGTACTTTTGAGGAGAAATCTGGAAAAGGAGGCATTTTGGACATTTTTGGAGCATTAAAGTGAAGAAAACGGCAAAGTCTCAAGAATCGGCTAAAAGTTACTCTTGACGGCGTCACAATTAACATGGGACGGCGTCATGCCTTGGCAAGAAAAGTTGGATGTGAAATTTACTCATGACGGGCCAGTGAGTTAGCATGAGAATTCTGACGGCGTCACGCTTTAACTAAATCAAGGGCGTCACGGCTTAAATCATAAGGGGACGGCGTCACGTTCATGATCCGACGGCGTCAAGCCTTGATAGGCCAGAATGGATTTTTGAAAAGCTAAAGAGGGACGACGTCAAGAAGGTCACCCGGGAACCCTAAAAGCGGCGAGGTGACGGCGTCACAATGCATAAGGTGACGCCGTCAGATCCAAAAATCTATATATAGTTTTCTAATCTTTTGTCATAAGGGAGAGCTTAGTGTGTGGAATTTTGGGATAAAACCCTAAGACGATTTTAGCTACTTTTTCAGGGCTTTTTGCCTTGAGATCTTCCATGTTTCATTGAAAGATAAGTTATCAATTAATCATTCAATATGTCTATGTGTTGTTTGATTCTATCTTATGCTTGTCTTTTGTTTAACATGTTAGGCTAATTTTATCTTGTGTTTGCTTAGATCTAATGAAACCTAGCTATTGATTATTGGTTGTTAGTGTGTTGTTAGTTGTATTGGATGATTGTTTATCTATGTTAGGCTTAAGAAAACTGGCTAACTTCCTATTCGGTAACTTGCTTGAACGTCTTAAGAAACATGAACCAAACGCGTACTAAAGGTTTTTATGGTTGTATTTAATGCACAAGCGAATTCTAGTGATCCCATGTTAGGAGCTTCCTAGCCGGCTCGACATAGGAGTGAAGTAGGAGCTTGTAGAGTTGGGGAAGTAAGTACGCCACCCCACGAATGGTATTAAGGAATACACCCGTCATCCACGCGACTAATACACACTAATTAACCGGTAAAAGATAGTTAGGGAGTAAGGAAATCTAAGTAAACACATTTCTCTACACATAAGTTTCTCACCACATTTCATTTTTGTTATTTTATTTTATTTGCATTCGTAGTCATTTGGGTTAGTTGACTAGCAACTAATTCCGCCCACTCCTTCAAACCCGAGATTTTACTTGCTTTCAGAAAATTATAAAAACATAAAAAGAATCTTCCTCAACCCTTAGACCTAATTAGAGTAGCCTTTCATACCTAACGAACACTATTCCCTGTGGAGAACGATCAATCCCCCGTACTTACCACTACACTATACTACATCGGTCAGGTACACTGCCTGGTGGGGTTGTAAGCCTCTTGAGATCCCTCGAGAGGTAAAACCTGTTGTAAGGTTACAAAACCACGAAATCAGGAGGCAATACCCAACCTATGCAAATCTCTTACATGCCTTATTCCGAACAGTACTGGGGATTAAATGAGAACTATCTGGACGATGAAAGAATTTATGCTGTGGCGGAGTTAATATTTCATGGCAGGTTGGTAAGGTTGATGGACATCTCCCTCGAAGAATGGCTTGAACTTAAATATGGTAGTCCGAAATTTGCCCCTGCAAATGAAGTCAAGCGGATTATGACCTCATGGTTGACACGGAGTTTTAGGGAGCAATTTAACGAGTTCATGGAGATAAGGAGGAAAATGATTGGTAAAGCTTGCTTTGACGTTGACCACGATCCTAACAATGTTGATTTTTCAGATTGGTTGGCTAGTAAGTTCAATAACCATAAGAGCATGGATCGAGCTATTAAAGATGCGTTATGGGTATATTGGATGAGAGGAGAAGACGAAGAAGTAGAGAGCGACTATGGGTCGTCACTTCATGATTCAACAGTCAATGAGGGCATTGAAGAATTATTCAGAATAGACATTGACGTGTTCGATTATGAGACACCCTTGTGCAAACAATTCAAAGAATTTAATTACCTTCTTCAAGTTGACGATGATGTGCTAACTGGAGATCTACCAGGATCCAAGACTTATGATGATTTCAAAAACACCTGGTACTACGAATGGAATGACCAAATACCATGGGTTTGGGATAAACCATGGGAATTTGAGCACATTAATCACACCTGTACACCTTTCGTTTTCAAGGATGGGAGTAGTGTTTGGCCGACCTGTGATTATAAGAGTGACGGAACCTGTAGTGGGGGAAGTATAATTGGAATGAAACGGGTTGGAAACGATGTAACCTTTGAAGACTATGAGTGGTATGATAATGTTGAAGACTGCCCACAAAAAGCGGAGGCTTTGCAAGAAAAGGGTAGAATCGAATACTTGAAAGAGCTAAAGGGAACATCGAATACTACTTTCTGGGAATGGGTGCATGAACAATTTGATGATTACACGAAGCTTAGTCGACGGTTACAATGGGAATTGGAAAGAGAGTGGGAGGCAATTCAAGATGATGATAACAATGAGTCATTAATTGATGAACTTGATGACTATTTGATTAAGGATCCTTATTTTAAGTTTGTTGATAAAGACGAAGAAGAATTCACCAAAAGAAAGTGTCAACTACTTGGGATCCCTTATAATGAGCCACCCATGATTATTTCTGAAAAATTTAAAATCATCAAATATTCTTTGGGACCAGATGAGGAATATGTTGCGACGAAGACCAAGAGTTATACTAGATTAAGTCGAACGGAAGAAAACGTTGCAAAGCTATACGGGAACATCTTTCGGATGAAGGAAGAAGGATGGACCGTGACTAGAACTGAATGAAGAGCTGAACGTGAGTCTAACTTGAAGACTCTGGAAAAAAGACAAGTGCTGACCGGGAGACAACCCGGAAAACTTTTACTATTCTGTTTTGTGTCGAGTCAGTCAGGCCCGCAGCAGATACGGCGCATCTCAATTCTGAGATGTGACGCATCTCCTGCAATGGTCATATCTTACTTTATTTTTCTGCATTTTTTACTTTTCGACTTTAAAACTTTTTATCAGTTTATTTTAATGCGGCGCATCCCTGGTTAAGGATGCGGCACATCTTCTATTCTGATTCGTAATTATTCCAGGCTCGATACGGCGTATCTTCTTCCATAAGATACGGCGCATCGACTGACCTGATGATTTTCAGTTTTAATTTTTAAGTTTTATTTTTCCTAACTACTAATGTATTATGCAAGTTTGAACTTTCTTAACTTAGGTGTGTTTAAAGCCTTGGTGGTATTATAGATTCCTGCATTTCCTGTGGATACATCTATTATGAAGCTTAAACGTTCTAATCCACAAGAAGATGATTTTTGCTCTTATACTAATAATGGAGGATCATACCGAGCAAATCTCAAGGGAGTTTTTCTGTTCTAATTCTTTTATTTTCCAGTTTTTAATCTTTTATACAAACAACGAGGATTGGAGAATTAGAACACTTAACACTTACTTGTCCTAAACTTTTCAAAATATGCTTAAAATGTGCTTAATATATCAAAATTTAAAATTTTTAGCATGTTTTTGTTTAAGATCTAAGTTGCATAGCTGCACACATGACGTTATTTTCAAAAATTGTGATTTTTTTCAAAAATTCACAAATCTATGAGTGTGCCGGTGACTTGTAAACTTTAGAACTTGGCTTGTATACTATTCGAGACCACCATAATAAGTATTATTTTATATAATTGGAATGACTTGTCTAAATCGGTAAAATTCTAGGATTACACCTAAATAGCCTATTATATGTTATGTGTTATTAGCTAACTACACTGGTTAGTTAACCCCCGTATAAACCCTTTTGCTACTCTCATTTTTAGAGTAAGATACCCCTAGAAAAACACTCAGAGCCATTCCTTTCGTTTCTTACACCTTTTTTATAATGTTTCGTTACACCCTTACACCTTAGCCTACCCTGTAGATTAAAATCCGTGGTTGGTTAATTGCTTTAGGAAAAGTGTGTTTCCTTACATTACCTGTGTTCGCGTGCGTAATTCATTATCTATGGTTAGGTCGGGAAATTGCACAATGCAATTGGAGTGAAAGTAAATATTGTATATCTTTGAGTTTATTTTTTGTGTGTTTACTACTTTCACTATTACCGTTATTTCTGAAATCATGAAAAGTAAGGAAAAATTATCCTGAGTTATCATTATAGTGATGTGGTGAAATTTTACACATCCATGTTTATGTGTTATCATTCAAAAAAAATAAAAAAATAAAAAATAAAAAAAATAAAAAAAAAATAAAAAATAAAAAAAATAAGAAAAGAAAAAGAAAAAGGAAAAGTTGGATGTTTATTTTTACCAACTTATGTAAAGTTTTCTATTAAGTGGTCGATATCACCACTAGTTGTTATATATTATATGTGGATTGAATGGGAGTTGAACGTTATGGGAACGCCAACTAAAGGATATTCTTTGATTGAGATCTTGTTGAGTATAATTCGTGTCTACCTAAAGCGTGTGTTTCAAGTGTTAAAGCGTGAGTTATTCAATGATATGAGTCTTATTCATGGGATGGTTGGGATAGTGATTAACCACACTTAGGATTTTAATTTATTTGTTTTGTTTATTTTTCATTTTACACCAATTTGTATCCCAAATATTATCCATACCCTATATTATTCTTTATCGAAACCTTTGATTTATTGAGATTAGGGATTTGAGCAATCTTAAGTATCGTAGTCGTGGATTCGGCTATGTATTTATGATTTTGTCGCCCCTTTTGATATAATATTATTGGTGAAGATTACTTGGTCCTATCTTTAGTCTATTCGAGTTAAGGATTTGAGCAATTGCAAGTATCGTGTTCGTGGATTCGATCATGTATTTGTGATTTTGTCGCCTTTTCTGGAATTTGAGATCGATAGAGATTAAGAAGAATGATTAATCCTTAACCTATAAACCCTTTTTATCGCTTTAGACTTGTTATTCCTTGGCTTTAGTGGGGGAGATGTGTATACTTGCCAAGCTTATGATAGAATATTCGTCACGACTGGACAGTTAAACGATTAGATTTGCTTTTATCAAATTATTTTATTTTACTTCTAATTCGTTAAGTGTTTGGTTGTGTGATTACGACAAAAATGAATACATGCTTAAATATAAAAATAAGTCCTAATATCTTTTAGGATACATTTTCATAAGATTAATTCTAAGGTTTACATGGGGACAAGTAAAGTTCAAGTGGGGGGATATTTGATGAACTCAAATAAGTACATTTTATTACCGTCATTTATCCTATTTATTTGACTTGTTTTATTATATTATCTGTGAGAATTGATACTTAATCGTTTACTTTTGTAATTCTCAGGTAAAAACAAGTATTTGGTGAAACTTGGCGATTTTGGACTAATTATGGAGCAAAACAAGCAAGAAGTTAAGAGTCTAATGAAATGTACAAGATCAAGACTATTCTGCTCCAGATACGCCGCATCTTGCTTATTACATACGGCGCATCACTATCCAGATTTCACAAGATACGATCCAAGATACAAGAGGACATGCGCCGCATCTATAAATAGAGTTACGCCGCATCTTCTGGCGGTGTACGAATATTCCTGAATATATTAATCTTGGACCCCACGCGAAGTTATGTCAATGCACCGCATCTACTTATTAGATGCGCCGCATCTTACCTCAGACAGAAACTATAAATACCCCAAAGTCAGACGACTTTAAGAGACTTTTGGTACGTACGATATTCGAAGGACAGAAGCCCTAGGCCGAATTAGTCGAAGTAGCAGCACAAGACACACCTTGAACAAAGATACGAGAGCTGTAAGAAGGTCCTGCATGTATTCAATTCATTAAGTAGTTTTGTTTTATTGTATTAGTACACTTTAATTGATCAGGATTGATGGGCTTGTGTTATGTTATCATTCACTTCAACTCCCCTTAAAATTGCTTTCCCATTAATTAAAGTTTATATGTTGATGTCTTTGGTGACTTTTATTAGTGCATTGATAACCTCTGTGTCTAGCTGAGCATTGCTTGGGTCGCCATGCCCCTTCCTCGCCTATTTATTAGATCGCCTATGCATTCTATCGTCTGTAGAAAAGTAGGAAGAAAGATAAATGGGATAGTCATAAGTAATCATTAAGGGTTTACTCGCCGATAAGATTAGAACCAACGAGAAAGGACTTAATCTCGGTGCGTTGCATCGAACTATACACTTCATATAAAACTAGCAATAAAACAAGTGACAAGCTACTTAACTATCAGGACAGGTCTTCTTATTGTCTCGAGTATTTATCTGTGTACGTGTGTGCTATTCGCTGATTCGTGCCTATTAGTTAGTTTATTATTTAATTGCAACCAAATCGTGCCAGTCTCTCAGGCTGAAACCCCCTTACGTTAAATTAGGATTGTATAGCTAACTTATGATATTAAAATACTGATTAGAATAACTAGATAATACGTTCCACTCTTAGTGATCGACACTCTACTTACCATTATATACATACTGACCGGGTACACTGCTCATTAAAGTATGTGTGTTATTGATAAGTCGGCTAAATATAAATTTAAAACTTGAATACTGCTAAAACCACAACGACATACCGTGGGTATAAATTAGAGCACTCGCACGCACGCATCAATTACTCATGTCTTAAAGTGACTCTTAGTCTTGCACTCGAATGGTATTCGAGTGTGTCGTGCGACTGTCGAGTCAAACCCAATCAACAGCCATAATGCGAGTCCAACCAAGGTCATAGGTTGAGTCATATTCCGAGGTCGTAGGTGGTCAAGTCTTACTCCGCTTTGGGTCAAAAGGCATGAAAATGGTTGAACATTTTTCTTCCTCTCGTTAAGTGTTAAACGTTCTTCCTTTTCTTTTTCCAAACTGGATGTTGCAAAAGTAATATGTCTATGCAGAAATCTCAAGTTGGGCTTGTATGTGTGTGTGCTGAGTCGAAGCCCAACAGGCCCGACTGGGTGTGTTGGTTGCTGGTTTTATTTTGGGTCCCATGGTTGGTCCATTTGTTGTTTCATCTTGGGGCACAACCCACTCCACCTTGTTTAAGGGTGCGTTGGATTCACTGCTTCATTTCGGCTAAATCATGACTTATCTCGACATATTATTATTCACGACTCAATCGACTCACTAGTATCTAATCATAATTATAATGTCTTCTAACCTATTAAAAACTAGATTAAAAATATAAGTGTTAACTTATTTTAATACTTTCAATTGATATTCAACAAGACTCATTTTAAAATTTATAACAAAACTTAATATTTTTGCATAACCAACCAAATTATAACTTATTTTGAAATCATTAGTTCATATTCGTGGTTTATTTAAACTAATGTAACACACTCTACTTACACAATTTTTATTTGATTTTATAAACACTATATCATGGTTCATTGTTCTAATATGGAAACTTTAACTTTTAATCATCTCGGTAAAACTAAAACGTATATACGAGTCATTCCCGACTTTCGTAAAAATCTACACTTAGAGTGCTTTTGACAAAACTAATAAACGGGCAATAAGCGAGACATTTTAAACAAACATATATTCTTAAAATATATAATTTACTAGCTTATAAACACTATAACTAAACCATTACTTAATTACATACTTTTATTTACAATAGTAAAAACATTTTTACACATAGTTATATATGTATATGTACTTCTAACAACAATGTTATCATAAACCGTCGACGTCTAATATTTATTTGTGATTATTTTCCGTACTTCGTCTTTCAGTTATTGTCGAACCGAAGATTTATTCCGCCCTTGATACTTTTATTATTATACACTTATACACTTCTAAGAGCCAATACCTATAAATACTTAGAAAATTGTTTTAAACTTAAATGTTGCCACACAAGCAACAATAACATAAACACTTTAAAACTTTTGAATTTAATTAAATTTCGTTGAGTCTTAAACTTAGACTGTTAACTAAAACATGGCTTACTAATCTAGGTAGCGTGTTGGTGCCGAACACTATCTGATTTATTTCAATATCTGACTGCTATTTGCTGAGGTGAGTTTGTAGCCCCACTCTATTTACACTTATTGGGGTGAGAAACATGCAAAACTCTTTTATGGACCAAAACTGTTATTTATGCTATTACGTGGTTTAGCCTAAGCCCTATTATGTCCCGTTATGCCCAACTCATGAACCATCAATTCCTGCTGAGAAGCGTGAATGTTGTAAATAGATCTATTGGGGGTAACACCCCCGTTCGGATAGATTGGATAGGCAAACGAACGTATACCATGTCGAAACACAAGTGTCTGGGATAAACACTTGTCGGGCCCCTATATATATTTACATGCTCTTTGAGCATGCATACTGTTATATCTTCGGTTGCATGAACTTAGTGCGTAATAGACTATTTTTATCTGACATTATATGCGTTGTTGTTGTTCCCTTTACACAAGTAGAAGTAACTACGAAGTTAATCTAATTGTGTTTAATGACTGAGATGATGTATTGATTAATTATAACAGATAAGTAAAACGTAAATATAAAAACACAAGTTTTTCAACGTCTAAATTCTTAATAGAAATTAATCAAAAGAATCTATTACCCAAGTGTTTGCGGAATAAACACTTGGGATCGAATAGACAAGGTATGATTTTCTCCTCTCTAAACTCAAGATGTTCTTGAGTGGTAACAATAATAACCCACTGAGCTATCTCAGGGATGTGGTTACTCTTTGGAGAAGAAAAGTGGTTTTGTGAAAGTCTAAGCTTTTAATGCACAAAACTTATCCCACTTTTCTCCTTCTGTTCCTATTTATACACAAGTATAAAAGAGCACCATGTTTAAAAATACATAAAGAATAACCTAGTGTATCTGACAACTACAACAGTATTTGTCATTTCCAAGAACCAATGAGAATAAGCTAAAGGTCTTTCCGAGTGTCAGATCTGACACATCTTGACTTTAGCTGTTTAGGGAAAGTTTGCTTTCGGCCCGATAAGACATCTTCTTATCTCTTCAAACTTTTCTCGCATATTCCCGCCTTTCTTTCAGACTTCAGATTCTTCAATCTAAGTCTTGAGTCTTCAATGATTTATTGTTTTTGAGGAGACTGGGTGTTCAGTGAGTTCTTGTCAAATACTCACTGAACCCATCATCTTCTTCTTTGGCTTAAGTCCTACTCAGGGAGTTCCGCCTTCCTAAGTGGTGAATCCTTCTGCTTAGACTCGCCTTAAGCATCCTGAAGATGACTCACTGAGTGATTGTTCACTCAGTGACTTGAGTGTGTTTACGGTTGATTAACACTTGGCTTAATTTGTATTCAAATCCTGTTTTCAGGATTCCTGGGTACTGACGGACCCAACAATCTCCCCCTATTTGGATATAAATTATGTCTAAGTGTTTGATCAGTTGTGAGTGAATAAAATGGGCTTCTTCTCATACTGAATATACTAGAAAGCTATGAAAGGATACTGATATAACAAGACATGGGCCATCATTTTATTAATATCATTACAAAGTCCTAACATCTAAACATCATACTCAGGGTCCAAGATACCCATGAGTTCCAACTTAGCTTTCTTCGACACTAACACTTCTTTGTCAGGTCGCTCATTCGTCATCCTATCCATCAGCTTGAAAAACTCTTCATTTTCAGGGCTCTTCATGGAAAGTGCCATTAGCTTGTATGCCAGAAGAGTTGTCGTTTCCACAAGGTTTATATCACTAACTCGCTGAAAAGCCGGTTGGCTGAACTCTTCGACAAATAAAATACCATACTCAGGAGACTTGATAACCTGATTGGGAACAAACTTGACCCCTTGAGGTGGAGTCCTATCGCAGTGAAGGGCAGCTATGAATTTTTCAAGTTCCTGTTCCATAGCTTTCCTTTTCCTCCTAATCTTCTGAGTAGGTTCAGGGATTGATAGTCCCTGAGAAGCAAGTGCCTTTTCATGATCTATTCCTAAACTCTTAGCCACTTTTTCCAGTTCCTCATATTTGGAGTTTAGGGTCTTTAGAAGGCTAGGAACGATCTTGCCTTGCTTCTTCCTCAGGATGGGCATCATCATGTCCCATTCCCTTAGCCCATAGTCTGAGAACTTAAAGGGTTTATTTACCTCAGACTTTCTTGGTCCCTGTGAACCGTTACGCTTATAGGATTGGTCAGGTGAATGGTCATATCAGTGATGGTGCCTTCTCCCTTGGTCTTCGTTATGTGCCACATATATCTCTTATAGGTTTTCTTCCTCCTTTCTTCTCTAAGCTTGGCCTGCTGATTGTGTTCCTGAATGAGATCAGCCTAAAGCTTGAGAAATTCTTCCCCTTTGATGACCTTGTCAGTCTCCTTGATTACCTCCTTGGCAACCTCAACAATTACAGGTCTGTTGAGTTGCTCAGCTTTTTCTTTGGCCCTTCTTATGTCCTGTTCATGCAAGACTACGGCCACTTTCGCTGGAGTTCCAAAGAATTTCCTTCCACCATCCAATTCAACCATAAATGGTGCATCAGGGTCTGGACACCTTTCAGTTGATGCCGAAACCAATTGTAATTGAGGAGATTTGTCAGTCAACATGATTCCATTCCCTTTGTCAGTGAGAGGGGGTTGACTGGTGGAAGTCTCAGGCACTTCTGTTGCTATGGCTTCAGGTTGTACAGGGATTGTAGCAACAACAAGTCCTGAGGATGAAGGTTCAGGAGTAAGATCATCATCAAGTTTCTCGCCCTCAACAGATGTTGGTGCTTCAGTAAAGGCATCTGTTGACTGAGGACGTGGGGGAACGGGAGAGGCCGAAAGAATAGACAGAATACTGGAGACCATTTTCTTTACATCTGAGGTCTCATTCTTCAGGGCGGAGAGGTCTTCCGCTATTGTAGCCTAGGTTGTGGCGAGTTCAGTGACCTTGGTGGTATAATGATTGATCAGCTCATTATGTTTGTTGGAGAGCTGATCAAATGCTGTGGATATCTTGGTCAGGCACTCTTGGGAACTAGCGATTGACTGTTGAATGGAGTCTTGCTGACACCTTAGTGGTTTAAGATCCACCTCTTTCAAAAGATTGAGTAGTTCAGTAATGTTGGTGGAGGTGGTCTTCTGAGTATCTATGTACTCAGTCAGCTTTGTTATCAGGGCTGGATCATCTCTGAATTCCTCCTGAATTGAATCAAGAGTCTTCAATATGTTGGAGAGCTGCTTGTCTTGGTCAGAACCCATATTGTCCAGGGATGTCTTAAGTTCAGCCTGAGATTTTTCAACAGTAGCCCTGAAGTCGGCATAGGAGACTGCTGCTTTAGTATGTTAGTCCCATTGTTCTTCAGTTATCTCATGGAAGAGGGCATGGTTGGCCTTGCAGAGGAACATGACTAGTTGCCTTTCCGTGAGAGGAAGAAAGTTATCATACTTCTGTAGCCATTGAGGAGTTGCAGGAGCAGATGAGTGGCCTGATGATGATGATGATGATGTTGATGGTTGGGTGAGTTGTTGTGGCTGATCCTCAGGAGGAGGAGATGGTTATTTAGTGTGCTGAGGAGAATTGTATGTGTAATTCTCCGTTTCCACCTCAGCACCAAAAATTTCATCGTCCCCAAAATCTACCATCTCTTCGTCTGATACTTCATTTATAAAGTTCTGAAGATCCGCCAAAGTAGGAACCGGGGTAGAATCCAGCTCCCCCTCAGAAGAGGGTTTGCCTTCGTTGTGGCCAGGTCCTGACCCCTCCAAGTGCACTGAGTGGGTTTGCTCAGCCTGGACTGTGGAGTCAGTTCCCAAGTGACTGGATTCGCCATGGGGGTTGTAGGTTCTGTATCAGCGGGTGGTTTTAATCCCTCTGAGTCTTTGTCCCCCTGAGTGCCTTCAAGGACTGGCGGGTGTGTTCCAGTACTATCATGAGGAAATGATTGGTTGAGGTCCCCCTTCCCATCAGGGCTGTACTGCCCTTCTGAGGATTTACATACTGTTTCTCCCTGAGATAATGAGTGTGATTTCTCAGGACCGTAAGCAGGATATGATTGGGTGTGGGTCCCCTTCTCAGCAGAGTAGTGCTGCTCCACAAAGGATTTAGGACCCTGTACTCCCTCAGGCAAAGGTTGTGATTGACTAATGCCTTCATCGGGATGTGAGAGGGTGAAGGTTCCAGACCCTACTGACTTGTGTATGTCAGTAGAGCCATGTGGAAGGGTTTTGCCCGAGGACACTAAGGATGATTTCTCAGTACCCTCCGTTGGTGTTTGTTTTATGGTCAAGAGGGTCTCATTAGTGGGTGTCTCAGAGGTCTTGGCCGTTGTTTTCCTTTCTTTAGGCTCTGAGGCAGAAGTCTCAAGGAAGAGTGGTTTGGGTTTAACCACCTTCTTGGACCTTGCCTTCTTCTTCTTCTTCTCCTTTGTAGGAGAAGGAACAGGGGAAACCGCGTTTGCCCCCTGAATGACCATCAGCATGTAGGTGGTCAGGGGGACTGGTGTTACCTCAGTAAGGTCTCTAGAATAGTTGGCCTTGTGTAAGACGTCAGGTTTTGATCCCTCAACGTTTGGCCTAACATATTCAGAGCCTAGTAGGTCCTGCAACACACAGGAAATGAACCTAGGGTAAGACATATGTCTTTGCCTAGATTTTCCTGATAGCTTGGCTACGAGGTCCTTGAAGATTATCTCTCCAACATCTATTTTTCTACCCTCCAAGAGGCTGAACACAATCATTTGTTGTAATGTGTTCAATTGCTAAGTGGAGGATTTATTGCCTCCAAGGACCTGAATGACAAAGGTCATCAGGATCCTCCAAACAGCAGGGAACCAGGTCTTAATGATAGGCGCTTTGTCCAATAGGGTTCCTGGGCCACTTCAGGATTATTTACATCATGTGGCCCTAGTAAAAGCAATTCGGCCTTTATTTCTGCGTCAGTGGGCTGAGGTTCAAAGTTCTCAGTGAAATCAAGACCTGTGGCCTTGATAAAGATTGGGTAATCCTGGGAGATGGTCCTTCTCTCATTCATCACTGAGAACGTGATTATGGAGTCCTTGGTGTCTTCAGGGCTTGTTGCCACTGCTGTACACCAGAATTCCCTCAGATAGTCATGATATATGACTGAGGGGGTTTTTGTAAACGCCGTAGCAAGAAAGCAGTTTTGAAGATATTTGACTACATTCTTGTACGCCCAAAAATTTTCAGGGCAGGCAAAAATTCCTACGACGTTATTTTTGGTCATGTCCATGCCCTCCATTGTGAATTCCACAATTTGGGGCGTAGGTGATAGCTTTAGAAGCAGCCATTTTTTAAAAGAGTCTTAGTTTTGACAAAAAAGATGGTCTGGTTTTCTAAAGATGAACACACACACAATAGTTTTTGGAAGAAAAGGGCAAGAGTTTGCTTAAGATTTTCTAAAAACGTGTGTGTGTGATGATTTGTTTGGGGGTATTTATAGGGAAGTGGAGGGAAGGGTGGTTTAGGAATTAAGCAGATTATTCTTAAAAATTAGAAAACCGTTTTGTATAAAACGTTTGGGATCCGCATTAAATGCCACCACTCCACTTTCTCGGGTTTTGCACAATAGTCGAGGTGAACAGTTGTGCCGTCTGCGAAAAGTGTAATTTGCAGAGTTTACATCATCACATATTTTTTTTATGTGAGAGAAGAGGCATTAAATGCCAAGTGGGTAAGTGGGGGCCCAAGACGTGCTTGCCAGAAGGTAAAAGAACAAATATTCTTATATTAAATAAGAATTCAGTTACCAACCTAGGACATTTACTAACTAAATACTTAGAGCATTTAAGTTAGCATTGAATGTCATCTTGAGGGCCCTGAATGACTTTTCATTCAGTGAGGGGTTCAGGGAAGGTGATTTAGTGATCTTTTTCACTGAGGAACACATTGAGTCAGGGACCTGAGGTTTTCAAAATTTACACTTAGTTGGATGGATTCAATCAGTGGATTGATTCTCAATATCCAACATTCCTAATTCAGCTTTCAGTCTTGTGAAAGTTGGTTCATCCAAAGGTTTGGTGAATATATCAACTAGCTGATATTCAGTAGGAATGAAGTGTAATTCAATGTCACCATTCATGACATGGTCCCTAATGATGTGATATCTAATATCAATGTGTTTAGTTCTCTGATGAAGAACTGGGTTGTTTGAGATGGCAATTGCACTTGTGTTATCACAAAATATGGGAACCATCTTATACTGGATTCCATAGTCACTGAGTTGACTTTTCATCCAGAGTACATTTGCACAACAACTGGCTGCTGCAACATATTCAGCTTTAGCTGAGGACATGGCAACTGATTGTTGCTTCTTAGCACTCCAACAGACTAATTTTCCACCAAGTATTTGGCAGGAGCCTGAGGTGCTTTTTCTGTCCATCTTGCATCCAGCATAGTCAGAGTCTGAGTATCCTTTGAGATCAAAGCCTGAATATTTTGGATAGTATAATCCAAGATTTGGAGTACCTTTCAGGTACCTGAGTATCCTTTTCACAGCTGTGAAATGAGATTCTCTTGGATCAGATTAATATCTGGCACACAAACATACTGAGAATTGGATGTCAAGCCTTGATGCAAGTAGATACATCAGTGACCCAATCATTCCTCTTAATAGAGTTTGATTGACTGGTTTACCAGTAAGGTCAGGACCAAGGTTGTTGGGGGGAACCATGGGAGTTTTGACTGAGGCACAGTCACTGAACTCATACTTTTTCAGTAGGCTTCTGACATACTTCTCTTGACTGATAGAGGTTCGTTTATCAGTCTGTTTGATTTGTAGTCCAAGGAAGTAAGTCAGTTCTCCCATCATGCTCATTTCAAATTTCTTTGCCATCAGTTTTTCAAACTGTTTGCAAAGTTTATAACTTGTTGAGCCAAAGATGATGTCATCAACATATACTTGTACAAGTATGACATCATTATTTGTCCTATAGATAAACAATGTGTTGTCTATCTTTCCTCTGACAAATTTTTTTTGGATCAGGAAGGCTGAGAGAGTTTCATACCATGCCCTGGGAGCTTGCTTCAGTCCATAAAGGGCTTTATTAAGCTTGCAGACATAGTCAGGAAACTCATTGCTATCAAATCCAAGGGGGTTGTTGAACATAAACTTCTTCTTTCAGTGAGCCATTTAAGAATTCACTTTTTACATCCATTTGTTATACCCTGAAGTTCATGTAGATTGAAAATGCAAGGAAGATCCTAATGGCTTCCATCCTTGCCACTGGTGCAAATGTTTCTTCATAGTTAATGCCGCCTTGTTGATTATAGCCTTTGGCTACAAGTCTGGCCTTGTTTTTAATGACTATGCCATTTTCATCAGATTTGTTTTTGAACACCCATTTCATGCCAATGACTGAAACATCTTCTGGACATTTGACCAAGGTCATTACCTTGTTTCTATCAAATTGTTCCAGTTCATCATGCATGGCCTGAACCCAACTAGGATGTTTAAGTGCTTATTTGACACTTTTGGGTTCAATTGTGGAGATGAAGTCCACAAACAGGCATTCATTGGCTGAGGCTACTCTTAGATTGGCAGCCATGCTCCTGGTGAGCATGCCTTCAGTAGGCTCTCCAATTATATTGACAAGTTCTATATCTTGAGACCTAGTCCAACTGTCCTGAGGTCTTGGATACTGATTAGAGCTTGTAGAGGTCTGATTGGTTGGAGGGGTAGGTTCTGGTGCAGACACCTGATGATCTTCAGGATTTTGAGTGTCTGACTGGGTTAACTGATCACTGAGATTGTTTGGTTCCTGAGCACTTTGTTCAGACTGATTGATTGCATCAGTACTTGTTTGTGCTTCAACAAACTCAGTGATGGTTGGGTAAGGAAGGTTGTGAGGGATAATGTGGTAGGAGATATCAGCATTTGCTTGATACTGAGTGGAAGGATTGTTCTCAGGATGATATTCATCAGGAGGATATCTTGATGAATCATCTATTCCTATCTCTTCCACTGAGGCATTTGAGAACCTGATTGCTTCAGTGCTCTCATCAAAGGTAACATGGAATGTTTCCTCAGTTTGATGTCTCCTAGTGTTGAACACCCTGAAGGCCTTTGAGACAAGTGAGTATCCTAGGAAGTATCCATCATCAGCTTTGGCATCAAATTTCCCTAAGTGATCCTTGTGATTATGAATGAACATAGGACACCCAAAGACATGAAAGTAGCTGATGTCAGGGATCCTTCCCTTGAATAACTCATAAGGGATTTTGCTATGTCTCTTGACAATGATGGATCTATTTTGAGTATAACAGGCAGTTTTGACTGCATCAGTCCAAAAGTGTTTGGAAAGGACTGATCCATTTAGCATTGTCCTGGCAGCTTTAATGAGTGTTCTATTCTTCCTTTCAGCAACACCATTTTGTTCAGGTGTGTAAGGAGAGGAAATTTTTTGGGAAATTCCTTTCTCATCACAGAAACATTCAAGTTCATAGTTTCCGAACTCTGTCCCATTGTCAGTCCTAATCTGTTTGACTTTAATGTCATTTTGATTTTCAATATTCCTGACAAAGGACATGATTGTTTCAGCTGCCAGACTCTTTTTGGTCAGGAAGTAAACCCAAGTGTATCTTGAGTATTCATCCACAATGACCAGAGTATACTTCTCATGGTTAATGGATCTAGGACTGATGGGCCCAAAGAGATCCATATGGAGAAAATGAAGGCAGTTCCTGACGGAAAAGTTTGTTTTGGTTTTAAAGGATGCTCTATGATGTTTACCTTTTTCACAGGCAGAGCTTGGTTTATCCTTCGAAAACACAAATGATGGTAAGCCAAGGACATTGTTTTGTTTCACAAGATTGTTTATGTTTTTGAAGTTCAGATGGGAGAGTCTCTTATGCCAAATCCAGTTGAGGGTTTCAGTGGCCTTAGCAAAGAGACAAGTTCCATTCTGAGTTAGACTGGACATGTCTAACACATAAACATCTTGTCTTTTTGGTGCAATAAGGACAACTTCCTTATTAACATTGAAGATGGTTCCTTGCTTATCATCAAACTGAACTATGTACTTTGCATCACATAGTTGACTGACACTGATTAAATTGTACTTAAGACCATTGACATAAGCTATCCTAGTAAAGACCATGCCACTACAGTTTACTGAACCATAACCTTCAATGAGACATGATGAATTATCAGCAAATATCACTTTGGGTCCTGGTTCTTCTACATATTTGTGCAGATACTCTTTCACATCAGTCATGCTCCTTGAACATCCACTATCTAGATGCCAAACTGGCTCCCTGGCATGTATCTGCACAAATGGTAAACTGAGTTAGTTCTTTCTAGGACCCCTCTTTTTGGAGGGCTTGGCTTTAACAGCCTTCTTAAAAGTAACAATTGATTCATGGTCAGTGGTTGAGTGGACTGAGCTACCATAGGTTTTGCATTTAATTGCAGAAGTAGACTCAGTAGACTGAGAGGATGTCTTGGGAATTCCTCTTTTAGTCTGAATGACCATCTCATGTCCTGAGGTGTCATGAGTGGGATCACTACATATGTCACAACTTGTGTCCATTAGGCAATCCTCAAGAAGGTGGTCATTAAAGCCACAGTGAGGGCAAGGTGCAAAAGGCTTTGCCTTTTGTTTCTGTTTCTGCTTAGAATCAGAAGGATACTTTAAAGTATGTGCTTTAAAGGTTACAATCTTTGATGTGGCTGTGTATGATTGGTGATCAGAGGTCATATGATCTTCCTTTTTGCATATCATGCAGTAAAGGATTCTAAAACAATCATCAGTGGAATGATTGGTATAGTGACACAGCTCACACCTCTGTAGAGGTTTGGAGGGTTTTGATTTGGAGCTTGAGGAAGCTGATTTGGGTTCCTTCTTAGAATGAGAAGGCTTCTCAGAAGATTCAATCTTTTCACTCAGCTTCCTGACAAGCTCAGCCAACTGATCAATTTTTGAATCAGGGCTTTCTGTTTTTACTTCAGAAGGGACTGAAGTTGATGAGTCATCAGTATGAGCTGAGACTTCAGGGGTTTGCCTTTTCAGGATGGTTTTGCCCAATCCTGGCTTCTCCATTGTAGAATGTTGAGAGTAGACCAATGGTGTGAGGTCTGAGCTTGGTGCAGCTCCTTGAAGGACTTTCAGAGGTGGGAGTGGTGTAAATGATTATGATTTAGACTCATTGACTAACTCAGTACTACTGGGTTGGTCAGTGAGTCCAAACATATTTTTTAGAGCCTGACTTTCAGGAAGCAAGATTTTCCCAGTCTCAAAGTTTGGTAACTTACAGATTGGGTTGTCCCTGACAATCCAGTCATTTGACTTGGGTTCCATTTCCTGCTCAAAAGATATGCCAGCTAGAATAAAAACCTTTTCTTTGTGACTCCCACTGAGGTTTTCAGTGAGTTGGTCTATTCCTATAACTTTCTTGTTTTCACTAGGAATTAGACTTACAGTTTCATAGACTTTGGGGTTCTTTTTAGTCCAGCTTTCAATGACAGCTTTTTCTTTGTTCAGTTCATTTTGAAGAGCTTGATTTTGTTTCAAAATCTCAGTGTTTTGAATTTGTAGTGTAATAGTTTCTAACTTGGCCTGTTTTTGTACAAGCAATTCATCTCTACACTTATTTAATTCTAACACATGATTGTTATATTTTGAAAGCAAATTAAGCCTTTGTTCTTCTACAAACTTAAGATATACACAAATATAATTCATATAGGACTGCCAGTCAGAATCATCATCCATTGAAAGTAAAATATTTACCTTCTTCATGGTTATGTTGTCCCATTCTCCATTCCTAGCATGGCTTTTTCCAACAGCCGGCTGATCACCTTCTGAAAGTGCCATCAGTACACTTACTCTAATTTCCTCATCTTCTGAAGAGACCTCTTCTTCATCCCAGTCATAGGCTTCGGCTACAAGAACCTTGTTCTTTATCTGAACAGGTTTGGAAGTTTGAGTAGCCTGAGACATTGAGGGATTAGTTTCAAGGAGAGAAAGTTTAGCCTTAGCTTGCCTATATTTAGCCTCAAAATCTTTTTGACCCCTTTGAACATTATTATTTTGAAAATGTTGGGTCGACTGATGCATTTTAGGTTGAAACTTGCTTGTTCCTGAAAAGGAACTGTTTCCAGAAAATTTATAAGAGGGTTCTGAGATGGTTTTTGAATAACAGTCTCTAGCAAAATGGCCCTTTTTACCACATTTGAAACATTCAGTGGTTTCATTTGCTTTAGCTTTTGAAAAGTTTGACTGATTTCTTTTGATAAAATGTTTTGAATTAGCAAGGAGTGCCCTTTCTTGGAATTCCAAGTTTAAGTCATTTAGGTACTCATCACCAGTTCTTTCATCAATCTCATCATCAGAATCCTCTTGGAAATCCTATACAACATCATTAGAATAAAAGGCAGTTGATATGGGTGAGGAGGTCAGGGCCTTTTTAGTCTCAAGAGCTTTCTTTGAGTCAGGGTATCTCCTAGAGATTAAGTTGTCCTCATAGACGAACTTTCCACAGATCTCAGGGAGCTCAAGGGTCTGAATGTGGTTAGCATTCCTGAGGCCCTGTGAGAAGTTTAGCCACTTCTTAGGGAGACTGTTGACAAAGCCAACATTGATCTCATGCTTAGACAAAACTACACCATCATTTGACAATTCATTTATCAGGGTCTTGTATCTGGTATATATCTGAGAGAGACTTTCAGAGTCCTTTGCTGAAAGTGTTGTACTCAAGTTTCAGGTCCATGATCCTGTTTTCCTTGGTATCTGAGGGACCTTCAAAGCTATTAATCAAGTCAATCCAAGTTTGCTTGGCTGTAGAACAGTTAATGACTGATTCCGTTATATCATCAGGAAGACAAGATATAATTATGCTTTTCAGGCGTTAGTCTTGATTGACCACCCTTATCTCATCTATATTCCACTGATCTTCAGGTTTGTTTAACCCCTCAGCAGTCTTAGAGACATAAGGACCATCCTTGATACAAGTGATGTAGTATGGTTCCATACCAGTCAAGTAGCAAAGCATTCGCTTTTTCCACTTGGTAAATTTTCCAGCTTCGAGTCTGGGAGCAATAGCTGAATAGCTACCACCCTTTTTATCGATGGGCTGGGGCACATTAACATCAGCCATAGTAGGATCTTGATTTTAAAAACCTTGAGCACTCTTAGTTTTTGAAAAGATTTTATAAACCAGAGGCTCTGATACCACTTGTTGTTCCTTTTACACAAGTAGAAGTAACTAAGAAGTTAATCTAATTGTGTTTAATGACTGAGATAATGTATTGATTAATTATAACAGATAAGTAAAACGTAAATATAAAAATACAAGTTTTTCAACGTTTAAATTCTTATTAGAAATTAATCAAAAGAATCTTTTACCCAAGTGTTTGCGAAAATAAACACTTGGGATCGAATAGACAAGGTATGGTTTTCTCCTCTCTAAACTCAAGATGTTCTTGAGTGGTAACAATAATAACCCATTGAGCTATCTCAGGGATGTGGTTACTCTTTGGAGAAGAAAAGTGGTTTTGTGAAAGTCTAAGCTTTTAATGCACAAAACTTATCCCACTTTTCTCCTTCTGTTCCTATTTATACACAAGTATAAAAGAGCACCATGATTAAAAATACATAAAGAATAACCTAGTGTATCTGACAACTACAACAGTATTTGTCATTTCCAAGAACCAATGGGAATAAGCTAAAGGTCTTTCCGAGTGTCAGATCTGACACATCTTGACTTTAGCTGTTTAGGGAAAGTTTGCTTTCGGCCTGATAAGACATCTTCTTATCTCTTCAAACTTTTCCGGAATATTCCCGCCTTTCTTTCAGACTTCAGATTCTTCAGTCTAGGTCTTCAGTCTTCAATCTTTAATCATTTATTGTTGTTGAGGAGACTGGGGGTTCAGTGAGTTCTTGTCAAATACTCACTGAACCCATCATCTTCTTCTTTGGCTTAAGTCCTACTCAGGGAGTTCCGCCTTCCTGAGTGGTGAATCCTTCTTCTTAGACTCGCCTTAAGCATCCTGAAGATGACTCACTGAGTGACTGTTCACTCAGTGACTTGAGTGTGTTTACGGTTGATTAACACTTGGCTTAATTTGTATTCAAATCCTATTTTCAGGATGCTTGGTTACTGACGGACCCAACAGTTGTAATGTTCATATACCAAACTCATGGTCCAAACTATCGATTTTACTGCTTATTTATAAACCTATGAACTCACCATCTTTTTGCTGACTTTTAACATGTTTTTTTCAGGTGTTTAAGCAAACTTATTATTGGCAAGGCGTGGCAAGGCGATGGTTATAAACTATTCACCGAAGTGTTTTCGCACATTTTTATGACTTGTTTTTATGGGACCGTTAGACTTTTGGGCTTATCTGTTAAATTTAAAACTCTGATGTAAACTTGATTTAATTCAACTGAATGTATTTTAACGGAGTATGTATTCCGTTCTTTATTACCTTGTGTTATGATTTCCAATTTAGTAGCAACCCATGACCCGAATGCTTCCGCCATACCAGATTTTGGGGGTGTTACAAAAAACCAGAGGATGATATAGTTGTGGAGGAGTTGCAGCAACAGCTTAAAGCAAGATACCAGAGAGAAGCTTCTTTGGTTTCTGCACTTTCTGAGAGAGATAACCTAGAAGGTAAGCTGCGAAAAAGACTAAATGCTACAAAGCGACACGAGGAGGATTTGGAAGCTGAGCTGGCAAACATGTGGGCCCTTGTTGCAAAGCTCAAGAACTCGATGTAATGAAGTTTTTGAAGAGGATGTACCTTCTGGCCTGGATGAGACGAGGTCACTCAACGAATTAAGACTTTTGTATAAAAAAGAAAAAGAAAGGTGCCAGGAACTGGACAGTTATGTTTCAAGATTAAAGGTACTCAATTTCTTTCTTATATGCATACGTTAAATTCCACCTTATGATACATATATATCACCGAACCATCCGCAAATAATTTTCTTTTGCTATGAGCATTTTGCAAATCGATGTATCTTTCTTGTATATCTATGTTTGTTTTGAAACCAAATCCTTAAACTACAAATCCTTTTTCATTAAAAGTCATTTTTCTTTATGGCGGGGTGATGATATTGCTGGTTTGGACATTACTTCATTGGAGGAGCTCCAAAACCTACATGTTGAGGCTATAACCAAGATTTTCCATGCAAAGGTAATTTAGAGATTAAAATCGGTAGCAACGTTTCTTATTCATAGCATTCAACATGTAACAACACCATCTTTTAGGTCTAGTTTAAGTAAGGCTCACTGGTCATGAGGACATACACCAGTGATTAGCATCTTCTCTTTACTAGTAACTCGCTAATAGTGTTGGTGGTTGACAAAGTGAAGCGCGCTTCACTTCGAAAACAATAAACTCGTGCGCGCCTGAATTCTTGTTGACTATGCGCCCTTCCGAAAAACTCAAATAAACTCATGCATGCCTATATATTGCTTGAAGACTCATGCACGCTTTGGAAAAAAACTCATGCACTCTTCGAATGAATGTGGAATAGCTGCGTGAATTAAATCGATGGAATAGATGTTTGTTTTTGGAATAGATGTGTGTGTATTTATGGATATCAATGTGTTTGTATTTGTGGATATCAATGCGTGTGTATTTGATCCTGGAATGAATATGGTTTCTGGAGGGTAGGTAAAAATGAATTAAAAGCCTACAAGTGAATACTTTTTACAAAAGTGGATATCTATACATTTATTTGGAAAAAAAAGACACCTATTTGACAATGAAAGTGGATATCAATGAAAGTGAACTAGCAGGGTACCATGCGTTGCAGCGGCGGGTGCCCTGTAATCAAAATTTTTGGCGAACAATATTGTTCGATTATATATTTTTCGTGATAATAACTTTACGCATGCCGATAATTTTAGGGAATTGAATAACTTTATCTCCTACTATCTCATATAAATATGGTAGAGTGCCCATACATCCGCGATGCAATGACTATACGAAAATGGTAGTTATTGGTATTACAAAATTGTGACGATTGACGGTGAAAAGTACTTGTTTGTCGATAAATGTTGTGTAATATTTGTCAGAATATTATATAACATGTAAATATCTATACTTACTAATATACAACACTTGAAAAAGACGTTAAATGCCCTTTGAAAAAGTGAATGCCGAATTTTTAGAGTGTCTAGATTGGTCATTTTAACACACTAATTTTGAATCAACCACTAATTAAGGAAATTAGACTTTTAATCAAAACTTGTCATGGAAGCTGCACAAAATTCGGGCCTCCCTTTCAAAATTTGTAACCCAACCCCAATATCATTCACAAAACCTACGCCCTCATCATCATCAAAAAATTCAACACAAAACTGCATCAATCATTTTGAAATTGCATAAATAATCATTTTGGAGGTGAACTAACATATGAAATCGCACAAAAACCATTTAATGATAAAACTCATTCCTAAATTATGTCTAAAGTTTTATTACATCCATTTTCATTGTTCTTAATATATGTTCTTGATTGATTATATGCAGAGTTTTTTCTCCTCCTAATTTCATTATTTTGTTTTTCTACAGATGAAGATTTAGGATTTGATGAATTTGAATGAAAAGGGTTTGAAAAAGACAACCATTGTATTTTTTTACCGTATGTATATCATTATTCATTTGATTTTGTTTCCAAGTTTGAATTTATTTGAATCTTCAATTCTAATTTGTTTGCGTTTTATGTCTTAACGGGTTCATAAAGAACTATGAATGAATTTCATTGACAAAATAAAGGTAAAATCTTGATTGTTATTATAAATGTTTGTTTAAATTAATTCATTTGAAGTGAATATTGCCTTCGATTATATTCGGTACACCAAGTGTTTGTGATAATGTCTGAATGAGTTTGGTTTGTTTGTTTTGTGCAAGTGGTTTGGAGATTGGTTAATGATTGTGGCTTATGGATGCCTAGCTATGTCAAAGAATGCAACACTTACCAGGTTAGTTCGTTAGTTCTTACTTTAATAAACCTTCATGTATTGACAAGATTTTTGAACATATAAATGAGATCATCGACTTACAAGTAGATAAACGCCATTGAATTTTTCTATGAATTATGCATTGACTTACAAGTACATAAACGCATTATTGATTTAAAATTTAAAGAATAAGCCTATCTTTTTATCTAATTAAAGTGACCATATGATGAATAGGTGATTATTCTCCCGTCATCTATTTTTATTATCTTCTTACATTGTTTTTCAATCGTATAAACCTATATGTAAGTTTTTTAGCTCCTGCTAATTCAACTTGATTAATGGGTGAAGGAGTGAAATTGATAGAGAATGTGTATCATACCTCCTTATCTGTTAATGTATTTACATAACACATTCTCTATCGATTTCATGGTTTTTCATTTAATCCCAAGAGTGTTCAGAAGACTGCTTTGTATACTCAATGTGGTTAGAGGTGAAGAGTGGCTAGGATAGAGCTACAGGCATTTAAAATGGTATTTGTTTCATCACAATGACGTTATGATATCTGGTAATTAAATTATATATAGATTCAGTGACTAAGTATTTGTAAATGTTAAGGCTGCAAGGGAGAGTGGGGCCCTCAAAGAGGCAAAAGACAAACTAGAAAAGTGTGTGGAGGAACTTGCATGGCATTGCAGTTGGAGAAGCGACTAAGGGTAATTTTACTCAACTGTCCCTACCTTATAGTTTATACCGATTTCTCATTACCACTGTGATTTATGGCTTTTCAACAAATGTGTAATTTAGTACATGGATGTTGCACCATCTTCATCTAAAATGGCTTTTTAACAAATATGGGTATGGACTTGTGATAATAGATTACTTAGGTCTTTAATTAGAGTTAAAACATAGGATAAAAAGGTACTCACTCATGCTATCTATGAACTTATTCCTGTTTTTACTGACATTGATACCAGACTTGCGTTTCATAGGGTCGATTAGTAAAAGATTACATAATGGTATTTCAAAATCAAAGTAGACGGTGATGCTATTTTACGGTAAATAAATGTTTTTAAATTAACACTTCTTTAAATTTGTTTTTGACCTTTGAACTGCCTCTTCTACTCGACTCATAGGTATAAATTTGTTTTTGACCCGGTAAGTTAGACCATCAATAAATTTTGTGAAGTTCATTGGGACCATGAAGTCATGAACTGCAATATACCATCGATGTATTAGTTACTTATTGTCCAAACGGGCGGGTTTGGTTGCATAAGATGTCCAAAATTTTTAACTACTTAATAAGCAAGTGGTGTGTCAAATATAATGACAAAACTATAACAGTATATTTTGATAAGACATAAAAAGAATACTAATAGAATTTAAGAGGCTTTATGCATTAAAAACAACACTTTAGGCGACTTATGACCTTTTTTGCCCATTTAACCATTGGAGATTTTACCCATTATTATTTTCAGCAAGTTTATTTTATCACACCCTATTGACCCTGTTAGGATCTCTGGGAAATAAGAGTTTCATTGTTGCTGCCGATAGTGTTAAGCTGGTTCCTGCCGATAGCTTTGGTTCCTGCTGCAAGCTCATTGCTGCCGACAGTGTTATCTCGTTCCTACTGATAGTGTTGTTGCTGCGGATAGTATTGTTAGTTATCCGTATATTTAGAATGTTTGTTAAGATTTATTTTTAGAAGAGATCTCGTTTATCTCTTCACACGTTTTCTTGTAGAACGGGTTAGGGTTAGGTCATCTTGTTAGTATAAAAGATAAACCCGTCTATGAGTTTATGTACGCCTTTAACGTTTTCAATATTCAATACACAATTCTTAGTTCATAGTTTGATCCATAGAGGATCATTGTCGTTTAGAGTTTTCTTCTTTATTATACTTGCTGTTTAGTTTCCGCATAAACGCTTGTATAGCATACAGAGGTTCTCGTTTATACCAAGCTCAATCAAGCTCGAAGTACTCGATCCTACAAGTGGTATCAGAGCCTGGTAAGGATCTCTGATAAAGAAGAAAAAGTTCGATTTCATATTTCACAACCCTCTTTCAATGGAAGACGAAATCCCTCAAAACAATGTCATTAACCCTGAAGAACAACAACCCAAACCTGAAACCTCACAAGTCCAAACACAAATCTTCACCACCATGTCCACCAACAATGCTAAATTCCCATATCTGAAGAAAGATGAGTATGAAGTCTGGGCTATGAGAATGGAATATTGGATCACAAACACTGATTACAATCTGTGGAATGTGATTCTTAAGGGAAATAGTAAGAAGAATACTGGAAGGGATAATGATGGCAATATCTATATAGAGCCACCTGTTACTGCAGAAGAACACCTTGCTGTTCAAAGGGAAACCAAGGCAAGAACCCTTCTACTTCAAGCTATTCCAGAAGATCATATGAGTGATTTTCATCACTTGGATGATGCTAGAAAGATCTGGCATGCTGTAAAAGCCAGATTTGGAGGGAATGATGAATCCAGAAAGATGAGAAGGTCTATGCTCAAGCAAGAATTTTAGGAATTCAAGATCTCTGAGGCTGAGGGGATTCACAAAGGGTATGACAGATTCCACAAGATCCTGAGCCAACTCAACCAGTTGAAAGCTAGGCCGGATGATGAAGACTGCAACACTAAGTTTCTGAGGGCTTTGCCACCATCATGGTCTCAGGTTTCCATTACACTCAAGGCCAAAGGAGGACTGGATTATATGAGCTTTGATGATCTGTACAACAAGCTGAAAACCCTTGAAATTGATATCAAAGGGTATTCCACCTATACACCTCATAATCCAGCCCATACTGCTTTTGTTAGTAACTCTGGTCCTAACAAAACATCATATGGAAACAGTCCAACACCATCAATATCATCAATCTCCTACTCACCTGTCACACCAAAAGCTCAGACTAGATCTGATAATCTTGTAGTGGATGTGCTTCATTCATTTGTTGCTGAGAGTACACCACAGCAGAAGATTATGTATGAAGATTTCAATCAGGTTGATGAATTGGATCTAGAAGAGATGGACCTAAGATGGCAAGTGGCTATGATATTGTTAGGATCTCTGGGAAATAAGAATTCATTGTTGCTGCCGATAGTGTAAAGTTGGTTCCTGCCGAAAGCTTTGGTTCCTGCTGAAAGCTCATTGCTGCCGACAGTGTTATTTTGTTCCTGCCGATTGTATTATTGCTGCGGATAGTATTAGTTGTTATCCGTATATTTAGAATGTTTGTTATGATTTATTTTTAGAAGAGATTGGTGTTAATCTCTTTACACGTTTTCTTGTAGAACGGGTTAGGGTTAGGAGATCTTGTTAGTATAAAAGATAAACCCGTCTATGAGTTTATGGACGCCTTGAACATCTATTAACATTCAATAAACGATTTATAGTTTATTAGTTTTGATCCATAGAGGATCATTGTCCTTTAGAGTTTTTCTTCTTTATAATACTTGTTGTTTAGTTTCCGCATAAACACTTGTATTGCAGAGGTTCTTGGTTATACCAAGCTCAATCAAGCTCGAAGTACTCGATCCTACAAGTGGTATCAGAGCCAGGTTAGGATCTCTGATAAAGAAGAAAAAGGTCGATCTCATATCTCTAAACCCTCTCACAATGGGAGACGAAAATCCTGAAACCAATGTCATTAACCCAGAAGATCAACAACCCAAACAAGAAACCACTCAAGTCCAAACACAAGTCCTCACCACCATGTCCACCAACAATGCTAAATTCCCATATCTGAAGAAAGATGAGTATGAAGTCTGGGCGATGAGAATGGAGTATTGGATCACAAACACTGATTATAATCTGTGGAATGTGATTCTTAAGGGAAATAGCAAGAAGAATATTGGAAGGGATGATGATGGCAATATTTATATAGAGCCACCAGTTTACAGCAGAGGAACACCTTGCTGTTCAAAGGGAAACAAAGGCAAGAACTCTTCTACTTCAAGCTATTCCAGAGGATCATATGAGTGATTTTCATCACTTGGATGATGCTAGAAAGATCTGGCATGCTGTAAAGACCAGATTTGGAGGGAATGATGAATCCAGGAAGATGCGAAAGTCTATGCTCAAGCAAGAGTTTCAAGAATTCAAGATTTCTGAGGCTGAGGGAATTCACAAAGGCTATGACAGATTCCACAAGATCTTGAGCCAACTTAACCAGTTGAAAGCTAGGCCGGACGATGAAGATTGTAATACCAAGTTTCTGAGAGCCTTGCCACCATCCTGGTCACAGGTTTCAATAACCCTCAAGGCCAAAGGAGGATTGGATTTCATGAGCTTTGATGATCTGTACAACAAACTAAAAACCCTTGAACTTGATATCAAAGGATATTCCACCTATTCACCTTATACTTCTACCCATACTGCTTTTGTTAGTAACTCTAGTACTAACAAAGCAGTGTATGGAAACAGTCCAACACCATCAACATCCTCAATCTCCTACTCATCTCCTACACCAAAAACTCAGTCCAGATCTGATAATCTTGTAGTGGATGTGCTTCACTCGTTTGTTGCTGAAAGTACACCACAGCAGAAGATTGTGTATGATGATTTTAAACAGGTTGATGAATTGGATCTGGAAGAGATGGACTTAAGATGGCAGGTGGCTATGATATCGTTGAAGTTGGATAGGTTTGAAAAGAAGGCAGGTAGAAGGGTCAATTTTGATAAACAAGAGCCTGCTAGGTTTGACAGAAGGAAGGTGAGGTGCTATAAATGTTCTCAAACAGGACATTTTGCCAGGGAATGCCCAGACAAGAAGGTGGATGATAAAGCTCGGTATTCTGCTTTCAGAATTCAAGAGTTGGAGTCAGACGACCCCAAGGCTTTGGTATCTGTGGATTCGCTGGTAGATTGGGAGCATCATGAGAAGGCTGCTGGGAGTGGATCAGATAATGTCTTTGGGATGGTAGCTGGATATGGTGAAAAGAAACAAGTGGCTGGTCAGTTTGGAATGATGGGTCATCCATCACAGGTACAAAACTGTCCATTTGGTTGTAAATCTATATATGCTGAATTAAAGCAGGAAATTGATGATATTGAAAGTGAAAATAAGGATAATCTTATTCAACTTAAGGCTCATAAAAAGGCTGTTAAGACATTAGAACAACAGAAGGTCTGGTATCAACAACAACTGTCTGCATATGAAGTAAAAGTAAAGGTTTTGGAAAGAGATTTAAAAAATGCCATTAATGAGTTTAAACATTCTGAAAGAGAAAAAGCTAAGGTTGAATTGGAAAATCAGGATCTTCAGTCTAAGCTTAATAACTCATTGGCTAGATTTGATAAGTGGAAAGACTCATCCAAAAATCTTAACATACTTATTGATAGTTCTATGTCTACTAAAACTAAAAAGGGTTTAGGATTCAGTAACCTAATAGGGACAAATCAATATTATGACCCTAATGAGTATAGTGTTTTTAATCCTGAACCTGTAGATTATAGAAAACCTGTTAAGTATGTAAAGGAGGGAGGAATGAATGATGTTCCTCCACCCATAACTGGAACATTTAAACCTGCTGATCCTTTTGTTGACTTTGATGATTCACAAATGTGCTATGGCAAAAAGGCAAATGAATTGCCTAATCTTGATTGTGACTCTAATGAATTTGTCTCTTGTTCTTACAGTGACAAATCTTCAGAAATCAAGACTGATGACTATGCCACATGTGGATCAAGTGACAAGTCTGCATCAATAAAGTCAGAAGACCTCTCCTCAGAAGCAGCTACTGATGAATCTCAATCAAAGAAAGCTGCATTTGAAGATGTTTCTTTTGATAATTTTAAGAACAATAATGTTTCTAGTTGTGGTTTTGTTTCAAACAATTTTGGTTGTGGTTTTGTTTCTGTTAAGGATAATTCTGTTTCATGTGTTGGTTTGAATAATTTTGTTTGCAATGAGAATATTATTGTTAAGAAAAAGTCCCCTAGAAAGAAATCTTGCTTTGTGTGTCGTAGTTATGATCATCTTATTAAAGACTGTGACTACTA
This sequence comes from Artemisia tridentata subsp. tridentata, assembly GCA_021014915.2. NCBI lineage: Eukaryota > Viridiplantae > Streptophyta > Magnoliopsida > Asterales > Asteraceae > Artemisia > Artemisia tridentata. Next base: position 309,554,076 of record CP139505.1, on the reverse strand, counting down.
TGAAAAACAGATGGGATTCCATGCTTGTAAAAATAGGTCTGTATGGAAAAATGTAAATGATATTCCCCCTTATATTCCTCAAGCAGCTAGGAGAACTTCAGTTGCTTATGGCAAACCAGTTTCTGCTGGTAAGCCTGTTGCTGCTGAAAGGTTCATTCCTGCCGATAAGCCTATTCCTGCTGCTTATTCTGTTCCTGCCGACAGGAGCAATTCTGCTGGTTGGAAAAACAATAATATTAGAACTTTCAGACCTACTAGTACTTACTTTCAAAATGCTTTGAGACCTGTTTGTTTTGACACAATGCATAAGGGAGGGACAAGATGGAACACTGCTGTTAAGTCCTCAGCAGGTTGGTCTTGGAAAATCAATAACCAACATATGAAAATGGGATCCAAGATCAATGGTGGATCTTATCAATCTCCAGGGTTTAAATCTCATTGATCCACTAGGCAGGCTCAAGTCAGCAATGGCTTGAGTCTCTCTTGTATCTAATGTTGTATATGTATTCTTTTTCTCAGGATTTTCCTTTTAGAAGCAAAGATGTTGGAATTGTTGACAGTGGATGTTCCAGGAGTATGACAGGGAATTTGGAAAGGTTACATGATTTTATTCCTTTGAATGGAGGTACTGTGACATTTGGAGGAGGAGATGGAATGATCTCAGGGAAAGGAACTATCAAGACTGCCAAGCTTGACTTTGAAGATGTGCTGTATGTGAAGGAACTCCAAGACTTCAATTTGTTCTCTGTCTCTCAAATCTGTGACAAGAAGAACAGTGTTCTATTCACTGAGAATGAGTGCTTTGTGTTGTCCAAAGACTTCAAGTTGCCTGATGAAAGTCAGGTTGAACTTAAAGTTCCTCGGACTTACAATCTTTATAGCTTCAATCTTAGTGATGTTCAGCCTGAGGGGTCACTTGCTTGTCTGGTTGCAAAAGCTTCTGTGGATGAATCTAATAAATGGCATAGAAGAATGGCACATGTAAATTTCAAGACCATTAACAAGCTGGCTAAGAATGGTCTGGTGAAAGGGCTTCCTTTGAAAAACTTCTCTAATGAGCACAATTGTGTTGCCTGCAACAAAGGAAAGCAACACAAAGCATCATACAAGGCCATAACTGCTGTGAGCACCATCTCTGAGCCTTTGCAGCTTCTTCATATGGATCTTTTTGGTCCTACTTCTATTAGAAGTATTGACCATAAGAATTATTGCCTGGTGGTTACAGATGATTTTAGCAGGTTTTCTTGGACTTTCTTTTTGAGTACTAAAGATGAAACTTATCCAGTACTTAGGGATTTTATTGCGTTAATAGAAAATCAGCTAAATAAAAAGGTTAAGTCTATAAGGTGTGATAATGGCACAGAGTTTAAGAATTTTAATCTTATTGAACTCTGTAGGTCTAAGGGGATAAAAAGGGACTATAGCAATGCTAGAACTCCACAACAAAATGGGGTTGCAGAAAGGAAAAATAGGACCTTGATAGAAGCAGCTAGGACTATGTTAGCTGAATCTAAGATGCCCACTATGTTTTGGACTGAAGCAGTTTGCACTGCTTGTTATGTTTTAAATAGGGTATCTATTACTAGGCCTCATAATAAAACACCTTATGAACTTTTGTCTGGGAAGGTTCCAAACATTAGTTACCTTAAGCCTTTTGGATGTCAAGTCACTATTTTGAACACTAGTGATTATCTAGGCAAGTTTGATGGAAAGGCTGATGAAGGGTTTATTGTTGGATATTCTGCTCATGGGAAAGCCTATAGGGTTTATAATCTGTCCTCTAAGAGAATAGAAGAGACTCTCAACTTAAGATATCTTGAAGATAAACCTAATTTGCAGGGTGCTGGTCCAGAGTGGTACTTTGATCTGGATTATCTCTCTGACACCTTAGGGTATACTAGATTCAAATCAAATCTGTCTGGTGGTACAAATGTTTCTCAAACTAACAATGCAGGTACCTCAGATGATGATTCTGATGCAGAGAGTGATGAACGACCTATAGTTGTTCCTTCTTTTCCCTCTAACAACATTTCAGGTTCAAAGCTCAAAGATTCTTCTGATATGGCTGGAAGTGATTCTAGTTTTGCAGAAGATCTTGCTAGGCTTCAAAGACAAGAGTTTAATGCCAAAAGAGCTGCTGAGATGTTTGGTTCTGGATTTTCTAAAGAGACAGAGGAGATCCTGAGAAAGGCTGAAGCTGAAGTTCGAAGGGAACTCAATACATCTAATAGTATTCTTGTTCCTGCTGATGCTGTTCCTGCTGATAGTGGATCGGTTCCTGCCGATCCTTCTAATGTTTCTGCTGATGTTCCTGTGTCTTCTCCATTTGTTGACAAGTTGGGAATTGATAACTCCCCTGAAAGATTTCCAATTCCTTCTGATCTTGGAAATTCGGTCTCTTCAAGAGATAAGCTTAATGATCCTCATCATCAGTCCAGATCTGGCATTTTCACTACTTCCTCATATGATGATGACTTCAACCCTTCAATTACTAATCAGGCATCCTCCATTGATGTTAATCCCATTGCTACCAAGAGGATCAATACAGTTCATCCTCAGTCTTTGATTCTTGGAGATATTAATTCCCCTGTTCAAACAAGGAGTAAATTGCATCCATCTAAATTTGGAGAATCTGCTTTTCTCAGTTATATACAGGATCAATTGAGGAGCAATCATACTGATTACTTACATTGTCTGTATGCTTGTTTCTTATCTCAAGTTGAACCAACTAGCATAGCTCAGGCACTTGCTAATGATGATTGGGTTGAGGCTATGCAAGAAGAGATGCAGCAGTTCCAGAATCAGAAAGTATGGATGCTGGTACCTTTGCCTGCTGGCAAACATGCTATTGGAACTAAATGGATTCTAAAGAATAAAAGAGATGCAAGGGGAATTGTGGTTCGAAATAAAGCTAGACTGGTTGCTCAAGGTCATAGACAAGAGGAGGGGATTGATTATGATGAGGTGTTTGCACCTGTGGCAAGAGTTGAAGCCATTCGGTTGTTTTTGGCTTTTGCTTCATTTATGGGATTTGTGGTTTATCAGATGGATGTGAAGAGTGCATTTTTGTATGGAAGGATTGAGGAAGAGGTTTATGTTACTCAACCACAGGGATTTGTAGATCCTCAGAATCCTAATTTGGTTTACAAAGTGGTTAAAGCACTTTATGGTCTTCATCAAGCACCAAGGGCTTGGTATGCACGGTTATCAGCTTTCCTACTAAAACATGGGTACAGAAGAGGAGCTATTGATAAAACTCTTTTTATCAGAAAGGACTTCAAAGATATCATTCTGGTACAAGTATATGTAGATGATATCATCTTTGGCTCCACTAATGAAGCTTGGTGCAGGGAGTTTGAAGACTTGATGAAGAGTGAATTTGAAATGAGTGCTATGGGTGAAATGACTTTCTTCTTAGGTCTTCAGGTTAAGCAGTCATCAGATGGAATCTTTATTTCTCAGGAGAAGTATGTTTATGACATGCTTAAAAAGTTTGATATGGAGAATGGGAAGATTGCTGTAACTCCATTTGAACCTCCAAAACCTAAGTCCAATAATGAACCTGATGCTGCTGTTAATGTTCATTTATATCGATCCATGATTGGCTCCCTCATGTATTTAACAGCTTCAAGACCTGATATCATGTTTGCTGTTGGTGCATGTGCTAGACATCAGGTTACACCATTGACTTCTAACCTTAATGCAGTCAAGAGAATCTTTAAGTATTTGAAAGGACAGCCAAAATTGGGACTTTGGTATCCCAAAGACTCTCCTTTTGTGTTAGAAGCCTATAGTGACAGTGATTATGCTGGAGCAAACTTTGATAGGAAGTCTACAACTGGAGGTTGTCAGTTTCTGGGTAGAAGGTTAGTTTCTTGGCAGTGCAAGAAGCAGACTATAGTGGCTACATCTTCTACTGAGGCAGAATATGTTGCTGCTGCTAGTTGCTGTGGACAGGTTCTTTGGATGCAAAATCAGCTGTTGGATTATGGATTCAACTTCATGAACACTAAGATCTTTATTGATAATCAAAGTACTATGTGTATTGTTAAGAATCCTGTTTATCATCAAAGGACCAAGCATATTGAAATTCGACACCATTTCATAAGAGATGCTTATGAGAAGCATCTTATTCAGGTGGAAAAGATTCACACAGATGATAATGTGGCTGATTTGCTCACTAAGGCTTTTGATGGACCAAGGTTTAAGCATTTGGTGGTTCATATTGGGATGGTCAATCCCTAGCTACAGGGCTTAAGGGGAGGATTGCAGCTTAAGGGGAGGAATGAAGTTTAAGGGGAGGATCATTTCTTGTTGTTGTTGTAAAGTTTCTATCTTTCTTTCTTTTTTTTTTTTTTTTTTTTTTTTTCTTTTGGTGTGTTTTTGTTTGTGTTTCTTAGTTCAAAAAAAAAAAAAAAAAAAAAAAAAAAAAAAAAAAAAAAAAAAAAAAAAAATTCTTATGTATACTTTGTGTGCTAATAAAGTGGTTTTGAGCAACACCTTGCAGGTACAGTGTTGGTGTTTACACCTGCACAATAAATGGTGCTCAACTCACCATGTCTTACAGACAAGAAAGAGTTGACTCACTATGAGGGTACGGCTCTGGTGTGATCATCAAATCCGTTGATAGCTATAATAGCTTGCTCAAAGCTATAGGGTACTTCAACTCACCCATGATTTGTTTCTGAGAGTTGAAAATGGTTCTCAATTCACCATGGATGTAACCCTTCTGGGATCCAAAGGATTGGCTAGTCCACAAAAGTATGGTTTGTGGTAAAGACACTTGGTATCCATATTTGGTATTCAATTCACCAAGGTTCAGTTGAAACCAAAGAATTGGCTAGTCCTGAGCAAACGGCTACAGGTAAAGACAAGTCAAATCCGTTTATAGTTGCTGATTTGCTAATAAATCAGATGGTTATCAATGTACCATGGTCTAACACACTTAAACATTGGCTACTCCAGTAGTGATGGCTATTGGTAAAGAGACATCAAATCCATTAATTTTCAATGATTCACCTCTCACAGGAGTTAACACACCTGGATGTGATGAGAATAGTATGAAACTTAAGTGATTTGATGTACATATTGTCATAAGTAGCAGCCAAGTACAAGTACAAGTTATGGTGATCAGTATACAAGTTTTGGAGAAGATTTCTCATTCCTGCTGAACTATTGAGGTTGCTGCTGGATGCTATAGAGGTTGGAATCTTACAAGTCATGGATGATGTTGCTGGTTACATCATATTGCTGCTGCTAAGTCGCAGTCCTCAAGCCTGAGTTTATGAAAACCTTATCACATGGGAATCTTGCAGGTTAACCTAGTCAACCTCAAGATTAGGGGAGGATTGTTAGGATCTCTGGGAAATAAGAATTCATTGTTGCTGCCGATAGTGTAAAGTTGGTTCCTGCCGAAAGCTTTGGTTCCTGCTGAAAGCTCATTGCTGCCGACAGTGTTATTTTGTTCCTGCCGATTGTATTATTGCTGCGGATAGTATTAGTTGTTATCCGTATATTTAGAATGTTTGTTATGATTTATTTTTAGAAGAGATTGGTGTTAATCTCTTTACACGTTTTCTTGTAGAACGGGTTAGGGTTAGGAGATCTTGTTAGTATAAAAGATAAACCCGTCTATGAGTTTATGGACGCCTTGAACATCTATTAACATTCAATAAACGATTTATAGTTTATTAGTTTTGATCCATAGAGGATCATTGTCCTTTAGAGTTTTTCTTCTTTATAATACTTGTTGTTTAGTTTCCGCATAAACACTTGTATTGCAGAGGTTCTTGGTTATACCAAGCTCAATCAAGCTCGAAGTACTCGATCCTACAGATATCGTTGAAATTGGATAGGTTTGAAAAGAAGGCAGGAAGAAGGGTCAACTTTGATGGACAGGAACCTGCCAGGTTTGACAGAAGGAAGGTGAGGTGCTATAAATGTTCTCAAACAGGACATTTTGCCAGGGAATGTACAGATAAGAAGGTAGATGACAAAGTACGATATTCTGCTTTCAAAATTCAAGAGCTGGACTCAGAGGACCCCAAGGCATTGGTATCTGTGGATGCGATGGTGGACTGGGAGCATCATGAGAAGACGATTGCAAGTGGAGCAGATAAGGTCTTTGGGATGATAGCTGGATATGGTGAGAAGAAACAAGTGGCTGGTCAGTTTGGAATGATGGGTCATCCATCTCAGGTACAAAACTGTCCATTTGGTTGTGAATCTATATATGCTAAATTGAAACAGGAATTTGATGATATAGAAAGTGAAAATAAGGATAACTTTATTCAACTTAAGGCTCATAAAAAGGCTGTTAAAACATTAGAACAACAAAAGGTCTGGTATCAACAACAACAGTCTGCTTATGAAGTAAAAATAAAGGTGTTAGAAAGAGATTTAAAAAATGCCACTAATGAGTTTAAACATTCTGAAAGGGAAAAAGCTAAGGTAGTGTTAGAAAATCAAGAGTTACAGTCTAAGCTAGATAATTCCTTAGCTAGATTTGATAAGTGGAAAGACTCATCCAAAAACCTTCACATGCTTATTGATAGTTCTATGTCTACTAAAACTAAAAGAGGTTTAGGGTTCGGTAACCTAATAGGGCCAAATCAGTATTATGACCCTAATGAGTATAGTGTTTTTAACCCAGAACCTGTAGATTATAGAAAACCTGTAAAGTATGTTAAGGAGGGAGGAATGAATGATGTTCCTCCACCCATAACTGGAACATTTAAACCTGCTAATCCTTTTGATGACTTTGATGATTCACAAATGATCTATGGCAAACAGGCAAAGGACTTGCCTAATCTTGATTGTGACTCTAATGAATTTGTCTCTTGTTCTTACAGTGACAAATCTTCAGAAATCAAGACTAATGACTATGCCACATGTGGATCAAGTGATAAGTCAGCTCCAATAAAGTCAGAAGATCTCTCCTCAGAAGTAGCTACTGATGAATCTCACTCAAAGACAGCTGCATTTGAAGATATTTCTTTTGATAGTGTTAAAAACAATAATGTTTCTAGTTGTGGTTCTGTTTTAAATGTTTCTAGTTGTGATTCTGTTTCAAACAATGATGGTTGTGGTTTTAATTCTGTCAAGGATAATTTTGTTTCATCTGTTGGTTTGAATAATTCTGTTTGCAATGAGAAAGTTATTGTTAAGAAAAAGTCCCCTAGAAAGAAATCTTGCTTTGTGTGTCGTAGTTATGATCATCTTATTAAAGATTGTGACTATTATGAAAAACGGATGGGTGTATATGCTTGTAAAAATAGGTCTGTATGGAAAAATGTTAATGAAATTCCCCCTTATATTCCTCAAGCAGCTAGGAGAACTTCAGTTGCTTCTGGCAAGCCAGTTTCTGCTGGTAAGCCTGTTGCTGCTGATAAGTTCATTCCTGCCGATAGACCTGTTGCTGCTGTTTATACTGTTCCTGCCGGTAGGATCAATCCTGCTGGTTGGAGAAGTAATATTGCTAGACCTTTCAGCAGACCTACTAGTACTTACTTTCAAAATAATATAAGACCTGTTTGTTTAGACACCATGCACAAGGGAGGGGCAAGATGGAAAACTGCTATTAAGCCCTCAGCAGGTTGTTCTTGGAAAATCAATAACCAACATATGAAAATGGGGTCCAAGATCAATGGTGGATCTCATCAATCTCCAGGGTTTAATTCTTATTGATCCACTAGGCAGGCTCAAGTCAGCAATGGCTTGAGTCTCTCTTGTATCTAATGTTGTATATGTATTCTTTTTCTCAGGATTTTCGTTTTAGAAGCAAAGATGTTGGAATTGTTGACAGTGGGTGTTCTAGGAGTATGTCAGGGAATTTGGAAAGATTGCATGACTTTGTACCTTTGAATGGAGGTACTGTGACATTTGGAGGAGGAGATGGAATAATTTCTGGGAAAGGAACTATCAAGACTGCTAAGCTGGACTTTGAAGATGTACTTTATGTGAAGGAACTTCAAGACTTCAATTTGTTCTCTGTCTCCCAAATCTGTGACAAAAAGAACAGTGTTCTCTTCACTGAGAATGATTGCTTTGTGTTGTCCAAAGACTTCAAGTTGCCTGATGAAAGTCAGGTTGAACTTAAAGTTCCTAGGACTTTCAATCTTTATAGCTTCAATCTTAGTGATGTTCAGCCTGAGGGATCACTTGCTTGTCTGGTTGCAAAAGCTTCTGTGGATGAATCTAATAAATGGCACAGAAGAATGGCCCATGTGAATTTCAAGACCATTAACAAGTTGGCTAAGAATGGGTTGGTTAAAGGGCTTCCTATGAAGATCTTCTCTAATGAGCACGATTGTGTTGCCTGCAACAAAGGAAAGCAGCACAAAGCATCATACAAGGCCATAACTGCTGTGAGCAACATCTCTGAGCCTTTGCAGCTTCTTCATATGGATCTTTTTGGTCCTACTTCTATTAGAAGTATTGACCATAAGAACTACTGCCTGGTGATTACAGATGATTTTAGCAGGTTTTCATGGACTTTCTTTTTGGGTACCAAAGATGAAACTTATCCAGTTCTTAGGGATTTTATTGCCTTAATAGAAAATCAGCTAAGTAAAAAGGTTAAGTCTATAAGGTGTGATAATGGCACAGAGTTTAAGAACTCTAATCTTATTGAACTCTGTGGGACTAAGGGGATAAAAAGGGACTATAGTAATGCTAGAACTCCACAACAAAATGGGGTTGTAGAAAGGAAAAATAGGACCCTGATAGAAGCAGCTAGGACTATGTTAGCTGAATCTAAGATGCCCACTATGTTTTGGACTGAAGCAGTTTGCACTGCTTGTTATGTGTTGAATAGGGTATCTATTACTAGTCCTCATAATAAAACACCTTATGAACTTTTGTCTAGGAAGGTTCCTAACATTAGTTACCTTAAGCCTTTTGGATGTCATGTCACTATTTTGAACACTAGTGATTACCTAGGCAAGTTTGATGGGAAGGCTGATGAAGGGTTTATTGTTGGATATTCTGCTCATGGTAAAGCCTATAGGGTTTATAACCTGTCCTCTAAGAGAATAGAAGAGACTCTCAACTTAAGATATCTTAAAGATAAACCTAATTTGCAGGGTGCTGGTCCAGAGTGGTACTTTGATCTGGATTATCTATCTGACACCTTAGGTTATAATAGATTCAAATCAAATCTATCTGCTGGTACAAATGTTTCTCAAACTAACAATGCAGGTACCTCGGATGATGATTCTGATGTAGAGAGTGATGAACGACCTATAGTTGTTCCTTCTTTTCCCTCTTACAACATTTCAGGTTCAAAGCTCAAAGATTCTTTTGATATGGCTGGAGGTGATTCTAGTTATGCAGAAGATCTTGCTAGGCTTCAAAGAAAAGAGTTTAATGCCAAAAGAGATGCTGAGATGTTTGATTCTGGGTTTTCTAAAGAGACAGAGGAGATTCTGAGAAAGGCTGAAGCTGAAGTTAGAAGACAACTAAATTCAACTGGTGGTATTCATGTTCCTGCTGATCATATTCCTGCTGAAAGTGAATCTGTTCCTGCCGAACCTTCTAGAGTTTCTGCTGATGTTCCTGTGTCTTCTCCATCTGTTGACACTCTGGGTGTTGTTAACTCCCCTGAAAGATTTCCAATTCCTTCTGATCTTGGAAATTCAGTCTCTTCAAGAGATAAGTTGAATGATCCTCATCATCAGTCCAGAACTGGCATTTTCACTTCTTCTTCATATGATGATGACTTCAACCCCTCAATTACTAATCAGGCATCCTCCATTGAAGTCAATCCCATTGCTACCAAGAGGATCAATATTGTTCATCCTCAGTCTTTGATTCTTGGAGATATTAATTCCCCTGTTCATACAAGAAGTAAACTTCATCAACCCAAGTTTGGAGAATCTGCTTTTCTCAGTTATATACAGGATCAGTTGAGGAGCAATCATACTGATTATTTACATTGTCTGTATGCTTGTTTCTTATCTCAAGTTGAACCAACTAGCATAGCTCAAGCTCTTACTAATGATGATTGGGTTGAGGCTATGCAAGAGGAAATGCAGCAGTTCCAGAATCAGAAAGTATGGATGTTGGTTCCTTTGCCTACTGGAAAGCATGCTATTGGAACTAAATGGATTCTAAAGAATAAAAGGGATGCTAGGGGAATTATGGTTAGAAATAAAGCTAGGTTGGTAGCTCAGGGTCATAGACAAGAGGAGGGGATTGATTATGATGAGGTGTTTGCACCAGTGGCAAGAGTTGAAGCTATCCGATTGTTCCTGGCTTTTGCTTCCTTTATGGGGTTTGTAGTATATCAGATGGATGTGAAGAGTGCATTTTTGTATGGAAAGATTGAGGAAGAAGTTTATGTTACTCAACCACAGGGATTTGTAGATCCTCAGAATCCTAATTTGGTTTACAAAGTGGTTAAAGCACTTTATGGTCTTCATCAAGCACCAAGGGCTTGGTATGCACGGCTATCAGCCTTTTTGCTAAAACATGGTTACAGAAGAGGGGCTATTGATAAAACTCTTTTTATCAGAAAGAACTTCAAAGATATCATTCTGGTACAAGTTTATGTAGATGATATTATCTTTGGTTCTACTAATGAAGCCTGGTGCAGGGAGTTTGAAGAATTGATGAAGAGTGAATTTGAGATGAGTGCTATGGGTGAAATGACTTTCTTCTTGGGTCTTCAGGTTAAGCAGAAACCAGATGGGATCTTTATTTGCCAGGAGAAGTATGTTTATGACATGCTTAAGAAGTTTGATATGGAAAATGTGAAGATTGCTACAACTCCTTTCGAACGTCCAAAGCCTAAGTCCAATAATGAACCTGATGCTGCTGTTAATGTTCATCTTTATAGGTCCATGATTGGATCACTCATGTATTTGACAGCTTCAAGACCTGATATCATGTTTGCTGTTCACTAGTACAAAAATGGGATTTAGTCACACATGCTGTTTTTCGAACAGCCACACAGTCGCCTTTTTATGTGACTAAATGTACCAGAATAAAATAAACAGCCACACTTGATCCGACTTGTGTGACCATTTCGGAATTACATCCGAGGCTATAGCCACACATTTGAATATTTTCGTGACTATACGTATCTGGTAAATTTTTTTTTGATTTTTTAGTCACTTATAATTTGGGACGTGTGACGGATACAAATAAGGTTGAAACATTAGTCACACTATATATATACATATATGACAAATATATGTCACGCAATTGAAAAGTGTGACCAAAATCCATATATGGTCACACGAAGTAATTGTGTATGTGGCTAAATCATATGCTCAAGTTTGTCACACATTATTTAAGCGTGACTGCTAGTTTTTGTTGAAAATTTAGCCACATATGAATTTGAAATGTGTGACAACTGAAAAGTAAGTTTGAAGCATAGTCACGATATGCATTTAAAAGTGACAAATATATGTCACACACTTGAGATGTGTGACCAAATGTCATATATGGTCACACTAAACCATAGGCATACATGATTAAGTGTGACCAAAATTCGATACAAATAGTCACGTAAGTTAATATGTGTGTCTAAAGTTAAGTGTGTGTTTGCCTGCCAATTCCTAATGTGTATGGTCACATTTAATTGTAGCACAATCATGTGACTATAGGCTATACAATAGTAACACCATACCACAAATGTGCATCTAAATTATGTTTATGGCCACATTATAAGGGTATTATATGTGACCAATACATTGATAATAGTCACACTGAAATATTCATGTGACTAATATGTATAGCAAAATGTGAACTCAGTTATCATTAACCTTGATATTAGTCACATTGAGTGTTTGTGTGACTAAATTCAAGATGTTACATATGGTCACATGAAGTATTTATTTAGGTGTCTAAATCATAGAGTCATATTTTGAGTTCAGACTGTTAGTCATGACTCTTCATTTAATTTGCCCCATTACAATGCTGGGATTTTATAGTCTATCTAGTTTAATGCAGTAGTATGTAAGTATGTTACTTGCCCCTAGCTGGAACCAGATTACTTGACTTTCTAAAGTCAATTTTCAACTTTATAATGAAGTAACATGTTACTAAGTGCCTGCAAGTGCATATACATGATAAATGGAAACTGCAAATACAATAAAGCTTGACTGCAAGTGGACATATACATGATAAATGTCAGACTATACATTCTAGCAGTAATAACTATACATTCTAGCAGTAATAACTATACATACTAGCAGTAATAACTATACATGTTTAAGTCAAACTATACATTGTGGCAGTAATAACTATACATTCTATTTCTTGTCCTTGGGTCCTAGATACTCTTCCATCTTCCTGAGCAGTTCATATGCCATGTCATCATAATTAAGCTGAAGCTTGAGTGTTTTCTTCACACGCAACATCTGATGTAGAATGTCTTTGTGAAACTTTAAAGGGTAATCCTTTTCTACAAGCATGTAGATCACCAACTCATTCACAGTTAAAGCATGTACTCCACATCGTTGAAAAATTTTCCATTCTTTAACAGTATTGTGCGTTAGTCTTCTCCAACATTCATCTTCATGATTTGGTTCAAACATTACCTTTAAATAATTCCAGACTTCTCTATCATAATTAGCTTGTTCTGGTGTCTTATTACCAAATCTTTGTTTGAGTAATTTCCATAGAGCTATCATATCTTGTCTATCAAAATCATGAACCATGTGAAGAAAGCTTACATACCTTCTAGAAGAACCATCATGCCTCTTAATATCGTAATAAACTGTTTCCCCAAAAGATCCAGACTTATAATCAACAATGGGATGTTTGACAGTTAAAGGTTGTGCATCCATGGCTTCTCCTACAGAGGCAACTGCAAGTTCAGTGTGAGCTTGCATTTGTTCTTCAGCAACAGCTTGCTCAGTTTGTTCTTGTTTTCTCTTTTTACTGCTTTCTATTTCCAACTGTTCACCTGCTCTCTTTGAACTGTCATTCAAGAAGAGATCATTGTTTCTCTTGGCAATTGCATATAATTCTTCAATTCTTTTATCATCCAAGAATTTCAAATCCTTTAGTTTCCATCTGTCCACATTCTTCAAATACCTGCACATGAGTAGATGTTTATGATATGATGTACATATTGGGTATTGTTGATATTAATATAAATACCTTTGCAAAAAAAAAAAAAAAAAAAAAAAAAAAAAAAAAAAAAAACTACCTGCACATGAGATCTCTTCTTTGTTTTTGAGTGGGTGGCTTGTTCTTCTTAGCTGCATATCTTTGTTCTGCATACAACTTCTTTTTTTCATCAAAAAATTCTTTCAGGATCCTGGCTTTTTCATCTACTGAGTACTTATCTTGCTCTTGTTTATGTAGTTTCTTAGCAAGCTCAGAATCAGCTGCAACCTGAGCCCTTTGCTCATCCCATGAAGCTATTAACTCTGCATCTTTTTCTTCTTGTATTCTCCTTTGTTCCAAAATTGTCTGATGTTCTGCATCATACTTTTCTGAGAATTTCATAGCAAGTTCAGCATCAACTTTTAATTGCTCTTCTTTTGATAATGGTTTCTCCACAGGCTCTTCAGTAAGAATCCCTTTACCTTTGCCTTGTACCTGTGGAGTTGATTGTTTAGCTTTTGGAGAGGATGATGGCTCTTGTATCACAACACCTTTGGTTACTGGTTTTGCTGTCTTCAGCTCAGCAAGTACACTAACAGCATTTGCAAAAAACCTCTGGTGTAGCAGTACTAGCTTTTGTAGTACCAACTGTAATTGGCTCAGTAGCACTATCAGCATTTGTAACCTTGCCCAGACGATGATCAATCACCACTTGATTCCCTTGGTTATCCTCCCCTGAAACTTTGCCTTCATTCCCTCCCTGTTTGGGAGCATCCTTAGAAGCTTTAGAAGATTTAACCTTTTGTTTGGGAATTCTTGATCCTTTGACTCCTTCTAAATACCTAACCCTTCTCTTCAAAGCCTTTATCTCCCCACCTTGAGCTTTGATGACTCCATCTTGGGAAGAAGCTATTGCTCGCAGATCACCAATTTGTGCAGACAGCTTGGCACAGGTATCCTTCAATTCATTCAAAAGTTGCATACTATCCTCACCACTTCGGCTTGTGTTACCTAGCCCGAGAGGTGGATCACTGGAAAAGTTAAGTTCAGTCTCACCCCTAGGATGAACATCCGAACCCCCCATTGTTTCCATGTGACTGGGACCTTCACCTGAATCAGTTCCAGAGGAACTTTCTTCATTAGAAGTTGTCTTGGTTCGGGTCTTAATGATGTTACCACTGTCCTGTGCTGCTGCTAAGCTAGACACAGTAGTGGCAGCCCTTGCCAACATGTCACTCTCCCCCCCAGTGACATCCTCATCTGCAACAGTTGGTATAGAACCACTAGCCTGAGGTAGCTCAGTGTTCTTGGTGTTAGTCCTACGTTTATAGGTCTTTTGTTGTTGTTCTGTGGGTGTGTGATGGGTACCAGCTGGGATTGCTGAACCTTCACCCATTTGGGTTTGGGCTAGTGCCAACATTGTTGGAAACAAAGGTGTCACTCTCCCTGAAAAATCTTTTCCAACCCTACTCATATTAGCAAAAACCTTTTTGGTAAGGCAGGGAGTGGGATAAACATTTTTGTGACTTTTCTTTTTTTTAAATTGGTTGTCCAAAAAGAGTTGCAAAAACCTTGGATATAGAAAATATTTAGCCAAAGAACCATCCAAGTTCTTAACCATATTATCAAAAATTAATTTTGAGAAATTAAATCTTTGAGTATTTTCAGCCAAACAAATTATAGCAGAAGCTAAATTACTGCTAAATTCATTCCATGCAGTGGTCTTTGGACTTAGACACACTAAGACAGTATGAATTAAGAATTTCCACTGAGGAGAAAAATTACCTTTTTGGAACTTTAAAGCATCTGTATATCTCTCATAGCCCATCAGTGCAAGTTTTTCAAAGATTGTAGTATTTGGAAGATTCTCAACTCCGTTAGCATCATCTAGGAGAAGATCTCTTCGAATAGACACCTCTGTAATGATAATCATCTGCCCATCTACAAGGGCATGGATTTGTGCTTCCCCATTAATAGTTTTGACCTTAGCAGACGACCAAAACTGGATAATGTTGGAAGTATATATAGTAGGTTTTACTGTTAATGCAAACTTAATATAGCTTGCATTAAGGAAATCAATGATCTCAGTAAAATCTACAGACTTATTGGATTTTTCTAAAAAGGCAACATTATTATGAGGTTCGGTAAAAGTTAGGTTCGACATTATGATTTGATTTGGGGGTTTTGCAATTTGACAATTAAAATTCGATTAGGGAGTGGAAGAGAGAGAGTAATGTGTGCGTGAATGTGATTGTGTGCAGCAATTGGGGGTTTATACACTTTAAGTAAAAAGTGATACAAACTACCCTGCACTCCCAACCACTGCTAAAAGGATACCCAGCAGTACAACGTTTCGATAGCAGTACAATTGTTTACCTAGCAGTACAATAATAATAGCTGTATTCAAATATCATAAACTTGTACATAATAACTGCATTCATATATTAAACCAAGTCAAAATAAGTTTACATTTACATAGGCAAAATATACATAGGCAAAATATATAAAGAAAAGATACATTAAGACACATATTTACTAGCTTCAATACTTCTGTAAACATCAACTATTTTCTCTCTTTCTTCTTCTATTTTTTTGTTCCTCTCCTCAATTTTCTTCTGATGCTCCTCAATGACCTCTAAATCTTTCTTGTTCCTTTCTTCATACATCTTTATACGCTTGTTGTGAATTTCTAACAATGCGTTTTCAACACCATACGGGCCTTTACTACATTTCTCCCAAATATTTTGGGATATGCCCATTTTTTTATAATTTTCAGGCATTGGTGGAGGAGAATCATCCCTTGGGCGTTTGTTTTTGTTGGAAGAAGGAGTTGAAGAGGAGTCGGCCATTGAAATTTGAAATTTATTTTCTAATGAAAATATCAAAGGAGTTGTATATGGTACGGTTGATTAATTATGAACGGTTTTCCATGTCGAGTTGTACAAATAGGCTAGAGAGGTATACGAACGGTTCCCAATACTTTAGGCGGGAAGAGGGACCATCGAGAGGCGCCAAAAGTAAACAGATGGATAATATTGATCGGATTTGGTTTGTGTTTGGTTTGGATTTGACTAGTGTAGTTGATCTAGAAGTGTGTTTGGTGTTGGATTGACTAATTGACTTTTTCATTAGGGTAATTGATATTTTCTATATTATATTAATGATGTTTAATGTAATTTGTGTGCTAACTTTAATGACTAATTGACTTTTTCATTAGGGTAATTGATATTTTCTAGTACATGTTTAATGTAAATACATGCTTTAATATCTATCGCAGTCTGAATGTGTTTGAGAAGTATGGGTATATTTAGGCCACTTCCAACAATAACTCAGCCTTAACAAATTAAAATTCAAATTCAAATTCAAACGTAAGATAAAGTACAACATATTAACGCTGCGTTAACGCAGGTTAGCCCCAACAATTAAAATTCAAAGTCACGTTAATAAAACGTGTGCATTTGTACCCTATAAATACCAATGCTTCTGAAGCACAAGTCATACAGAAACACATTCCAAACTTCTCAAATACTCAAGATCCAAGCATCTCAAATTCAAGATGTCTTCCAGAAAAGATTTCGGGCAACAATTTCCAAGCCCACCTCGCCAAAAGGATTTTGGCCAACAATTTCCAAGCCCACCTCGCCAAAAGGATTTTGGCCAACAGTTTCCAAGCCCACCTAGCGAAAATGAAAAATTCCATACTCCACCCGAGCATATCTTTCCGGTTTTCCAACCGGAAAATTTTCCGGTGAATAATCAACCTGAAAATGAACCAGTTCATAACCAAGACCCAAATCCGTTTGGGTTAACTGAGGAACAACTTAGGCAAGAGGAAGCAGATATGCAAGTCCTCCTGGAAATGGAAGCACTTGAAAGAGAAGAGGAAGCTGATCGTTTGGAGCGGCAAGCCAGGGAGGATGAAGAACGTAGGCAAAGGTGGGAGTCTGGTTTTTTTCACACCTTCCGAATCCTCTGAAGATGGTTACCCAGATTCAGATGATAGTTTTTATTAATCGTCCGTTGTTTATGTTAATCGTATGTTGTTTATGTTAATCAATCATTGTTTATGTTAACGTAGTTTTTATTTGACATTTAATGTATTTCTATTTCATGTTTAATGTATTTCTATTTCATGTTTAATGTATTTGTATTTGATACTTTATTTTCAATTTATAAATTGAATTGAATTTGAATTGAATTGATAAATTTTAAATATATCCCGCCTTTTTGTTTAATTTGAATTTGAAATTTTAAAATTTAAATATCCCGCTCGTTATTAATATGTTGTACTGTTACTTTACGTTTGAATTTGAATAATACTCGTACGGTTACTTTTACTTTCAATCTGATTTGTAAAATAGCCTCCAACGGCTAGTTTAACGGCTTTCCACTATCAAAGCCACTTTCACAACACTTCGTTTTCTCACACAACTTCTTATAAAACTCTCTCGCAAGTATCACTAATTTTAACACAAACACTACTGTGGCTAACAAATTAACTAGCAGAGGTGCAAAAGGCTATCCTCACCCGATTACACAATGAACAAGAAAAAGAACTCAAATTGATTAACAATTTGCTAGGTGAGATAACTCGTATTATGCTACAGATGCATAATCGTGCTGATCCAGAGGTCGAAAGGTTGCGTGAGTTGCCTCAAGACCATCCAGCTATCAGGGTTGGTCTAGAAATTAAACTCTTTTAAGAAATGATGAAACAGGGTCGAAAGGTTGCGTGAGTTATTGTTGGGTGTGTTGCTCATGTACAAACATATAATCTCGGCTCATTCGTTAAACATCTCGTATACAACCATATCATCTCGGCTCATTCAATTCGTTAAACATCTCGTGTATAACCATATCATCTCGGCTCATTCGTTAAACATCTCGTATACAACCATATCATCTCGGCTCATTCGTTAAACATCTCGTGTACAACCATATATATCATCTCGGCTCATTCGTTAAACATCTCGTGTATAATCATATCATCTCGGCTCATTCGTTAAACATCTCGTATACAACCATATTATCTCGGCTCATTCGTTAAACATCTCGTATATATACAACCATATCATCTCGGCTCATTCGTTAAACATCTCGTATACAACCATATCATCTCGGCTCATTCGTTAAACATCTTGTGTATAACTAAAGCTCAGTTAATTAAGGGTGAGTGTGTTAAAGCTGACGTGGCATTGTGTTAAAGTTTAAAGCTGAGTTATTGTTGGGAGTGGTTAGAGTATTTTCTTTTGTTTTTTCGGTGGATTTTAGCGTGACTTAATCTTAATACCGCCAATTTTGTCCATATAATATTCAACTACGTACGGATAACTAATACCCGCGGGGAAACCCGAAAAACCGATGGATAATATTAATCGGGTATCCGGTGGGATATGGGGCGGGTACGGGTATATTATAAACGGGTTCGGTTATGGGTATACTAAAACCCGCCCCGAACCCGAACCGTTGCCATCCCTATTTACCGGCTATAGCCGGATTTCACCGCCACCTCATCACCATTAGTTTTTTTTTTTTTTTTTTTTTTTTAAACAAATCTTGCCACGTCAGCTATAGTTAAACCAAACCACAAATTCAATATTCAACCAGCAATTAATCCCTTTACCCGGTCATTTGTAAACACACACAAAAATCAATAAACCCTAATCAACACACACATTCTTATGGTAAACACAAGCACGCAAACAATGAAACCAAATAACAAAAAGGTAATTAGTAATTTGTGTTTTGTAAATGTAATTGGTAAGGGTACAATATGTAGTAATTACGTTTGTACTGTTGATGTGATGGTTGCACAGTATGATACATTATTTGCGATTATTAAGATAGTAAATAAAAAACAAAAATCAAGTTTATGCTTTAATTAACAGGTTCAAAGGGAAAATTTTCAAATAATTCAATTGTTAATTTCAAATTACAACTTGGAGGCAAATTTTTGGATCGAAATTTTTTGAATCACAAACGATTCATATTCTTGGTGTATAGCCTCTTTTCTCTCCTAAAAAAAAGACTGCAAATAAAAAACAAAAATCAAATCTTCTCTCACCATTACTCTCCAAGCTAAGCCATAATCATTTTCTTTTACCCTTTGTTGCTCAAGAGTCATGGAAACTGAACCCATTGTTGATAACCATACTTTGCTTCCTCTTGATCATATTGTACATGATGATAACGCCTTAGAATATGAATCCGAAAAGTCTTCTGATGAAGAAGATATAGATGAGCCTTTAACCAACCAAACACCTGAGATAGTAGCTAAGAGGGGCTCAACCAGGCTAGTAAAGTTTCGCGCGAAGCATGACAAACCTGGTGCAACAAAGCTCAAGGTAACCTTCGATGCACTCGGTAGGGTAACAGGGGAAAACAGAGCAGTGTTTGTGAGTTTTTTAGGAGATGTGGCTCGTGAGCAGATAGGTGTGAAGATTCTACACTGGAAGAAGGTGAATAAAGAAGCAAGAGATAAACTATGGGATGAAATCTTGGTACATATATACTATTTTGTAACCCAATACTACATAAGTTTATGTATGCAGTTACATTATGTGCAACTAATTAACAACATTGTGTTAATCTTTTCAGAAATTTTTTGTTGTTGACGTCCAATACAGAAAATTGATAATGATTAGTCTTGGTAAAATGCTAAGGAATTACAGAAGGAAGCTCAAAGTCAACTACATTTTGCCCAACCTAAATACACCTTCCAAACTGAATGAAGTCCCGGACTTGTATAATACAATAATGAAATCAGAAGACTGGGTCGAGTATGTTAAATACACGACCACCGAAGCATACAAGGTTTTAATTAGTCATCTTTAATTAAGTGTATATGTCATTTTGTTATTTTCAGTTTGCAGCATTACCGCATCTAAACGCCTTATGATTTTGTGTTTTTAGGAGAAATCTGAGAAAGGTAAAATGGCGCGTTCCCAAAATATTTATCAGCATAAAATGGGACGAGGTGGATATGCTTATGTCAAAGAGAAAATGGTAAGATTACACAATGTTTGTTTTACCAATTAAGAGACGATCAGTATGAGAAATGAATCCGTTTACATTGCCCAATTTGCACATTTGCATTAATACCCTCATATTTTCGATTATCTTGGTTTAACTGTACATGTGTAAGCATCCACATATTTTCGTTTATCTTGGTTTAACTTTACATGGGTATGCATTTGATGTTTATTAGATCGAAAATAAAGAGATTGAAGCGGATGAAGAACCCCCCCGTGATGTAATGTGGGTGAAAGGAAGGGTAAACAAAGACGGCGAATACCCAAATGATGATATTAAATCAAAGGGAGATGAACTTGTAAGTTTGACTGCTAATTCTATTATTATGCTTATATAGCAGCAACATTTAACTGTGTACTAGCAGTAGTAGCTTGTGTACTAGCAGTAGTAACAGCATCAAGAAGACTTTTAATCCCAACATTTCCTATATTTTTTGTGCAGAAAGAAGCTGATGACAAGATCAAGGAAGGAACATCGGGTTTTGATGATGGCACTGATGCCATGACATTTGTATTTGGTAAGGAAAAGGGCGGTTATGCCAGGGGAGTGGGAGGTGCAGTAACATACAAAGAGTATTTTGGCCTTCCTCGAAGAAAACAAGAAGCCAATGAAAAAATTGCCTTACTTCAAACTCAACTGGATAATGAGAGACGCGAGCGTGAAGAAAAAGATAAATTGATCAAAAAATTGTCCGCCGAGATGACCGAAAAAGATGTGCAGGTCAATAAATTATCCGGTGAGGTGGAAAACACAAATGTAATGCTTTCTCAAATTCTGCAACAGTTGAATGATAAAGGGATGAATATAACTCTGCCAACTCAACCATCGCCAATAGCCTCAGTTGTAAGCCATTTTTTATGTTGTTAACAATTTCATTTTCTAATGCTAACACCACTGATGCTAATGATACTAGGCATTGAACATAAACTGATGAGTGACTGTATTTCTTAATTTATATTGCAGGTGACTCCAATGGCCATTGACAATATTGCAGGTGACTCCAATGGCACTCAGACAAGTGGTGTTGTAAGTCCTAAAGATGCGGGAATTGAGGAGAAATCCAATGGCCTTGAAACTTCTAAAAAGGTAACGGAAACAATGGTAAGTATAGTAATAAAAGATCGCCCTTTGATTTTTGAATTTTACATACATGATCGACTAATGTACCGTGTTTTATATATACGTATAGGAACCTGCTGCTAAAACTGTCAGGCCTAAGCATAACCTTAAGTCACGACGAAACGGGTCTCCAGATTCCCAATCGCTACAAAATGTGTCGTCTCCAACACAACCACTGCCAACAGTATGTATTTCAACATGTTTCTTGTTACTCTTTTGTTTAAATAATGTAACGTGTTTTATATATACATATAGGAACTTGCTAAAACTGTCGGACCCAATAAGCCAAAGCAAAAGAAGCGACGAAACGGGTCTCCAGATTCCCAATCGCAACAAGATGTGTCTCTAACACAAGCACTGCCAACAGTATGTATTTCAACATGTTTCTTGTTATTCTTTTGTTTAAATAATTTCTGATATATACATGCAATTTTATTTTTTTTTTGTAGACACTTAAGTGCAAATTCTGGCACACAAAGAAATCAAATATCGTTGCTTTTGGTACCGTATACCAGTCTCATGGAAAGCAAATGCTGCATAACCTACCACTCCCAAATGATTGCTACAGAGTGTCAATTGATTCATCGTTAGTTGATGCAGCATGCATACCGGACGTAGCAAATAATGGGTTCAAAACAGTTAAGGAAGTCGAAGGTAGTTTCGTTGCATGGCCAAAGGATCAAGTTATTTTTGAAGAGGTGGTACGTACATGTGTTTTTTCAACCTACATATATAATTATTCATATGTAATTCAATGTTTGATAGAAGCGTCTTTTGTTTACTACAGGTTACACCAACAAACCATGTGACTAAATGTGTACCACAGGCACCAACGAAGAAACAATATATATCTGCTAACGACTTAAGGCAAACTGCTAAGGGGGTGAAGGTTCAAAAGTCTTTAGATATTTGATTAATTAAGTACGACATTACAATTGTATATTTTGTCCAGTTATATACATTAGAGTTTAATTCAATTTGAAATTTCTTGTGTTTTTTAATATTGTTTTATATATAATATATATACACATTCCAGCAGCACTAGCATAGTACTAGCAGCAGTAACTCTGCTTCAGCAGGACTACCTTGGACTACCTTAGTACTGCTAGCAGTAGCAACTCTGCTCCAACATTATTGGTCACTCTTTGTTTAATTCGATGTGTGACTAAATAGTACCAAAGGCCACACAAAATAAAAATTCATGTGACCATTGGAAGAACAATGGTCACGCAAAATACACATTTCTTCACTTTAAACAGCATATGGTCACACTTATTAACAACTTTGGCCACTTTATGCTTAATTGTATGTGACTAAATACCCAAAACAAGCATGCTTTGTGTGACTAAATATTATAAAAGGCCACACAAACATAAAATTCAAGTGGCCATTGGATGATCAATAGTCACACAAAATACAAATTTCTTCACTTTAAACAGCATATGGTCACACTTATCAACACTTTTGGCCACTTAATGCTTAATTGTATGTGACTAAATAACCAAAACAAACATGCTTTGTGTGACTAAATATTACAAAAGGCCACACAAACATAAAATTCATGTGGCCATTGGATGATCAATAGTCACACAAAATACACATTTCTTCACTTAAAACAACATATGGTCACACTTATTAACACTTTTGGCCACTTTATGCTTAATTGTATGTGACTAAATACCCAAAACAAACATGCTTTGTGTGACTAAATATTACAAAAGGCCACACAAACTAAGAATTCATGTGACCATTGGATGATCAATAGTCACACAAAATACACATTTCTTCACTTAAAACAGCATATGGTCACACTTATTAACACTTTTGGCCACTTTATGCTTAATTGTATGTGACTAAATACCCAAAACAAACATGCTTTGTGTGACTAAATATTACAAAAGGCCACACAAACTAAGAATTCATGTGACCATTGGATGATCAATAGTCACACAAAATACACATTTCTTCACTTAAAACAGCATATGGTCACACTTATTAACACTTTTGGCCACTTTATGCTTAATTGTATGTGACTAAATACCCAAAACAAACATGCTTTGTGTGACTAAATATTACAAAAGGCCACACAAACTAAGAATTCATGTGACCATTGGATGATCAATAGTCACACAAAATACACATTTCTTCACTTAAAACAGCATATGGTCACACTTATTAACACTTTTGGCCACTTTATGCTTAATTGTATGTGACTAAATACCCAAAGCAAACATGCTTTGTGTGACTAAATATTACAAAAGGCCACACAAACTAAGAATTCATGTGACCATTGGATGATAAATAGTACACATTTCTTCACTTTAAACAGCATATGGTCACACTTATTAACACTTTTGGCCACTGTTTTTTAAATTGTATGTGACTAACTCGAAAAAAACAACACACGATGTGTGACTAAATCATCACAAACGTCACATTTATTATATTTTCGTGTGGCCATAGGATGGGAAATAGTCACACATACTGATGAATCCAACAAAACTTGTGCCTAATTAGTCACACATATTCGGGTTTTGGTCACTCTTTTTCGATGAAAACGGCCACAAAATAAACAATGTGACCATATGATACCTACGGTGGCGCGACTTTTTGTCACACACACCCAAAAAAACGTGTGTGACTATATGCATATAGTCACGCATTTCCAGTGTGACGATAGGCAGAATCTGTACCAGTGGTTGGTGCATGTGCTAGACATCAGGTTACACCATTGACTTCTAACCTAAATGCAGTGAAGAGAATCTTCAAGTATTTGAGAGGACAGCCAAAGATGGGACTTTGGTATCCCAAAGACTCTCCTTTTGTGTTGGAAGCCTATAGTGACAGTGATTATGCTGGGGCTAACTTTGATAGGAAGTCTACTACAGGAGGTTGTCAGTTTCAGGGTAGGAGGTTGGTTTCTTGGCAGTGCAAGAAGCAGACTATAGTGGCTACATCTTCTACTGAGGCAGAGTATGTTGCTGCTGCTAGTTACTGTGGACAGGTACTTTGGATGCAAAATCAGCTGTTGGATTATGGGTTCAACTATATGAACACTAAGATTTTTATTGATAATCAAAGTACTATGTGTATTGTTAAGAATCCTGTTTATCATCAAAGGACAAAGCATATTGAGATTCGACACCATTTCATAAGAGATGCTTATGAGAAGCATCTTATTCAGGAGGTTAAGATTCACACAGATGATAATGTTGCTGATCTGCTGACCAAGGCTTTTGATGGACCAAGGTTTAAACATTTGGTGGTCCATATTGGGATGGTAAATCCCTAGATACTAAGCTTAAGGGGAGGATTGCAGATTAAGGGGAGGATGAAACTCAAGGGGAGGATTGTTCTTGTTGTTGTTGTATATTTTTCTATCTTTCTTTCTTTTGGTTTCTTTTCTTATTTTCTTTCTTTTCTTTTGGTGTGTTTCTGATTTGTTTTTCTTAGTTAAAAAAAAAAAAAAAAAAAAAAAAAAAAAAAAAAAAAAAAAAATCTTGTATATTGTGTGCTAATAAGTTGGTTTTGAGCAACACCTTGCAGGTACAGTGTTGGTGTTTACACCTTCACAACAAATGGTGCTCAACTCACCATGTCTTGCAGACAAGAAAGAGTTGACTCACCATGAGGGTACGGCTCTGGTGTGATTATCAAATCCGTTGATAGCTGTAATAGCTTGCTCAAAGCTATAGGGTACTTCAACTCACCCATGGTTTATTCCTGAGAGTTGAAAATGGTTCTCAATTCACCATGGATGTAACCCTTTATGGGATCCAAAGGATTGGCTAGTCCACAAAAGTATGGTTTGTGGTAAAGACAATTGGTATCCATATTTGGTATTCAATTCACCAAGGTTCAGTTGAAACCAAAGAATTGACTAGTCCTGAGCAAACGGCTATAGGTAAAGATAAGTCAAATCCGTTTATAGTTGCTGATTTGCTAATAAATCAGATGGTTATCAATGTACCATGGTCTAACACACCTAAACATTGGCTACTCCAGTAGTGATGGCTATTGGTAAAGAGACATCAAATCCATTAATTTTCAATGATTCACCTCTCACAGGAGTTAACACACCTGGATGTGATGAGAATAGTATGAAACTTAAGTGATTTGATGTACATATTGTCATAAGTAGCAGCCAAGTTCAAGTGAATGTCATGGTGACCAGTATACATGTTTTGAAGAAGATTTCCTATTCCTGCTGAACTATTGAAGTTGTTGCTGGATGCTATAGAAGTTGGAATCTTGCAAGTTATGGATGTTGCTGCTGGTTACTACTTATTGCTGCTGCTAAGTCGCAGTCCTCAAGCCTGAGAAGTTCAAAGCTTTATCACATTGGAATCTTGCAGGTTAACCTAGTCAACCTCAAGATTAGGGGAGGATTGTTAGGATCTCTGGGAAATAAGAGTTTCATTGTTGTTGCCGATAGTGTTAAGCTGGTTCTTGCCGATAGCTTTGGTTCCTGCTGCAAGCTCATTGCTGCCGACAGTGTTATCTCGTTCCTACTGATAGTGTTGTTGCTGCGGATAGTATTGTTAGTTATCCGTATATTTAGAATGTTTGTTAAGATTTATTTTTAGAAGAGATCTCGTTTATCTCTTCACACGTTTTCTTGTAGAACGGGTGATGAACTCAAATAAGTACATTTTATTACTATCATTTATCCTATTAATTTGACTTGTTTTACTATATTATGTATGAGGATTGATACTTAATTGTTTACTTTTGTAATTCTCAGGTAAAAACAAGCATTTGGTGAAACTTAGCGATTATGGACTAATAATGGAGCAAAACGTACATAAAGTGGAAGTCTACTGACATGGACAAGATCAAGTCAATTCTGCTCCAGATGCGCCGCATCTCACTATCAACATGCGCCGCATCTCTATCAAGATATCACCAGATACGATCCAAGATACAAGAGGACATGCGCCGCATCTAATAAAGAGTTACGCCGCATCTTCTGGCGGTGTACGAATATTCCTGAATATTATAATCTTGGACCCCACGCGAAGTTAAGTACATGCGCCGCATCTACTTAAGTAGATGCGCCGCATCTTTCCTCAGACACAAACTATAAATACCCCGTAGACCAGACGCATTAAAGAGATTCGGAAGTTCGAAAACCTAAAGACCGAACAGAAGAGAAGGACGAATTCAGTCAAGAGGCAGCACAAGACACACCCAAATCGAAGATACAAGAGCTGTAAGAAGGTGCTGCATGTATTTAATTCATTAAGTAGTTTTGTTTTATTGTTTTAGCAAACTTTAATTCATCAGGATTGGTGGCTTGTGTAATGTGACAACGGAAAGATTGCACTCCCTTTAATACTTGCTTTCCCATCAATTAAAGTTTATATGTTGATGTCTTTGGTTACTACTTATTAGTGCATTGACCACCTCTGTGTTTATTAGTGGCTTGCGGGCACCCGACTGCGGGACAAGGTGTGGCTCCCACGGTTGTTTCTAAATTGATCACTTAGGAATAACTTTTAGACATAAGTCGTCATTAAGGGTTTACTCGCCGATAAGAATAGGACCAACGAGAAAGGGTTAATTACATACACTTCATATAAAGCTATCAATAAAACAAGTGACAAACTACTTAATCATAAGGACAGCCCTCTTATTGTCTCTAGTATCTATCTGTGTACGTGTGTGCTACTTGCTGATTCGTGCCTATTTGTTTATTTTATTATTTAATTGCAAACAAAACTGTGCCAGTCTCTCAGGCTGAAACCCCCTTGCGTTAGGATATTAAAATACTGATTAGATTAACGAGATTATACGTTCCACTCTTAGTGATCGACACTCTACTTACCATTATCTTCATACTGACCGGGTACACTGCTCGTTAAGTGTGTGTGTTATTGATAAGTCGGCTAAATATAAATTTAAAACTTGAGTAGGCATTAAAACTGCTAAACCGCAACGACACATCACGCGCATCAAGTTTTTGGCGCCGCTGCCGGGGAGTGAATTGTTATTTTCTGTTAATTTGATTAGTATTTTAATTAGGTTTTTCTTTTTATTAGATTAATTGCATCATTGTACTATTTTGCATATTTGTTGTATTGTGTGTTATTTGTTTGCTTTTGTTTTTATTTTTGTGTGTTTTATTTTTGTTTCGTGTGTTTTATTTTTTGTTTTTATTTTTCGTATTTTTCTGTTCTGCTATCGTTGTACTGTGCTAAATCAAACGATACGGCGCATCTGATATCTCAGATACGGCGTATTGCGTTTAATTTTTTTTAATACAACGCGTTTAATTAATTCGATACGACGCATCTTTTCCCCAAGATACGGCGTATCTGTTTTTAACAAGAAAATTTTTCTAAGCGATAAAGTAATACGACGCATCTGCTTTTGTAGATACGGCGTATCTGTTTTGATAAAAATTTTTTCTAAACGTTAACGCCATACGACGCATCTGCTTTCGCAGATACGGCGTATCTATTATTTTAATTAAAAACAGTTTGCGAATTATTAAACAAATACGGCGTATCGATTTCCGTCGATACGGCGCATCTTACTGAATCAAAAATCTTTTATTTTTAAACGTAACGAAAATACGGCGCATTAACTTTCGTTAATACGACGCATTTAATTTTAATTAGATAAATTGATTTTTGATTGATTAATTCGATACGGCGCATTCATAAATTCTAAGCGGCGTATCTATTTTCTGAATAAAGTCTGATTTAATTTTAACGATCATAAGATACGGCGTATCCAACTCTTTGGATACGGCGCATCGTCTGCAGATATCAGCAACTTTTATTTTTCTAATTTCCGAAC
Organism: Artemisia tridentata subsp. tridentata; assembly: GCA_021014915.2. NCBI lineage: Eukaryota > Viridiplantae > Streptophyta > Magnoliopsida > Asterales > Asteraceae > Artemisia > Artemisia tridentata. Next base: position 309,526,062 of record CP139505.1, on the reverse strand, counting down.
GGAAAATACTCCGACTTACCCTTATACCTGGAAACTTTTACTTTGAAATCTTCTTGTCCTTAATTTTCAGGAACGATGTTCGATATTTTCCCAAACTGGTTCGGAAAGGCCCAAAGAAACCTCACTATGGAAGAGTTTGCACTACTAATCGCTGAGGCCAATGAAAAAGAACATCATGAAGCAAGAAACTTTATCACTGAATTCAAAGGCAGTCATGAGCTGTTACTAAAGGAACAAAACAATATGATCAATGGGTTGGCAATTGAAGTGCACCAATTGTCAACGGTGCTTAACAAGGTTCTTTTGGTAAGGCACGATCTGAAAGGAATTACAACTAGAGGCGGAAAGTCAACCTTTCAAATCGGAGAGACGCCCGAGGATGACAGTACAAACAAAACTTCCCCTGAATCTTTATCACCTGAGCAAGAGCAACCTAAAGAGACTGATCCAGAACCTGTGACTAGAAAAGAACCTTCTGTTGAACCTAAACGATCAACACCACCTTTCCCACACAGGGCAAGGATAGAGAAAGAAGATGCCTATCAAAAGAAATTCCTGGAGAATCTCAAGCAGCTGCAGCTTAGTATACCATTTATGGAAGCCCTAGTGCAAATGCCAAAATATGCTAAATATCTGAAGAGCTTGCTTACAAACAAGTCTAAACTCGAAGAGGCTTGCACCATAACAATGGGGAAAAGAAGCTCAGTGGCGTTGCTCAACAACCTTCCATCAAAAGAAAAAGATCCAGGGAGTTTCACTATTCCTTGTCAGATTAAAATTTTGCATATTGAAAATGCTTTAGCCGACCTAGGAGCTAGTATAAGTCTTATGCCCTCTTCTATGTATGATAAATTAGGTCTTGGTGAACCAAAACCTACTAGGATGTGCTTAGAACTAGCTGATAGGTCCATACAATACCCATTAGGAATAGCGGAAAATATATTAATAAAAGTTGATAAATTTGAATTACCTATCGACTTCGTTATCCTTGATATGCCTGAAAATTCTAGAACTCCTATAATATTAGGAAGACCATTTTTGGCCACTGCTAGGGCCATGATTGATGTTTTTAATAAAAAAATAACTCTTACCATAGGAAAAGATGAGGTTGAGTTTAACATGGAACAATCTATGAGTAAAGATAATTCCGATGATGATGAATGCTATAACATCGATGTTTCTGATGACACGATTAATCAATTTACTCAGAGATTGTTAAAAAATAATTTGCTTGATTCTTTTCTGCTTAAAAATTTAGAAAACACTATTGCTATAGAAGATCAAGTTGATGAGAATACTATTGATTATAATTTTGCTGCTGATTCTGCTGTATATAACGCGATGCGGCGCATCGAAAACCTCGATGCGGCGCATCTATCCGATGACAGCAGCGATATAATTAAAGAACAGGTTTATTCCGCTAGTGCTACTGAGATTGATAATGTTAAGCTTGTGCTTAAGGATCTTCCTTCTACTTTAGAATATGCTTATTTAAACGGAAATACTAATTCACCCGTTATTATTGCATCTGACTTAACGCCAAAAGAAAAAGAGTCTCTTTTGCAGGTATTATATAAACGAAGAGGAGCATTAGCGTGGAGTATGTCTGATATTAAGGGAATTAGCCCGTCATTTTGTACACATAAAATCCTTATGGAGGATGAATTCAAACCAACTATCCAACCTCAAAGGCGTTTGAATCCAAAAGTCCAAGATGTGGTGAAAAATGAAATCGTAAAGTTACTTGACTCCGGACTTATCTACCCAATTTCCGACAGCTCGTGGGTCAGTCCTATCCACGTTGTACCGAAAAAAGGAGGAATGACAGTAGTACTCAATGACGACAATGAGCTAATCCCTTCAAGAACCGTTACCGGATGGAGAGTTTGCATTGACTACCGCAAACTCAATGATGCTACGCGAAAAGATCACTTCCCTCTTCCATTTATTGATCAAATGTTAGAAAGACTATCAGGATATGATTATTATTGTTTTTTGGATGGTTTTTCAGGTTTCTTCCAAATACCCATTGCCCCCGAGGATCAAGAGAAGACGACTTTCACCTGCCCTTATGGAACCTTCGCCTATAGGAGAATGCCGTTCGGACTATGCAACGCCCCTGCTACTTTCCAACGTTGTATGACGGCTATCTTCCATGATATGGTAGAAGACTTTATGGAAGTCTTCATGGACGACTTCTCGGTGTTCGGTAACTCATTTAGTGATTGTCTCTTTAAACTTGATAAAATGCTTGCTAGGTGTGAAGAAACTAACCTTGTTCTTAATTGGGAAAAATGTCATTTTATGGTTAGAGAGGGAATTGTATTAGGACATAAGATTTCTGGGAAAGGTATAGAAGTCGATAAAGCTAAAATTGATGTAATTGCCAAACTACCTTACCCCACTAATGTAAAAGGTGTTAGAAGTTTTTTAGGGCATGCTGGATTTTATCGTAGGTTCATAAAAGATTTTTCAAAAATATCTAGGCCTATGACCCAATTATTGCTAAAAGATGCGAAGTTTGATTTTTCTGACGATTGCAAAAAGGCATTTAATATACTTAAAGAAAAACTAACTTCCGCACCTATTATAATTTCGCCGGATTGGAATTTGCCTTTTGAATTAATGTGTGATGCTAGTGATTATGCTGTTGGAGCTGTACTTGGCCAAAAGATAGATAAGAAATTTAAGCCAATTTACTATGCTAGCAAAACTTTAAATAATGCCCAAGAACATTACACCACCACGGAAAAAGAACTTTTAGCAGTAGTTTTTGCATTCGATAAATTTAGATCATATCTTATATTGTCAAAAACTATGGTTTACACTGACCATTCTGCTTTGAAGTATTTGTTCAATAAACAGGATGCCAAGCCTAGGCTTATTAGGTGGGTTTTATTGCTCCAAGGATTCGATATTGAAATTAAAGATAAAAAGGGTGCCGAGAATCTAGCTGCTGACCACTTATCTAGACTTGAAAATCCTGATATGGAGGTGCTTGACGAAAGGGAAATAGCTGATGACTTTCCTGATGAACACCTTATGATGGTAGGAATTAAGAGTAATAATAATGGACCATGGTATGCCGACTTTATAAACTTTATTGTTGCAAATGAAATTCCAAAAGGGCTAACATCCGACGAGAAAAGGAGGTTTATAACTCGCTCTAGCGAGTATATTTGGGATGAACCTTATGCCTTTAAATTATGTCCTGACAATATTATACGAAGATGCGTAGATGGTGATGACATTCCAGCAATATTGGCACATTGCCATTCAGGGCCAACAGGGGGACATCACGGTGCAGTCGTCACAAAAAGAAAAATCCTTGACGCGGGATTTTATTGGCCCACTATGTTGGAGGATGCGAAAGATTATATAAAAGGATGTGATGCGTGTCAACGATCCGGAAATATTACATCAAGAAACGAAATGCCGCAAAACTATATCCAGGTATGTGAAGTTTTCGACATATGGGGATTAGACTTCATGGGACCGTTTCCTGAATCTAAAGGTAATAAATATATTTTGGTTGCTGTTGATTACGTATCAAAATGGGTCGAAGCACAAGCATCTCCAACAAACGACAGCAAGGTAGTTCTTAAATTTTTACAAGGTTTGTTCTCTAGGTTTGGAATTCCTAAGGCATTGATTAGTGATAGGGGAACACACTTTTGTAATCACCATCTTGGAAGAGCCTTGCAAAAATATGGAGTGTATCATAGGGTTTCCACCGCATACCATCCTCAATCAAATGGTCAAACTGAAGTAACCAATAGAGCTATAAAACGAATTCTTGAAAAAACGACTGGTTATAATCCTAAAGGATGGTCTGACAAGTTGAATGATGCTTTATGGGCATTCCGTACAGCCTATAAGACACCAACGGGATGCACTCCATTCCGTCTTGTATACGGAAAAGCATGCCACCTGCCGGTCGAAATTGAACAAAGTGCATATTGGGCTTTAACGAATTGTAATATGGATATGGAAGCTGCAACGAAGAACCGTTTCATGGAGCTTAATGAACTCTATGAACTAAGAGATGAGGCCTACAAAAATACTAAAATCTACAAAGAAAGAACTAAAAGATGGCATGACTCGAGGTTACGTGGAGATAAAACGTTTGCTATCGGAGAAAAAGTGCTACTATTTAATTCTAGATTAAAGATGTATCCTGGTAAACTTAAATCAAGATGGACGGGTCCGTTCGTTGTCAAGAAAGTATATCCATACGGAACCATTGAAATATGCGATAAAAATGGTTATATATTCAAAGTAAACGGGCAACGTGTAAAGAAATACTTTGATAATAAAATTGAGGATAATGAGAGCGAGGTGGTGGAGTTTGAGCCCGACGTAATAGAGTAAAGAGCTGAACGTGAGTCTAACTTGAAGACTCTGGAATAAAGACAAGTGCTTACCGGGAGACAACCCGGATTTATCATTTATCATTCTGTTTTCTGTGTCGAGTCAGTCCAGGCCGCACGAAGATACGGCGCATCTCAATCCTGAGATGCGACGCATCCTCTGCAATGGTCATATCTTATTTTATTTTTCTGCATTTTTTATTTTTCGACTTTAAAACTATTTATCAGTTTATTTTAATGCGGCGCATCCCTGGTTAAGGATGCGGCGCATCTTTATTCTGATCCGTATTAATTCCAGGCTCGATACGGCGTATCTTCTTCAATAAGATACGGCGCATCGACTGACCTGATGATTTTCAGTTTTAATTTTTAAGTTTTATTTTTTCCTAACTACTAATGTATTATGCAAGTTGAACCTTTCTTATCTTAGGTGTGTTTTAAAGTGTTGGTGGTATTATAGTTTTCTGGATTTCCTGTGGATAAATCAAGTATGAAGCTTTAACGTTCTAATCCACAAGAAAGATGATTTTTGCTCATATACTAATGGAGGATCATACCGAGCAAATCTCAGGGGAGTTTTTTCCGTTCTAATTCTTTAATTTCCAGTTTTTAACCTTTTATACAAACAACGAGGACGTTGTTTAACTTAAGTGGGGGATAGGAGAATTAGAACACTTAACAATTACTTGTCCTAAACTTTTTCAAAAATTATGCTTAAAATGTGCTTAATATATCAAACTTAAAAAAAATTTTAGCATGTTTTTGTTTAAGATCTAAGTTGCATAACTGCACACATGACGTTATTTTCAAAAATTGTGATTTTTACAAAATTCACAAATCTATGAGTGTGCCGGTGACTTGTAAACTTTAGAACTTGGCTTGTATACTATTCGAGACCACCATAATGAGTATTATTTATATAATTGGAATGACTTGTCTAACTTGGTAAAATTCTAGGATTACACCAAATAGCCTTTATATGTTATGTGTTATTAACTAGCTACACTGGTTAGTTAACCCCCGTATAAACCCTTTTGTTACTCTCATTTTAAGAGTAAGATACCCCTAGAAAAACCCTCAGAGCCATTCCTTTCGTTTCTTACACCTATGTTTAAAATGTTTCGTTACACCTTAAACCTTAGCCTACCCTATAGATTAGAATCCGTGGTTGGTTAATTGCTATAGGCAGAGTGTGTTTCCTTACATTACCTGTGTTCGCGTGCGTAATTCATTATATATGGTTAGGTCGGGAAATTGCACAATGCAAATTGGAGTGAAAGTAAATATTGTATATCTTTTGAGTTTATTTTTCGTGTGTTTACTACTTTCACTATTAGCGTTATTTCTGAAAGTATGAAAAGTATGAATAAAAATTATCCGGAAAGAAAGTTATAGTGATGTGGTGAAATTTTACACATCTATGTTTATGTTTCAAGCAATTAAAAAAAAAAAAAAAAAAAAAAAAAAAAAAAAAAAAAAAAAAAAAAATCGAAAAAAAATAAGAAAAGAAAAAGAAAGAAAGAAAGAGTTGGATGTTTATTTTAAGCCAACGATGTAGAGTTATGTAAGTGGTCGATATCACCACTATTTGTTGTATTATATCTATGGATTGAATGGGAATTGGCAGTTATGGGAATGCCAATTAAGGATTATTCTTTGATTAAGATTTTGTTGAGTATAATTCGTGTCTACCTAAAGCGTGTGTTTCAAGTGTTAAAGCGTGAGTTATTCAATGATATGAGTCTTATTCATGGGATGGTTGGGATAGTGATTAACCACACTTAGGATTTTAATTTATTTGTTTTGTTTATTTTTTTATTTTTACACCAATTTATATCCCAAAAATTATCCATACCCTTTATTATTCTTTATCCAACCAAACCTTTGATTTATTGAGATTAGGGATTTGAGCAATCTTAAGTATCGTAGTCGTGGATTCGGCTATGTATTTATGATTTTGTCGCCCTTTTTGATATATTATTATTGGTGAAGTTTGGACCTATCTTTAGCCTATTCGAGTTAAGGATTTGAGCAATTGCAAGTATCGTGTTCGTGGATTCGATCATGTATTTGTGATTTTGTCGCCTTTTCTGGAATTTGAGATCGATAGAAAAGAGAATAATTAACCCTTAAGCCTAAAAACCCTTTTTACCGCTTTAGACTTGTTATTCCTTAGCTTTAGTGGTGGAGATGTGTATACTTGCCAAGCTTATGATAGAATATTCGTCGCGACTGGACAGTTAAACGATTAGATTTGCTTTTATCGACTTATTTTATTTTACTTCTAATTCGTTAAGTGTTTAGTTGTGTGATTATGAAATAAACGAATACATGCTTAAATATAAAAATAAATCCTAACATCTTTTAGGATACATTTTTCATAAATGAAATTCTAAGGTTTACTTGGGGACAAGTAAAGTTCAAGTGGGGGGATATTTGATGAACTCAAATAAGTACATTTTATTACTATCATTTATCCTATTAATTTGACTTGTTTTACTATATTATGTATGAGGATTGATACTTAATTGTTTACTTTTGTAATTCTCAGGTAAAAACAAGCATTTGGTGAAACTTAGCGATTATGGACTAATAATGGAGCAAAACGTACATAAAGTGGAAGTCTACTGACATGGACAAGATCAAGTCAATTCTGCTCCAGATGCGCCGCATCTCACTATCAACATGCGCCGCATCTCTATCAAGATATCACCAGATACGATCCAAGATACAAGAGGACATGCGCCGCATCTAATAAAGAGTTACGCCGCATCTTCTGGCGGTGTACGAATATTCCTGAATATTATAATCTTGGACCCCACGCGAAGTTAAGTACATGCGCCGCATCTACTTAAGTAGATGCGCCGCATCTTTCCTCAGACACAAACTATAAATACCCCGTAGACCAGACGCATTAAAGAGATTCGGAAGTTCGAAAACCTAAAGACCGAACAGAAGAGAAGGACGAATTCAGTCAAGAGGCAGCACAAGACACACCCAAATCGAAGATACAAGAGCTGTAAGAAGGTGCTGCATGTATTTAATTCATTAAGTAGTTTTGTTTTATTGTTTTAGCAAACTTTAATTCATCAGGATTGGTGGCTTGTGTAATGTGACAACGGAAAGATTGCACTCCCTTTAATACTTGCTTTCCCATCAATTAAAGTTTATATGTTGATGTCTTTGGTTACTACTTATTAGTGCATTGACCACCTCTGTGTTTATTAGTGGCTTGCGGGCACCCGACTGCGGGACAAGGTGTGGCTCCCACGGTTGTTTCTAAATTGATCACTTAGGAATAACTTTTAGACATAAGTCGTCATTAAGGGTTTACTCGCCGATAAGAATAGGACCAACGAGAAAGGGTTAATTACATACACTTCATATAAAGCTATCAATAAAACAAGTGACAAACTACTTAATCATAAGGACAGCCCTCTTATTGTCTCTAGTATCTATCTGTGTACGTGTGTGCTACTTGCTGATTCGTGCCTATTTGTTTATTTTATTATTTAATTGCAAACAAAACTGTGCCAGTCTCTCAGGCTGAAACCCCCTTGCGTTAGGATATTAAAATACTGATTAGATTAACGAGATTATACGTTCCACTCTTAGTGATCGACACTCTACTTACCATTATCTTCATACTGACCGGGTACACTGCTCGTTAAGTGTGTGTGTTATTGATAAGTCGGCTAAATATAAATTTAAAACTTGAGTAGGCATTAAAACTGCTAAACCGCAACGACACATCACGCGCATCAACGGGTTAGGGTTAGGTCATCTTGTTAGTATAAAAGATAAACCCGTCTATGAGTTTATGTACGCCTTTAACGTTTTCAATATTCAATACACAATTCTTAGTTCATAGTTTGATCCATAGAGGATCATTGTCGTTTAGAGTTTTCTTCTTTATTATACTTGCTGTTTAGTTTCCGCATAAACGCTTGTATAGCATACAGAGGTTCTCGTTTGAGTTCATCATATACCAAGCTCAATCAAGCTCGAAGTACTCGATCCTACAGACCCATTTGAAATAATATACAATTTGAATCAACCAAATGTGTCAAAGAGCCAACAATATACAATTGTCAGTGATATTATTAGCAGGAATAAGAAAAGATAGGAGAAACAAACAATGCCAATGCCGTAATTCATTCCAGCTAATATGGTATATAAAGCATGCTATAAGATGAAATGCTATAATTTTTGCGTGACATCCAAAATCTGTAATAATAATTTGGTACATTTGGACTGAGTACCACCTTAGTCGTATTTCAGTGACTTATTTGCTGTTTGTGGGTACATTTTGACCTATTTTTATGTTGCAGACATATAAGACACATGGGAGCACTGAAGCACAAGAAATACGGTTTGATTTTGAAAGCCATTCACAAATTGACAAAGGTGAAGCAAAACTACGGTACGTTGACTTGATTTTTTGAAAGTCCCCAAGAGACCCACTTTGAAATTACAATGTTCTTTCATTTTTCTGATGGTTAGTGGCAGAGAGTATAGATTTTTACTGAGGTAGTAAACTGATGTTATTAGGGACTAAAGTAGTTTTTTATGGTATTATTTATAGTAAATTTTATTAAAGAGGCCTTACTATGCATATAGCACCAATATGAAATATGATTGCGAAAACTTGCATTAAAAAACAATCTACTTTTTTTTGGAAAAAACAATCTACTTTTTTTGGAAAAAAACAATTGAGGAGTGTATTCATCCGAGTATAATTTGAGCGACTCTTAAACCATTAGACCAATTTCCCCTTTTAGCCGATTTTGTAAGTTTCCTACTAACCCGTTGCCATTAGAAGATTCCTTAAAGTTGGCCTGTTTTCATATGAATAAGTTGAAATAAACCTGCTCAAAGTTGTGGAAATGCTTCATATACCAAGTCTTTTTTTTTCTTCAAATAATTTCGAATCCTTAACTTTTTGTTATATTTTTTTGAATGCACCAGGTTCATAACAGGTATGAGGGACCATCTGTAAATTCTTCCCCATAAGATTAAGAGGAGTTAGGAGTGAACAATTGGATTGTTTATTGGTTGTATTTTTATATATATCTGGAAAAGTAGTAGTAACTTATAATCTATCAAGCATAAAGTGGAGATTGAATCCAAATTGTGTGAAATAATGTTTGAAAATAATGTTTGAATTGTTTATGATATTTGTGTGCTGAAATTATTGACTTAAAGATAGATCGTAAATAAGACGCAATGTCTCTGTAATTTTGGACTTAAAGATAGATTATTATTACAAGTACGGTTAACCATGATATAGTTTAGATTGCTATTTAAACATATTGAATGTAATATTATAACTATGCCCTTTGTAATAAGCACATAAGATGTAAACATAAGTCAGTAGTATTGAACAAATTCATTTCAGCAATTATGGCATATTAGCCTTTTTTTCGCAGGCTATTGGTGCATCAATAAAAAAGAAAATCACTTCAAATATAAGTTTTATTTGGAAACGGTTATGATGATAATGTGGTTTTTTGGAAAAGTTCATAAATTGTACCATAGTTATTTATGTTGATGATGATTACAACCATTTTAAGTGGAATAGAAACAAATATATGATATTGGAGGTGTAGATTGCAGAGGGTATGACACAAGGAGAAGCAATGTTTTAGTGAACATTAAAATTGTGAGGTTTGATTACTTGATTGTAACATATGAGTGTTTGACTTAATACAGTGTTAAACAATGTAGAAAGGGTATACCAAGAATCATTTGTTTTACATGATTATGTTAAGTCATATCATAACATGCTTTCAGGTTCTTCGGAACGATCGATCAATTAACACATACTAAAAAAGATAGTTGAAAACCTAAACTGAATAATTGTTATACTTGCACTATGAAGTCTTGATATATTGTTTATTTTTTATGGTATAGGTTTTGTTATTTATTTGTATCATAATGTATCATTAATATTATAACACAAATAGCTTATGAAAGAATATGAAACATAGGAGGATATATGTTAACTAATAAGTCTTGATATAGTGTTTGTTTTTTATGGTACAGGTTTTGTTATTTATTTGTATCATAATGTATCGTTAATATTATAACACAAATAGCTTAGGAAAGAATATGAAACATAGGGGGATATATGTTAACTAATAAGTCTTGATATATTGTTTATTTTTTATGGTACATGTTTTTTATTTATGTGTATCATAATGTAGCATTAATATTACGGGAAATGCTATACCCACAAAAAAAAATAAAAAAAATTCACAAAGTCATTCACAAAATGAGTTGTCACTCACTGATTGGCTTAATCAAAGAGAAGAGAGATAAACTATAGAAAAATACACCAGTCAAGGAGTGACAAGTTATTTTGTGAATGGTTTTGTGGATTTCTTTTTGTAGATCTAACATTTCTCTAATATTACATACCAAAAGAAATTAAATGCCTTTTATAGTGAGTCAAAAATTTATTTGTATCATAATATAGCATTAATATTTTTTATTCATACATCTAACATATTCTTTATTCACATAATATCACAAATCGATCTCTTATATAAACACTATTCAACGGTCTTAAATTTACTCCCGTGAATTTCACGGGTTAATAACCTAGTAGAGTTGTATACATTAGTTCATGCAAATATATGATTAGTAAATCTATATATGACATTGCTTAACAAAATATGAATCACGGTATTCAAAAGCTACACATTTTTCATACCTTATAAACCATTTGAAATTTTTCTTACTTTAACATGTATGATTCTTTCCAATCAAATTTAAGCATTTGGGTTATGATTATCACATTAATAGCTTGTTTGTTTTGTATCTTGTGATATATTAATTGTATTTTTAAATGACAAGTATTTTAAAAGTAACATTAATTATAGGTGTTGAATCTTTAACTTTATTATTTGTATTGTTTAAATTGTTATTTTTGTGTTTGAATGATTTGTACAGAGATCGAGAGAATTGCCATAAAAGATCTCTCAAGACCGATTCTCTCTATCTCTTTAGCCCCACTGCCAAATGAATGTGTTCTTCCTATGGCCATTTCCAGGCCTTTTGGTGAATTTGACCTGAAATTTTGAAGACGTATGGGCCTTTTCCATCATTAATTGAGTCGTCTATTTCTGCACCAAATGATGTCATACTAAACATTTGATTATATGCTCGAATGTTATCCAGAAAGTGCTTGTCTTTGAATAGTTGTTTGAAATACATTGGTGGCTCTAACTCCTTTTCAAGATAGACTTTCCCACCTGCGCAACATCTGTTGTATTTCACCTTATTTAATTGATCATGCCTTCTTAACCTTTCTGGATACCAGAATGCTGCATTGCAATGCTCGCATGCATAATCACAATCTCCAATGTCAATGTATAAATGAGAAACATATGCAATTGAAAATTTTAAAATACAAATTAAACATGTTTTTTTTTGTAAAATAATAATAATAAAAAAAAATAAAAAATAAAAAATAAAAATAACGTTCAATTTTATCATTGTTTTCTTACTTTATTTATATATTTATTTATTTGTTTACTTATTTTACTTACCTTGATTATGTGGTGTACTTGTATTGTTGCATATGAATGAAGAATTATGCGTGGAATCCATAGTAGTGGGTTCAAATGATGATGCCTTGCCTTTCCTATCAAAACAACCTGGAATTAATGTTTTGTGAATGTCAGTGTATAAATAAGGAACATTTGCAATTTCGATATTTTTATGCTTGCTTACCTTGATTATATAGTGTAGTTGAACTGCTGCATACATGGTCATTGATTGAATCATTTTGTATCTGTTGGTTTTGAACAGGATCGGCTGAAGATGTCTCTCTAATTCCATCAATTTGTTGAATGTAGTTGGGATACATGCAGGTAGTTTTTATGTGAATACCTACAATGGTTTAATCAATTAATGGTAACTATCATAAACGTTTATATAAAAAATGTAATACATAAGAATGTAAGAAACTATTGAAATTACCTTTATGTCTTTTGTCACTGTGAACGTCATTTTTGCACATTCTTGGTATTGTATGCTTTTGTTGATCATATCTAGCATCATCATTTTGGCAAATGACATTTCCATTTGTTGTATCTGCACAAAATATGAACACATTTATCAAATGTATAATTGACATGTATAATAATAAACTGTTTAAAGAGATTACCTTTAAGCTTCTTTTGATTGTGAGCATAAGTTCCAGATAATGCAGAACCTTTACGTTTTTTCTCCCCATTTTTCACAGTACAGTTGTAATCATTCACTGTTGATATTGGATGGTGGCAAAATTGTTGGTGTTCAGACACTGTGGATGAACGCAATCTTTCTTCATCTACTTGTAAAGCAGCATTATTCTCATTGAAGCATAGTACATGAAATGGAGTTGTTGTATTGAAATCATGTTGTCGGATACTGTAAACTGAAGAATTTGATGGTATGACTTCATTCGTTATATCTGCATAAGGTATTAACACATTTACGTATACTATAATTCATATGTATAAGAATAAAGTGTTTAATGAAATTACCTTTAAATTCCTTTTCATATTTAACGTTAGTCCCCGATATCGGTTGGCGATAAAATTGTTGGTGCTCACATACTGTGGATGAGCATGATTCTTGGGAATCTACTTGTAGACCAGCGTTACTCTTATTCAAGGATTCCACATGAAGTGCACTTGTTCCAGTGGAATTATGTTTTTGGATACTCTTAAATGAAGAGTTTGATGGTACGTTGATATCTTTTGATAAACCATTGTAAGGTACTATTCTTCCATTAACTCTTTGCCTATTTTCATTTGTAATAAATGGTTGCTTCCCTAATCCGTCGGTACTACTAACATAGGGCATATGATAACCATTTCTTGGTAACCTTCTAATAGGCATTATGACAATTGTGTATATAACTTTATATGAAACACAGCATATATATAAAGCATGCAGTCTATATATTAACATAAGTAACAAATGTTTATGCATAACAAAGTACATGTGCAAATTTTTTTTGGATATAAGCATAATGGAAAAGGTTAGTAAATCAATGTTGATGCTAATATCATAGAAAATTACATCATAGAAAAATACTAAAATACATTCAATCATGTAAAAACTGACCTTCTAAGAAAATTTTTGTTATGTGCAGGTATATACTCCAAGAAGCCAAACTTTGGTCGGATATGGTGACTGCATGACATCAAATTATAGGTACGAAAAGAGCGGGAAAAAAGGCATATGGACTACAGACACTAGTAAAAACAGGAGCTCCGCCGAGGACAATTTTTGCATAATGCCGACGTCATGATGTCGGCATGGTTAAGTGTCGACGTCATGTCGTCGGCACGATCTTGTCGATAGAGACGCGTCGGCATTGACTATACCGACAAACGACGCCGACGACAGTGTGGGACCCACATGATTTTCCGGTCAAACGTTTTGTTGTTTCGACAATATTATACCGACGCCCTGTCGTCGGTATCATACTAAATAATTAACGTTTTAATTAGCTAAACTAATTAGAGTCAACGAAAGTCAAATAAGTGTGTAAATAATACCGACGAAAATATGTCGGTACCATTTTCAGTAGTCAACGAAAGTCAAATATGTGTGTAAATAATACCGACGACAATATGTCGGTACCATTTTCAGTAGTCAACGAAAGTCAAATATGTGTGTAAATAATACCGACGACAATATGTCGGTACCATTTATAATAGACAATAAGTTCAATATGGTACCGACGACATGATGTCGGTATCATATACACAAGTCTACGTTACCGACGACATGTCCACGGTATGGAAGTTCTATTGCAGCTGCACAGCAGCCTGCGCAGCTGCAATGCCCAGATTTTTGCCGCAATAATTTGCAGCAAAAATCTACACAAACCTGGTTTCTAACTTGCTTTCTATAACCACTATATACAAGACATTCCAATACAAACAACGGCTAAAACAGATAAAACGGCTAAACGGCTAAAACGGTTATATATAACCACGAAACACTTAATAAACTTTACAAAACGGCCATAAATCTTTATAACACCCTCAAAATACATCAAAAAGGGGTGTTATAATCGCTAAACCTAGCTACTATATCTACAAATGTTGCAATTGGGTCGTCAAAATATAGTTCCAAAGACAAAACAACACAAAATAATACCTCTAGAGCCCCTCGTCGTCATCCTGATCATCATCATCACTCCCGCTGCGAGAGCCACTCTCGCTGCTAGAACCACTCTCGCCGACGAGGCCACTCGCGGGAGCGCCTGCGCTGCTCCCTCCCACGCCACTCCTACTGCTCTCTCTAGCGGCACCTCGAGAACCAGCCTGGCTAATAAACGCCTCCCAGTCTGGGTTGGTCGACATAAAACGCGTCAACAACTCGAGCTTCTTCTCATTTTTCGCCGCTTTCTTCTTAGCTTTTTCTCTCTCCTTATGAGCTTCAGCCACTATCTTTTTAGCTTCATCAAGCTTCTCCTGAGCTTCAGCAAGCTTCCCGTCGACATCGGCCGTACCTATAAACGAAATAATCAAAATTTAAAAACGGTCATTTCAATACATAAGATGATTCATTTAATATTATCCAACTGTACATACCTGGTGGAGCTGGAGGCGGCATGTCTACCCGTGGCCTCTTCAAGAAGGGTACCACCCTGCCGACGCCGGGTATATGACCACGCTGCTTGCCCCCGATTACCCGGGCAAATATCTCCTGCTTCGTGAGGCACGCCTCGTCTATCGGCATATCGGATCTAGGCTGCCTTAGCCTGACCATCTCATCCTATGTAGTTGAAAAAAAATGAGAAAATTAATATGTTAGTTGGGTTAATTACTAGATTATGTTTCAATAAATCAAAAAGTGCGTGTTTGGAAAATAAATAAATAAATAAAAAACGATACTTACAAACCGAGCACGAGCCTCATCCTGCAACCAAACACCATTCTTGAAGTGGGTGTCAAGATAGGTATCGAACAGGGACGGATACTGGTGGTCCTCGCTGTTCTCGAACTGTATAAATATATACACATGCATATAGGATGAAACAAATTAAAATGACAAATCAAACACCATATATATTTTATTTAGTATAAATACTTTTAATTAATATATTATTAAAATTAAATAATCTTATAAAAATAAAATGTGTCTTACATATTCGTGTCGAGATGCGGCAAATGATTTCGAACCGTGGCGGCTGAGAATCTTGTTCTTCTTTCTATTCTCTTTGTTCACAGCCGATCGTTTCTGGGCCTTCTCCGACATGTACAAATCGACATACTTCTCCCACTCAACCTGCTCCAAGTTCGGAGGAGGATTTCTTCTGATCTCTTCCACTTTCTCAGCCCCACCCTTTTTGGTAAAATAATCGCGTTTCATATCATATTTGTTGTCAGAATATCGTGTAGCGAAATACGCGGTGAGCGCCGACCGAATGGCCTCCTAGTCCGGTCTGCGCCTGTGGCGTTCCAAATCGAACATACGCTGCAAACAAATATAGTTAAAATTAATATAAAGATATAAATAAATAAACAAATTTTAATAAATGTACACATTCAAATAATTAAATATAGATATATAAATAAATAAACAAATTTAAATAAATATGCACATTTAAATAAATAAACACGATAACATAACAATATAAAAGGAAAATGAAATAACTGACCCCGAGCTGTGGAAGGAAGTTAGCCGTCTTCTCCGTTTCTATATCGTACCAGGAGTCATAGTGTAGCGGCAGCTGCCGAATGAGCTCGCCGACGTAATTGCTAAACCATGCTCGGTGCGGGCCCACATGACAGTAAGTCCCCTAATCACCAATCTTAAACTCAATCGACTGTGGGCCACTATTTTTCACGGTGTTCTTGAGCTTCACATTCTTATTTTCTTCGCGTACTCGCTGCCTACCGCCATTCTGACCTCCCCTACCCCTGCCTCCCCCTGGCCCTACCTCCTCGGCGGGGTTGCCCTGATCCTGCAATTGGAGTGAGTAAAAACGTCATAAAGTAACTTATATATGTATGTATGTGTATATATATATATATATATATATATATATATATATATATATATATATATATATATATATATATACACACACACACAAATATAGATATATGTATATATATACATATATAGATATATGTATATATATACACATATATCTATATATATACATAATATGTGTATATATATACATATATATTTAATCTAGAAATTCTTACCACCATCACGGCACCCGCTCTCAATCTGACGGGTAGGGGAAGGTGGTGGGTCACCGGCACCGTCACCACCATGACTGCGCGCAACTGCTGCTGCCATCTGTAAAAGTACAAGTTGAATAACATATAGAAATTCGGGAACAAATTAACATAAGCATGCACACATTCAAATACATACACATTCAAAATAAATATACACTTTTAAACAATCCATAACAATTTCATTAAAATAAGTGTCATTTTACAAGTTACATTTTAAGATCAATCTGCACAATCACAATCACTATCATAAACAACATTAGTCGCAACTTCAACTTCATCATCAGAATTGTTTGCGACTTCATTATTAGAATCTGCTAAATCATAAGGATCGTCGTCTTCATCATCAATAAAATCATCGTCATCATCAACACGAATGATTGGTGGTGGTGCCTCAACTAACGTTGATTCACCATCGATATTTAAGGTTTCAAGTTCCAAATCATTCAAATTAGCAGACAGTTGGAGATCGGATGAGTTGTTGCCATGTATCACATCATCATCATCTTCTACCACGATGACATCCTAGGTTGTGTTGTGATTTACTTCTTGGACGACCTTCCAATGGAGTGGTCGTCTGGCAGGATCTTCAAGGTAGAAGACTTTTTTTTTCTTGTGTTGCGAGAATGTAAGGTTGATCTTCGAACGCATAGCTACATGCCAAAATTTGTGTCATGTTGTTTCTAGTGGTAAAACGTTGGACTCTACGGTTTTTGTTGCTTAAGTCGAACCACTTAACTCGAAACAACACAACTTTGAACTGGGAATATGCGAACTCCAGAATTTCTTCTAGCTGACCATAATACATTTCTCCCTCCTTCTCACCAGGTGAACAAATTCCGCTGTTCTGAGTTGTACGTTTTATATCGCGGCTGTGTACGACAAACCTCACACCGTTGACTACGTAAGAGTAGACTGAGATTGGGGTCGGTGATGGTCCACAAGCCAAAGCGAATAAGTCGGGAGTACAGCTTGGGTCATCGGCTATGTAAAGTTTACGGATCTATGAAAAAAGATAAGAATAGATGGAGATGAGTAATAGTCGTTATTTATACATGGAAATACATACAATAAGTTTACCTTCGTCTCAAACCAGCTCGGAAATGCTTGTTGCATGTCGATATCAGGAAATTCCCTGAAAATGTTCATGGTATTAGAATAAATCGAAAAGATAACTTGGGAAACAAAAATTTCAAAATATAAACGCATACCTCTTGAACTCGTCCATGTACTTTTCGATCTCAGGACTGTTGTGAAGTACATACCATATCACTCTCTTCATTTCTTGGAGACCTAACTTAATCAATGTCTCTTTACCAGAGTTGGTACATAGTGATCGGAACACCTGGAAATCACTTGTTGGGCGCGGACGGTCCTGAGATGCAGCGGGATGATTAAATTTTGTCCCAACACCACGAAAATAACGAGAACAGAAAGTTAATGCTTCATCTGCAACATAACCCTCCGCTATTGAACCCTCCGGCTTAGCTTTATTTCGGACATAGTTTTTAAGCTTCTTCATGTATCTTTCAAATGGATACATCCACCGGAATGAAACAGGCCCGCCTTCAATAGCCTGTTTTGTAGATTTTATGGCAAAGTTTACACATCTCAAGGGACCACATTACCTGTTTTGTAGATCGAAGAAGTGGGGAAGAAGAAGAATTAAACAAAGGAGGGGTTGAGGAGTGAATTAAACATGTGAGGAGGAGGAGGAGGAGGAGCAGGAGCAGGTGGTGGAGCTGTGGTGGAGCTGCGGTGGTGTTGGAGGTGTTGCTGTGGTGTCGGAGGTGGAGCTGTGGTGGAGCTGCGGTGGTGTCGGAGGTGGAGCTGTGGTGTCGGAGGTGGTGGGGTGTTGATGAGGCGAAAAGTGTACCGCTTTTAAGGGGTCATTTAAGCCTTAAATCGTATTTATTTGATCAAATATTGCCCTAAATCGTTCCTTTTGTCATTTTAGGTACTTTTGAGGAGAAATCTGGAAAAGGAGGCATTTTGGACGTTTTTGGAGCATTAAAGTGAAGAAAACGGCAAAGTCTCAAAATCGGCTGAAATTTACATTTGACGGCGTCAGAATCATCTCTTGACGGCGTCATGCCTTGGCAAGAAAAGTGGGATGTGAAATTTACTCATGACGGGCCAGTGAGTTAGCATGTGAATTCTGACGGCGTCACGCTTTAACTAAATCAAGGGCGTCACGGCTTAAATCATAAGGGGACGGCGTCACGTTCAGGTTTAGACGGCGTCAAGCCTTGATAAGCCAGAATGGATTTTTGAAGAGCTAAAGAGGGACGGCGTCAAGAAGGTCACCCGGGAACCCTAAAAGCGGCGAGGTGACGGCGTCACAATGCATAAGGTGACGCCGTCAGATCCAAAAATCTATATATAGTTTTCTAATCTTTTGTCATTAGGGAGAGCTTAGTGTGTGGAATTTTGGGATAAAACCCTAAGACGATTTTAGCTACTTTTTCAGGGCTTTTTGCCTTGAGATCTTCCATGTTTCATTGAAAGATAAGTTATCAATTAATCATTCAATATGTCTATGTGTTGTTTGATTCTATCTTACGCTTGTCTTTTGTTTAACATGTTAGGCTAAATTTATCTTGTGTTTTCTTAGATCTAATGAAACTTAGCTATTGATTATTGGTTGTTAGTGTGTTGTTAGTTGTATTGGATGATTGTTTATCTATGTTAGGCTTAAGAAAACTGGCTAACTTCCTATTCGGTAACTTGCTTGAACGTCTTAAGAAACATGAACCAAACGCGTACTAAAGGTTTTTATGGTTGTATTTAATGCACAAGCGAATTCTAGTGATCCCATGTTAGGAGCTTCCTAGCCGGCTCGACATAGGAGTGAAGTAGGAGCTTGTAGAGTTTGGGGAAGTAAGTACGCCACCCCACGAATGGTATTAAGGAATACACCCGTCATCCACGCGACTAATACACACTAATTAACCGGTAAAAGATAGTTAGGGAGTAAGGAAATCTAAGTAAACACATTTCTCTACACATAAGTTTCTCACCACATTTCATTTGTGTTATTTTATTTTATTGCATTTGTAGTAATTTTGGGTTAGTTGACTAGCAACTAATTCCGCCCACTCCTTCAAACCCGAGATTTTACTTGCTTTCATAAAATTATAAAAACATAAAAAGAATCTTCCTCAACCCTTAGACCTAATTAGAGTAGCCTTTCATACCTAACGAACACTATTCCCTGTGGAGAACGATCAATCCCCCGTACTTACCACTACACTATACTACATCGGTCAGGTACACTGCCTGGTGGGGTTGTAAGCCTCTTGAGATCCCTCGAGAGGTAAAACCTGTTGTAAGGTTACAAAACACCGCACATCAAGTTTTTGGCGCCGTTGCCGGGGAATAGTTATTGCTTAGGTTGAAATTTTATTTTTATTAGGTCTACTCACAAGATTCCTATCAAGTGAGATATTTTCTTTTTATTTTGTAGATTTCTCGTAGTCTATCTTTTCTTTGTGATTCTGTTTGTAATTTGCTTCAAATGGACTTTTCACTTAGATTTCTAAGATTGCAAGATATGGTTGAGTGGCTAGAACACCAAGAAGTTCAAAATACCTCATTTAGAGACACTTATGAATCATATGAGCCTTCACCTAGGATAGATTCTTATGAACAACCTCCATGTTTAGGATCTTGTTTTAGCGAGGCTAATAGGAAAAGCGACCTAGTTTGCCAAGGAATTGTGGATAGAGCCGTATCAATAAATCATAAGTTGGATGAAGCACTAGGTTTGTTATTATCACTACCTAAGAAAACAATTGACGAGGATATAGGTGATCTTGACACGTGGAATAATGAGGTAAACACCATAAGCCCACAAAATACTCAACCATCATTTGAGGCACCCACACCGCCCGTGACTTACCCGGAAGAAGTAGAAGAGACTTTAGGAATCCCGATGGAGGTAGAACCCTTGGACCAAGCACAACTAGAGGATATAGGTTTGCACACTTTTAGTGATGACCTTACTCATAGTTCTAGGGAATTTCCTAGTGTTGATGAATTGGAACCTCAACCTTTACAGAACTTTTCATCCTTAGATTTACATCTAGGAGAAAAAAGAGGAACCGACCCACCCATCAACCAATATTATCCGGGTAGTTTTGGGATGAAGGAAGCCATTCACTCACCCCCTTCACCTCACGTGGCATATTCACACCCTAAGGGTGTGTATCGCTACTTTCACCCGCACTTAATCCTAAGTGTAGGGAAAACCTCCCCTATTTTTGTTAAATAAGGGTAGAGTCAGGCTCGTGACTCGAACAAAAACAAGCGCTTATTGGGAGGCAACCCAAGCTTTATTTGCTTTGTGTGTTTATTTGTTTGTTTGTTTGTTTTTATTTGTTTCCGTATGTATGTTTAATTTTTATTCTTATTGATTCATGTTCAAAACTAAATTGTGAAAATGCTTTATTTTGTTTTTAACTTCGTCTTAACTACATATAAAGGTATTTTGCAAAAGATAAGTGTAAGGGAAATCTAAATCGGTTTATTAGAACACATATTAACATGAATCGTAATAATAATAAATTAGCATACATATTAGTATTTGTTTGAGTCAAATGCTTGTATCGAGTCATAGTGATGTTTTGCAGGATTTCCAGGAAGTAAGGTAAAGGTTTTTCCAGAAATTTTCCGGAAACTTAAAATGAAAATTTTTGTCAGGTCATTTCTGACGGCGTCAGGGGTTATAACCTGACGGCGTCAGATTTAATTTCCAGAAATTTTTAAAAGTTTTGTTTTTAAAAAGTTTTTATTAAAATCTCCAACTTATAATCTCCAGGAATCTGCAAAATTATCATTCCACAAGCATTATATCCTTATATATAGATTTTTCCCGCCGATGTTATGCAGGTTTTCGTGTTTGTTTTCTCAGGTTAACAGGTTATTTTGGACAAGGAAATGTTTATGGAATCAAGCTTATGGCGATGCATTAGTCATGGAGCTTCAACATTCTCTTTGGAGGAAGATCTAACCGTGTAATTTCACTATCCAACGAGCGAATCAGGGGAGTATTTGATTTCATTCTTTTACCTTATTTACTTTTACATCTTGTTATTTGAACATTGGGGACAATGTTCATCTTAAGTGTAAGGGGAGGGTAAAAGTACGATTTTAGAGAATACAATTGCGCTTGATTTTTGTTTGTTTAATAGTAGATGTGTAATAAAACTGAGATAAATACCTGTTAGGGCAATTTTAGTGCCAAATTTAAAATTTTTTACAACATATAGGAGTGAAACTTTGATCTTAATGAGCGTCTCACGGATAGGAGTTATATGACTAGCACAAAAACCGTACCACTAAAAAATTTTCCACCCCCAAATATGTGAGGTTCACCCCTAGAATTGGTAGGAAAAGCATTTATGCTATGATGTGTGTACCGGTAGCACTTAGATTCTAGAACTTGCGTTAGGACCATTCCAAGGCCACAAGTGAGACTACATTCGTGTAGTTAGATTTACTACATGATAAGAGGCATTAGGATTAACCCATTGTTTTACACCTGTGTTTTTGTTATAATTACTTTGGCTACATTGGTCAAGTAATTCTCCCACACCCTTTGCGTTGTACTCATTTTTAGTACACGATACCCCTAGTACACCCCTCAGAGCCTATCTTTTCGTTTCGACCTTTAAGCATTTTACTTAAAGGAAGAATTTGTTACACCCCACTAAAATGTACACCCAAATCGCCTTAGCCTACCTTGTATGCACTCAATTTTAGTGCATTATTGTGACAACATTTGTTTAAACCCAAGTTAATTATCTAATTGATTACATGGCTGCTAAGTCGAGTCATATCCTTGTACATATTGTTTTGGGACGATTGGGACTCATGGGTAAAGTACTAGTGTAATGGAGTAATGGGGAAGAACATCATTATTACCCCCATATGTGCTAAATGTTTTAAAAGTACTCCAAGTTTTTCAATTATCTTAATTCGAGTCACTAGATTAGTATTTGTAAAGTTATGTAATAATTCAAGTGTAAGGGGAATGCAATGCCCCTATGATGTATTATTTTGGATGGTAGGGCAAGAGTGTATGCAAAAAAAAAAAAAAAAAAAAAAAAAAAAAAAAAAAAAAAAAAATGAGAAAATGAAAAATAGAAAAAAACATACGGACTACCATCCCGTTTCATTTTATGTTTGTTTTATATTTTTTTTGTTATTTTGTTATTTCGTTTTTAGCTTAAGATCGAGTCTAGTCTTGGCTTAGCAACATTGTATAGTACATGTAATTGATCAAGATCTTTAACTAGCCACCAGTAAAATATCCCGTATCCAACAAAACCGTGTTTTCCTTTTCCCTACACCTAACATTATAACCCATTTAAAAGCCCTCTTTGATAGTTTATCTTAGGTGCTTACGCCTAGTGGAGGAGGTTTTCGATCCTTTCCCAAGCCTATGGTAATCTATTTGCTATGACAGGTAGTGAGAGATATTATCCGTTTTCATTTATGAGATTTATTTTGATGACACTTGAGAGATGTGAGTATCTAAACACTACTTGTGAGGTGCTAGTTTATAATCTCCGTGCTTATTATGATTGAAGTGGAACGATTATTTGTTGTAATTACTTTTATGTTTGCATTAAATGACCCCTAACTTGTATTTTGATTAGAATAAAAGCGCATTTGCTTGAGGACAAGCAAATCTCAAGTGTAAGGGTATTTGATGAGGCGAAAAGTGTACCGCTTTTAAGGGGTCATTTAAGCCTTAAATCGTATTTATTTGATCAAATATTGCCCTAAATCGTTCCTTTTGTCATTTTAGGTACTTTTGAGGAGAAATCTGGAAAAGGAGGCATTTTGGACGTTTTTGGAGCATTAAAGTGAAGAAAACGGCAAAGTCTCAAAATCGGCTGAAATTTACCTTTGACGGCGTCAGAATCATCTCTTGACGGCGTCATGCCTTGGCAAGAAAAGTGGGATGTGAAATTTACTCATGACGGGCCAGTGAGTTAGCATGTGAATTCTGACGGCGTCACGCTTTAACTAAATCAAGGGCGTCACGGCTTAAATCATAAGGGGACGGCGTCACGTTCAGGTTTAGACGGCGTCAAGCCTTGATAAGCCAGAATGGATTTTTGAAGAGCTAAAGAGG
Organism: Artemisia tridentata subsp. tridentata; assembly: GCA_021014915.2. Classification (NCBI taxonomy): domain Eukaryota; kingdom Viridiplantae; phylum Streptophyta; class Magnoliopsida; order Asterales; family Asteraceae; genus Artemisia; species Artemisia tridentata. Next base: position 309,502,285 of record CP139505.1, on the reverse strand, counting down.
GACGGCGTCAAGAAGGTCACCCGGGAACCCTAAAAGCGGCGAGGTGACGGCGTCACAATGCATAAGGTGACGCCGTCAGATCCAAAAATCTATATATAGTTTTCTAATCTTTTGTCATTAGGGAGAGCTTAGTGTGTGGAATTTTGGGATAAAACCCTAAGACGATTTTAGCTACTTTTTCAGGGCTTTTTGCCTTGAGATCTTCCATGTTTCATTGAAAGATAAGTTATCAATTAATCATTCAATATGTCTATGTGTTGTTTGATTCTATCTTACGCTTGTCTTTTGTTTAACATGTTAGGCTAAATTTATCTTGTGTTTGCTTAGATCTAATGAAACTTAGCTATTGATTATTGGTTGTTAGTGTGTTGTTAGTTGTATTGGATGATTGTTTATCTATGTTAGGCTTAAGAAAACTGGCTAACTTCCTATTCGGTAACTTGCTTGAACGTCTTAAGAAACATGAACCAAACGCGTACTAAAGGTTTTTATGGTTGTATTTAATGCACAAGCGAATTCTAGTGATCCCATGTTAGGAGCTTCCTAGCCGGCTCGACATAGGAGTGAAGTAGGAGCTTGTAGAGTTTGGGGAAGTAAGTACGCCACCCCACGAATGGTATTAAGGAATACACCCGTCATCCACGCGACTAATACACACTAATTAACCGGTAAAAGATAGTTAGGGAGTAAGGAAATCTAAGTAAACACATTTCTCTACACATAAGTTTCTCACCACATTTCATTTGTGTTATTTTATTTTATTGCATTTGTAGTAATTTTGGGTTAGTTGACTAGCAACTAATTCCGCCCACTCCTTCAAACCCGAGATTTTACTTGCTTTCATAAAATTATAAAAACATAAAAAGAATCTTCCTCAACCCTTAGACCTAATTAGAGTAGCCTTTCATACCTAACGAACACTATTCCCTGTGGAGAACGATCAATCCCCCGTACTTACCACTACACTATACTACATCGGTCAGGTACACTGCCTGGTGGGGTTGTAAGCCTCTTGAGATCCCTCGAGAGGTAAAACCTGTTGTAAGGTTACAAAACACCGCACATCATGTGTAGTGATGGTGGAGCTGTGGTAGTGGTGGAGTACTGGTAGTGGTGTCGGAGGTGGTGGTGGAGTATAATCGCCGGCGACGTCAATAATTGAGGAGAGGATAAAAAGTAAATGCGTTTTTTTTCTAAGTGTTTGAGATCTAGTTTTGTTATCTCTTTTAATGGTCCCGACGTCATGTCGTCGGGATCATAAAGAAAATTTGTCGTTTCTCGTTTGGCGAGACGCATGAAATTTTGGCAAAAATTTTGGCGGTTATATTACCGACGACAAGTCCATGGTAGTATTACTGTTATATAATTAAAAAATTTTATTTATTATAAATACTTTTATAAAATTAAAAAAAATATATTTAAAAAATAGTTTTATAAAATTAAAAAATAAGTAGTTAAATTTTTTATTTATTATAAATACTTTTATAAAATTAAAAAAAATATTTAAAAAAAAGTTTTATAAAATTTAAAAAAAAGTAGTTAATATATAATTTACTAATTCTTTTACACACACTTCAAAGAGTAGTCACCTCGAACAAACTTCTTATAAAAGTACAACAATGGCGGAAGACATAATAATAGAAGAAAGAGAAGAGCCGATGATATCACCCAAACACCATAACCCGACCCGTAAACTTGCCAATTTTCTCAGACCCACTTCACTTTGAACCACCATGTTTATAGGAATCGGTTAAATGGATGAGTCGACAAATACGAGAGAGTATTACCTGCTATAATTTCTTGAAAGTTGTAGTCGACAAATACATGAGATGTTAAACGAATGATCCGAGCAATTATGGAACTCGTGCTCAACAACAAAGTTCCTGCTTATCTTGTTCCAGTTTGAAAGATGCAATTCCTAACTAATGAGCCGAGTTGTTTCATTTGCTTGTCGAGTTGTACACGAGATGTTAAACGAATGATCCGAGATGATATGGTTGTACACGAGATGTTAAACGAATGAGCCGAAATGGTAAGGTTCTACACGAGATGTTAAACGAATGAGCCGAGATGGTAAGGTTCTACACGAGATGTTAAACGAATGATCCGAGATGATATGGTTGTACACGAGATGTTAAACGAATGATCTGAGATGATATGGTTGTACACGAGATGTTAAACGAATGAGCCGAGATGGTAAGGTTCTACACGAGATGTTAAACGAATGATCCGAGATGATATGGTTTTACACGAGATGTTAAACGAATGAGCCGAGATGGTAAGGTTCTACACGAGATGTTAAACGAATGATCCGAGATGATAAGGTTCTACACGAGATGTTAAACGAATGATCCGAGATGATATGGTTGTACACGAGATGTTAAACGAATGATCCGAGATGATATGGTTGTACACGAGATGTTAAACGAATGAGCAGAGATGGTAAGGTTCTACACGAGATGTTAAACGAATGATCCGAGATGATATGGTTGTACACGAGATGTTAAACGAATGAGCCTAGATGGTAAGGTTCTACACGAGATGTTAAACGAATGATCCGAGATGATAAGGTTCTACACGAGATGTTAAACGAATGATCCGAGATGGGATGGTTGTACACGAGATGTTAAACGAATGATCCGAGATGATAAGGTTCTACACGAGATGTTAAACGAATGATCCGAGATGATATGGTTGTACACGAGATGTTAAACGAATGAGCCGAGATGGTAAGGTTCTACACGAGATGTTAAACGAATGATCTGAGATGATAAGGTTCTACACGAGATGTTAAACGAATGATCCGAGATGATATTGTTGTACACGAGATGTTAAGCGAATGATCCGAGATGATATGGTTGTACACGAGATGTTAAACGAATGATCCGAGATGATATGGTTGTACACGAGATGTTAAACGAATGAGTCGAGATGGTAAGGTTCTACACGAGATGTTAAACGAATGATCCGAGATGATATGGTTGTACACAAGATGTTAAACGAATGATCCGAGATGATATGGTTGTACACGAGATGTTAAACGAATGATCCGAGATGATATGGTTGTACACGAGATGTTAAACGAATGATCCTAGATGATAAGGTTCTACACGATCTGTCAACAAAACATTTCCCACCAAAATCTCCCACCAAAAATTTCCCACTAAAAATTTCCCACCAAGATCTGCTCTTATATACTAACATCTTATCCACACAACTTCACAACCTCTTATACTCAAAACCACTTAACCTCACAACCACAAACACACACTGTTATCATGATGAAGATGGCAGAATTTGGAGCTTTTGCTTGTCCTTGTAAACGAGGAGACATAATTCTGCGAGAATCGCATAAACATTACTCCCGTGGTAAACAATACTATACGTGTCCTTTATCAAAGGTGAACACTTACATACTTTTTTGTGTGTTATATAAATAATTTTGTTAGTTGTTAAAAATAATAGTTTTTACTCTTTAACAGGGTGGGACAAAGGAGTATGGATGCGATTTTTTTTATGGAAGGAGGAACGAGTAGCCAAAATGACCGGTTCTCTTGGAGCTTCAACGCCTCCAACTCATTCCGCAGGACCATCCATAACTCCAACTCGTTACATCGCAGGACCTTCAACATCGAGTCCTGGAAATACAGAGTGCTCAAACTGCATCAAACTGAATCACCAGATAATGGTACTCAATAAAATGCTAGAAGTGTACATGCATCCAAACAAACACACAATTGATTCAGCTGCCTTATTTCACGACCTTTATAATGACATGGTAGGTGATATGGGAAATCTTCGTATGTAGGTTGTTGTTGTTGCTGTTATTGTTGTTGTTGTTTCCGTTATTGTCGTTGTTGTTGTTTGTTGTGTTATTGTTGTTGTTTAATAAAATGTTGTTGTTGTTGTGAAAACTGATGTCGAACGTGCTTTATATTTTTAAAACTGTTGTTGTTGTGAAAACTGAGGTCCGTTTGGTTTATTTTGTTTTGTTAACAGCAGCCCACAAGGGCCGTTTGGTTTATGCTATCCAAACAGGGGTGTTTGGGATTGCTTATTTCCTGCACCAAAAGGGTGTTTGGGTTTATGACCTTATTTGAAGAAACAATATCACAATTAAGAAACACGAAGGCAAACATTTTATTTAAAACACGCAAGAGTTCTTAAACGAAAAACTCGACAACCAAACGAAACAACTCAAACTAAACAACTAGACAACCAAACGAAACAACTCAAACTAAACAACTCGACAACCAAATGAAACAGATCAAACGAAACAACCCGTTTATTTTTATTTTTTTTGCGGCTACTTCCCGCTTTGCTGGAACTCGCACCATCTTTTCCATTCATTGCTCTCATTTCCTTGATACGTGCAAACGTAGCTTCGAGATTTGTTACTCTATTTTTCAGATTACCAAATTCGTTGTCGAGGTCCAACGTGCTTTCAGCTTCATCGCCACCTCCAACAGCAGCAGCTTGTGCTTCAGCAGCACGTTGAGCTTCAGCAGCATCTAGCTCTTCCAAATACTCTCTATATATAGTACGGCTTTCTCCTCAACCATTCCAGAATCTTGTCTCTCTGCCACGGTGCACCGTTCGCATAAGAACCATATTCATCAAAAATTTCCCAGCCCCAATGAAGTATAATTTCATTATACAGGAGCTCGTGTGATAAAGCCTTCGACCATTCCTGTTCCGGCGTTAAACATTCCATTGTTATGTGTGTTTTTTGTGAGAATTTACGTGTTTTGTGATAATTTTATTATATGATATATATATAAATAAAAAATTTTGGCGGGAAACATTACCGTCGACATGTCGTCGGCATGATAAAGGCGGGAAAAAACCCCGCCCAATTATTCGCTATTATTCACACGCGGGAAAAGTCAAAATTTTGACTTAAATAGTTACCGACGCCATGTCGTCGGTATAATAAAACTAACGGCAAAATAATTCTTAATCAATCGCTAATCCCACGCTAATCATAATTTTTTTTTATACCGTGCCGATGACATGACGTCGACATCGTTTTGGCGGGTCAAATTCCCGCCCAGGTTTTCACTAGGTTTAGAAAAGTCAAACATTTGTATTATTCTACCGACGACACGTCGTCGGTATTATACTAACTTAAAAATTCAACGCAACCTTGGCTTGGTCAAGCCAATTTTTTGTCGTTTAGTGTATTGTACCGACGACATTGAGTCGTCGGCACGGTGTTCCTCACCCGTTCTATGCTTTCTTGTAGTGAGAACCAAACTTCTTGTACATACCAGTGTAAAGCAGATTTTTTTTTTTTTTTTCTTCTTTGAGTATAACAGAAGTTTCTGAGTTGTAAGGAGTTACATGGATTATATATACAACACATATACCAAAGGAAATACTACAATTAAAGATTAATTACGTCTTCAACAGTGGTTTCCACAGTAGTGCATCCAATAGTTTTGTGTCACATGTGTATTGTTAGCAGTAGTGTTTAACATCAGCCACAATTTGCACTATAATATTCGTGCCAAAATATTATTAATTATCCTACTTTGTTTAACCGAAGTCTCACTGTTGTGTACAACTTTTTTTAGGAGATGGTACTGTTTAAAACAACTGTTTCATACAGGTTTTCTAAGCATTGCGTACAACATTTTTAAGCACATGGTACTGTTCATAACAACTGTTACATACATGTTTTCTAAGCGTCCAAATCCCGGGTTTTAGTATATATAATAATTTCTACGCACTTCTAATCAAACCCAAAAACCAAATGTAAAACCCAAATTAACAACTGTGCTTAAACTCTACGCTCTTATAAAAAATTAAAACCTATAAAACCCATCTTTCTCACAAATCAAATCCACTTTCATCACAAACAAATTCCAGAAAACCATGGCCGACACCACCAGCTCCGCCACCAACTCCGCCACCGAGATCCCGAAAACAACAGTGACCGGACGATGGGCCGATGAACCGGAAGTACCAACTCCGATCCGTCAACTTCTTCAATGACTGTGAACGAAGAACAGATTGATTTGAATTTGAATTCACTTGAGATTGATGAGTCTAAGAAAAAGGATAGCAATCTCCTTGAGGATCCAGAAGATTCTAATATCGAAGCTGTATGTTTACAATCATATTTAATCGACTATTATTTTTTGGGAGATGATATTTACACATAGCAAATTTGATTCATACACATAATTTTGTTTGTGAATTGACAGTTATGCCCTCCTTATATGTGTAAATCATTTAAATTTTATGTGTATGAATCACATTTGCTACGGGTAAATATCATCTCCCTTATTTTTTTTGTGTGCAAAGGGTGAACATTATATTAATAGCAACACAAATTATGTGACAAACACTGGATTGGACATGCCCGACCAGAGGAAATACAAGTAGTACCATGCTATCCGATATCAGATAAGCCTATGCTATTATCTCAGACAACACAGGAACAATTTAAAAGCCTATGCTATTATCTCAGACAACACAGGAACAATTTAAAAGCCTATGCTATTATCTCAGACAACACAGGAACAATTTAAAACAGAGAACAGAATACTTGATTATTATTAAGCTAGGGCTTGTAAGTTTGTTTTGTTTAGTTAGTAATTATAGTTATTAGTTTTATAAATTAGTTTGTTAAATTAGGTTGCTTAATATCATAAGTAGCAAAAATAAGCCTGTATTACTATTTGGGTTAGTATAAGCTTATCAGGGGGATTTCATTAGCTTTATTTGAGAAGGCTTGGGCTTATTATTCAACTTTATGATTATTTTACAAGCATAAGTTAATCTAAGCACCTAGGTTATTAGCTTATAATCATAAGCTAATATAAATAGTAGCCAAGAGCTTATGTGTTATTTAAGCCATAAGTCGCTTATTATATATAAGCCAAGAGCTTATATAGCCGGCTTATGGCTTATTTGGTTTTGGGCTTATGCTTCATAAGCTTACTTTTTGTGGCTTATTTTGAAACTTTTTGGCTTATATAAGTTTATTATGTCATATAAAGCTTATATAAGCTGAAAAGTTTCAAATTAAGCCACAAAAAGTGAGCTTATGAAACATAAGCCCAAAACTAAATAAGTCATAAGCCGACTATATAAGCCGAAACAAACATTAAGCTTAAACAAATACCCATTAATTTGGGATACGTAAAATAATTATTGTTTATTATGATTTCAGGTTACATCAGGAGAAACACCGTATACATCTGCGGTAAGATTTGAGGAACTGAATTTATCTCAAGAGTTGCTTAAAGGTCTATATGTCGAAATGAAATTCGAACGGCCTAGCAAGATTCAGTCCATCAGTCTTCCCATGATACTAACTCCTCCTTGCAAGAACTTGATCGCCCAGGCCCATAACGGCTCTGGGAAAACGACTTGTTTTGTGCTTGGAATGCTGAGTCGTGTTGATCCGAAGCTAGCTGCTCCTCAAGCTCTTTGTATTTGTCCGACAAGAGAGTTGGCTATTCAGGTATAACTCAAACTTTGAAGTTTTGGTACACGTTGTCATGATTATCAGTTTAGTATTGTTAATTGTTTATAACAAGATAGTGTTATTTGTTACATTTATTTACTTGATTACTGTGGATATAAATGTTCAAAGCAAATATAGTTACTAATTTCTTTGTTATGATTACTTCCAACACATCATCCCAAACAACTCCATAGTGGCAGGCTTCAGATAACATTTTTTTTTGGTGTAATTGAGATAGATTATGATTAGTTTTACATAAAACTTAGTATATGGTTAATGTCATTAACTTCGCGACTGCTTATCTCGATGTTCCATATTTGTCACTATAGTTTGTTTGATAAGTACCAATTTAGTCATCAAGCTTTATATTTTTGTATTTTTAATGTCAAACAATAGCATTGTGATTTCTCAAGTGTTTGATATCGGAGATTGAACCGTTCATCAAAAATGACCAAGATGGAATATTTTGCTAAGTTTAATGAATAGACTCATTTGAATTGAAGTATGATGACCAATGCTAAACACCAAGATAAATACGTTGCAGTTTTATGATATTAACCGTTTATTAAAATTCATATAATAAGAGTTATTGTTTTCTAATGAGGATGCAAGTCTGTTAGGTGATGTCTTAATGTTTGTGGGACATATGCGTACTTAAACATGTTGGAAGATATGCTGGAACATTTAGTTATCTGAAGCAAAACGATTGAATGATTATACAAATTTTCTTGATGTTGGTATTTTACAACACGTTCCTACCTTTTAACTTTTGTAGTTGCAGCAGGACTGGCTATATGTTTGTGATTGTTTATACTCTATACCATGCTTATGTAAATACCTTGTGATTTAATAATATCTTAATGATGATACAGAATATGGAAGTGCTACTAAAGATGGGAAAGTTTACTGGGATAACATCAGAATTGGGTCTTCCTGCTGATAAAGCTAATTATATACCAATCACCAAAAGAGCACCTAAGACAGCACAAGTGATTATCGGCACACCTGGTACCATTAACAACTGGATTGCAGCGAAGAAGCTGGGTACATCTGAGTTGAAGATTCTTGTCTTTGATGAGGCAGATCATATGTTGGCAGAAGTAAGCTTATTAATAATTTTTTCTTAAGTAAGCTTATTAATAATTTTTTCTTTCTGTTTTTGTAAATTATGATAGTATGACAACCCTGTTATATGCTCTATGTGTTTGCTCTGTTTTGTATATATTAAGTACCAAAAGGATTTTCTAATTGCATCAAGATGATAATCCTACATAATGACAAATTGCAGACTCGTAAATATTGGTGATATACCCTTTTGCTACTGTTTGTTTTTATTTTCAGCATTTTAGTTTCATAACTTTTATCCAATTGGAGGTACAGTGGCTTTTGCTTTCTTGGTATAGGCATCAACACATAACACATATGGTCAGTGGTATGTGATTCACGAACCTAACTTTATCTGGCTCCATGTGTAGTTTGTGAAATACTATACTTTTAGGTTATGTTTTTTTAACCCCTGCTCTGATAGTTTGATATAATCGGTTGCAATTAACATGAAAGTATCAGCTATAAGACAATAAATTTCAGTCAAGGAGTCAAGGACATGCGATATTTTGTTTGAAAAGAAAATATAAGAACAGGTTCTATATTTACAGACAAAAAAATTTGTTAATTGGCTTTGTCAAAAATAGTTGTCAAGTTGTGACATCATTTTTATTAACTATATCACAACTGAACATACATTGAAGTAAAAAAAATATGGGAAATTTACATAGAACAAACAATTGACATATTTTCTTGCTGTATTATTTTTTCAATTTTTATCTAAGGAATTGTTGACAATTTTGGTTGTATTGAAGTGTCAACACCACATCCCTTATCTTGCATGCTATCCTCTCCTTTGCTGTACTTTTAAACTTCTCTTCCTCCAGGATAAACAAACAGTTACTCGAAACCCTACTTCATAAAGGATGCATCTCGAAACTATTAAAGATATCCCAACATTATTCTCATTTTCTGCTTAATTTCCCTGTGCTTGAATTTGACTGGAAATATGTGGTTGTGCAATATTGTTTTCTTGAGATTTCATCAGATTTTATTATGACAATTCAGTTTCTAGGTCTAGTTATCTGGCTGATATAAGCCTGCTGTGCTATTAAGGCTATTTTGTTTAGCCTGCTGTGCTATTAAGGCTATTTGGTTTGTCGGGGGTGATTAACAACAATTTTATCACTGCTGCCAATTTACTAGGAATGAAACGACACTTGTAGTTGGCTAATGTTTATAAGTCATTTCTGAAATACGTTGTGTTTCATGAGTTTGCCTTTAGATTTTAGATGTCATATATGACAGTGGTCTTTTCATGAAATAGGAGTTTTTTGTTCAGCTCCTTTGGACCGGGTTCTCTTTTATTTATAGTAATCTTCTTTTTTTCCTGACCTAGAATTTGGATGTGTTTCACGGATCCTTTTAAGAGTTTTTTGGAAATGATAAGAATGATGCATCCTTATACCACTATAGTTAAAAGTTAACTTTGGAAAGTGTAGTTAAATATGTAGGGCATTGTATTAAATCATGTTACCAATTGGTGTAACCATGTTGCGGTATCTGTACTTTTGCAACCATATATTCCAAGATTTTTAGTTGCATGTTATTTTCTTGAAGGAAGGTCATGCTTATTTAATTTGCTTGCTTGAGGCTCTAAACCGTTATAGGGTAAAGAAACGTTGCATGCTTGTCTTCTTATTTAATACTGTTTGTATACTCTGAAACATTTGAAATGTGTAAATTACATGCCTTTAGGTAGTTTCTTTTCCGAAAGTTTTGGAAACATGAAAACAACAAACAAACTCTTTCTTTTGTTGCTTTTATCTATTTTGTAATGGTATATTTAACACATGCAATATTTGTATTACTTCGTTAATGTAAAGCTTACACCTTTTTTTGTACTTGCTGTTGCTTATCGCTTGCTCGGAATTTTCATCTAATATATTCTGCATATGGTTTAGTGTGGTTTTAAAGAAGATTCTGTGAGGATTATGAAGGAAATCGTCAAGCGGAATAGCAGCTGCCAGGTTTGTTGTCGCTATAATAATCAATAACTCTATTTGATCGAGTTATAGTTTTTGTTTTTTGTTCTGATCGACTTGTACAAACACAATTCACAGGTGCTGCTGTTTTCTGCTACCTTCAATGACGTTGTCAAGGCGTTCGTTACAAAAATTGTGAAAGAATTGTTTGTAAATAAAGAATACAACCAATTATTTGTTAAGAAAGAAGAACTATCTTTGGATTCCGTGAAGCAATATAAAGTGAGCGTCCCTGATGAGCTTTCGAAAATTATGGTCATTAAGGACAAAATTATGGATTTAGGTCAAAAAGTCGGGCAAACAATTATATTTGTGCGCACAAAAACAAGTGCTGGTATGTTACATGATGCACTTGTTAAGTATGGTTATGAGGTAACGACACTTCATGGTTCTATGACACAAGAAGATAGAGATAAGATTGTTAAGGAGTTTAAAGATGGGTTGACACATGTTTTGATTTCAACCGATGTTATTGCTAGAGGGTTTGACCAATCACAGGTTTGCATCTTTGCTTTCCCCTCTTTCTAAATGACTGGTTGGTTTTTATCTTATAATTATGCAATTTTTTTCTGTTGTATCAGGTTAATTTGGTGGTTAATTATGATCTTCCAGTAGTATATGATAATCAAGTAGTATATGATAATCAAACACAGCCTGATAATGAAGTATACTTGCACCGTATTGGTAGAGCGGGAAGGTTTGGCCGCAAGGGTATGTTTCTTATTGATGATTTTTTTCTTTTTCTTGAGATAAATCATTTGTTGCCAGCTAGGAGTGGCAAGCTGAGCAGGTCGGGTTAGGTTGGCCTGCACACATATTTTTTTTTTCATTTGTAGAACTTTTTCTTAAATACTTGATCACTTTTGTGCTAAATACGATACAAAAACAGTATTGTTACAATAATAATCTAGATTTCTGAATAGAAGGATTTAGGATGCTGTATGCATAAAAAATGCATTCTAACTTCTCACCCAAAAACAGTATTGTCACGAGTTCTAAGTTCTCACCCAACTAAGTAAGTGAGACCCCAGTCCCATCTTTGACTCTGCTCAAAAAGGGCTATCACAAACTAGAAGACCCAAGTTATCCATTTTGGTTTTTCAATCTTATTATGAAAAGGTGTAATAGATTACAGGAGGACCTTGTGCATGCTTGGTTAATAATGCTATTAGTGACATGTCATACTTTGCTTATCACTCCCAATGTCCGAAAAAATGCAACGGAAGACTTAAAAGCTATAGTTGATAGAAAAGCTTTACATTGGTCAAATGTCTTTCTTGTCCCCTTATCAAGAACAAAATGAATGAAAACTGTAGGCCAAAACTGATGTTGCAGATGTCGTAATAGTACTGCTTACAAATGGACTCACTATATGGTTTTCTTGCTAACACTGTATATGGTGACAGGAGCTGTATTCAATTTGCTGTGTGGTGAAGGAGACGAGAAAATCATGGAAAAAATTGAGAGGCACTTTAACCATTATGTTGCCGAGGTAAATATTTCTTCGCAACTTTTACCATGCAACTCTACATCTTCAAAAGTTTTCATATTATGTTTTTTGCATGATATCTGATATGTTTTGTTAATGCCCAACTATTGTTAGGAATTTTCCAATCTAGTAATTTGATACAAGGTTATGAGAATGCAGATTGTAATAATATTACAACGGCATATTATTAACTTGGTTTATATTTGAAGTTGGGGTCTGGGCTGATAGTATTTTGTTTGGTCAAAGAAAGATTTCATGTTAGTGTAATGTACAAATCTTGTAGGTACAATCGTGGAAAAGCAACGAAGATTTTGAAGACGCCTTGAAGAAAGCTGGCTTGATGTAAAGTTTTGATGTCAGTTCTCACAAGTACAGTGTCTGCACTTTTAAAACGGCAGGAATGGAACATGCAATTTCGCCAAACAACAAGGACGATTTTTGAAATTTACTCTAAAAATTACTATGTACAATCCGATCCCACTTATGCTATATGAGGTTTTATGACCCGCACTTCGCGGCGGGGTGTTTGTCAACGGAGCATTTTGTATATAGTGTTCGCTGCGGCGTGTCTTGTATAACAATTGAACTATTTTAAACTTCAAACTATACATTGGATTTACTAATATATACGAAGTATGATAGTAACGAGTGGGCTTGTCCGCGCGTTGCTACGGGGCATTTTCCGTAATATTATTCTGCATTATATATACAGGTTATGCAAAGTAAACTAAAGGAATTACAAACTATTATACACATAAGATATTCAAGTGGAATGTCTATTCAAATTTTGGCTTTCATATACATATATATAACCACAGACCAATATCAAGCAAAACTTATTTCTTGAAGCTCTAACATATGTTATTTTCGTTGAGGTTGTTTATCTTGTCGAGGTTTTAACGGCTTCCCTTGTGCCAGCCTCATGCCAGACCTCTTAAGTTCCATGCGCACACTTTCCAGCTCTAAGCCACTCATTACGTGAGTTTTCCTGCCAATTCCTTCCATCGCCCTTTGATAAGAAGGTATTCCAAGCATACCAAGAGCTTGGACAACATATGTAGTGTAGACTAAGGTGGTGTTTGTTTATTAAGAGGGTCTGAATCTGAATCTGAACCGCACGTCTGAATCTGAATCTGAGGCGTAAATGTCTGAATCTGAACGCATCTGAACGGGAAAAAAAAACTCATGTTTGAACGGGGAAAAAAAAATTTTTTTGGTTATTTTGTGTCAACAAGAGGCATTCAGACGCGTTAAGACACCCCTCTCAAGTCTTGACCATTAAAATCTAACTGCATCTGAAAGCGTCTGAACGGAAAAAAAAAAACAAACGGTCTGAACGACAAAATGTCTGACCGATTCAGATATAATGGTCGTTCAGAGGCATTCAGACGCAAAATTTTGAAAAACAAACACGCTCTAAGTAAAAATAAAATAAGGAAAACTGATATCGCATTATGGACGGCGACATGAGACGGACACATAAGGTGAAGCGGTTGTGTATGGCTGACCTTGGCTACCAGGCGATGCTGTTGTTGCTGCCGAAATATCTGCGGTTCGGAGCAGTGTAGTCATTCCAGGTCCTGCTAAAATGATGATAATGTTAGATGTTTGAAGAGACTGTGACATGGAAACTGTGACAGATATTAAATGTATGCATGCTAATAAAATCAACCACCTGTGCATGAATCGCTATTTTTCCTTTTGTAAAGAGCCAACATGGTTTGGTTAGTGGGTGTTATTCGGTACAGGTAAAACTCTTCAAAAAGCATACATAGATGCTGCCCGTAAGCAGCAGTTTATGCCTTTTCAATAGCGGAGGAATATTGGATTTGGATGAATAAAGTATGTGATGACTACATTTTGCAAGTAAGGTTGCAGGATTACTTACTTGAAAATAAGTTATTCCCATGCTACGCAACGGTATCTAATAAAGATATAACTTCGGCCTACAACAAATCGTACAACAATGTTAATCTTTTGAGTGCATATGTGCAAAATAACAAAACGAATGTGATTCGCTATATAGCATATATTTGAGTTTCCAAATCCAATGTCAGCTCTCTTTTGAGAATTACTATTAGACGTTGACAACTACAGAAGGCGTAATGAAGTGAGTTTTCGCTTAAAAGTCAACCATAGTTACACGTTTAAACTAATGATCTGATATTTTAATCTTTTTTTTATGAACAATGAAAACTCGTAAAAAATGATATACCACGACTTTCGACCTGCAGAACTGTGTCCCTTCTAAACCATGTGTTCAGTATTTGGATGCAAAAATTGGAAGTGAGTACTTACATTTATAGCCTCGAACAACAAAGTGAGTTCGGTGGCCACATTGTAAGCAGACTGCGCAATGGTGACTGGAATGCTTGTAGCAGGACCTCAGTTACCTAAGACTGGCCTGAATGTACCTGGAATGATCCGAAAGTCAGTCAAGTTCAATGTGAAATGTCAATGTCAATCTTTCTCAATTTCGATCTTTCAGAATTACCTACCTTCATTACATATATATCTTAATTGTTGAGTGTAAACAGCTTCAGTGCAATTTTCCTCAACATAAGTCAAAAGACTGCTTGTTTGATCCACAATGGCTGAAAACCTTTTGTTGGTGGCGTAAAAATGACGTCACAAAGAAAATAAGTTTCAAACCATTTATATATCAGTGTTTAAGCATGTTTTATTTCTGAATACATACTGAATAGGAGACCCCAAAGGGATCAGAAAGAAAATATGCGCCACACACATAATACAATGTAAATGTCCAAATTTAGAGCAAGTACGTTATAAAAAAAACCCTCATTCAGAGGGTGTTTGCCGATGTTCACTTTTTTATGCTTATTTATATATCTTAAAGCCGCTAAGGAATTTAGAGCTTTTTAACAATCTTTATTTCATTAATACCATAATAGATTCCAACAATCATGTAATTAATATGTTTGAATATGATCACAAACTTTATATCAGGGCATCAATAAACATCAAATCTTATTCACCCCTACACTAAAATTATGGTTTCTATGAATAATCTTTTTTGACGCTGAAAATGGAGTAACACATAGCCCATAAGTAACACATACCTTTAGTTTATTTGAGTTGTTGGAGATACCAGTTTCACTTATAGCACCCCAGTCATCAACACATCTGTTAGAGTGTATGTGATCAGTGTGACCAGTCGGTTTTCTTTTGGCTTTTATGCTCGTTATTTGGCAGTGGGAGGTTGGTGTATCAGAAGCGGCTACTGCATTAAGCGTTGAGTCAGAAGAAGCAACATGTTGGGTCAGGAATTTGACCCAATTACCCTGACAGGATTTGAACATAAAATAGCCTAACTCACTAATAAAATAGTGGGTTACTCACTGATAAATAAATCAGTAAGTGATGTATAAAGCTCGTTGTTGAAGAAACACTTTACTTACTGATACGGTAATCAGTGAGTAAAGTATACGAGCTACAAACAACTCTGATGAGGGGTGATCGATACACTAATAAGGTGGTTAAACTTTCGTTCCTTTGTGTATGTGATAAGTTGAGTTAATATGATCAAGTACGCGGATTTTACTTAATCACACTTAGAAGGTTATTTGTGTTAAGGAAATGGAACTGTTATGCTTGAGTATATAGAACAAAGAACATGCAATGTTATCACCAAACGATTCAATGTTATTCAAGATAATACGAGTGATCTTTTATATCACTAGGGTTACAAAGACCTTGAATCTTATGTTTTCTACGACTTGTGATATTTGTTCTATCTTCTTGAGAGTTATTATTTTGCACTTTTTAATTCACACTATTATCTATTCGTATATATATCACTAGTCTAAGATCTTTCTTTTATATGAACTAAGAAAGATCTTTACAATATTTGTTAAGTCTTATCGAACGCTTGCTTTGAGAGTGTCAGTCATTAAGATACAACTTGTATCTATGTTTACAACTTGTTCTGTGAATATAACATTATGACTGATCACATGGGGTAAGATATTATCTACCGTATATTGTTGACTTTAATACACATAATATCTTTTCATACTTATTCGTTCAGCAGCAGAAAGTTAATCACCAGCAGCAATGTTAACGCTAGCAGCAGGAACCGATAACGCTAGCAGCAGGAACAAATGCTCTTAGCAGCAGAATCATACTTAGAGTATTTCTTTGAGAAGAACCCGATATTAAACTTCTTGAATATTTAATTCCCAACAATCCTCCCCTAAACATGTGAATCCTTTTCAACATGTTTCTGAATTAAATTATGGATTGTGAAGATCTTTCAAACACTTTTGTTCTTCAAGATTGAATATCTTTCTTAGAAACTCATCTGCTTTCTTGTTCTTTGACTTTAACAATATCAATACACATCTTCAGGCTTCAAACATTGACCTAAAAGATGGTGCAATTTCTTTGGATGGAGGAATTATAAGAGGCAATGATGCTGTGTATCTTAGATGCTTGTTTCAACAGGTGAAATCATCTATCAGCATGCCTTTGTGAGTGTTGAACAAACGTGGTGAACTGAAATTGAAACTTTTCTTCGTTTGACCTAGATAGAACTTTCTCCTTTGGAATGCTTCATCCCTTCTGAATATATATAAAAAGCTCTGTTCTTGTCATTTTCAACCTCCATGTTATCATCTTGTATGCTCTTGCCTTTTCCTCCCTTTCATTGGTTAATCTTCCTTCTTTGGGATTTATTTCCTCTCCTGAGATATTACCTCCCCTGAGATGCAAATAACATTTTATCCTCCCCTGTTTGGAAGATCTCTCACTATGTACCAAAATATTTCTCTCCATCATCTGAGCTAACCATCATAACATGTTATCAGACAATGTTGTACATGTAGCCATCAATTCCTTAAGAGTTTAAGTTGCTGCCCTCATCACTTCTAGGTGTGTTAACTCCTATGAGAGGTAATTCATGGGGCATTTGACTCATGGTCCATCAATGGATGGTTTTTCTGAATCCTTTGAAAATCCTTGTGTTAAGAAATTATTTGACTTAGCAGTATGTTCATGATTTTATTATGAAAAACCATACTGCTTTCAACCATTTTGAAGGGATTAAGTGTATAACAGACACTTAATCAAAATTTCGATTTAAAGCAACCTCTGGTTGTCTGAGAACCAATGTTTTTCAGTTATAAATAATTGCCTGTGTAAAGATAAACCTATTCAAAAGGCTTTCTTGACAGGGTTTCCAGCTCATAGTAATTGTTGCCTCTAACACAAGTATTAGATTCACTTTTACTAGCTGTTCTTTCTATCAGATGTCCTTAGACTTGCTCATTATACTTAAAAGTATAAAATGATAGAAAGTGAGTTGTATCTGTTGCTCCCTTAACACGCTTAGAGTTAACTAGAAAGTTAATCTATTCATGTTTATGACTAATACAATGTTATGATTAATTCTAACAGATTAATGAAAACGTAAAAGTAAAAACACACAAGTATTTTTCAACGTTTAAATTCTTATTAGAAATGAATCAAAGAATCTATTACCCAAGTGTTTTGCGGAACAAACACTTGGGATTGAACAGACAAGGTATGGTGGTGTCTCCTATCTAAACTCAAGCTTTGCTTTGAGTGGTAACAATATGCCTCACTGAGCTATCTCAGGGATTGGTTACTCTTTGTAGGAGAGAAGTTTCTTTGTAAAAGTCTAAGCTTTCAATGTACAAAACACACACAACTTCTCTCCTTTTGAACCTATTTATACACAAGTATTAAAGAGTAAAAGTGATTAAAAAACTACAACTTGTTGAAGCAAGCATGTCTGACAATTGCAACAGTAATTGTCATTTCCAAGAACTAATGGGAATGGACTATAAAGTCTTTAGGAGTGGTTGGTCTGACACTCCATGACTTTTAGCCGTCTTAGGGAAAGTTTCTTCCTGACAAGATAAGATTTGATCTTATCTTAAACTCTTCCCAGATCTTCCCGCCTTTCTTCCAGCCGTTAAGTTCTTCAGTCTTCAATCACTTAATGTTGTTGAGGAGACTGGGGTTCAGTGAGTTCTTGTCCAACACTCACTGAACCATCATCTTCTTCTTTGGCTTAAGTCCTACTTAGGGAGTACCGCTTTCCTGAGTAGTGAATCCTTTTTCTTGAATTCGCCTTAAGCATCCTCAAGATGACTCACTGAGTGACTGTTCACTCGGTGACTTGAATTGTTCTCGGTTTAAGTTAACACTTAGTTAATTTGTGTTCAAATCCTGTTTTAAGTATTCTTGGGTACTGATGGACCCAACAATCTCCCCCTATTTGGATATAAATTATTCCTAAGTGTTTTGATCAGTTATGAGTGAGCTAATAACTTCTACTCATACTGAATGTACTAGAATGTAAATAAGGACACTGAAATAATAAAAACATCATCTTATTAATATCATTACAAG
Source organism: Artemisia tridentata subsp. tridentata (assembly GCA_021014915.2). Taxonomy (NCBI): domain Eukaryota; kingdom Viridiplantae; phylum Streptophyta; class Magnoliopsida; order Asterales; family Asteraceae; genus Artemisia; species Artemisia tridentata. Next base: position 309,483,834 of record CP139505.1, on the reverse strand, counting down.
TCCTATCAAAACTAAGTACAAAAAGGTAGTGGTGGTATTCAGGCAGATTCATCAGTTCAACTTAATACCAAGGGCTTCAAGCTTAGGCTTCTTTGACTGCAGCTCATGTTGGTCAGGGTGCTCTCGGATTTTTCTTTTCAGATCTTGACAAAACCTCACATTCTCAGGACTCTTTATTGGAGAGGCCATCATGAGGAAACCCATCATTGCCTTGATCCCTGATAGATCAATATCATTCCACCTCTGGAAGGCTGGGTCTCTGAACTCATCAGTGAAGAACAACCCTCTTTCAGGTTGTTTGATGACCACATTCCTCCTGAATGGAATACCTTCAAGGAGAGCTCTGTTGCAGTCCAGACCAGGGACCTTGATCTCAGGCTCTGTTTCAACCTTCTTTCTTTTTCTTGAAGAAGACTGAGAAGGGGTAGGCTGTTCGGCTGAAGCAGGAAGAAGAGAGGGAGTGCCAAGTTCCTGAGGTGTTGCAACTAACTTTTTATACCTCAGACTGAGGGATTTCATTAGTTTTGGCACAACAACATTTTGCTTCTTCTCAATTAGTGGACCCAGTTCATCCAGTTCTGAGATCCCAAAGTCTGCGAATCTGAAAGGGTCATGAACCTCAAAGACTCTCTTGTCATTACTTCTGTAGACAGTTAGAATTGCAGGCTTGGATTTTTTATGAATCTTGAAATCAGTGATTGGTTCTGGCTTTAACCTGTTTGTCATGACCCACTGATATCCTGCAATCCTATTCTGCCTAATCTCTTCAGTCCTTTTCATTCTTTCTTCCCTTCTGTGCCTGAGGGCAGTCATTTCAGCATTCTGAGCTTCCACAAAGCTCTTACCACCTTCCCTTTTAGCAAGGTCTTTTGCCTCAATCCCTATCTTCTTAGCCTCTTCTCTTGCAACCTGAATGAGAGCAAGCTTGTTCTGCCTTTCATCTTCAGCAGCTTTCTTCACTGCCTCCTCTTTCTCCATGTGAGCTTGAATTTCAGCATGAGTGAGAAGTTGTATTACCCCATTGATTTCATAAGGAACCCTGACTGGTTCATCAGGGTCTGCCCTTCTTTCCTTGGAGGCAGGTACCAAGATTGTGGGCTCAGGCTCAATGGTTGTGAGAATGCCTTTGCCTTTGTCTTGGTGGGATGAAGATGAGGTGGCTTCAGGATTCTCCCCCTCAGTGTGAGAAGGAGGTTGTTCTTGTTCAGGTTGTGGAGGTTCGTCTTCAGTGATTTTCTCCCCCTCAACTGTTTCTTGACCCATAGTGAGAGCAAGAGTTGGTTCGCTCACTGAAGTTGAGGGAGCTTGACCTTTGAAGGCCTGATAGATCTCAGTCATCATGGATTTGATGTCTGAGGTGTCCTCCTAAAGAGTTGAGACCTTAGTCTCAAGAGAAGCCTGAGAAGCCTCTAATGCAGTCATCCTTGGCCCAAGATTCCAAGCCAGGGAGGAAGAAAACGATGCCAAAGATGCCATGTGGGACTCCATAAGACCCAGGGAAGATCGGATGAAGTCCACTGAAGAGTTGGGTCCCGAAAGATTGGAGGATTTCAGCACAGTTACCAGCTCAGCCAACTGAGAAGTTTGTTGCTGGTAAGTTTCTGAAGCCTGAAGAATTTTCTTGTTTAGCTCAGGGTCATCTTTCACTGACTCTTGAATAGTATCAACGCTCTTTTGTAAGTTGGTGAGAGACTCTTTGAACATTTTAAAGTTGTAATCAAGATTTGTCAGGGAGAAGGAGATAGATGACTTGTGCTCATTTACATCATCATGATAGGATTCCACTGATTCCTTCAGGTTGACCTAATGAACAGTTGCTTCAGTGTGCTGGTCAAACATTTCTTCAGTTAGACCTTGGAAGAGAGCCTTGTTGGTCTTTAGCAGGAACTTGACCAATTGTCTCTCAGTGAGAGGAAGAATGTTGTCATACTTGCTGAGGATGTTGTCAGTATCCGAAGAACCAGCAGCTTGAGATTCTGATTCTTCACTTGGATGTGGAGATGACTGATGTGATTGTTCAGGTTGTACATCAGACGGGTGTTTTCCAGTAGTATCACTAGGCACTTTTTGTGATGGTTGGTGGTCCCCCTTCCCATCAGGGTTGTACTGCCCTTTTGGGGATTTAGGGTCCTTGACTCCCTTGGGTCCTGACTGTGATTTGTCAGTACCTTCATTGGGATGTGATTGGGTGTGGGTCCTCTTCTCATTTGAGTAGTGCTACCCAACCGAGGATATAGGACCCTTTTCTCCTTCAGGCTCTGATTATGATTTATCAATGCCTTCATTGGGATGTGAATGGGTTGAGGTTCCTGACTCCAATGACTTGTTTATGTCAGTGGAATCATGAGGAAGAGGGGGTTTGCCCGAGGACACTGAGGATGATTGCTCAGTGCCGTCTGTTGGCCTTTGTTTTGTGGTCAGGGGGGTCTCTGTAATGGGTGTCTCGAAGGTCTGGGCCACATTCAACCCTTTTTTAAGGTTGAGTTGGTTATGGGCATCAGTCTCAGTGGCGAGTGGTTTGGGTCTAACCACCTTACTGGACTGACCCTTCTTTGTCTTCTTCACCTTCTTTGTAGGTGAAGGTACTGAAGAAACAGCGTCCTCCCCCTGAATAACCTCTTGCATGTAGTTAGTCAGGGCAATAGGTTGTACCTCAGTGATGCCACTAGTGAAATTGGTCTTATGTAAGATGTCAGATTTCATACCTACAACGTCAGGCCTCACATAGTCAGAACCAAGAAGGTCCTGAAGCACATAGGAAATAAACCTAGGATAAGACAAGTGTTTTTGCCTAGATTTTCCTGAGAGCTTAGCAACAAGGTCACGGAAGATAATACCTCCGATATCTATTTTTCTACCCTCCAAGAGACTGAACAACATCAATTGTTGTGATGAGTTCAATTGCTCAGTGGAGGATTTATTCCCCCCAAGGACCTGAATGACGAATGTCATCAGGATCCTCCAGACTGGGTGGAACCAGGTTTTGACAATTGGAGCCTTTTCTAATAAGGCTCCAACGGACTCCTTAGGACGTTTAGGGTCATGAGGTCCTAAGAATATCAACTCTCCTTTGACCTCTTGGTCAGTAGGATTGGGCTCAAAAGCCTCAGCAAAATCAAGACCAGTGGCCTTGATGAAGTCATTGTAACCCAGGGAGAGGGTCCTTCTCCCATTCATCACTGTGAAAGTGATGATGGATTCTTTGGTGTCTTTTGGGCTAGTAGCCACAGCAGTACACCAGAATTCCCTCAAGTAGTCATGGTAGATGACTGAGGGGGTTTTGGTAAATGCTTTTGCAAGAAAACAGTTTTGAAGATATTTCATCACATTCTTGTAAGCATGGAACTTTTGTGGATAGGAAAAGTTTCCCACCACATTGTTCTTTGTGAGGTCTACGCCCTCTAATATGAAATCCACATTAGGGGCGTATGTGATAGCATTAGAAGAAGCCATTTGTATTGGCAGGTCTGGGTTAACAAATGATTCTGGGTTTCTAAAGCCTAAGAACACACACACTATTAGTTTTGAGAGAAAAAAAAATGGGCAGAATTTGCTTTAGATTTCTAATAGACGTGTGTGTTGTTATTTTGATTGGGGTATTTATAGGGAAGTGAAGTGGAAGGTATTTTAGGCATTAAGCGGATTTTATTTATTCAAAAAGAATTTTTGGAAACTGTTTTGAATAAAATGTTTTGGGATCCGCATTTAATGCCAACACTCCGCTTTCCCTGGCTTGGCGCAACAGTCAAGGTGAACAGTTGAGCAATTCTGCAAAAGTGTAATTTGCAGAGATGAGTCATCACATATCTGTAATTTGATTGGAGAGGCATTTAATGCCAAGTGGGAATGTGGTGGCCAAGAGGTGGAAGCCAGAAAGGCAAAAGAACAAATATTCTTATATTAACTAAGAATTCAGTTACCAACCTCGGACATTTACTAACTAGATACTTAGAGCATTTAAGTTAGTATTTAATGTCTCTTGAGGACCCTGAATGACTTTTCATTCAGTGAACCTGATTGTCAGGACTTGGGTTTAGTCACTGATGGTTCTAGTGTTCAGGAATTTGGGTCTAATTCCTGAGGTTCAAGGGTTCAGGAACTTGTGTTTAGTTCCTAAGGACCAAGAATTCAGGAACTTGGGTTTAATTCCTGAGGATTAAGGGTTCAGGAACTTGGGTTTAGTTCCTGAAGTTCAGTGACCTTTCTTACTGAAGAACACATTGAGTCAGGGACTTGGGTTTATCAGAATTTACACATATTTGGATGGAGTCAATCAGTGGACTGATTCTCAATATCCAACATTCCTAGTTCAGCTTTCAGTCTGGTGAAAGTTGGTTCATCCAATGGCTTGGTGAATATATCAGCTAGCTGATATTCAGTAGGAATGAAGTGTAATTCTATGTCACCATTCATGACATGGTCCCTGATGAAGTGATATCTAATATCAATGTGTATTGTTCTCTGATGAAGAACTGGGTTATTTGAAATGGCAATTGCACTTGTGTTATCACAAAAGATGGGAACCATCTTGTACTGAATTCCATAGTCACTGAGTTGACTTTTCATCCAGAGTACATTTGCACAACAACTTGCTGCTGCAACATATTCAGCTTCAGCTGAGGACATGGCAACTGATTGTTGCTTCTTAGCACTCCAACAGACTAGTTTTCCACCAAGAATTTGGCAGGAGCCTGAGGTGTTTTTCCTGTCCATGTTGCATCCAGCATAGTCAGAATCTGAGTATCCTTTAAGATCAAGGCCTGAACATTTTGGATAATATAATCCAAGGTTTGGAGTACCTTTCAGGTACCTGAATATCCTTTTCACAGTAGTGATATGAGTCTCTCTTGGGTCAGATTGATATCTGGCACATAAGCAGACTGAGAATTGGATATCCGGCCTTGATGCAAGTAAATACATCAGTGATCCTATCATTCCTCTAAAAAGAGTTTGATTCACTGGTTTTCCAGTAAGATCAGGACCAAGGTTGTTTGGGGATACCAATTGATGAGGGGTGATCGATACACTAATAAGGTGGTTAAACCTTCGTTGCTTTGTGTATGTGATAAGTTGAGTTAATATGATCAAGTACGCGGAATTTACTTAATCACACTTAGAAGGTTATTTGTGTTAAGGAAATGGAACAGTTATGCTTGAGTATATAGAACAAAGAACATGCAATGTTATCACCAAACGATTCAATATTATTCAAGATAATACGAGTGATCTTTTATATCACTAGGGTTACAAAGATCTTGAATCTTATGTTTTCTATGACTTTTGATATTTGTTCTATCTTCTTGAGAGTTATTATTTTGCACTTTCTAATTCACACTATTATCAATTCGTATATATATCACTAGTCTAAGATCTTTCTTTTATATGAACTAAGAAAGATCTTTACAATATTTGTTAAGTCTTATCGAACGCTTGCTTTGAGAGTGTCAGTCATTAAGATACAACTTGTATCTATGTTTACAACTTGTTCTGTGAATATAACATTATGACTGATCACATGGGGTAAGATATTATCTACCGTATATTGTTGACTTTAATACACATAATATCTTTTCATACTTATTCGTTCAGCAGCAGAAAGTTAATCACCAGCAGCAATGTTAACGCTAGCAGCAGGATCATAACACTAGCAGCAGAAACACTCAGCAGTAGAATGTTAACGCTAGCAACAGGAACCGATAACGCTAGCAGCAGGAACAAATGCTCTTAGCAGAAGAATCATACTTATAGTATTTCTTTGAGAAGAACCCGATATTAAACTTCTTGAATATTTAATTCCCAACAAACTCCAGTATCACTGAGAATTGACAAATGTCTCAGTAACCCTGAAGATGCTATCTCTACAAGCAGACTGATAAATATGGGCGCGAACTTCCAAAAGAAAAAAAGGAAGTCAGACAAAGTACAAAAGAGGACGAAGAAGAGGGACCACTTGGTGGATGACAACTCACACCAAGTGGATGACAACTCACACCTACCCCACATGTCTTTGTTTAGTTACCTGTATATATTATTTGTGTTGTAATTGAGATAGCATGTTTTTCCTAAACAAACAAAATAATACAAAATGTATTAGTTGATAGGATCATCCTCTCATTGTAATCTCAAGCATAGCTTGATCTATGAGAGTCTATTTGTCACCCAAAGGGGATAGTTTACCGAAAGTATCCCCTTGAAGAAGTTGAAGATGTTATCATGTAGTTTTTTGTATTTTGAGTAATCTTGTAACAATTGTTTTCATTCTTAATGAAGCTGTTCTTCATTTACTCAATTTCATGGACCAACAAGTGGTATCAGAGCGGGTGGATTATTCTTATGATCCAGATCCGTTCATGATTTCTGATAACATTCTTCAATATATATATATATATATAAATGTGAATCTTCAAAAACTGCTACTGGCATAGCAATTTTTGAGGGGGAGAAACACATTTATTGGTGACTGACATACACCAAAACCCTCCCTGAACCCCAAAATAACACCCACCACATAAATCTTATCCCCACACAAAACCCAACACACCCCCTCCCTGAACCCCAAAATAACACCCACCACATAAATCTTATCTCGACACAAAACCCAACACACCCTACACCACACAAAAATCTTATCCAACACACAAATAAGATTAATAAAAAAAAAACCCAGATCTACCATTCGATCTAACATACAAAAACCTACACAACACAAAAATCACCTCCCATAAAATCCAGTCACAACTCACCAACAAACACAAAAATCCCAGATTCGAATCTCTAAAACCCACTCTCAACAAAACAAATCCATTCTCACAATTAAAGAAAAAACTCTCAAATAAAAAAAAAAAACCCAATCGATCTACAAAAAGGGGAATCACAGATTCTTCAAAACATGTAAATCGATACTCTCCACACATTCTCCACTTAAACAAAAAAAATCATCACTCAATCATCATCACTCAATCAAAACCTAACTACCATGTCAAGTTTCTTGTGGATGCAAAAAAAGGGACGGCGACATGAAAAAGAATTAGGTTGATTATGTTTTGATGGGTCTCGTTTCATTAAGGAACGATTGAGATGTTAAATGGGGTTTGTTGACTTCGAGCCTAGTTTTTTTTTGTGAAATTAGCAAGTGGGAATGTATCAGGGTGAAATGGTTAGAGGGTTGAAGTGGATTTGTAGTTTATAGTTGGTGAAAGAAGTGTTGAGAATGAGCTTAGCTCGAGTTAATTCTTGGTTTTGGCTACAATGATTTTGATTCTTTGATGTCTTTTAAAGAATGTGTAGTTAACAGTGGGTGTAGTTTTCAGGCAAAGCCTGAATAAGGTTGTGTTGAGAAATATGGTAAATGGTGAATTGATAAAATTTATCAGTGAGTATGATTATAAGAAAAGGGTGTGTTGTGCTTGATTGGATAGAGGCATGGAGCCATCAGGCTACTGATCAAACTCAGGGAGTTGGGAGGATTAAAGAAGTGACTCAGTGTTACTGAAGAAGAGTCTCTTAAGAGTCCTAAGAGTTGAGGTGGTAAGATTGAGAAAAAATTTCTCATCAGGGACTGAAATTAGTTTCAGTGGTTTTTTTTTTGAAGTTAAGAGAAATGAGGGTGGACTGAAGTATCAGTGGATAGTTTACCTTGAACTATGTCACTCTTGAACCTGGTCAGGTCACTGAACTCCCAAACTGAAACTGAACCCTCTCAGTGAGACAAAAAATGAACCTGTCAAAGTGAACCCTCAGGACCCCATGAACTCTGAACCTGGTCACTGAACTCGGTCATTGAACCCCCTGAACTTGAACCCCTGAAACTGACCCAGTCACTGAAGTGGCTGTGACTTGAAACCCTGGTCATTGAACCTGGGCACTAAACCTGGTCACCAAAACTGAACCCTACTCCCTGAACCCGTGACTAAAACCCAGGTCACTAAACCTCAGACCAGGTTCCTGAACCCCCTTTGGTGACTAAACCCCCAACCCCTGAACCCTCAGTCACTGACCCCTGACCCCTGAACCCCTGAACCATCAGGTCCTGAACCCTCTCATTGAAACAAGTCACTGAGCCCCTGAACCTTCAGGTCCCTGAACCCGTGAACCTCAGGAACTAAACCCGGTCCCTGAACAAGCAGTTTTAAACCTGAATAACCAAAAAACCACAACCCCATTCACCCAGGCTATTTGTATATTGAAATAGGGGGAGATTGTTGGGTCAAGAATTTGACCCAATTACCCTAACAGGATTTGAACATAAAATAGCCTAACTCACTAATAAAATAGTGGGTTACTCACTGATCTCATCCAAATGACTTGAGCACAACATGCTAACATGGCTACATATTCAGATTTTATTGACGATAATGACGTACAATCTTGCTTCTATGACTGCCAAGACACAAGTTTGTCTCCAAGGAACTGCACTCCTCCAGACGTACTTTTACGTGTATCTAAGCATCCTGCATGATCAGCATCTGAAAAAGCAATTAGTTCAAAGCCAGAATCCTTCGGATACCAGATCCCCAAATGAATGGTTCCCTTTATGTATCAAAGGATTCATTTAACCTTAGAGAGGTGTCTGTGAAAACTTATTTTATGGCTAATGAACACCAACTACTTATAAGTTTTCTGATCGTTTATGGGCTCAAGGCTGTTAAGCCTTGATCTAGGATTATTACTATGTTAAGAACAATGATAATATTGACGGAATATTCAAACAAAGAATACAATACTATCACAACAAGGTTTTTCCAAGTTCAGCGTTTGTTATTCCAACTTGCCCCAATGCTATGTGATCAAATATAGCACGGTTACACTCTAATAGGGATCAAGGATCCTTGAGGCTAAACAAACTAAACAATGTCATACCCCATGTCTAATGTTCCCACACACACTCTTTTGATGTTTTACATATTGACACCCTTTGGTGTTTAAATTCTAAGTATATTAAAACACTTGTAAAACATATTGGTGATTAACATCTAACCACACTTTTTGTCTAAGGGTAAGATCTTCCTTTTATAACACAAGGAAGATCTTTTACAATATGATAAGCCTAGTCATCTACTTGCTCTAACGTGTGTCAGTCAATAAGATACAACATGTATCTTGTTTTACAACTTTGTTGACTGATCAAATATCTAGATATTATCTTTTGTATATAAGTGACTCATACAAATAATATCTTCTTCAATCTTATCCATCCAGTAGCAGTAATGACTCACTGATCAGCAGCAGCTCGTTTGCACCAGCAGCAGGAACAGATACACTAGCAGCAGGAACAGTACACTACCTGCAGGAACAGACCAGTAGGAACAGATACACTACAAGCAGGAACAATTCTGTTTTCAGAATATGTTTTGTACCAGCAGCAGTATCTACTCAGCGTATTTTGCTTATCATTTCAGTATTTCTTGATATTTCATTCTTCTTGTTTTGTACCATCAAATCTATGAAAATATAATTCCCAACAGTGTCTTTCAGTAGGTCGAGACTGATAGCGGGAGCAAAGATATGTTGCAAATACAATATCTGGTCTGCTGGCTGTTATCATGTAGTTGTTTGTATTTTGAGTAATCTTGTAACAATTGTTTTCATTCTTAATGAAGCTGTTCTTCATTTACTCAATTTCATGGACCAACACAACATCACCTTCATACGTCCTAGCTGAATCCGTATGATGCCATTTTAAAAATCCAGAACCTTTATGCCACCTGATGACGCTGGTACACAGAAAAAAAGGCCATCAGTTGATGACACACCAATGATTAGACACGTCCTGAACCTACTCCCTAAACACATCCCCTGAACCCACCTCATGTTACATACCTACCGAACCATCCCACCAAATCCACCTCTTGAACCGACCCCCCTAAAAACACCTCCTGAACACACCTCCTCAAGTAATATAGGCCATACTCAAACTCAAACTCTCCTCACCTGTGACCACAAACAGAAACATCATTCACACTTTAAGCTTTAACGCTTTATATTTTTAGTTCTAAATTACTGGATCATTATATCCATGTTTCTAAATTTGCATACATGACATAACGTACCAAGACTCCATCAAAATATTAGACAACTCACAAAACTGACAAGAGAATTATAAAAAGGAATGCTTCAGTAATATTACATCTCAAAGAGTTACCAAAGGTATTTTCTGAAAACCTATATACAAAGCTACAGATATAAAATGACTCAAGCATTTTTAGGAAAGAACATTTTAAAAAGGTGTTAATATAGATATGAATGTGTAATGTTACCTGAAAAATGTTGCAACCTAAATGAAGCTTCTAAGTAAATTGGCCAATCCTCGATCTGAAAAAATAGCACAATATGAACATTCTTAGATTTATACTACTTCTGAGGCACAAATAGAACCATCACATTTGACATAAAAGCCACTTGAAGACATGTTTTAACTAAAGGGCACACAGACTCAAAAAAACTGACTCCCAAAAAATATGAGCAAAACTAAACCGACGATCATTTCATTGACATGCTATGAAGAGCATTAGCTACCAGTACACCCTAATTATTAAAAAAAGTAAAATCCGAAGTAGCACGAACCTGTGCTGGTTCAGAGTACAGGACGAATCCAACGCCTGATATCAAAACTCACATCTAACAGAGCAAAGCGAAGTACTTGGCAGATTGTATTGCTATTTTCCGTTCCAGCATATACCAACGCGAACACATACATCACCGGGGTAAGAAGCCCTTTTACCGATTTTATTCAAGTTGTTTAATAGTATTATGTTAATGAAAACACGATTTTCATACGAATTTTTTCTTTAAAAACTATTTTGTCATTTCATAATATGAGGCTCAGATTCATCAGTATTCTCAAAAAGCGGATACATCCGGCATGGCTGCAAACTTAATAGTTTGCCCCGCTAAAACACAGAGATTCACGGCTTTAATCAAAACCGTTCAAATTCATCATTGCCTTTTATAACCAATACCACCAAGTTACCATGTGCAAAAATGTTTGGTTCAGAATTGCGAGTGCAGAACCGGATAAGAGAGCGGCCGACCCGCCATGGCTGCAAACACGACGTTGTGCTTCCCCGCCAAGATACAGGCCGCTTCCACCCATCACGATCCATAACTCGCTCCACAACTGACATTCTTTCTAAGCCGATCTTCCTTTCTCAGATTCTAATCTGAATCGTGGCCACTATGTTAAGATCCACATAAGGAGGATGAGGTCAACAATTGTGGAAGCGGTACCCAAAACCCGCCATGGCTGGCATGCCAAGATACGGTTTTTGGAAAACAACGCTTACATAAATAGTAAATAAAAAACCGGTGGCAAACACCCAAAACCATTCCTTTATTAGGCTCAGATTTTTAAAGCAAATATGCTCAATGGATCTAAAGTCCGCCATGGCCGGAAAGCAATACGGCTGCATAATCATGCCATCCATTTTTTTCCTCCCCAAATTACGGATCCAACCGTTGATGACCTACTTCATTTGTCTCAGAAAATAGCCGCTAATCATCATAGCCCTACATGAAGCAACCAAAGGCGTTTTATTTTTCAGCTCATGAAGGTATAACACGAAAACAACAATAAAGCCACCAACCAAAATAGCTTCCATCATATTAAAGGCTAACGACATACAATCAATATCTCTTACAGAGGCTAATGTTATTTTTTTTTCTTGTTTCTAACCAACAAATACCACATAAGCAACAAATTAAGAGTAGCATCCAACAACAATTGCGAAGAACAGATTCAGAATCCAATAAGCCCACAATAAGCTGTAAAGATAAGCTAATCCAAAGACCCCCTAAGAAAAAAAGTAAAACTATATGGCGCCATAAGCTCAACTAAGCAATCCCATAAGCCCAAAAAAGGTAACCTCTTGAATTTACAAAAAAACTGAATAAGCTCATAAGCATATCTTCCGATGATCAAAAAAACAAAGCATTTATACCTACCAGGTTAATAGCAAACTAAAAATAAAAATAAAAAAAAAATAAAAAAATTAAAAAAAAATTCAGGAAAACCCTCAAATTATATCCAAACCCTAATCTAAAATTTCCACTGTTGTACATACCAAACATGTAATTCAAACATCAAAAAAGCTAATTAAAAAAAATTAAGGATTCCACACCTAGCAACAGCGATTATCTTATGAAACACACGAAATCCAGATGATAGAAAAAAACCTAACGCATCTGAATGATCTAGGAAAAATACTATAAACCATAACAAAGAAGCAATATGTGGCTGTAAAAAAAAATGGCTTGTACCTGGCAACAAATGGCTTAAAAACAACCACAAAACATGGTCACTCTCACAAAAACACTGCACCCCTATTAAAATAATAGATTCATGTAGATGATATTGTAGAAACACTCACAAAGATCACTATAGATCTTTCGGAGTCAGATCGGAGTCAGTTGGTCCTTCATTTTTTTTTCGGTGCTGGAGCGATGGAGTGAGAGAGGAGATGAGAGAGACACGTGAGAGAAAGTATGGGAGATCCGAGTGAAGGTGGGTTTTTTTTTTTTTTTTTTTTTTTTGGGGTTCGGGCCATGGATACCTATGAAATCTATTTTGAACAGTATTCGCTCTTTATACTGTAGTTATAATGTATGCAGGAAGTTTAGTGAACTAAATGCTTCCTACTAATTAGATATTAACTGGTATAGCTAAATCTAGTTAAGATGGTATATAGTTTAATGTTGTAACAATACATAAAGAGAGATTTTTATTAAAAAATAGAACAATTGCAACTGTCATTTACATATTAAGATCACATGGTATTAGTAGTCTGCAAGAAATTTTAACAGTAAGAACTAAAGGAGGGAAGTATTACAAAATACATAGTCCTAACGATAAATTGGCAGCAGTTACCATAAAGTAACCCAATAGTTAAATGCTCCACGCTGAAAGCTTTTGGAGGTCTAAAGAGAATGTGATCATAACTTCATAGTACCTTACTACTCTTCATTGTGCTCAGTCAATGCTATTTTTGTAGTGCTCTTTTGTAGCCGTGTTCGTAATGTAATAGAGTTATACAGCTGCAAAAATGTGCAAATTAATAGATTATTCAATTCATAGTACCTTACTACTCTTCTTTGGGTAATTTTCTATCAGTTTTGGCCCAAAAAGCTCTTTCCCTTCTTTGGGCGATTTTCTATCAGTTTTGGCCCAAAAACCCATCTCACAGTTCTTGTGTGTGTAAAAAAATGCAGCGGTGGATTTGTTTCGAGTGGTGTGTGTGTGAACTTTGAGACTATAAACAACCAATCACACGTGTTACCATCAGACCAACACTCCCCAGATCACCCTCAAGCATGAGGTGAAGAGCACTATAGCTTTACCAAATCGGAGCAATCGGAGCCAGTCCGGAACAGCGGATGTGAGGTGTGGAAGTAGGAAAGAAAAACAGTAGGATCACAAAACCGTTTGAATATAAACATGGGGCGGAAATAGGGAGTCGGGCTGGGTACCCCGCTTTTACTATAGTAAATACGAGGTGTGAAGGCCCGCGCTTCGCGGTGGGAATTTTGAATACAAAATTATTGATTTTCGTTGCGAGCCGACGCTAAGTGCAAGGGCCTAACTCTGTATTGGATAGATAACCCCAAGGACCATGTTTGTAAAATGTTTTTTAATTTTTTCATGAAATATGTCCTTATGTTAGCGTTTCGTTGCAAAGCTAGTCATGATTGCAACAGACCTATTACATGAAGGACAAAAAAAAAAAAAAATTAAAAAAAGAAAAAAATGAGGTAACATAATGGTCGTTAGTTAACGGCCGTTAAAGGCCTAACTCTGTAACGGATCAATAATCCCAAGGACCATTTTTGGAATTCTTTTATTATTTTGTCATGAAAAATGTCCTTATGTTAGCGTTTCGTTGCAAAGTTAGTCAGGAAAGACTGACTTTGCAACGGAACTGTTACATGAAGGACCAAATTTTTTTTTACAAAAAAAAAAGGTAAGATAACCGTCGTTAGTTGGCGTAACTCTGTAACAGATCGATAACCCCAAGGACTATTTTTGTAAATTTTTTTTTAATTTTGTTACATAAATTGTCCTTATGTTAGCGTTTCGTTGCAAAGTTAGTCATGAAGGACTGACTTGCAACTGACATGTTACATGAAGGGCCAATTACGTAAAATCTTTTAATTTTTTTTTAAATATTGAAAAAAATTAAGATAACGGTCGTTGCAAAGTTAGTAGATAACGGATGTTAACTAACGATTGTTAGTACTGTAGCTAGAATTGTTCATTAGCCCCATTCTTCACACCCGTTGGGTGTGGCAGCAGCAAAAACAGTATTGCCCCTAGCACTCCCTGTAAATGTACTTTAGAGTAATATGGTTGGTATCGTGCTATACTTACCGCTGCTTAATCTCTAAGCAATTTCTAAACAAACCCAAAGACGAAATAAAATTTACCCAAATTAATAGCTTAATCTCAAAGCACTTATAAAAAATTATAAAACCTATAAAAACACATTTCCACAAATCATCATATCTACCTTACATCACAAACAAACACCAGAAAACCATGGCCGACACCACCGAATCTACCACATCTGAATCGATCCCGAAAACAACAGTTACCAGACGATGGGCAGATGAACCCGACGATGAACCGGAACTACCAACTCCGTCAACTTCTTCAATAACTGTGCATGAAGAACAGATTGATTTGAATTTGAATTCACTTGCGATTGATAAGTCTAAAAAAAAGGATACTGGTTTGCTTGAGGATCCAGAAGATTCTAATATTCAAGATGTAAGTTTATATATTTAATTAATTAATTTGTTGGGCCAATATTTGACCCAAATGTCTGCAACAAGGATTTGAACATAAGATAGGCCAGACACTCACTGACAGAATATCAGTGATCATCTAACACACTGATGATCAGTGAGAATGTCTCCCTAATACAGGGATGAAGCTCAAACAACATACTTCAAAGACTTGGCAAAGACCAATTGAAGGAGCGCCTACTCGCTGATGCAGTCTCAGTGAGTTAGGTACTTGAGCAAAACATCAGGCACACTGAGATCTGACAAATGTATCTATATCTCTGATGGCCTTTCTCTCTTTGTTAATGAGCACCTCACCATAATATAACTGCATGAAGGTATGGTGATCAACGTAACTTCATTATCAGGCTCAAGATTCAGAGACATCAGGAATCTAAGTTGAACTGATATAAAAGACAAACACACTAAAACAGCAGAAGTTCAAGTCTTAGATATCGTCAAAGAGTACACTTGTTCAAAGCTAGTCAGCCAGGATGAACAAGAAACTCCAGCATAGTCACTAGGGAGTCAAGGGCAGGTATACCTTGATGATCTCTCAGCCCTCTGATCAAGACTAAGGTAGTTAGGTGAGTCGATAGAGTTTAAGTGGGAAAACGCTTGGGAAGATAATCTTTTGCTCCTCTCCAAGACACAAAAGAAGCTCATGGGAAATCGTAACTGTCAACTTCGGTAAACCAAAAGGACATCAAGGCTATATGTATAGGCACGTTGTTTGGTCCTAGATTTGATGTAACACAAGATATAACACACGTATAACACAAGAGAATGAGAGAAAGAGATGAAGAGAAGGTTGATTATATTTCATACGAATTAGAGACAAAGTTTCGGTACAATGAGAAATAAACCAACAAGAAATAAGTGTACATGGAATTGGTATTTATAGGCAAGTGTTTAGGACAACACTTCCCTAATTCATTCTAGAAACTATTACTAGAGCTCACGGCCCATGGGCTTCAAATGAAGCCGTGAGTTGTGTACAAACATAAAGCCCATAAGCTTAAGCAACCTTATACATGTAAATGACCAAGACTTGATTAATAATAAAATGTGTTCCCAACAATCCCCCCCTAAGGATTGGTCATCAAGGTTGCTTGACGTCTTCTTTGCTTCTTCAGCTTCGACGTCTTTAGAATCTTTGTTCTTTGTTCTTGTTGTGATGTGATATGGTAATGTCTTGATCTGCCTTCTACCAACATTCTTTGATCACGATATCTTTACGTCTTGTCCATCCTGCTCATACTTTTTTTTGACTTTTGATCTTCATTTCAAGTAGTTCTCACTTCATTAGCTTCACTCTTTGACTTTTAAAAGGTTGTTTTGCCTTGATCTATGACTTTTCTTTGACTTCTTTGAACTTTTGTTATCCCTTAGTCTTTGTGAGAACTTTTCTTCGAGATATGAGCATGATGGAAATGGTGGTGGTGGAACTCCTGGTCTCCATAAGTACCTGCGATTTAAACAGTTAGCAATAAATCATCCGGCACTTACAGGTTTGGACTTCGAGATCGTCAACAGCATAGTGTGAAGACTTTCTCTAATCCTTGCCAAGGCCATACCTGAACTGGATGCCCCCGAGAGAGCTAACTCAGATACACCGAAGTGTATCAATGATTCAGGTGAGCCGCTGAAGTATACTGAAGTATCACTTCACGACTGTAGACCATTTGGAGCCACCATGAACACTAAGCATAATCCACAAGGGATTACCAAAGTGACCTGCTGTCAGGGCTGTTTGATGTTCACCATGGCAGGAATTTCCATTCAATCACTGAGAATCACAATTTTGTGAATTCCCTCATGAATGTTCTAGGCAGATTACTAAGATCTGCGTAGGATTCTTTTAATTTACAACTGGTGTTCTTATTGTTGAACAACTAGTGTAGAAATGTTAAGTGTTCCTATGAGATCTTTTTATGTTATCTCACGGCTCTAGACTCGATTTAGTGCTTATTGGTTTTTAGTCGTCGGAGGCATGGAGCAGAGTGCCTCCTTTTCAATATCAACACATCTCGGAATGAGAGGTCGATAGATAATTAAGGGTTCTCCGTGAGAAATAAAACAAGTGTCTTTTGAGAGACACCTGAGTGGCTAGAAGGTTTAGTGCAGTGCGTCACTGGGTCCATGACGGCTTAATCTTCAATACCGGTGTCACCTTAGTAACAACCAGTAGCATATGAATTGAACCCGGTTTCTGCCCTAAGGTTGAACATATGGAGGGTTATTTCTTTTCACCCTTTTCTTTACTTTTCTTTTTAATTCTTCAACCCCTTCTTTCTCCTTTCATTTCTTTACTCCTTTTTTTTTTTTTTTTTTTTTTTTTTTTTTTTTTTTTTTTTTTATCATACCTAGGACTTTCTAGTTCTAAACTATTGGTATTGTCCTTGGGTAGATCCATTCGGCTCTGGCGGATCATAGGACGGTTTCCTAACCTTAGTCACCTTATATCTCCATGACTATCCTATGTTTGCCATAAAACCAATTATTTGAAAAATCTCTCAAAGTGTTTATAAGTGTAAAACTTATATTGTTTACACTTTGAGAGTTTTGCATTTTTCATAAATACTCCCCGTTAACATGTGCTCATAAGTGTTTAAAGTAAATTTGCACATGTCGGGTAGAGTCAGCACTTTTAGAATTGATTGATTTTCAGTGAATATGACCGTTGCGAGACACGTTTACATCACTAGTTAAACTAGCTTGAAATTATTACCCGTCCAGGTCATATTCAAAGAAGAATCTCTCGAAATTGGTACACTCTACTCATACAAGTCCTTTGCGAGACACGTTTACATCACTAGATAAACAAGTCTTTTCGATTAATGACATTTGATTTTCGTCAATTCGAGGGTACAATCTGAGTCGAGCTCATGCGAGATTCCATATTTTTATTACCATATTTTAATCACATACTTATTCTCCCCCTCAAAAATAGCATATTCATGTTGATTTTGAAAAACTTTTGATTAAAATATGCTTTTTGAGGTTTATGGGAAGAATTTCATCAAGAACTTTCATGTTTTGAACAAAGATATTTGTTTCAAGTACTCCCCCTTAACAAGGGCGTACTTGTTCTTTTGAGCAGAATTTTGAAAAACTTTTCAAAATTTTGATTAATTCTGCTCAAAAGTAAGAAGTTTTCGCTCCTTAGATTAGGATTAAGGCATTGAAACATACCTCAGGGTCCTTTCTTTACAAGAATTGGTTGTGCACTGTTATCTGTGCACAAGCCATAATATACAATCACACAAGCAAGTTATATCAATCAAAGAATGTATTCAACTATTACATCATTCTGAACTTCTGAAGACGGTGTAAACTGGATTAGGTGTTTGGAAATTCCTGATTGGGAATAATGGCCTTCCTCTAACATAACTCTCAAGCCTCCTCATCTGATCTCTATAAAACAGCCTTCTCTCGATCTTCAGAATGAACTGACGAACTTCTCTTAATTGAGAAGCTGTCCACCTACTGGTCTTGTATAACTCCCTTTCTCGTACTCGTATCACCAACCCATCACGAACTTTCTTGAGCGTGTGGTCGTAGTACTTGTGAACCTCTTTGTACCCCATGAAGCAGTTGATTGTAAGATCGCTCTTGTAAACAAACCCGAAGGTTGGTTCTTTCTTCATGGTGTACTGGGGATCATTGTTGATCCCAGGAAGAGATAGAACTGATGCGGTAAGATTAATCTTCCTTTGGTAGCTCTCGACCCCAAGCTGCAAGTCTTCTATACGTTCTTGTATGATCTTTCTTCTGATGAAGTGTAGTATAGAAGTGTTCAATGCGTAATTCAGATCAGTAGAGAAGTGTTGCATTTTCCCTTGAACCTTGATGAGATACATGTCTTCAAGGTCATTGAGGTTCAAGTCTGGGAAATCTGCTTCTGAGAACGTGTAGATCTGCTGATCGTGTCTTCTAACCTTGATTTCAGTTAAGAAGGTATAATCATACCTCTTTTCTCCCTCTATACTGACTACAGCAAGAATCCTTAGGTTACTCATCACTGGAGTTGAGGACTTCTTTGTGAGTTTACTCTTGTACCATGTCTTCCTCTTCTCAAACCAGTAATAAATACCTAGGTGCGCATCTTGGTCATACTGCACTCTGTTTGAAACAAAGAGTCTTGTAGCAGTTTCCTCGATGGCTGGTTGTGAGTAGCTTGCTGCAGGGATCAAGGTTATAGAGGTTGCGTATTTGGGTTGACATTTGATACCATGCACGAGTAGTTCGAGATCATTGTTGAAGAAGAATTTATAAGGAACAGCAGGTTGATCGGAGACTTTAATCACCGGTAAAGGCTTCGTCCAATCCGTGATGTGTGGTTGGTTGGGGTGAGAAGTGCTGTCAACCACATGCACATCCTGATTGGTCCACAGCTAAACTCACTAGACATTGCTCGCGCAATGTTCTCCAGGTGATATTCAAGCTCAGCTGCACTAGAGGACCTGCCTTTGAGCAAATTGAACGCATCATTCTTGATACGACAAAGTTCTCCTTTAGTCATCTTCTTGATGCGTTGGTCACGTTTGAGTTTTTGCGTGAAGTGTATGAGGTTGAGCACTGTAGGATCGAGTACTTCGAGCTTGATTGAGCTTGGTTAAACGAGAACCTCTAGGTGTAAGACTTGTGTTTATGCGGAAACTAAACAACAAGAATATTAAAGAAGAAAAGACAATGATCCTCTATGGATCAGACTATGAACTAAGAATTGTGTTATTGAATATTGCAATCGTTAAAGGTACATTAAACTCATGGACGGGATGTTTCTTTTATAATGATAAGAAACCATAACCCTAACCCGTCTTACAAGAAAACGTGTGAAGAGATAAACATGATCTCTTCTAAAAATAAATCTAACAACCTTACTAAACATACGGATAACAAACAATAATATCCGCAGTAATAAACACTATCGGCAGAAACAAACTTAAACTATCGGCAGGAACCAACCGCAGCAGCAATGAATAACTATCGGCAGGAACCAGCTTCACTATCGGCAGCAATGAGAAATTCCTTATTTCTCAGAGATCCTAACAATCCTCCCCTAATCTTGAGGTTGACTAGGTTAACCTGCAAGATTCCAATGTGATAGAGCTTGAACTTCTCAGGCTTGAGGATTGCGATTTAGCAGCAGCAATAAGTAGTAACCAGCAGCAACATCGATAACCCGCAAGATTCCAATATCTATAGCAGCAACTTCAATAGTTCAGCAGCAATAGGAAATCTTCTTCAAAACATGTAAACTGGTCACCATGACATTCACTTGAGCTTGACTGCTACTATGACAATATGTGCATCAAATCACTTAAGTTTCATACTATTCTCATCACATCCAGGTGTGTTAACTCCTGTGAGAGGTGAATCATTGAAAATTAATGGATTTGATGTCTCTTTACCAATAGCCATCACTACTGGAGTAACCAATGTTTAGGTGTGTTAGACCATGGTATATTGATAACCATCTGATTTATTAGCAAATCAGCAACTATAAATGGATTTGAGATGTCTTTACCTGTAGCCGTTTGCTCAGGACTAGTCAATTCTTAGGTTACAGCAAACCTTGGTGAATTGAATACCAAATATGGATACCAAGTGTCTTTACCACAAACCATACTTTTGTGGACTAGCCAACTCTTTGGATCCCATAAAGGGTTACATCCATGGTGAATTGAGAACCATTTTCAACTCTCAGAACTGAATCATGGGTGAGTTGAAGTACCCTATAGCTTTGAGCAAGCTATTACAGCTATCAACGGATTTGATTATCACACCAGAGCCGTACCCTCATGGTGAGTCAACCCTTTCTTGTCTGCAAGACATGGTGAGTTGAATACCATTTAAGGTGAAGGTGTAAACACCAACACTGTACCTGCAAGGTGTTGCTCAAAACCAACTTATTAGCACACAAAATATACAATTTTTTTTTTGTAACTAAGAAAAGAAATAAAGAAACAAACTAAAAGAAAGAAAATAAAAGAACGGAAAGAAAAGAAAGAAAGAAAACAAACAAATGAATTTTTTTTTATCATACCAGCAGAATCCGAACAGCAGGGACCGAGCAGTAGGAATGATGTTACCAGCAGGAATGGGAACCCTGCCAGCAGGAACCGAAGGACTACCAGCAGAAACAGTTCAAGCTTAGCAGCAGAATTCATGTGAGAGCAGCAGTATTGAATATTGCTAGTAGTAGAAAGAGTCAAACGTAGCAATAGAATATAAATAATGACCCACGTGAGATACTACTGATTGAGCCCACCACCGAGCCCACGTTGACCTTTCTTTAACTCAGTCTACTAGACGATAGTTAATCCACGCATGACTTAATTCAATATAATTAAGTCGATCTGACAACCCATGTGCAATATACGAACCATAAGCGACAAATCTAATTCATTGCAAGAGGATATAGAATTAACAGCAGCAGCAATGTCACTTGTAAACCAATTCTTTATAGACCAATAAGATTGCACCACATATTAGACTTAACTGATCAGTCAACAGCAGCAACATCAATTAATTCAATATCACCACATGAATTAAAGTATGCCACGAGAAGCTATGAAGACCAGTATGTCAGACCCATAAATGTCAACTCCAATCAATCCCATTAATTCAACATCAAATAGCAAGCGACAAATGAAAGCTTCACATGTTGACCACTTGTGAATAAGAGACAATAAATATCATATACGGAGTACCAATTGATGCAGTAGATCACGTGCAAATAATCATAGCCCCACTTGATGCAAAACTTTTGACATCCCTTGCACGAGATTTAATATAGCACCACCGACCCATAATATAAACCATAACCTTCGAATGAATGAGTATGAGGTAAATATCATAATGCACCCAATCACCAATCATTTACTACATATCATGTGGCCCACAATAAATAAAATAAAACTGCAGCATCAGAATTAGTACACAAGCAGCACATCATTCGCTCCACACATCATTTGCTCCATAGATCAACCAATTAATTAAATCATGTGGCAAACCCATGATACTGATCCCATCATCTCAACAAATTCCAATCAGTAATAGACCAACCAATTAATTATAGAAAGCAACAAAATCAACAGCTGCATCATTTTAGTTAGTGAACACAAAACAAACTAAAGAAATGTTAGTTAGCACAAAATATACAACAATAAGCCTCCCCTTAGGCTTATGCCTCCCCTCAAACACAGCAATGAAGAGATCCACCATTTCTCTTGGATCCCTTTCTCAAATAATGACCATTGTGTCTCCAAGACCAACCTCCTGTGTACTGAACATCATTACCCCATCTTTGCCCCTCCACATACATTGGGTCATAATACATAAACCTATAATCATTTTGAAAGAAAGTACTTGTAGGTCTATGAAAAGGTCGAGCAGCATTGCTTTTCCAACCAGCAGAAATAGACTTTCCAGCCGGAACTGGCTTATCAGCAGGAACAGCTGCATGTCTAAAAGGCCTACCAGCAGGAACAGGTGCTGGTCGTTTTGCATTACCAGTAGGAAATGCATTTGCTCTAGGGACAAATGGGGGTATACTCTCTACATTTTTCCATAAAGGTCTAGATTGCTCAGCACACATACCCGATTTATTCTCATAAAAATCACAATCCTTAATTAAATGAGAATAACTTCTACAAACAAAACAAGATTTCTTTTTAATCTTTTTGTTCTTTTCATGTCTTGTTTTATTACACACAAAAGTCTCACTACCATTACTTGAAGGAGAACTAATTTTAACAATATTAAGAGAACTTTTGTCGAAAGAGGCTGTTTGATTAGAAATGGGTTTATCATCAGCTACTTTTGTGGAAAAGTCATGGGACTTGGGTGTGACAGACTTATCACTTGAATCACATGAGACATAGTTTGTGGACTTAGATTCATAGGACTTGTCACTTGTAGAACAAGAGACAAAGTCATCAGTTTTACACTCAGAATCAGATAAGTCTTTTTACTTTTTGCCATATGTCATGTGTGACTCATCTAAGTCAATGTCAAGGTCTGAGTGAATAGGGACAGGTTTAAACACTCCTCTTATGGGAGGAGGAACAGCATGCAATTCTCCTTCCTTGACAAACTTAACAGGAATTTGATAGTCTACAGGTTCAGGGTTAAAAACACTATACTCATTAGGGTCATAAACTTGATCTGGCCCTATATAGTCTCCAAACCCTAAACCACGTTTGGTTTTGACAGACATAGAACTATCAATTAACTTGTTTAGGTTTTTAGATGTTTCTTTCCATTTATCAAACCTACCCAAGGTATTGTCTAGCTTAGTCTGCAAATCCTGTTTCTCTAACACCACCTTACCTTTTTGAGACTCAGAATATTTAAGCTCATTAGTGGTGTTTTTCAAGTCCCTCTCTAAAACCCTTATCTTTTCCTCATAAGCTAACTGATTATTTTGGTACCAAACTTTTTGTTGTTCTAATGTTTTAACAGCATTTTTATATGCTTTGACTTCAACAAACAATTCATTATATTTAGGCTTCATTTCATCAAAATCTTTCTTAAGCAAAGCATATAAATCATGACAATCAAAATGACACTTTGGTACCTGAGATGGAAAACCCATCAAAGCAAAGTCTCCAGCCACTGATATCTTGAACTCTTGGACCTCCTGCTTGAGCATGGACTTCTTGAACTCATCATTCTCTAAAAATATGGTTTTTACAGCACGCCAAATCTTTCTAGCATCATCCAGGTGTTTAAAATCACCCATGTGGTCTGCTGGAAGAGCCTGAAGCAAAAGAGTTCTTGCTTTGGTCTCCCTTTGCACAACAACATGCTCCTCAGCTGATACAGGTGGAAGTATGATTATTTTCCCCTCCTGATCTCTCCCAATGCTCTTCTTGCTGTTCCCATTAAGAATAACATTCCAGATGTTATGATCTCTATTGGAGATCCATTGTTCCATCTTCTTAGCCCATTTCTCATATTCATCAGTTCCGGATGAAGTCATTTTATTATGGTTTAAGAGAATGGTATGAAAAGGCTTCTTTGATACTAACAACAAACTGCTCACAGACCAGTATCAATTCTACACTGACCAACACTTGCAGAGTACAATGATCAAGTCCCACACAATTATATCAGTCAATGAATAACAGCAGCAAGTAACAAAAACCCACTTGACCAATAATCTTCAAACAGTACCCCACAATTAAATCAATAGCAGTAAGCGACAAACGAATCAAATATACCACCGAGGAATCCACTTGCCTTTTAAGTTTTACCCAGTACAACCAATCGAATATAATACTCGACCAAGTCAACACGTCACCGAGCATAAATTGGATTCATAGGAATAATCAGATGCGACAAACAGTATTAAATTGTGAACCGTTCAATTTATTAGATCAGTACACCAATTGACCAATTTAATAAAATCCTCCTTTGACCCCACAACCGACCAATTTAATACAAGGCCTAATTGTTCTTCAATTCCCCAAATACGACAAACACATTAATTTGTACGAGGTAATTAAATTCACACCCTATCAGATCCAACGACAAACCTAATTAAATCCGTCCAGCCCCACACGTTGTCTTCCAATACCAATTAATTAAAGCCACCGATCTTTTATAAATTGATTCAATTAATCAGTACGAGATCAATACCGAATAAAACAATTACCTCACCGGATCTGCTTCTGAACCAAAACTTTTTCTTCTTTATCAGAGATCCTCACCAGGCTCTGATACCACTTGTAGGATCGAGTACTTCGAGCTTGATTGAGCTTGGTTAAACGAGAACCTCTAGGTGTAAGACTTGTGTTTATGCGGAAACTAAACAACAAAAATATTAAAGAAGAAAAGACAATGATCCTTTATGGATCAGACTATGAACTAAGAATTGTGTTATTGAATATTGCAATCGTTAAAGGTACATTAAACTCATGGACGGGATGTTTCTTTTATAATGATAAGAAACCTTAACCCTAACCCGTCTTACAAGAAAACGTGTGAAGAGATAAACATGATCTCTTCTAAAAATAAATCTAACAACCTTACTAAACATACGGATAACAAACAATAATATCCGCAGTAATAAACACTATCGGCAGAAACAAACTTAAACTATCGGCAGGAACCAACCGCAGCAGCAATGAATAACTATCGGCAGGAACCAGCTTCACTATCGGCAGCAATGAGAAATTCCTTATTTCTCAGAGATCCTAACAAGCACTTACAAGCTGATCGAACCATTCATTCCCTTTAGTTGTGTATTCATCCAGCCAGGAGACAACATTTGGCCTTTTGGAAGTTGTCTTCTTTCCAGATTTGGATGTTGTTGCTTTTGTCTTGGGAGGGTAAACTGGTTTATCTTGATGTTGTTGAAATTTAAATTTCTTAGTTGCAGCGTACTCAAACTGATGCTCCATTTCTTTAGGTCCTGAGCCTGAAGACTTGGGTGGTTGAGTGACTGTAGTTGTTGCTAAGGGACCGACTGGTTCTTTGAATTGTGAAGCAGATCCGCTGACACCCTTTTGTTTCTTGGCTTGGGAGGTTGGATCTGGGTCTTCGTCCTCTCTTGGACGTTTACCTTTGTCGGCCTGAGCTTTGCATGACTCCTTCTCAATATTAGCCTTTATAGCCTCAGTGATGGCCATTTCCTCAGGAGTTGGTGAGGTAATGCTTATTAGTCTATCAAGGAGTATGAGTTGGAGTTCTTCAAGAGTTGGTTCTTTAGGATGCGTCAGTTGTGATTGAAAGACAAGTGGAACCGTATCCATAATGTTCTTGACTATATCTTCGATGTTTTAATCAAGATACTCTTCTACCTTCTTGGATGCAATCTTGGGCAAGTACTTTTTCACGTACTCTTTAGTATTGCCCTTGATTATTGTGAGCATCCGTTCTTGAACATCGTCGATCAGGAACTCATCGATACGAGCTTTGATGTCTTGTAGCTCGTTTACTTGTTCGACAAGGCCAGTGACCATATTGGTTAAGGTTTCGACTTGGTCATGTAGCATAGCACGTGCCAGCTTTGCAGCTTTATTTACCCTTTCAGACGCCTGGGAGATTAGATTATCCCTTTTGAGCCTAGTAATCTTCTTTATTTTCTTACTTGTCTTGATTGTTTTTTCTTTTTTTGTTGCTTTTGTTGGTGGTGGTGAAGTGTGTGTGGATGATTCAGGAGGTTGTTGAACTTTTGGTGGAGAAGCTTGCTGAGATGCTGGAGGTGATTCATGGACAATTGGTGGAGAATATAGAGGAGTGGAAGGTGGTGTTTGAATATATCTGTCAGCTTCCTTTTCCTCAGCCAACCTTTCTTCTTCCTTCCTTTTCATTTCCAATTCCAGTTCTGCAGTAGCTTTATTGACCTCTTCCTCATCAGTTAACACCTTTTCTATTTCTTCATCCTCATCCATATCAAAGTCTTTTGCCTGTTCATCTTCCTCCTTTTCTTCGTCATTACCGGGTTGATTAACCGGATCTGACTAAGGTGGAGTAACTTCTTTTTCAACCCCAGATCCACCGGGTTGATTAACCGAATCAGGACGAGGTGGAGTAACGTCTTTTACTACCCCAGACCCACCGGGTTGATTAACCAGATCGTCATAGGTCTGGTCTTCACCAAATTCCTTGGCCAATTCTTCTTCCATTCTCATTTGTTCTTCCAGCCTCACCTGCTTTCGCCTTTTCTGATCAGCTTTATAGGACTCTCAACTCTCTTTTAACATAATCTGTGTAGCTATTTCTTCCTTATAGATTGTTGGTTCTTCATCGGTCTCCGTTTCAGAATTGGATCCCTCTTCCTCAACAATCTTTTCTTCTTCTGGTTCGGGCTTAGCTATCTTAACCGGAACTCTCTTCTTAATGATTTTGGGAGCAGCTGGTTTGATTTTCTTGGATGTGCTAGAAGTACTGCCTGACTTGCTTCCTTCTTTTGATCGAGTCCTAGCTGGAGCAGGCTCGTCATCGTAGTTGCAGAAGCCGACATGTCCCTCATGGTATGCTCTATCATAGCTTTTGTAAGCTTTTGATTGCTTAATTTTTTCTGTCAGTAAAGCTTCAGGTAGTCTCATCCCCTGTTTACGTGTGCTTCCTTTAGGGATTTAGACTGACCTGATGGTCTTTTCCATTGCAAATAGGTGCATTTCTCGGTCTTCAAGACATTAAGGGATGTCTGTATCGTCGTCAAGTAGATGACAGATGAGAAGCTTGGTTTAATGAACAAACGTGATTTTGGTTAAAGGTTTCCCGTAGTGACTTTGGATTTGGTAGACAATATCATCCCATATAAGTTGAGCATAGTCAATCTATTTTTAATTAACTATACCCCAGAAGATTTGAAGATGTGACAGACGGGGGTTCTCATGACCACTTTCCCTTCCAGAGATAGATCGGGCCAAGATGTAGTATATAGTTCTCCAAGGTTGTGGGATGAGTTTGGCTTCAACTCTTGAGAATCTTGTCAGAGGTTTGTCAGGTTGTACATCGTAGCCTATCTCTACAAGAAAGTTGAGAACTTCTTCTTCAGTAGGTGTTGGATAGAATTCCTTGGCAGGTTCAGGAGCTTCTGG
Source organism: Artemisia tridentata subsp. tridentata (assembly GCA_021014915.2). Classification (NCBI taxonomy): domain Eukaryota; kingdom Viridiplantae; phylum Streptophyta; class Magnoliopsida; order Asterales; family Asteraceae; genus Artemisia; species Artemisia tridentata. Next base: position 309,456,496 of record CP139505.1, on the reverse strand, counting down.
TAGTAGCAAAGCCTTGCGGAGGTAGTTTGCATCAACAGTTATTTCCTTTCGGTCCAGCTTGCATGTGAAATATTCTTCTCTTAAGTCTAGCTTTATAGTGTTCCATATTTGATGAATGTAGAGTTCGGGAACATTAGCTGACTTATCCAGCATACTCCTGCACTTGTGTAGCTTTAGAACCTCTATATCTATCTGACAAGATGGTTCCGCACACTTAACCTTGTGAAATTCCACCCTTGCATTGTTCTTGCTAATTTTCACATCGTAGTCTTATGGAAGGATGTCAGCCTTTTTGAGCATTAGGAGTGGTTGTTGTGCTGCCATTTGAGATATATTATCTTGATATCTTTGTCGAATTTGGTTTTTAGATTTGATGTTTCTTGACCGGATTTGATGTTTGAATTTGAGCCGTGGATTGGATTGGTGAAAATTAAATATGGTTGGTGAAAAGATATTAACTGCAAATGAAATGCAGTTAATGCATTGTGACTGTTTTGACTTTGTTAAAATTTTAAGTTTCCAACCCTTGCCACATTAAGTCCCTTAACCATATTGTTTTTCAATCTAAGTCCTCACTCACAATTTATAAACTAGACTTGACATGTTTTTGACAAGAGCAAATTAATACTCCCCCTTGACTTATGAGTATTTTGAAAAACATTTTAAGATCAAGGAGGATATCACACAGATGATATTACCACCATTTTGTAAAGCAACATTTTTAAGAAAATATGCAAGTACAAATTTTAATGAAAATTTTGAAATTTGAATTTCATTCCCCCCCTCAACACTTGTTCAGAAAGAATTGGGAATGTTTTGAAATGAACAAAGTGTTGATGGAAATTGTGTACTTGCATTTTTTTTAAAAATGAATAAAATAGAAAATCTTTTTGTGTTTTTGATAAAATATTTACAAAGATAGTTTTGGTGTTTGACTTTCTTAGTTGTTTGTAAGAAAGTTGTTTAAATCATCTAGAGTCAAACACCTCATACCAATCTGGTGAAATAATTCCACAAACCTTGCATGGGGCAAGGCTTTGGTGAATAAGTCTGCCAGTTGGTATTCTGTACCCACAAAATAAAGTTCAATAGTACCCTGTTCCACATGCTCCTTGATGAAATGGTATCGAAGCGCGATATGCTTGGACTTCGAATGCTGAACGGTGTTGCATGAGATGGCAATGACATCTTGGAGTCGCAGTACATCGGAATCTTGTTGAAAACGTAACCGTAGTCCATCAGTTGTGATCTCATCCAAATGACTTGAGCACAACATGCTAACATGGCTACATATTCAGATTCTGTTGACGATAATGACGTACAATCTTGCTTCTATGACTGCCAAGACACAAGTTTGTCTCCAAGGAACTGCACTCCTCCAGACATACTTTTACGTGTATCTAAGCATCCTGCATGATCAGCATTTGAAAAAGCAATTAGTTCAAAGCCAGAATCCTTCGGATACCAGATCCCCAAATGAATGGTTCCCTTTATGTATCAAAGGATTCATTTAACCTTAGAGAGGTGTCTTTCATTAGGTCGAGACTGATAGCGGGAGCAAAGATATGTTGCAAATACAATATCTGGTCTGCTGGCTGTTAGATACATGAGTGACCCAATCATACTTCAGTATTTGGTAGGGTCAATTGGTGTCCCATGTAAATCAGCATCCAGCTTTGGAGATGATGCAGACATAGGAGTATTATATGTGTCACAACTTGTCATGCCATGCTTCTTTAAAATCTCTAGAGCATATTTGGACTGGTTTAGAAAAATACCATGGGGGGATTGATGAACTTGCAGTCCTAAGAAGAACGTAAGTTCACCCATCATAGACATCTCAAAATTTTGTTTCTTTAGTTTAGCAAAAGCATTTGAGTACTTTTATGTGTTGAACCAAAAATGATATCATCAACATAAATTTGAACAATTAAGATGTCCTCCCCATGTTTTTGTATAAACAGTGTAGGATCAACAGATCCTTTGGTAAAGTGATTAGCAATGAGAAATGCGGACAGTTTATCGTACCATGCCCTCGGGGATTGTTTAAGGCCATAGAGGGCTTTCTTGAGCCTGTACACATGGTTTGGATGATCTGGATCGATGAAGCCCTCTGGTTGTGAGACATACACTTCTTCACGGAGTTGCCCATTCAGGAATGCAGTCTTCATGTCCATTTGATAAACAATGATGTTCTTATGGGCAGCATACGCCAGAAACATGTGAACAGCTTCAAGTCTAGCCACTGGTGCAAAGGATTCTTCAAAGTAGATGCCTTCTTCTTGACTGAAACCTTTAGCAACCAGACGAGATTTGTTATGAATAACTGTACCATCAGCATCCATCTTGTTCTTCCAAATCCATTAAAGTCCGACAACGTAGACTCCATCAGGTCTTTCTACCAGTTCCCAAACTTCAAGATGTTTGAATTGATCAAGTTCTTCTTGCATTGAGACAATCCAATTGTCATAAGTTAAGGCTTCTTTAATATTCTTTGGTTTTGCTTGACAGAAGGTAAGTGCATAGATGCATGTTTCACCATCTGTGTAGAGTATTTTCCGTGTCATGACTGGATTGTCTGGATTACCAATCACATTCACTAAAGGGTGATCTCTAGTCCATTTGTGGGTAGAAGGGTAATGTTGAAAATTGTTGTGCATATTAGATGGATCCAAGTTGCTCGTTAACGACTCAGCAATATCAGGAACGGTTGGAGCCGAAGCAAATGGATTGAAGAATGTGTTAGTGCAAATATTACGATATTTAAACTAAACGATTTCTTCGGCTTTAATAATGACAAACATGTAACTTGTAATGCATAACGTAAAATGTACAAGTTACTTGTAAACAAAAATCATCAACATCTATCAACGTATCAAGTATGGCTCAACAGAGTCGTTGATTTCCATCCCGACGTAAATCAATCCAGGTATGAAAAAACAAATTTAAACTTGACGGATGATCAAAGAAATAAATTTTTTATTCTAAACTTCACATTTTTATGAATGTGACAAAACATTTTTCAAAAATACATTTTACAAATTATTTTTGAATTAGAAAGAAATGTTTTATTTGGGATAATCATTTCAAAAATAGTAACAGCTATTTCCCCCCCCCCCCCCCCCCAAATCAGCTCTAAACTTCCCCAAATAAGCTTTCACCACTTAAAAACAAAATTTGGAGCGTTTCTGTCTGGGACGGTACCAAGGTACCACTAAATTTAGTGGTACCGTGTGACAATTATTTGTACCATGTCCTCATAATAGCTAGTTTTTTCTTTGCCTATAAATAGTGGACCATTTTACACTTCCAACTTGATTTTTCCAGTCAGTTTTCTCTGGTCTAATCCCTCCTCACTTAGATCACTTTCTTTGATCATTTAGAGAGTCCTAGTTTGTTTAAGAGTGATCCTTTCATCCCACCAAGAGATCCTCTTCATTCCTCTTCTAGTGCAACAGAAGAACACAAGGTATCCAAGAAGATACAAAGTGTTGTAGTTGTAGGTAGAGCACTTGTAACATTTGTTACACACTTGATTGTATCATAGTATACACCAAGTCTATCTTTCTTTTGAGAGTTTGTGAGGGAAGATCATTGTGATCTTATAGAGATATTGAATATCTCTTGTAACTTGTGAGCTAATGTGTTGATCAAGTTGATCAAAGGTAGATAGGGTAGATTGAGTCAAGTGAGGGTTGATCATTATGATCTTGTCGAGATCTTGGAGATCTCTTGAAGCTTGTGGGCTTGTGTGATTGATCAAGAAGATCAAGGGTAGATCAGGTAGATCGAGTCAAGTGGGAGTTGATCATTGTGATCTTGTGAGATCTTGGAGATCTCTTGAAGCCATTGGGCTTGTGTGATTGATCAAGTAGATCATAGGTAGATCGGGTAGATCGAGTCAAGTGGGAGTAGATCATTGTGATCTAGGTGAGATCTTGGAGATCTCTTATAGATTGTGTGATTGTGTATTGATCAAGTGGATCAAGGGTAGATCGGGTAGATCGTAGGTAGATCATGTAGATCGTGGTATATTGGTGCTAGCTAAGATTAGCACTCGACATTTAGCTTAGTGTCAGAAATTCGATAAGCGACGTTGTACGGTTTTCTCCGCCTGAAGGGAGCTTGTTGATTAGTGAAGTAACTCTCGAGTTGGGTACTTGGGGAGTGGAGTAGGGCGAAGAGGAGCTTCGTGACCGAATCACTATAAATTATCGTGTCCAGTTTGCGCCTTCTTACTTATCTCTTTACTTTCATTTTATTCTTTATCGCATTATATTTATATTTGCATTGTGTTTATGTTTGTGTGGCTAGTTGCTTATGTTATGTTGATTATGCATGTGTCATGATTTGATTGTGCTTGTGATATAGTTTAATTTATTCATCTCTAGATGTTATATGATCATTGTTGACATTTTTCATATTACGTCACACTTGATCGGGTGTTTGATACAAAACGTTTTTAAGTTTTTAAATGGAAACGCATTCACCCCCCCCCCCTCTATGGTTTCCACAATTGGTACCAGAGCCACGTCGCTCAAATTTTTAAAACAAATGGTTTTCAAAATTGAGTACGATCCATGTATCAAATTACCCATGAAGGTGATAAAATATGAAAAGTATTTACTTGCTTAATACTTACAAGTTTTGTTGTTCAGTATACTTTGTCATACTAGCTTGAAGGTTTTCTTAAACCACTAAAAGAATAGAGTTTGTAAGTGTCCGGTTATGTCTATAGAACGAGTCGTAAAGTAATGTGGTTGGTTTTGTTCAAAACTATAAAAACTGTCACGGTACTGTTAAATATAACGTACGGTACCATTAAATATGGACGGTACCGCTAAATTTAGCGGTACCTTCGTCTGTTTTTCAGAATTGGGTAATTTTCAAAAATTCGTATAAAATCAACCGTAAGTCCGTAGGAGTCGTGCCACCTATCATTTTAAACGTAATTGAGTCAACTCTCATTTAAAAATACTTTTAGAAAATGATTGTAAAGTAAAATATACAAGAGTCTTTGATTCGTAACGGAGAGTCTTTTCCGGTCATGTCAATTGCACAAATTTTTGTCAAATTACAAAGAGAACATCACACATTGATGTATTCATATTTTTCAAAGTGCTGAACTTGATCAAATTTTGAAATGGGGTGGAAAATACTTCATTTTCAAATAAAATCAAGCTAAGTATACATTGTTATACTTAATAAACAAAATGACGATAAGTATTTTTGTGTGTTATGCTAAATGACTATTTGTCTTTCTTTGTGTCTTAGTATTGTTAGTTAATATTTTTGTATGCTTATTGTTATCTTTAGTTGAGCTAATTTTATCTATAAGCATAAGTTTCTTTCATGCCTTGTTGCTATCTGTTTATTATAGCTTTCCAGTTTATGTGTTTATAAGGCTCATGCTAAATCACTTGCACTATATTGAGTAATTAGTTTGCATTGCATATAGGCATAGACCATTTTTCTTGCATATGTTGCAAGTTTTTAAAATGGTTTAGTAACTTTCTTAGGAATAGAAACTAAGTTGGTTGATCATGTGTGTCGAAAGATATTGTCTTACACAATTATTTTTCCAAAGGTTTAAGTGTAAAGAGTATATCACCCCAAAATACTTAACACTTTCATAAAATCCATAACATGATCTCTAAAACATTACATCATTTTGTCTTGCTTGACCATGGGTTGTCTAAACAAGATAAAAGATCATATTAATACATTAGTATTTAAGTAAAAGAAAATGTATTAAACTTGCATTGATCTAACACACATACAAAATGTTTTAAACATTTAGTATTTTACGTATGTTTCATAAAAATATTTAAGATAATTATTTTTATACTAATGAGGTGTCGAAAAAATAAGAATATTATACTTAATAATATAAATAGTTTTTCTCAAATAAAAATAAATGACAATATCGAAGTAATAACTTAATATGTCATTAACCTCACACATACAACTAGCATTAGAATAAATGGAACACATTTTCTAAATTTTTATTTTCCTTTTAAAAATAGTGATCGTGAGGGTCAAGAAAGATTTCGAGTACATATCAATTCATTATTCAAATTATGATTGATATCATTATCGAATCTAATTGACAAGTTTTCAAGTATGGACATGAAATTGGAGTCATTATTTGTCTAGCTTTAAGATAACATCAAAATATGATGAAATATATTATCTTGAATCTATATACTCAATCACACTCGATTGTTATGAAAATAATGACGTCCTCTCAAGACGAAAAAGATGTGCATTGGATCATAACTCACACTTGTGTTGAAGATGCCATATTAAGTCTTCTTGTCCAATGGTTGTGTTCCAAACTTTAAACTAATATATTTAAAAGATGCATAAAATACACAACTAAGTAAGATTGACAACTTGGATGTTTCATCCGAAATATACAAGTAATTTACATTGCAATGCAATTAGTAAATGTGTCATTTCCGAAAAACCAAACACGAGCAAACAAACAACATATGTAAACTTTGCTCATGAAAGACTCAACACTCAAAATCACATGTCTAGTAAAAGTGTCACACATAATATGCTATTAACTATTATGTACGTCATCAATCTTCGAGAATATCACATGTATTTCTCTTATCAAAAGATTGACAAAGGATAACTTATATCTTATGTATCTTATTTTCTTTGTAACATGAATGGTTATGTTACAAGAGAATATATTGCATCTTGTTAACAAATATAGGATATTAGAGTTGAATAATAACCTAATACAACATGTGTCATTGCATTAACAAGTAAAATTGGTCATATACTAAAATACTTGTTTTACTAAGCATTCATAAGAGTGATAAGTTTCCCCTTATAAAAGCGTATTTGTTGAAATATATAATATGTCTCATTTCAAATACAATACTCACAAGATCTACTAAGGTAAATAACCTTTACTAGATTATTTTCTCAAGATATGCGAAGGAGCATTCTTGAAACACACACGATGTAGTAGATTCTACATTGTATCACATTAGAGTGTCTCTTGGTTCTAGGAAATCAAATCATGTTAAAATAACATGTAACAACTCAACAAACAAAGATGTTGTCCAAGAGATCATAAAATGTACCATCTCCATCAAATAACCTCTAAATCTCAAACACGAAATTAAAACATTTCGCTTGCCTTTGTTAGGAGTTGTGTAAGACTTGTCATTTTCTTAACCGAATTTTAAAGTATGGTTAGTTGAGTCATATTAGGCCATGTATTAGCGAAGCAAGCTAATATCATCTTTGCTATACTTCGATAGGCAAATATAGGAATTTGAATTTTTCTAACATGAGAATGACTACTGGAGAACCTATCGCACTAGAAATTCAATTTGACCTAACCGTTGAATTGCGTCCAGGAGAGAAGTTGGGTTCGTGGTATAACCTGTAAAAATGGTCGTGTTTAGCCTGAATTGAGCACCACTAGTGATAGTCTCATACTCATTCTCTAACTTGAAAAATTTTCATTCCTACATTTGACTAGAGACAGTTTACATCGGTGAACTTTATCTCCCGTTAGGATTTCATTTTGAACAAGTAGTAATCAGGATCTTCCTTAGCAAACCTATCTTACTTGCATCCCACATATGTGTTTCAAAATGATAACATGTTCTCGTAAGATATGATTAAATGTCTTCATGATCTTAAATGCTAAATGATTATCATGTTTTGCATGATGTTTGCATTTATTTCTTATGTGCATTTTACATGATTTGCTTGTAAATTTTGCACCCACACTATGTCCTTTTGACACATTAGGAATTAGGTATGCCTATCACTATGAACCCTTAGAAGTAATATAGTCATACACTAGTGTCAAAACCTATAAGTTAAAGTAGTCGCGAAGTTTTCCTAATTCCCTGGTCATCACTTCGCCTTTTTCCAAGTAATACACCCTTTTGTCATGGGAAGGTTAGATTCAAACCAGTAGAACTCGGAGTAGGTTTGACAACTTAAATATTTCATCCGAAATATTCAAGTAAGTTTAACTTGCGATCGCAATTGTTAAATGTCATATCCGAAACATCATATTCAAGTCTTTTAAAAACATATGTTAAGACGCTCATCCAAAAGCTAAAAGCTAACATCTACCCTCGGGTGACAAAGGACTCACGAATTACTATCTAAGTGATTAGTAGTTCCTTTCATCCTCGTGTGATTATACAATTCTTAAGATTCTAAACCCCGTTGTGAATCAGCACCATAGGCCCTGCGTTACGTCTTTCAAAACCCCGTGAAACACTCGCGTGCAAAGCACATTGAAATCCGTAAATTAACCAAACCTCTCAAATGAGAATCCTCTAACCATCTTCGTCTAGGTCTAGGAATGATAAAACATATTCCATAAATCTTATGACTATTTAAATATTTCACTGGAAATATTAAAATCATCCATCGTACCCCTCTTATGACTACTTGAATATTTCACTGGAAATATTGTAGTCATCTCGTGCATTTCATCTCATGACTCTTTAAATATTTCACTGGAAATATTGAGTCATTCTTTAAATCCCTCTCATGACTACTTAAATATTTCACTGGAAATATTAAAGTCATCCCTTATGTCTCATCTCATGACTTACTAAATATTTCACTGGAAATATTAAGTCATCCCTTACACCCTTCTTATGACCACTCAAATATTTCATTGGAAATATTGAAGTCATTTCTTACGTCTAGCTTCGTGACTTTACAAGTCATTCTTTTCATTTTTCTCATGACTATTTAAATATTTCACTGGAAATATTGTAGTCATCTCGTGCGTCTCGTCTCATGACTCTTTATGTATTTCACTGGAAATATTGAGTAATTCTTTAAATCCCTCTCATGAATACTTAAATATTTCACTAGAAATATTAAAGTCATCCCTTACATCTCATCTCATGACTTACTAAATATTTCACTGAAAATATTAAGTCATCCCTCACACCCTTCTTATGACCACTCGAATATTTCACTGGAAATATTGAGATCATCTCTTCTATTTCGTCTCATGACTTTTAAATATTTCACTGGAAATATCAAGTCATTCCCTCTATCTCGTCCCATGACTTTTAGATATTTCACTGGAAATATTGAAGTCATATCTTGTGTCTCATCTCATGACTTCTTAAATATTTCACTAGAAATATTAAGTCATCCTTCACATCGCTCTAATGACTACCTATGTATTTCCTCGGAAATATAAAAGTCATCTCTTCTCGTCTAGTACCGTTCATCTCGTAAAAAGAATTTATTAGATATAAATTCTCTCCTCGTGTCAAAAAGTCTCACTAAATCAGCGAGATTTATTCGTAAAATCCTCTTAAATTCCAATGACAACTTAAATATTTCATCCGAAATATTTAAAGTATATTTAATTTGCGAAATGCAATTAAATTTCATTTCTCGTTCTCAATCAACGTTCTTCGAATCCCGTTGGATTCATTCATAAAAGAATTTATTTGGTATAAATTCCTTTAATCTAAGGTCCAGAAAAATCACAACATATGTGAAATTTCTTTGTCGAAAATCAAATTCTGGTTCAAAACTGACCTCAGCAGGTCACGACACCCTTAAATAGGGGACGGTATAGCTAAATTTAATAGTACCGTCGGACCGTTGTCTGTTGAGACAATTTATTTTGTTTTCAATTCTCACCGTTTCAAAAGCACTATCGAAACCCACTCGATGTAGTCTTGAACCAGAACCGTCTCCTATCAGAATAGACTCTATCTATCTTCTGATTCCTTAGCCTTTTCCCTTTCACTTCCGCATGGTACTAAACACTACCAATGCTTCCGCATCCCACTCATCTTACACACACTTCAAACGAAGAACCACTAGGATACGTTGAAATAACCCTTCTTCATCAACATAGATAACCCCACTTGAACCTTATCACTAACCTCACAACCTTGAAGATTTTATCTTCTTAACCCTTAGGATATCTCCACGTGATCACATGCCTCATCATATGAATATTCTATGAATATTCACAATGATTGAGAAGAGCTACGTGACTTCAAAGGTGAAGTTTAATATATGCTATCCACTACTTGTCATGATGTTACTAAGCTCATCGCTTCCGTCAACGTTTGTTTTCCTCTTTATTTTTTTTTCACACATCTTGTCCGGATGGTCATAGATTAAGGGGGAGCGAAAACACACTCATATAGTCTTTCAACAAACACTCTCAAGAACACACAAATATGATTCTTATTCCCTTGAAAACTTCCCTTTAGCTGCCCAGAACTAGGCTGCACAGGAAAATTCGTGACTTCCAGGTCATGATACCATTAAATAGGCCACGGTACCGTTAAATTTAACAGTACCGTGTGGTATTTAGTGGTACCGTGCCTATGTTTAACGAATTTTCACTATTTCTTCTAGATCCCCGCATCCCTAACCTCAAACCTACAAAATTTTGCAAACTCACATACATCCTAAGATTTCCTCACTACACCATAGGACACCACCACCAACTTTAGTTAAAATCCCACAACTCTTGCCTATATAAGGCCTCACCATTGCAAGCTTATCTTGCATCTCATCTTCACACTCAACCCTTATAACTAAACTTTACTCTTGACAGTGATATTTAGTTTCAAAACCTTCAACCCATCGATCATCACACTCAAACCTTACAACTATTCCTCACTTTGGATAAGTGATAGTTAGTTCAACAACCTTCAATCCTCACATGAAACCCTTCATGCACTAAATTACCTCTAACACACAACTAGGATCATCCAAACTAGAAATCTAGAACTTCGTTACCTCAACCCCGTTAGAGATATCCAACCCCAATCCTGTTAGAATCACATGCACATTTTCTTTTTTTCTCTTTTGAAATATATCATGCATCTCATTGTTAGTGTAAACGATATATTAATCTAAACCATCCTAACACCAATCATCTTAGGTAGATGATTATGTTGTTCAAAAGGTTTGTTAGAACTTACCTTCCCAATGACAACTTAGAAGAAGTCATTTTGTGTGTCAGACAACGAACGAATCTCGTTCTTGTTAGTATGATTGATTGAACAATTACACCTTAGGTTGTCGGTCGGGTTGTGACACTCAAGTGTCTTTGAATTGCAATATGCGTTCATCTTTTTGTGTCGCTCAACTTTCTTGGGCTTTCTTTTTGGTCTTTATCCTTTTTGACACACTTTTGGGTTGTGACACTTACGTGTTAACATAGTTTAACCCTTGCATGTCTTGCTATGTGTATTCTATCCCTATAATGCTGCTCCTATTCTTTTATATATTATGTTGCATGAAGCTAACCCTTGATGTAGGAAAAGCCTTTGTAAGAATTTGATCCATGGATCCGCTAGATACTAAGGTGAATAAACAAGGGGATTCAATCACCATAGGGGAGCATTGAGCTAGGGGGAGCTAGGGGGTATTTGAATACATAGCATGGAGTTGTCTTAACAAGTGGTGATAGAAGACTTCACTGGGATGATGCAAGCTTGCCTATTTGGGAAGAAATGATAGTAATGTAATAAAGGAGAGTAAAGAGTGAATTCAAGTGAGAGCTCGAGGCAACTACCTATTTGCTTCGACAAAAGGGGGAGAAGGGAGTGTAAAAAGGTAACTTTTACATTTTTCTATGTGTTACGGTTTACATATTTGTCATCATCAAAAAGGAGGAGATTGTTAGTGCAAATATTACGATATTTAAACTAAACGATTTCTTCGGTTTTAATAATGACAAACATGTAACTTGTAATGCATAACGTAAAATATGCAAGTTACTTGTAAACACAAATCATCAACGCATACTTACATCAACATCTCTCAACGTATCAAGTATGCCTCAACAGAGTCGTTGATTTCCATCCCGACGTAAATCACTCCAGGTATGAACAAACAAATTTAAACTTGACGGATGATCAAAGAAATAAATTTTTTATTCTAAACTTCACATTTTTATGAATGTGACAAAAAATTTGTAGAATATAACCATCTTGATTGTGTGGATGATTCGGGTGGTCTTGGTTCATGGAAGATTAGATCCATGGTTGAGTTTAGAGAGAAGTTAGAGAGAGAGAGATGGAAACCCTTGAGAGAAAACCTGAGATCTATTAAATTCAATGTGTGAAATGTTACAAGAGTTCCAACCCTTCCCAAGTGTGGGAAGGGTCTTATATAGTTACTAATATTGGTGCCCCTAGTGGGCTGTTGAGTGAGCTGACAGTGGGGAAAGCCTCGACCCACTCCACAAATATAAATACGACTAAGCTAATAAAACTAATAATACTAATATTACTAATATTACTAAACTAATATAAATAAGCCTATGAGCTATGTGAATGCTAAATAGATGCTCGGGGTGACCGAGCCTTCATCTGAATATTTATATTCCTAACAATCTCCCCCTAAGGGAGGTCACCCCGGAAATAATAATTTAACTTCTAGCATTTCGTCTTCAGAACTTGTCTTCATAGCTCGTAGTCATTGATTCTTCAACGTCTTTGATCATTGTGCTTTCAGCAGTGAACTTTTGATGACTTTTCCTTTGTCTTGGATGACTCTGAGTATTCTTCGAAAATATCATCCAACATGTATCTTCAAGCCATCTTTCAGTAGTATGTTTCCATGCGATGTGTAAATCTTTAAGCCGACATGCTCACACTATTTGATGTCATGATCTTTAGCATCAGAGTTTGCAGAAGCCGTGTTGAAGGTCTTTTTGGTTGATCATGACTTTGTTGAGTTACAATGATGATGTAGTGTGAGCATGTGGTAGAGGATTGGCATCTTTACTGCAACCAGCTACAACTGCAACCAGCTACAGCATCCAACAGCCACAACCGCCAGAAGTTCCTGCATACGACAGTTAGCAATAAAATAACCGGTACTTACAGGTTCGGACTTCGAGATTGTTAACAGCATAGTGTGAAAACTTTCTCTAATCCTTACCCAGACCGTTCCTAATCGAAAACCCACAGAGGGCTTTTTAAGATCGTACCATAGTATATCAATGATTAGGTGAGTCGCTGGAGATCACTCCACGACTGTAGACCGTTTAAAACCACCGTGATCACTAAGCGTAATCCCCAGGGAATTACCGAAGTGACCTGCTTTCAGGGCTGCTTGATGTTGACCCTGGCAGGAATTTCCATTCAATCATTGAGAATTACATTTGTAAATTCTCTCATAAATGTTCTGGCAGATTGCTAAGATCTGCGTAGGACTCATGAGTTTACAACTGGTGTCCTTAATGTTGAACAACCAGTGTAGAAATAATTCGTGTCCCTATGAGATCTTATTATGCATCTCGTGGCTCTAGACTCGATAGTGCGTTTTGATTTAGTGAGCGGAGGCTGGAGAGAACTGCCACCTTTTCAATATCATCTAACTCGGAGTGAGAGAGACGATAGAAATGTATTGAACTCCGTGACAATTGAAACAAGAATCCTTTGAGGGACCTTGAGTGGCTAGGGAGGGTTGTGCAGCGTATCACTGGGTCCATGATACTTTGTCTTCAATGTCAGCAATCAACTAAGTGATTCTGACAGCATATGAATTGACCCGGTTTCTGCCTAAGTTTGTAAGGAGGGCTTCTTTCTTTTCACCCTTTATCTTTACAATTCTTTTTCATTCTTCAACCCCTTCAGTGCTTACCGAGACTTCATTACTAGAACCTTGTTGGGTTTGTTCCAGTACTAGCTCCATCTCAGTCGGCACTCTTCCCTAATTCACATTTCTCCTTTTTTTAATCATACCTAAGGACTTCTACACTATCTAGTGGATTGTCCCTGGGTAGATCCCTCCGGCTCTGGTGGGATCGTGGGAACTTGAACCTAACCTTACCATCCTTATAACTACATGCATTAAATAAAATGGTCGGTCTTTGGTGTACTTCCACGATTGCCAAACCAAATCTTTGAAAAATCTCTCAAAGTGTTCATGATTAAGAAACACATTTTAGTAACACCTTGAGAGTTTTGAATTTTTCAAATGCTCCCCCTCAACACGTGCTCAAGTGTTTTAATTATAAATTTGCACATGTCGGGTGAAGCTCGCACTTTTGAATTGATTGATTTTTCAAGAACATGATCATCGCGAGACACGCTTACATCACTAGTAAACTAGCTTGAAATTATTACCCATCCAGATCACATTCAAGGAAAATCGCTTGAAATCGGTACATTCTACTCAGACACGTCCTTTGCGAGACACGCTTACATCACCAGATAAACTGGCTTGAAATTATTACCTGTCCAGGACATGTCCTTTCGACTACTGACTTTAGCTATCGTCAATTCATTTGTCAAGTCTGAGTCACGATCTCTTGCGATGCCAAATCCTTTTTGTTTCCACAAAACATTTGCTCCCCCTCAATATGTGCATCGATATACGAAAGAGTTTAGCACATATGGGAGAGCTTACATTTAAGTCCAAAACATCACATTTTCATCAGGTTTCATATTTAAATCACATTCTCTCCCCCGATCAAAAATTTCAAACCTTTTGAGATTTGTGATCCCAATTGATTTAAATAAGTTAGAAAATGTGGGAGAAAATGTGTCCGATTTAATGTAGTCTGATGATGGAACATACTATGCTCCCCCTTAATCTAAGAGGGAGATTCACTGCTTATTATGCACAAATTGATTATTATGACACATATGATTTTGACCTTTTTGCGCAGACGATGTAATCACCCGCTTTTCTGAGTGAGTCAGTGGTCAATCATCAATCATCCATCCACCAACAAATCTTTCGCAAATGTAGTTGATCCCCACTTGGCGAGACCAAAATAGATGAATGGTAGTGGTGGTGGTGAAAGTGTTGTTGTTGTTGTTGTTGCCGACGTTGTTGTCGTGGTGAATTCTGAGCCAATTAATAGAATTTGACCGTCTGATCAAATGGTTAGAGCGGGAACTGGCACGTTCATTTTGGCTATGGAATCGGCATAAGAATATCAACACAGATATACATACATACAGATACACTATTCCTTAATAGCTACCCTTCAGCAGCTTGCCACATTATAATGCCAAATTCATTTAATCAAACCACAGTCAGGAAATACGTCAAACTACTATCTAGCATGAAGAGCAAGTAGCAATCATGAGCATGGCAATTCACACAGATTTCAATATTAAATTCAGGATCTTAGGAACATGATTCTATCATGATAGCTATATACCTAAACGAATCTTGAGAACATATGCACAATATCAACAACAATTAAGCAGCAATCGACTAACAAGAGTCAAACAACAGTTGAAACTCATTCATTCAGATCATACACATGTCATAGGAGTATTCAAAAACATCAACTGCAACTGGTTTTCTTACTTCTTTTAGGTTTTGAGTCTTAAAGTATTTAGGGGATTACACGAGGATTCCAAAGTAACACAAATGAACCTTCTAGATATATAAAGCTAGGAAACTATAAGCACATTGCACATAATGTCCTAAACTTTCTAGCAATTCACACATTTGGCCATTTGATATAAAATTTTAGCAAGATCCTCTTCAACTAATACCCCATTAACTGCAAAACCATTTCAACAAGTATGAGTTAACCAAGAAACCCGTTTGATGATATAAAATTTGAATTCACTCTCCCCCTCAATCAATGACCCGTATTAAAGATTTGTAGTCGTTGATTGAGTGACAAATTTTAGGCATAATCCAAGTTTAAACAAATTTCATACAACACATATTCACCAAGTGTCTCACAAATAATTTTCAGAAGAATCATAGAACGAAAACTATTTGTATGCAAAGAAGATTTCTCTTCCTTTACCAGAAATGATGCACTGAAACGTACATCAGATCGAAGAAACATGGATATAAAGTAATCCATGCCCAGGTGAACATCACCCAGTTGGAGGAACAACCGTCTTTTTGGCGACGTGCTTTCCCCATTGTGAAGCGCGGGTTGCTATCTAAAGTAATAGCAAGCCATTTAGACATGTTTTAACCATCCATTTTAACTTCTGCTCGAGCTTCATTTAAAGACCCGTGCCATTATTGAATGACATTTCTAAGTCCGTAAATGTTATCGATAAACAGAAGACATGCCTAGGTGAAACTATTTTTGGTCTTTTCTAATTTTTTAATTTTTATGGTTTTTCTGATTTTACGTTTCTTTATTTACAATTAGCAAGATTTCTATATATCTATTTACAAAAAGGTATAAGATATGAAAAAGAATGTAAGAAGCAAAATATACACAAGGATACGAACCGAAAACCATTACTTCTCAGCATCCTGAATCTTCTCCTCTTCCATCATTTGACTTGCTGGAGAGCAACGTGAGCACATTTAATCAGGGATTGATTCAGGCATTTCACTCTCCCCAAATTAGTGCTCTCCCCCAATTTGACAACCTTTCTGATGAACACCCATAATAGAAAGAAGACTTTGGATGAACGCCCATAATATGAAGAAGTATTTTGATAACCAAATGCATGCCGTCTTAAGTCTTCTAACACATAGCGGAGAATGTAGAGAAGACTATAGACTCGACCTTCTTCAAGATTGCCCAATATGGAGGAACAGAATACCAACCATCTTCATCTCACCAAATGCCTTCCAGTAACCTTACATATAACCCATCAGCCCGCAGCATACACATGAGATGATAACACACAACAGAGAATGTAGAATAGACTGATGACTCGACCTTCTTCAGTCTTTAGTATAACACCAAAGTAACAAGTTGAACCACTGATCATCTATAGTATGTATCCATCCTTGGATATTAAGCCCTGATCACGTGAACCTGTTGTGCGTCCTTGATGTACACATTCTCTCTCCCCTGATGGTTACGATTAATCAGCCCATGACGTAAAAGCGAAATGATAATACCAAGGTAACAAGTTGAACCACTGATCATCTCTGCGGTTATCAACACCGGAATAACTTCAACTCAGAAGCAGTATAAAGCCCGATCACGTGAACCTGTTGTGCATCCTTGGTGTACACATTTCTCTCCCCCATGATGGTTACGATTAATCGGAATCATCATCATGATGTGTACATGTAGCCTAATGACGTATACATGAAGCATTGACTAGAAACCCTTTGTTGCTAATTGAACCAGCCCGTGAGAATATGTAGATTAGCATTCCATGACCATGTTCTTCAACACCTTGATAGACGGAAGAAGTAGTGTTGGAGAAACATGGTTTGCACGACTCCTGAACTGACGTATTCAGGAGTCGTATGACCATTTCTCAATCATCAATCAACATGTAGAATAATATTCACCCTTTCCCCCCCCCCCCCTCAAAAATTGCATATGCCAGCTAACTGCAATTTTTGATGATTGAACTAGTGAATATGAATACCATCAATGGTAAGTAGCTCCACTTGATGGTTCTTGAAGACTGACATGTTGTTTATTCACCCTTTCCCCCCCTCAAAAATTGCATATGCCTGTCAAATGCAATTTTTGGTTGAATACGTGAATAGAAATATACTCCAATATGCGCCGATCCACTTGAAAACTGAATAAGCACGGAAAGAGCATAAAACTTGTTGATGAGAATGGCCATAAATAAGAAGATTCCTCTTCTTTTGAAGATAAAGTGCACTCAAGCGTACACTTTTCTTTTCTTTGAAGAACGAGGCCTGAACTGATGTATTCAGACGTCATATGATGAAGAACGAGGCCTGAACTGAGGTGTTCAGACGTCATTACTCTCTCTTTACTTCTCTCATTTAACTCGTTACCAACCCCATTATCATTCTGTCGGCTTGATGTCGTGACCACTGATGGAGAAAACCCAATATGATGAACTTGATACTGAAGTAATATAACCCGAACTTGTGACTTAAACTTGTACTAATGCGTGACAAAGAGCGGTGTAGAGACTTCATGCAACATCGAATCCCTAAGTACTCTATACTCTTCAACCAACCAACCATCAAGTATAAGACTTACATCACCTCTTGGATATCCACAACTTCGTGTGACACTGAGCACTACAACGTGACTCCTTAAAGTGATAGTTATTTTGTAATAGAGAGAAAGAAAAAAATAACTAGATATCCAAGTCCTCGTCATTGTAAATGTTGAAAGCTCGAACAAGGATCTCGAAGAATCTTCATCCAACCTCCCCGATATCTTCAGATACTAAGTACACGCACCCATGAAATTTCACTTCAGCCTCAAATAAATAATACTGAACTAACGCCGTAGTCACATCTTGTTGATTAAATGCCCCGAACTAGCCATTTGTGATGTAATAGCTGAACTTTGATAATGGTTTTAACCCGATCATGGTCAAGAGCGCATAGCCCATCATCACGGGATTTTACAAATCTATGATTTAAACCGAGAAATAAGTTCTTTCGCGGGATTTTACAAAACCAAGAAGAAACCGTGAGATAGTAACAGATTGAATGTGGCATGACTGAATTGGTTTTGGTGAACATCAGTTTGGGTTAAGAACATCTCGTGAGAATTACAGATCGCATTACAACTTTTAAAGCATTTGTCCAACTATCTAACCTCGTACACAAACAACTATTTGTGACCACTTGATGCAGGAAATCCGAAATACCAATATTGCGAAAGAAGTAGAATTACTCAAATTTGTTACCTAAGCTTGCACTGTTGTTGGAAGAACGGTGTAAAATCTCTAAGTACTCTATACCCAACCAAAGTATGAGACATTAACACCTCTTGCGATTATCGACAACGTCATTGACGTGTGACACTGAGTACTCCTATGACTCTTAAGTGATAGTTACCCCGACTGCTGGTAACTAGATAACCCAAGTCTTCAACTTAAAATTTTAAGCACGAGCAAGTTATCATTGAAGATCATGCATCCAACCAACCCCGACTTCAAGATGAACTAAGTAGACGCCTTCGTGAAATTCAACTTCAATCTCAAACAAAGAATACCAAATTAACTTCGTGATCATTTTGTGCGGTTGAATAGTCAAAGGGGAAAGAAACATGCGCAAATTCTTAGCAGTGTCCAAGACTCATAGGCCGTCCAATCAAACATAGCTGCCTGACCCAGCTGCCTGGATGTTATTAGGTGCAGTGCATGGAATAGTTGTCGTACTGTGTACAGGATTTTACAATTCTTGAGATTTAACCGATAAATAAATTCAAGAACAAACTGCACAACAGTAAGTATCAAACCGCTGAAATCTTAGGAAAATTGCTAAGAGCCAACCCGTTGAAAGCTAAACCACTGAAACTGGAACCGCTAATATTCAAACTGCTGGAGACTGAACCACTGAATCCTGAATCGCTACGATCTGACCCGCTGTAACCGGAACTGAGACGATACAAACCGCTAGAGACTGAACCGATACGATCTGACCCGCTATAACCGGAACCGCTAAGATTCACATCGCTG
Organism: Artemisia tridentata subsp. tridentata; assembly: GCA_021014915.2. Classification (NCBI taxonomy): domain Eukaryota; kingdom Viridiplantae; phylum Streptophyta; class Magnoliopsida; order Asterales; family Asteraceae; genus Artemisia; species Artemisia tridentata. The sequence continues at coordinate 309,437,138 of CP139505.1, read as the reverse complement.
GAGATGGAACCGCTAGGAAACTTGTGCTAATTCTCCCCCTCAAAAAGGGCATGCAATGACCTTTTTGCCAAAGCTGAGAGTCCGTGATGTTTGTGAATTTTTCAGGCACAATACATGGAAAAAGACAAATAAAACTACTTCAACGAAGATGGTGATAAAGACTCTCTTGTAGTAACCCCTCGTTTGTCTCCTCATCAATGGTTTAGCAGATTAAAAATTCCCTGAAGCTCATAATATGCCAAAACCGCTTGATGAAATATGATTAGCTATAGAAAGTGTCACAGGTTAAGACACGTCTCTGAACAAACCACCTCCCGTCATTAAGTCTGACCACCTCTTGAGAAGATCTTGTACTACAATCCCATTAGAAGCTTGAGAAACAACAATCACTTGATGAAGCTTGATAAAGGACAAGTTCGCGACTTATACTTGCACTAAGTTTGTGATTTAGAACTTATATTGAGCACAACAACGTAACTACTTTAAATATAGGTAGTGATATATACCCAACCTTCCATCCTTTATTGTATATATCCACTTCTTGAACATCCAAGTCTAATCACCTTAATCACCTTAAATTGAAAATTGTGATTTAGAACCTATATTGAGCACAACAACGTAACTCCTTTAAATATAGGTAGTGATATATACCCAACCTTCCATCCTTTATTGTATATATCCACTTCTTGAACATCCAGGTCTAATCACCTTAAATATGCTCGAGCAAGGGTCATCAAACATCGTGCATCCATCCACCCCGAGATGTTTGTGACACTAAGTACACCAACCCGTGAATTAACAAAACAACCAAGTCACCATAATTTCCCAATTCCTGCCGATCTCGAAGCACAAACTTATCCCGAAAAATTGGTCACACCTCGTAAGTTTTATTAAGTCTAAATCCAAGTCCGGCCTGCTTGTCCAAAATTAATTTCACGGGATTTTACAGCTCTTGAGATTTAAACCGAGAAATCGAATCTTTCGCGGGATTTTCTAAAATCAACAAGAGAAACCGTGAAATCAACAAGAACACCCAAGAGTGAATTGCAATACTATTCTTCGAAATTCAAGTCACAAGAGTCAAATTACAGCTTGATCAAATAGCAACAAGTCAAGTCACAGATTGTCAACTTGCAACAATTCAGATTGCAATCAACCAGATCACAATTAGTCAAATTGCAAGTGTCAACTCGCAACGTCATATCGCAACTGGTCAAATTGCAATCAGTCAAGTCGCAACAAGTCAAAAAGCAACTTGTCAATTTGCAATCAACCAAATCGTAATTTGTCAACTATAACTCAAATTGCAAAGATCAAATTGCAGGCTCACTCAAGTCGTAGGCATTAATAGGACCGTGCAGCCAAATCCACCACTCTGTAATCATGTTGATATTCATGAACCCAAATGCTAGCCGTGACGTTTTAACTGAATCCGATAAGTCACCTCGTCATAAAGAACCTTTAACTGCTTACCCGAATATTACCGTTAATCACTTAATCTTCGAAGAATTAGTCTTATTAAATTTTAAGTTCAATCATAAAAATCACAGTGATTATCGGACAGTATATTTTTCGGCTCAAGTAGTTATAATATGGATAGTCATTAACTAACCCACAATCCACACAACACAAGCTTACTAGGATCCTGTTTCGGATTTACATGTTCAGCCTAGCATCAGCCCAATAAACACAACTGATCTAGTCCATCTTAAATGACTTTTTGGTAACAAAGAACCCAAGCCCAAACGTAACATAGATCCGATCCAAAAGGGAACTAATGACCCGTACCATACTAATTCGGGTATAAACATCCATAATCCCTAATTTCACTCACAATTACCAAACCCTAATCACCAAAACTATCCGCCCCCTTCCTCTCTTCCACTCACTTAGCCACCAACCCCTAAATTAACTGCCATACAACTCCCTCTTCTCATCTTCTTATCAAGAACAAGTTAATCTCAATTTTGGTAAATTCAAGTTCACAGAAGAACGCATCTACACAAGTGCACCCAAAAGTTTCTTTCGATGCTCAAACCGGATCACGAAACGAGTCTTCAAGATCCATTCTTTGGGTCACGGTAGGTGATTGTATTGATTAAACGAACAAAAAGAAATAATTGAAACATACTTGTTTTATTTATTTCTTTGTATGATTCGGATAATGAAGATGAGATTAATCTCTTTATAAATCTATGATGATATTTTCAATTCGTGTGTTTAAGATCAATATCAGTACTTGACATATCATGTGAAACACGAATGAAAAAAAAAATCTGAGGTTCTTTAAATGTTTTTGTTTAGTGCGAGTCAGTTTGATATAGGATAGTGATGTTGCTGTCGTGAGGTTAGTTTAGAGTTGGTTTTGTGTTGGATTGGTTGTGGCTGAGGCTGTGTTCATCACGAAACAGTTTGGTAATGTCTATTTCGAGTCAAGTTTTGAGTCTAGTTTTGACTTGGACATAACTGATGATGTTGTAGACTGAGGTTCAAAAATAGTTTGGTGTTGTGTTATGGTCATAATGGTGTGGTTTTATTCTTCTTCATCTTCCATTCTGATATTTGATAACTCGTTGACCAAATTTGACCGTTTGACCGAGTCACAGACAAACCGCATACACCTTTTATACACAAATAGCAACCATGAACAGATAGACAAACCGCACCCATGAACCAATAGACAAACCGCACCCATGAACCGATAGACAAACCGCATCCATGAACATATAGACAAACCGCATTCATGAACATATAGACAAACCGCATCTTTGACAAACCACAACTTTGACCAGTCAAAGCTGTCACTTTCACCCGGTTTTGTCTTATACCCCTTTTTAGTTACAGTCCAAACATCAGCCCCAATGTCACACAAACCGCAGCAATGAACACCACCTTTTGACACAAACAGCAACCAAGAACAATCCACAAAAACCACACTTTTTGAACTCCGTTATAACCACAAATAAGCTCAAAAAATATTTCAGTTTTCCCAGATAAGTTGCCAACATGAACACACCTTTTGACAACTATAATGGACCAGTTGTGTGGCAACAACACCAGAACACTGCGAATGGTGCCACAAACATCACACCAACACATCGAGTAATCAAAAGTGGTGCAAGTCATGACAAGAATCTTCCATATCAACCAATTCGGACCATGATAAATACCACAAGCCACAAGTAACAAACCACCGAAAGTATTATACAAAACTTTGGCATAACAAGAATTTGATAACCAAAAAAAATGGTATACGAACAGTGTGTGTTAACCACAATTGTTGACCACAGAAAACTAAAGCAACAATAATAATTGGGCATGAGATATTCATACAAAAACAAGTGAAGTCCAACAAACAAAACATATGGTATTCGAATAGATTGAACAAGAAAAAAATCAATTCGACAACACTTGACACAGTGTCCGAACCAAACCAAACAATTAAAATAGAGACCACAAATCAAGGCACACACAATCAATCGAACCTAACCATGGCTCTTGATACCAATTGTAGAATATAACCATCTTGATTGTGTGGATGATTCGGGTGGTCTTGGTTCATGGAAGATTAGATCCATGGTTGAGTTTAGAGAGAAGTTAGAGAGAAAGAGATGGAAACCCTTAAGAGAAAACCTGAGATCTATTAGATTCAATGTGTGAAATGTTACAAGAGTTCCAACCCTTCCCAAGTGTGGGAAGGGTCTTATATAGTTACTAATATTGGTGCCCCTAGTGGGCTGTGGAGTGAGCTGACAGTGGGGAAAGCCCCGACCCACTCCACAAATATAAATACAACTAAGCTAATAAAACTAATAATACTAATATTACTAATATTACTAAACTATTATAAATAAGCCTACGAGCTATGTGAATGCTAAATAGATGCTCGGGGTGACCGAGCCTTCATCTGAATATTTATATTCCTAACAACATTTTTCAAAAATACATTTTACAAATTATTTTTGAATTAAAAAGAAATGTTTTCTTTGAGATAATCATTTCAAAAATAGTAACAGCTATTTTTCCCCCCAAATCAGCTCCAAACTTCTCCAAATAAGCTTTCACCAATAAAAAATAAAATTTGGAGCATTTCTGTCTGGGACGGTACCAAGGTACCACTAAATTTAATGGTACCGTGTCCTCATAACGGCTAGTTTTTTTTGCCTATAAATAGTGGACCATTTTACACTTCCAACTTGAATTTTCCTGTCAGTTTTCTCTGGTCTAATCCCTCCTCACTTAGATCACTTTCTTTGTTCATTTAGAGAGTCTTAGTTTGTTTAAGAGTGATCCTTTCATCCCACCATGAGATCCTCTTCATTCCTCTTCTAGTGCAAGAGAAGAACACAAGGTATCCAAGAAGATACAAAGTGTTGTAGTTGTAGGTAGAGCACTTGTAACATTTGTTACACACTTGATTGTATCATAGTATACATCAAGTCTATCTTTCTTTTGAGAGATTGTGAGGGAAAATCATTGTGATCTTATAGAGATATTGAATATCTCTTGTAGCTTGTGAGCTAGTGTGTTGATCAAGTTGATCAAAGGTAGATAGGGTAGATTGAGTCAAGTGAGGGTTGATCATTATGATCCTGTCGAGATCTTGGAGATCTCTTGAAGCTTGTGGGCTTGTGTGATTGATTAAGAAAATCAAGGGTAGATCGGGTAGATCGAGTCAAGTAGGAGTTGATCATTGTGATCTTGTGAGATCTTGGAGATCTCTTGAAGCCATTGGGCTTGTGTTATTGATCAAGTGGATCATAGGTAGATCGGGTAGATCGAGTCAAGTGGGAGTAGATCATTGTGATCTTGGTGAGATCTGTTAGATCTCTTGTAGATTGTGTGATTGTGTATTGATCAAGTGGATCAAGGGTAGATCGGGTAGATCGTGGGTAGATCATATGGATCGTGGTAGATTGGTGCTAGCTATGATTAGCACTCAACATTTAGCTTAGTGTCAGAAATTGGATAATCGACGTTGTACGGTTTCTCCGCCTGAAGGGAGCTGGTTGATTAGTGAAGTGACTCTCGAGTTGGGTACTCGGGGAGTGGAGTAGGGCGAAGAGGAGCTTCGTGACCGAACCACTATAAATCATCGTGTCCAGTTTGCGCCTTCTTACTTATCTCTTTACTTTCATTTTATTCTTTATCGCATTATATTTATATTTGCATTGCGTTTATGTTTGTGTGGCTAGTTGCTTATGTTATGTTGATTATGTATGTGTCATGATTTGATTGTGCTTGTGATGTAGTTTAATTTATTCATCTCTAGATGTTATATGATCATTGTTGACACTTTTCATATTACGTCACACTTGATCGGGTGTTTGATACAAAACGTTTTTAAGTTTTTAAATGGAAACGTATTCACCCCCCCCCCCTCTACGGTTTCCACAGAATGCATTTTCGTCATAATTTGCGGGTCTGGGTACTTCTTGATGTGGGGGATCTTCAGCTGCATTCTCAGTATTAAAAGCTGTTTGTTCTACTGTTGATGGTGTTTCAGTTGGAGGTGCATCTGCAGGAACTGTTGTTGTAGTAGCAGGTGTATCAGGTACTGGAATATGGACAGGTTGTGCAGCAAAACTGGTGGATACATCTGGTGCATGACTAACAAGAGAATCACCGAACAGTGGAGCAAACAAGTCTTCTAAATCCTTACGATTGAGAGAGAGTGGTGCAGCTGATTGATCAGGAAAGTTAAGACGGTTAGTTGCGGGTCCTAAGCTGTTTTGCTCGGAAGCCATTTCTGTGAATTCATCAAAATTAGCATGTATTTTCTCTTGAATTTCCCTAGTTCAACGGTTCCAAATGCAAAAACCTTTTGAATTTTCATAGTATCCAACAAAGATTCCAATGTCAGCTTTGGCTTTCAGTTTTCCAAAGTCATCACAATCATTATTTGGGTAACAGAGGGCCGCAAATACATGAAAGTAATTTATGTTCGGTTTAAGTTTGTGAACAAGTTCATATGGAGTTTTGTGGTGCCTTTTGTTGATCATACAACGGTTTTGAGTGTAACATGCGGTCGAGACAGCTTCAGCCCAGAGGTAATCAAGTAATTGAGCGTTTATTAACATCGTCCTTACAGTTTCCACTAACGTCCTGTTGCGTCTTTCGACAACCCCATTCTTTTCTGGGCTTCTGGCAATAGATGTTTGGTGTTCAATCCCCACTTTCTCAAAATACTCACGAAGAGTGTGATTCTTGAATTCAGTTCCGTTATCTGTTCTGACTTTTCTAGCTGTATTGCGAAGCTGAGCCTGAATTTTAGTGAGAAAGGTGATGATCATCGAAGGAACTTGATCTTTGGTAAGTAAAAAATAGACCCAAGTCCATCTAGAAAAATCATCGACGATTACCAAAATGTAGCGCTTCCCGTTGATTGTTTGAACACGCATCGGGCCCAACAAATCCATATGGAGAAGTTGGAGAACATGATCAGTTCTGTGCTCGGTTTTAGAAGGAAAATGAGCATGAGTACTCTTCCCTTGTTCACATGCTGGACAAAGGTGATCTTTAGCATACCAAAACCTTGGAAGACCATCGACTAGTTTATGACAAGCAAGATCGGTCATGGTCTTGAAATTCAAATGAGACAGTCGCTTGTGCCATAGCCAAGATTTTGTTTAGTGTGCCTTGGAGAGTAAAAAAATAGGAGAACAAGCGGTCATGTCAGACATAGAAATGGTGTAGAGACTCGTTCCGCGTTTGCCCGTCATGAGGTCGCTTCCTCTTAGATCACGAACGAAGCAAGTTTTCTCCCTGAAAGCTACTTCCAAATCACCATCACAAAATTGCCCTACTGAGAAAAGGTTATGTCCAAGGCCTTCGACATAGTATACACGGCTAATTTCGATGTTTCTATTGACATAATCCCCATAGCCCATTATAGCAGCAAAGTGATCATTCCCGAATCTGACAGTTCCTATGAACTTTGCAACAAAGTTTACTAAAAGTTTGAGGTTGCCTGTCATGTGTCGGGAACAGCCGCTATCAACAATCCAAAGTACAATTTGAATCACCTGCATCACATGAAGACAATGCAGATTGAGAGACGGTAACGGTGGAACCCGTTGGGTTAGTAGCACAGTTATTAAGCATTTTAGGTAACCAAGTGATGAACTCAAATAAGTACATTTTATTACTATCATTTATCCTATTAATTTGACTTGTTTTACTATATTATGTATGAGGATTGATACTTAATCGTTTACTTTTGTAATTCTCAGGTAAAAACAAGCATTTGGTGAAACTTAGCGATTTTGGACTAATAATGGAGCAAAACATGCATAATGTGAAGAGTCTACTGAAATGAAGAAGATCAAGACTAATCTGCTCCAGATGCGCCGCATCTCACTCATGACATGCGCCGCATCTCTATCAAGATATCACCAGATACGATCCAAGATACAAGAGGACATGCGCCGCATCTAATCATGGAGTTACGCCACATCTTCTGGCAGTGTACGAATATTCCTGAATATTATAATCTTGGACCCCACGCGAAGTTAAGTACATGTGCCGCATCTACTCCTTAGATGCGCCGCATCTTCCCTCAGACAGAAACTATAAATACCCCAAGGCCAGACGAATTTCGTGTGCATCATATAAGACCGAAGACCGAACAGGAGAAACAAAAGACGAATTCAGTCAAGGAGGCAGCACAAGACACACCCAAATCAAGGATACAAGAGCTGTAAGAAGGTGCTGCATGTGTTTAATTCATTAAGTAGTTTTGTTTTATTGTGTTAGCAAACTTTAATTCATCAGGATTGGTGGCTTGTGTAATGTGACAACGAAAGATTGCACTCCCTTTAATACTTGCTTTCCCATCAATTAAAGTTTATATGTTGATGTCTTTGGTTACTACTTATTAGTGCATTGATAACCTCTGTGTCTATTAGTGGCTTGCGGGCATTTGACTGCGGGACATAATGTGGCTCCCACGGTTATTACTAAATTGATCACTTAGGAATAACTTTTAGACATAAGTAATCATTAAGGGTTTACTCGCCGATAAGAATAGGACCAACGAGAAAGGGTTAACTACATACACTTCATATAAAGCTATCAATAAAACAAGTGACAATCTACTTAATCATAAGGACAGCCCTCTTATTGTCTCGAGTATTTATCTATGTACGTGTGTGCTACTTGCTGATTCGTGCCTATTGGTTTATTTTATTATTTAATTGCAAACAAATCGTGCCAGTCTCTCAGGCTGAAACCCCCTTGCGTTAGGATATTAAAATACTGATTAGAATAACGAGATAATACGTTCCACTCTTAGTGATCGACACTCTACTTACCATTATCTTCATACTGACCGGGTACACTGCTCATTAAGTGTGTGTGTTATTGATAAGTCGGCTAAATATAAATTTAAAACTTGAGTAGGCATTAAAACTGCTAAACCGCAACGACACATCGCACGCATCAAGTTTTTGGCGCCGCTGCCGGGGAGTGAATTGTTATTATCTGTTAATTTGATTAGTATTTTAATTAGGTTTTTCTTTTTATTAGATTAATTGCATCATTGTACTATTTTGCATATTTGTTGTATTGTGTGTTAATTGTTCTCTTTTATTTTTTTGTGTGTTTTATTTTAGTTGTGTGTTTTTATTTTTGTTTTTATTTTTCATATTTTTTCTGTTCTGCTATCGTTGTACTGTGCTAAATCAAACGATACGGCGCATCTGATCTCTCAGATACGGCGTATTGCGTTTAATTTTTTTTTTAATACAACGCGTTTAATTAATTCGATACGACGCATCTTTTCCCCAAGATACGGCGTATCTGTTTTTAATAAGAAAATTTTTCTAAGCGATAAAGTAATACGACGCATCTGCTTTTGCAGATACGGCGTATCTGTTTTTGATAAAAAAAATTTTTTCTAAACATTAACGCCATACGACGCATCTGCTTTAGCAGATACGGCGTATCTATTATTTTAATTAAAAACAGTTTACGAATTATTAAACAGATACGGCGCATCGATCTCTATCGATACGACGCATCTTTCTGAATCAAAAATCTTTTATTTTTAAACATAACGAAAATACGGCGCATTAACTTTTGTTAATACGACGCATTTAATTTTAATTAGATAAGTTGATTTTTGATTAATTAATTCGATACGGCGCATTCTTAAATTCTAAAGCGGCGTATCTATTTTCTGGATAAAGTCTGATTAAATTTTAACGTATTAAGATACGGCGTATCCAACTTTTTGGATACGGCGCATCGTCTGCAGATATCAGCTATTTGTATTCATATATCCGTTTCTATATTCATTAATTTCTCTTTTAGCGAACAAATCCTACTGATGATTTTACCTTGGATGACAGATTTTGCTATGGAAGACATGTCAGTTAACGGATATCTTGCTAAGGAATGCTTGTTTTCAGATTCATTCAATGTACTCATGATCGATGCAGATTTATTCTCTTGGGAGACTCCTCTTGAAGCTGCTTTTAAGGAATTTATGCGTTTATGCAATATCGACAAAGAGGTATTCTCTTATGATGTATTTGTGAGGTACACTGGAGAAGAATTGTCGCTCTTATGGCCTATCATTGAAGCCGAAGGATTGAACTGGACTACTATCGAAGAAGATGATGGGAAATTCTATCTTGCATACATGGACTCAAGCAACAACAGCTGTGGTGGAGGCAATACCCAAAACTCTTACATGCCTTATTCCGAACAGTACTGGGGATTGAATGAGAACTATCAGGATAATGACATGAATTATGCTTTGGCGGAGTTACTATTTCATGGCAGATTGGTAAGATTGATAGACCTCTCCCTCAATGATTGGCTAGAACTCAAATATGGTAGTCCGGAATTTGCCCCTGTAAATGAAGTCAAGGAGATTATGACTTCATGGTTGACTCGGAGTTTTAAGAAGCAATTTAACGAGTTCATGGAGATAAAAAAGAATATGATTGGAAAGGTTTGCTTTGACGTTAACCACGATCCTAACGATGTCGATTTTTCAGAATGGTTGGCTAGTAAGTTTAATAACCATAAGAGCATGGATCGTGCTACTAAGGATGCATTATGGGTATATTGGATGAGAGGAGAAGATGAAGAAGTAGAAAGCGATTATGGGTCGTCACTTCATGATTCAACAATCAATGAAGGCATTGAAGAGTTATTCAGAATAGACATTGATGTGTTCGATTATGAGACACCCTTGTGCAAGCAGTTCAAGGAATTTAACTACCTTCTTCAAGTCGATGATGATGTGCTTACTGGAGATCTACCAGGATTTAAGACTTATGACGATTTCAAAAACACCTGGTACTATGAATGGAATGACCAAGTACCATGGGTTTGGGATAAACCATGGGAATTTGCGCACATTAATCACACTTGTACACCCTTCGTTTTCAAGGACGGGAGTAGTGTTTGGCCGACCTGTGATTATAAAAGTGACGGAACCTATAATGGGGGAAGTATAATTGGGATGAGACGGGTTGGAAACGACGTAACCTTTGAAGATTATGAGTGGTACGATAATGTTGAAGACTGCCCACAAAAGGCGGAGGCTTTACAAGAAAAGGGCAGAATTGAACGCTTGAAAGAACTTAAGGGGACATCGGATACTACTTTCTGGGAATGGGTGCATAAACAGTTTGATGATTTCACAAAGCTTAGTCATCGGTTACAATATGATTTGGAAAGAGAATGGGAGGCGATTCAAGATGATAATAATAATGAGTCGTTGATTGAAGGACTAGATGATTATTTGATTAAGGATCCTTATTTTAAGTTTGTTGATAAAGACGAGGAAGAGTTCACCAAAAGAAAGTGTCAACTACTTGGGATTCCTTACAATGAGCCACCCATGATTATTTCTGAAAAATTTAAAATCATCAAATATTCTTTAGGTCCTAATGAAGAATATACTGCGGTGAAGACAAAGAGTTATACTAGATTAAGTCGAACGGAAGAAAACGTCGCAGAGATATACGGAAAAATCTTTCGGATGAAGGACGAAGGATGGACCGTGACAAGGACTTATTGCTGAGCTGAACGTGAGTCTAGCTTGAAGACTCTGGAATAAAGACAAGTGCTGACCGGGAGACAACCCGGATTTATCTTTTAATATTCTGTTTTCTGTGTCGAGTCAGTCAGGCCCGCACGAAGATACGGCGCATCTCAATTCTGAGATGCGACGCATCTCCTGCAATGGTCATATCTTATTTTATTTTTCTGCATTTTTATTTTCGACTTTAAAACTATTTATCAGTTTATTTTTAATGCGGCGCATCCCTGGTTAAGGATGCGGCGCATCTTTATTCTGATCCGTATTAATTCCAGGCTCGATACGGCGTATCTTCTTCAATAAGATACGGCGCATCGACTGACCTGATGATTTTCAGTTTTAATTTTTAATTTTTATTTTTATCTAACTACTAATGTATTATGCAAGTTTGAACCTTTCTTATCTTAGGTGTGTTTTAAAGTGTTGGTGGTATTATAGTTTCCTGGATTTCCTGTGGATACATCAAGTATGAAGCTTTAACGTTCTAATCCACAAGAAAGATGATTTTTGCTCTTATACTAATGGAGGATCATACCGAGCAAATCTCAGGGGAGTTTTTCTGTTCTAATTCTTTTATTTTCCAGTTTTTAACCTTTTATACAAACAACGAGGACGTTGTTTAACTTAAGTGGGGGGATTGGAGAATTAGAACACTTAACAATTACTTGTCCTAAACTTTTTCAAAAATTATGCTTAAAATGTGCTTAATATATCAAACTTAAAATTTTTTTTTTAGCATGTTTTTGTTTAAGATCTAAGTTGCATAACTGCACACATAACATTATTTTCAAAAATTGTGATTTTTCAAAATTCACAAATCTATGAGTGTGCCGGTGACTTGTAAACTTTAGAACTTGGCTTGTATACTATTCGAGACCACCATAATGAGTATTATTTATATAATTGGAATGACTTGTCTAAATTGGTAAAATTCTAGGATTACACCCAAATAGCCTTTATATGTTATGTGTTATTAACTAACTACACTGGTTAGTTAACCCCCGTATAAACCCTTTTGTTACTCTCATTTTTAGAGTAAGATACCCCTAGAAAAACACTCAGAGCCATTCCTTTCGTTTCTTACACCTATGTTTAAAATGTTTCGTTACACCCTTACACCTTAGCCTACCCTGTAGATTAGAATCCGTGGTTGGTTAATTGCTATAGGCAAAGTGTGTTTCCTTACATTACCTGTGTTCGTGTGCGTAATTCATTATCTTTGGTTAGGTCGGGAAATTGCACAATGCAATTGGAGTGAAAGTAAATATTGTATATCTTTGAGTTTATTTTTCGTGTGTTTACTACTTTCGCTATTACCGTTATTTCTGAAGTCATGAAAAGTATGGAAAAATTATCCAGAATTATCATTATAGTGATGTGGTGAAATTTTACACATCTATCTTTATGTTTAAAAAAAAAAAAAAAAAAAAAAAAAAAAAAATCGAAAAAAAATAAGAAAAGAAAAAGAAAGAAAGAAAAGTTGGAAGTTAGTTTTAACCAACTTAAGTAAAGTTATGTAAGTGGTCGATATCACCACTATTTGTTGTACTATATCTATGGATTGAATGGGAATTGGCAGTTATGGGAACGCCAATTAAGGTTTATTCTTTGATTAAGATCTTGTTGAGTATAATTCGTGTCTACCTAAAGCGTGTGTTTCAAGTGTTAAAGCGTGAGTTATTCGATGATATGACTCTTATTCATGGGATGGTTGGGATAGTAATTAACCACACTTAGGATTTTAATTTATTTGTTTTGTTTATTTTTATTTTTACACCAATTTATATCCCAAATGTTATCCATACCCTTTATTATTCTTTATCCAACCAAACCTTTGATTTATTAAGATTAGGGATTTGAGCAATCTTAAGTATCGTAGTCGTGGATTCGGCTATGTATTTATGATTTTGTCGCCCTTTTTGATATATTATTATTGGTAAAGTTTGGACCTATCTTTAGCCTATTCGAGTTAAGGATTTGAGCAATTGCAAGTATCGTGTTCGTGGATTCGATCATGTATTTGTGATTTTGTCGCCTTTTCTGGAATATGAGATCGATAGTGATTAAGAATAATTAACCCTTAAGCCTAAAAACCCTTTTTACCGCTTTAGACTTGTTATTCCTTAGCTTTAGTGGTGGAGATGTGTATACTTGCCAAGCTTATGATAGAATATTCGTCACGACTGGACAGTTAAACGATTAGATTTGCTTTTATCAACTTATTTTATTTTACTTCTAATTCGTTAAGTGTTTGGTTGTGTGATTATGAAATAAACGAATACATGCTTAAACATAAAAATAAATCCTAACATCTTTTAGGATACATTTTCATAAGATTTAATCTAAGGTTTACTTGGGGACAAGTAAAGTTCAAGTGGGGGGATATTTGATGAACTCAAATAAGTACATTTTATTACTATCATTTATCCTATTAATTTGACTTGTTTTACTATATTATGTATGAGGATTGATACTTAATCGTTTACTTTTGTAATTCTCAGGTAAAAACAAGCATTTGGTGAAACTTAGCGATTTTGGACTAATAATGGAGCAAAACATGCATAATGTGAAGAGTCTACTGAAATGAAGAAGATCAAGACTAATCTGCTCCAGATGCGCCGCATCTCACTCATGACATGCGCCGCATCTCTATCAAGATATCACCAGATACGATCCAAGATACAAGAGGACATGCGCCGCATCTAATCATGGAGTTACGCCGCATCTTCTGGCGGTGTACGAATATTCCTGAATATTATAATCTTGGACCCCACACGAAGTTAAGTACATGCGCCGCATCTACTCCTTAGATGCGCCGCATCTTCCCTCAGACAGAAACTATAAATACCCCAAGGCCAGACGAATTTCGTGTGCATCATATAAGACCGAAGACCGAACAGGAGAAACAAAGGACGAATTCAGTCAAGGAGGCAGCACAAGACACACCCAAATCAAGGATACAAGAGCTGTAAGAAGGTGCTGCATGTGTTTAATTCATTAAGTAGTTTTGTTTTATTGTGTTAGCAAACTTTAATTCATCAGGATTGGTGGCTTGTGTAATGTGACAACGAAAGATTGCACTCCCTTTAATACTTGCTTTCCCATCAATTAAAGTTTATATGTTGATGTCTTTGGTTACTACTTATTAGTGCATTGATAACCTCTGTGTCTATTAGTGGCTTGCGGGCATTTGACTGCGGGACATAATGTGGCTCCCACGGTTATTACTAAATTGATCACTTAGGAATAACTTTTAGACATAAGTAATCATTAAGGGTTTACTCGCCGATAAGAATAGGACCAACGAGAAAGGGTTAACTACATACACTTCATATAAAGCTATCAATAAAACAAGTGACAATCTACTTAATCATAAGGACAGCCCTCTTATTGTCTCGAGTATTTATCTGTGTACGTGTGTGCTACTTGCTGATTCGTGCCTATTGGTTTATTTTATTATTTAATTGCAAACAAATCGTGCCAGTCTCTCAGGCTGAAACCCCCTTGCGTTAGGATATCAAAATACTAATTAGAATAACGAGATAATACGTTCCACTCTTAGTGATCGACACTCTACTTACCATTATCTTCATACTGAACGGGTACACTGCTCGTTAAGTGTGTGTGTTATTGATAAGTCGGCTAAATATAAATTTAAAACTTGAGTAGGCATTAAAACTGCTAAACCGCAACGACACATCGCACGCATCACCAAGTAAAACTAGGTTTCCTCTATAGCCAACGTTGCCATGTCTAACTAGATTCAGCCTTCTTCTTAGTAAATGTACTAAGTGATTGGATTGTTTTAGTAGCAACTATGGTTTTGTCTACGGCAGTCTTAGAAACTACATTTGGCAGTTTTCCTAATATTGACATAGAAGCAGTAGTGGGTCTAGAGGAAATGGCATACATACGTTTCTGATTATGAGACAAAAGAGTCTTCGTAACACAGTTTTTATGATCACCAGACAATATACATGTACGACAAAACACACAAGAAGCATCAACATTAACAACATTCATAACATTAATAGTCTTAGCATTTGTTACATCACGATTAGAATTACACATTTTAAAGTTTGATTCTACATCAGACACAACATGCTTTTTATTCAGATTCCTAAGGTGGTCTTCTACTTCTTGGTCTTTAGGTGTGCCGCTCTTACGTTGCCAGATACTAGTCTTCTTTTTGTTCCTTTTGGGCTTGGATCTGCTAACGCTAAGAGGGGTGACTATTCCTGTAGAAGTTGAAGCATTCACATTAGTGGTCTGAGGGGATGCTTTCCTAGGTGTTTCATCAACATGATGCATTCCTGGTGCAATCATATTGGTGTGAACAAATTTCCCTTTTTCAAGTAATTTGATTTTCTCTTTCAATTCAATGATGATGTGTCAAAAATTTGATGTTTTAAAACAGCATTTTCTTTTTCAATATTCTGAATTTTGGAAGCATGACTGTTTTGAAAGGACATTGATTCTTTTTTACTTTGTAATTTTAACTCAAAGTCAAGACTCTGAGTCTGACACCATTGCAACTTTTGATTGAGTTGAAAATTTTCTTTTGACAATTTATTTTGCACATCATCATTGATTTTGCTAATTCTCTTATTTTCTTTTTTCAAATTTTCAATTTCAAGTCTCAACATCTTAGTATCAACAGAATGATCATCAACAAGCATTGCATTACAAGACACATAAATGGAATTCATGAACAAAGATATAACATCAGAACATAGAACATCTTCCAAGAGTCGATCTGCTTCTTTTTACAAAACTTTGTTTTTACGTTTATGTTTTGAGATCGCTTTTTCAGTTGCATCGAAAATGTTCATCATGGACGCTACCTCTGATTGAAGTTCCTGTTCCCAATGTGTAGCACAAAGTCGCAGGTGTTGAACGTGTGGC
This sequence comes from Artemisia tridentata subsp. tridentata, assembly GCA_021014915.2. Taxonomy (NCBI): domain Eukaryota; kingdom Viridiplantae; phylum Streptophyta; class Magnoliopsida; order Asterales; family Asteraceae; genus Artemisia; species Artemisia tridentata. The sequence continues at coordinate 309,421,177 of CP139505.1, read as the reverse complement.
AAAAATTGTTTTTGAAAAACTTATCTCCTTTCTTTTTCATAGGGAGAAAGAAAAGTAAAGACTTTTATCTCATAATTACGTTCAATTGCTTGTTCCAAAAATTTTATGTCTTCCATAAATGTATTAAAATATCTAAGGACAAGACATTGTTTTGGCAATGGTGCAATTACACCCGAATTTGGTAAAGGACCATTGACTTGTGCTACTGTGTTCACAGGACCAACCTAAGAAGATTCATTCATTTGCATTAAAAACCACGACTGTTCTGTTTTATCTTGTTGATGAACGAAGGTGTTGCTAATATGAGGTACTTTAGAGTAATCAAATGGTTTATTAAATTTCACATTGCTCATTTTAGATCGACTCTCTTCGTCCTGTTCCATTTCTTCTTCACAATTATAAACAACAACACGCATAATAGAGTCATCAAACAGATGTTCTGCACTATATAACTTTGGATTTTCCTTGAGTGCTTTATGTAAAAAACGTGGTTTGTCATCCCAAATAGCAAAGCCATATCCTTTGGGATTTTGCTTTAGAGTGAATTTCTGAATTGTTGTTACTAACTCACCAGTTTTATACACAACTTTTTGAAACTCTTTTAGTTTACATTCCAACTCAATGATTTCCTCAAGATAGGAATCAATCCGTTTCCTTGATACTTGTTTGTGTTCAGAAAAATTATCTTGACAAGTTAACAACTATGTTTTTGTTTTTGAAAGTTCAGAGTTTAGGTAGTCAACTTGTTGTTTAAAATCTAATCTTTCTTGTTCCATTTGTGAAATCAAGTCATTTTTGGAAACAGTTAATTCACGTATCTGATGTTCTAACTCTTGTTTTTTCACATAAGATTGTTGGAATGCAATTTCAAAACTTTTTTCCCGTTTTTCTTTTGTTTCATAGTTTGAAAGTTGAATTTTATAGCACTCAAGATCCTTGGTCAATAATGCAACTTTTGCTTTAAAGTTTCTATTTATCTCATTGCATTTATCAATTTGGGATTTCTGTGAGTCCAGCTGGGTTTGGGTGGTCAAGAGCAAGGTCATGAGTTCTGGATCTGGACCAAGCAAAAGATCATCTTATTCAAGTTGATCATTATTATCATCATCAAAAGGATCATTAAATGTAACAACCAGGTTAATTTGATCTTCAACAAATGTAACGATTGTGTTCATTTGTTCATCGACTTGAGGAGATAAGAATGAGTCATCTTGAACAACATGCTCTTTGGCTGATGCAGATTCAGATGGGGATACTATTTCATGAATAAGACATGTTGAATCAGGTACCTAAGACAAGCCATCAGTATCATATACTGGGCCTGTTTCACTCATGTGCATCTCTTGTATGTTGGCCATCAACATCACGGCTGCATTAGCTTCCAAGTCTTCCATATCATCATCAGAGTATGCATTAGCCATGAAGTTGTGCTCCTTTTCAATGCCCCCAGCTTCATCCTTAAGAGCAAGAAGTAATGCTTACTTGTGGTACGTACTGCCTCTTGTCCTCGGTTTGGGGCATGCACTAGACAAGTGACCTTTTGATGCGCGTGATGTGTCGTTGCGGTTTAGCAGTTTTAATGCCTACTCAAGTTTTAAATTTATATTTAGCCGACTTATCAATAACACACACACTTAACGAGCAGTGTACCCGGTCAGTATGAAGATAATGGTAAGTAGAGTGTCGATCACTAAGAGTGGAACGTATAATCTCGTTAATCTAATCAGTATTTTAATATCCTAACGCAAGGGGGTTTCAGCCTGAGAGACTGGCACAGTTTTGTTTGCAATTAAATAATAAAATAAATAAATAGGCACGAATCAGCAAGTAGCACACACGTACACAGATAGATACTAGAGACAATAAGAGGGCTGTCCTTATGATTAAGTAGTTTGTCACTTGTTTTATTGATAGCTTTATATGAAGTGTATGTAATTAACCCTTTCTCGTTGGTCCTATTCTTATCGGCGAGTAAACCCTTAATGACGACTTATGTCTAAAAGTTATTCCTAAGTGATCAATTTAGAAACAACCGTGGGAGCCACACCTTGTCCCGCAGTCGGGTGCCCGCAAGCCACTAATAAACACAGAGGTGGTCAATGCACTAATAAGTAGTAACCAAAGACATCAACATATAAACTTTAATTGATGGGAAAGCAAGTATTAAAGGGAGTGCAATCTTTCCGTTGTCACATTACACAAGCCACCAATCCTGATGAATTAAAGTTTGCTAAAACAATAAAACAAAACTACTTAATGAATTAAATACATGCAGCACCTTCTTACAGCTCTTGTATCTTCGATTTGGGTGTGTCTTGTGCTGCCTCTTGACTGAATTCGTCCTTCTCTTCTGTTCGGTCTTTAGGTTTTCGAACTTCCGAATCTCTTTAATGCGTCTGGTCTACGGGGTATTTATAGTTTGTGTCTGAGGGAAGATGCGGCGCATCTACTTAAGTAGATGCGGCGCATGTACTTAACTTCGCGTGGGGTCCAAGATTATAATATTCAGGAATATTCGTACACCGCCAGAAGATGCGGCGTAACTCCATGATTAGATGCGGCGCATGTCCTCTTGTATCTTGGATCGTATCTGGTGATATCTTGATAGAGATGCGGCGCATGTTGATAGTGAGATGCGGCGCATCTGGAGCAGATTAGTCTTGATCTTCTTCATTTCAGTAGACTCTTCACTTTATGCACGTTTTGCTCCATTATTAGTCCAAAATCGCCAAGTTTCACCAAATGCTTGTTTTTACCTGAGAATTACAAAAGTAAACGATTAAGTATCAATCCTCATACATAATATAGTAAAACAAGTCAAATTAATAGGATAAATGATAGTAATAAAATGTACTTATTTGAGTTCATCAAATATCCCCCCACTTGAACTTTACTTGTCCCCAAGTAAACCTTAGATTAAATCTCATGAAAATGTATCCTAAAAGATGTTAGGATTTATTTTTATATTTAAGCATGTATTCGTTTATTTCGTAATCACACAACTAAACACTTAACGAATTAGAAGTAAAATAAAATAAGTCGATAAAAGCAAATCTAATCGTTTAACTGTCCAGTCGCGACGAATATTCTATCATAAGCTTGGCAAGTATACACATCTCCACCACTAAAGCTAAGGAATAACAAGTCTAAAGCGGTAAAAAGGGTTTTTAGGCTTAAGGGTTAATTATTCTCATTTCACTATCGATCTCAAATTCCAGAAAAGGCGACAAAATCACAAATACATGATCGAATCCACGAACACGATACTTGCAATTGCTCAAATCCTTAACTCGAATAGGCTAAAGATAGGTCCAAACTTCACCAATAATAATATATCAAAAAGGGCGACAAAATCATAAATACATAGCCGAATCCACGACTACGATACTTAAGATTGCTCAAATCCCTAATCTCAATAAATCAAAGGTTCGGTTGGATAAAGAATAATAAAGGGTATGGATAATTTTTGGGATATAAATTGGTGTAAAAATAAAAAATAAACAAAACAAATAAATTAAAATCCTAAGTGTGGTTAATCACTATCCCAACCATCCCATGAATAAGACTCATATCATTGAATAACTCACGCTTTAACACTTGAAACACACGCTTTAGGTAGACACGAATTATACTCAACAAAATCTTAATCAAAGAATAAACCTTAATTGGCGTTCCCATAACTGCCAATTCCCATTCAATCCATAGATATAGTACAACAAATAGTGGTGATATCGACCACTTACATAACTCTACATCGTTGGCTTAAAATAAACATCCAACTCTTTTTTCTTTCTTTTTCTTTTCTCATTTTTTTTTTTTTTTTTTTTTTTTTTTTTTTTTTTTTTTTTTTTTTAACATCAACATATACATAGATGTGTAAAATTTCACCACATCACTATAACTTTCTTTCCGGATAATTTTTATTCATACTTTTCATACTTTCAGAAATAACGCTAATAGTGAAAGTAGTAAACACACGAAAAATAAACTCAAAAGATATACAATATTTACTTTCACTCCAATTTGCATTGTGCAATTTCCCGACCTAACCATAGATAATGAATTACGCACGCGAACACAGGTAATGTAAGGAAACACACTCTGCCTATAGCAATTAACCAACCACGGATTCTAATCTACAGGGTAGGCTAAGGTGTAAGGGTGTAACGAAACATTTTAAACATAGGTGTAAGAAACGAAAGGAATGGCTCTGAGTGTTTTTCTAGGGGTATCTTACTCTAAAAATGAGAGTAACAAAAGGGTTTATACGGGGGTTAACTAACCAGTGTAGTTAGCTAATATCACATAACACATAAAGGCTATTTGGTGTAATCCTAGAATTTTACCAATTTAGACAAGTCATTCCAATTATATAAATAATACTCATTATGGTGGTCTCGAATAGTATACAAGCCAAGTTCTAAAGTTTACAAGTCACCGGCACACTCATAGATTTGTGAATTTTGGAAAAATCACAATTTTTGAAAATAACGTCATGTGTGCAGTTATGCAACTTAGATCTTAAACAAAAACATGCTAAAAAATTTTTAAGTTTGATATATTAAGCACATTTTAAGCATAATTTTTGAAAAAGTTTAGGACAAGTAATTGTTAAGTGTTCTAATTCTCCTATCCCCCCACTTAAGTTAAACAACGTCCTCGTTGTTTGTATAAAAGGTTAAAAACTGGAAATTAAAGAATTAGAACGGAAAAACTCCCCTGAGATTTGCTCGGTATGATCCTCCATTAGTGTAAGAGCAAAAATCAACTTCTTGTGGATTAGAACGTTAAAGCTTCATACTTGATTTATCCACAGGAAATCCAGGAAACTATAATACCACCAACACTTTAAAACACACCTAAGATAAGAAAGGTTCAACTTGCATAATACATTAGTAGTTAGGAAAAAATAAAACTTAAAAATTAAAACTGAAAATCATCAGGTCAGTCGATGCGCCGTATCTTATTGAAGAAGATACGCCGTATCGAGCCTGGAATTAATACGGATCAGAATAAAGATGCGCCGCATCCTTAACCAGGGATGCGCCGCATTAAAATAAACTGATAAATAGTTTTAAAGTCGAAAAATAAAAAATGCAGAAAAATAAAATAAGATATGACCATTGCAGAGGATGCGTCGCATCTCAGGACTGAGATGCGCCGTATCTTCGTGCGGCCTGGACTGAAAATAAAACAAAATAAAGGATAGGATGCGTCGCATCTGTTTAAACAGATACGGCGCATGTAGTAACCAAACAGACTGTTAACAGTCTGTTGCAAAAATGGCACGTTCCACGGTTTAATCTCATACGTCTTCTCGTACTCTCATGCTGAACTTAATGCCAGTCTTCATCAAACACAACAGGAAATATAAACTGAAACATTTAAACATAAACATAAGAATAGCGATTAGTACAATCCAAAAATTAATAATAATGTACGGGGAAACGTGTCCATAATGAAAATGCAAAGAGTGGTCAAGCCATGGGCTGGTCAGGAGTCACGTCATCTGATTGGGCTCCTGAAGTGCTAGCTCCGTCTGTCCTGGGGCGAACCCTGCGCTCGTATCTGATAATCCTACTCACATAAGCACCGTCTGGGAGGTTGTGGCTGACCCCGTTAAGAGCCATCAATCTACTGACACCGTCGACCAACCAACTCGTATCTCTCCTCACTCCAGCGAGTTCAACTCTCTGCGCCTCCAGAGCCTCCCTCAATGACCTAACCTCCAGCTCCACTCTCTCGACTCTCTGTCCAATAGTGCGGGGAGCTGGTGCTGGTGCATGTACCTCCTCCTGAGCAGGAGCAGCAGCCGGGGCTGCCTGAGCATCCCCCTGCTCTGGCTCAGCAGGCCTAGGTGGTCCAAGTGGTGCCCAGAAGTACCCATCTATCATCTCTTCACATATCCCAAGCCTCGTCGCAAGATAGTCCGCATCCATACTAGGTAATCTAGCAACATCAACCGGAAGATCACCGGGAATCTCATCACCTAATATCCCAAAGTGCCTAGCAAGACGAGAGACAAAATGGCCCCCAGTCATCTGGCTCCTACCATCTCTCCCTGGAGCAACTCTGTGTAAATAATGTGCTAAGAAGTGAGGGATGTTCACCACAGCTCCCCCATCCATGCTCCGCAAGAGAAAAAGATCCAAAGTAGTTACCTTCTCAGGGGATTGTCCCCTCCCGGCAATAGTCAGGGCAATCAGGCGATGACAAAGCCTCCTCATCGGCTCTCTAATCAGTGTATATGAGGGAGTGGTGGAGGTAGAATCACCTCCAGATGAAATCTCGACCCAATAATCTCCCAACTCCCCACGATCTGAAACAACTCTCAAACTGTTAGCCCAATAATCAGTAAAACCAGGAGATGCCATCTCTGCTGTAGTATGCAACCCAAGAGCGAGTATAAACTGCCCCATAGACATCCTTCTCTCAAAACCACCCAATCTGAATACTAGAGTGTCAAATGTGTCGAGACCGAGATCAGTCTCCCTATAGTGTAAAGTGCAGAAAAACTCCAACATCAAAACCTTAATTAACGGTTCCTCTATCCTAAACAACCTTTCCCAGGCGTAGGACCTGAATAAAATCTGCCCCTCCCCATCTTTGTATATCATTTCCAACCTAGTTCTCAACCTTTCAGCAGCGTTACCATCGTCAATATTGTTGATGCTGTCAAAATTCAAAACCGGAACACTGAATACTTTCCTCTGATAAAACTTTCTGAGCTTAGTCATATAATCATCAATAGCACCCTGTGCTAGCCCCATCGTTTCAAAGCGAAGCCACGGGTGTCTACGTGCAGGTTCAGGTAACGCCATCTGCCATAAACATTCAAAGTCAGTAAACAGTCTGCAAGTAAGGTAGATACGGCGCATTTGATTAAATCAATGCGGCGTATCTATATTAAGTATAAGAGATGCAGTGCAAGACAACAGATACGGCGTATTGAGATGCGTCGTATCTAGATTAATCAATACGGCGTATCTAAAATTTTAGCAATTTTGAAATAGGTCGTTACGCCGCATTAATCAACCTAGATGCGCCGCATCTAAAAGCATATCAGCATAAAATAAAGGGTTAGGCACGTTTTTCAAGAATCCGTATCCGTGACGTAAACTTCCACTAAATATCACAGTATAATATTCTCCTTATATCAGTTCAATCAACCACAGCTAATTTACCTTCCCGCTAAATATTCAAAATCAAACCCAAAACCTAAATTTTCGGTCGATTCAATTAGTGCCAAATTCGATGTCCAAATCTAAAATTAACTTAGGGGAGATAATTAATTCCAGGTTCTAATCATATCCCTATATCGTTTAAGCGCGAATCGATTCAATCCTATAAACCCTAATTTTCGTATTAATCAAAATTAAATCGAAATGTAACAATTACCTTAGTATTTGTGATTAGGAGAACGTTTTAATGCTCGGATTAAAGGCGGATTGAAGAAAGATGATCGGATTTTGAGTATAATTTTAGTGCGTGTTTTTAACTGTGTGTATTTATGCGGCGTATTCCCGTCATATTTATAAGGCGACACGATGCGCCGTATTAGAAAATTGGGATGCGCCGTATCTAGTTAATTCCGTTGACTAGTCAATAAGTCCTAGTTGGTCAGGGATACGGCGCTTCGGATATTTAGATCCGCCGTATCTCTATGTTAGTTAACGAAATTTAAATGAAGAACGTACCTTGGCCTCCGCAACACAGTTCCTTATACATCAAATTTGGGTAAAAACGGCACACCATATAGATGAATTCAAAATAAGAGTAATAGGCATAAACGTTTCATTAATAATCGTAATCTTATTGTTTAGTGGATAAGGATTTATTCCGAGGTTAGGAACAAATATCGTTTTTGAGCATACAAAATTAAGATTACGAATTGAATCAGACGTATAATAAGGATAATAAAACTGAGATCATAGTGTAGAGAACTTTCCTTTGGGCAGTTGAATTATCGTAGAGTTTACCTGGGATTCTATTTCAAGAATTTAAGAAGTTCAATGTTACCAGTACTGAGTTATCCTCCACTCGTGTCGTCTTATGTTCGGTAACTCCAGCTAACCTCTCTTGGTTTGGTTCAGAATGTAATCTTTCTTGGTGATGCTCGAGTCATCATTTATCCTGAAAATAAACAACTTGCACACGAGAGTAGCTGACCGATCAAGGTAAATATCAAAAATCAACTATATTTATCAAATTATATTCGTCGTATTAACAAAAGTTAATGCGCCGTATTTTCGTTACGTTTAAAAAATAAAAGATTTTTGATTCAGTAAGATGCGCCGTATCGACGGAAATCGATACGCCGTATTTGTTTAATAATTCGCAAACTGTTTTTAATTAAAATAATAGATACGCCGTATCTGCGAAAGCAGATGCGTCGTATGGCGTTAACGTTTAGAAAAAATTTTTATCAAAACAGATACGCCGTATCTACAAAAGCAGATGCGTCGTATTACTTTATCGCTTAGAAAAATTTTCTTATTAAAAACAGATACGCCGTATCTTGGGGAAAGGATGCGTCGTATCGAATTAATTAAACGCGTTGTATTAAAAAAATTAAACGCAATACGCCGTATCTGAGAGATCAGATGCGCCGTATCGTTTGATTTAGCACAGTACAACGATAGCAGAACAGAAAAATACGAAAAATAAAAACAAAAAATAAAACACACGAAACAAAAATAAAACACACAAAAATAAAAACAAAAGCAAACAAATAACACACAATACAACAAATATGCAAAATAGTACAATGATGCAATTAATCTAATAAAAAGAAAAACCTAATTAAAATACTAATCAAATTAACAGAAAATAACAATTCACTCCCCGGCAACGGCGCCAAAAACTTGATGCGCGTGATGTGTCGTTGCGGTTTAGCAGTTTTAATGCCTACTCAAGTTTTAAATTTATATTTAGCCGACTTATCAATAACACACACACTTAACGAGCAGTGTACCCGGTCAGTATGAAGATAATGGTAAGTAGAGTGTCGATCACTAAGAGTGGAACGTATAATCTCGTTAATCTAATCAGTATTTTAATATCCTAACGCAAGGGGGTTTCAGCCTGAGAGACTGGCACAGTTTTGTTTGCAATTAAATAATAAAATAAATAAATAGGCACGAATCAGCAAGTAGCACACACGTACACAGATAGATACTAGAGACAATAAGAGGGCTGTCCTTATGATTAAGTAGTTTGTCACTTGTTTTATTGATAGCTTTATATGAAGTGTATGTAATTAACCCTTTCTCGTTGGTCCTATTCTTATCGGCGAGTAAACCCTTAATGACGACTTATGTCTAAAAGTTATTCCTAAGTGATCAATTTAGAAACAACCGTGGGAGCCACACCTTGTCCCGCAGTCGGGTGCCCGCAAGCCACTAATAAACACAGAGGTGGTCAATGCACTAATAAGTAGTAACCAAAGACATCAACATATAAACTTTAATTGATGGGAAAGCAAGTATTAAAGGGAGTGCAATCTTTCCGTTGTCACATTACACAAGCCACCAATCCTGATGAATTAAAGTTTGCTAAAACAATAAAACAAAACTACTTAATGAATTAAATACATGCAGCACCTTCTTACAGCTCTTGTATCTTCGATTTGGGTGTGTCTTGTGCTGCCTCTTGACTGAATTCGTCCTTCTCTTCTGTTCGGTCTTTAGGTTTTCGAACTTCCGAATCTCTTTAATGCGTCTGGTCTACGGGGTATTTATAGTTTGTGTCTGAGGGAAGATGCGGCGCATCTACTTAAGTAGATGCGGCGCATGTACTTAACTTCGCGTGGGGTCCAAGATTATAATATTCAGGAATATTCGTACACCGCCAGAAGATGCGGCGTAACTCCATGATTAGATGCGGCGCATGTCCTCTTGTATCTTGGATCGTATCTGGTGATATCTTGATAGAGATGCGGCACATGTTGATAGTGAGATGCGGCGCATCTGGAGCAGATTAGTCTTGATCTTCTTCATTTCAGTAGACTCTTCACTTTATGCACGTTTTGCTCCATTATTAGTCCAAAATCGCCAAGTTTCACCAAATGCTTGTTTTTACCTGAGAATTACAAAAGTAAACGATTAAGTATCAATCCTCATACATAATATAGTAAAACAAGTCAAATTAATAGGATAAATGATAGTAATAAAATGTACTTATTTGAGTTCATCACCTTTTCCTCCGCAGTTGTAACATTTAACCATTGTGTTTGCAATCCCTTGATTCACTGTTTCAACAATCTCAACCCTTCTCTGTGGAGTACCAGTACTGTTCCTACTACTTCTTTCTGAATTAAACCTCTGACCAGTTCCTGAGTTTCTCGTGTAGCCTCCCGATCCATTTCTTCCATAAGCTCTGTTCTGAATCTCAACTCTTCCATTGTGGACAATAGCTTGATTACGAGTGTTGGATGAAGTACGAAGACGGTTGTTGGATTTGTTGGAAAACTTGCTGAAAGCTCAAGCAATTAAAGCAAATCCTCCATTCAATGAATTGAAAGCATCATCTTCATCACTGTTGACATTTGAGTAAAGCATAGTATTCGTGTTGTCATAAGGAACTAGTTGATTATCAGATGATTGCGGTGTAGATTCATATGGAATGATTTGATTCGATGAGGTTTGTTGAGGATAAGAAAAGGTTTGTTTTTGTTGACCAAAAGCCTGGTTTGATGGTGGAGCAAAATGTGATTGAGCAATCAATGCTAGCGAGTTTGGAGTTGTTGACGGTGAATAACCTCCACGAGCAGCTCTATCTTTATCAACTTCTGCCTGATGATGCTTCAAATAATCATAAAGTAACCCATATGATGCATTGTATAGATTCTTTGCTTGACGGACAAAGGTGACATACTTCTGCCAGTCAGGACCAAGACAACTAAGGAACTTTGTGTTTACTGAAATCCTGGGTAGAATAAGGTTGTGCCTGTCCAAGTCGTTTATGATGTTGGTGAACCTATGGTAATAAGACTCTAATTGTTCTCGTGCTTCAATCATGAACATGGTGTAATCAAGATAGAGTTTTGATTCCATATCTTCTTGGTTCAATTCAGTGCCTTCCATGAGAAGATGAACGTGTTCCCACATGTCCTTAGCAGTCTTCTGTGCATCAATACTTCTGAAGATTGGATTAGGAATTCCTTGAAGGATGTAGGACATTGCAAGTTCATTGGCTTCTTTATGAAGTACTTGTTCTGCTATAAGCTGAGCATCAGGAACAGGGGTCACAGTTGCTTCTCTTGGAGGAATGGCATTTAGATCTCCAGGAACCATTGTTGTAGGCACTTGAAATGGTCCTTCAATGATTGCCTTTTTCATGTATTTTCCACGCAGTTTCTTAAGTTCAATGAACCGTAAAAATTGACTTTCCCATTGCACATAGTTACCCGGAGTGAGCATAGGAGGTGTATCTAAGGATCCAACCTCATGTCTTGATTGTTGACTACTTATTGCTTCACACTTCTGATCAAACCAGTGAGGTTGTTTTGATGAAAGTGGGTGGGACTGCATTGGTTGTTGTTGATATGGTTGTTGTTGAGGGACTTCTTGTTGAGTGAAAAATTGATGTTTTTGCATCAAGAGTTGTTGTTGAGGATATTGTGGTTGTAGATGATATTGTTGTTGCTGATGATACTGCTGTTGTTGATTGTAGAAATAGTTGTAGTTCGATGGTTGAGACATTCTTGTGTTCTAGTGGATCTTGTAGACAATTGAGAGGTGTGTTATGAGTTATAAGGTTTGGTTTTTGGTTAAGTGTGAATTTAGATGTTTTTCTAGTTCAATTCTGACAAAACACTGTTCACAATCAATTCCGACAAAACACTGTTCACAGTTGCCAATTGCAATGAGGTTACTGAATTGCGATGGATTAGCTGAATTCCGATGAAATTATACAATTCCGATGGATTTATCTAATTCCGACAAAAATTGGATGAATTCTGATGGACTATTCAATTTTAATGAATCTGGGAATTGCGGTCAGTAGGGTCGGGTCAACCCGACCCGAACCCGATAACGTTTATCGGGTCGGGTTTAGTCGGGTTCAAAAATCTTGTCGGGTTAGTTTGACTTGAACCCGATAACCCGATTTCTTATCGGGTCGGGTTGCGGGTTGAGTTATTTATGTTATCAGGTCAACCCGATAAGACCCGAAACATATTATAAGTTTTATCTTTTATACTTATATAATTTTGTTTCCATTTCATATATAGCAAGAAAAACACTATTATAACTCATAACTCCTCTGATACTCTAATTAGGCTTAAAGAAATATCTTGCAACTTAAAAAAATATCAGCAGGCTAGTCCTAACAGCATCAGTAGGCGTATTCTAGTGAAAACAAAATTATATACGTATAAAAGATAAAAAATAGGCACCTCACTCTCTTTTTGGTTTTATATGTTGATAAAAGTTATGGAATTTAATCTATTATCACAAATCATATTGCGTATCAATTAACGGTGTCCTTGTAATAGTTGGTTTGTAAGTTGTAACAGACAATAAGATATTTTACATCCATTCATATACATCAATCGACTAAACCATATACTATCAAATATCATTAGTCTACTTTTTTATAAACAAAAACATAGTACGTACCATCATAAGCAACGTACTTATTTTTTTTCAGAACTTTGTAAATAAACTTTGATGATCATGAAGGTTTTATTATTGTGAAACTACGAAAGGTTATATATCATATAAGTGATGTTTTTTACTTACTGTTACTTAATCGGGTCACCTGATAACCCGAATCATCCGACCTGACATAACCCGACCCGAATCCCACCTGAACCCGATAACCTGATTCTTAATCGGGTCGGGTTGCGGGTAACTTTAAAAAAATTCAAAACCCGACTCAACCTGACCCGAAAAACCCGATAACCCGACCCGATAACACCCCTAATTGCGATGGACTTTGCAATTGCGACAGAAATTTACAATTCCGATAACTTATCTGAATTGCGATAGAACTTGGCAATTTCGATAACGATATCTAAACAGAATTTCTTTGGATCAAAGCGTTTAAAAACTCTTAAATAATAAGAAAGTTTCAAGCTTTAATGTTTTAAACAGAATTTGGTGAATTCCGATACGATGCAACTTATGAATTCGAGTGTAAAACTAATGAAATTCGAACAAGATCTAAACTTTTGACTTGAAATCTGATTTCTATTCACTATGATGATCTTAACACTTTACAAGTGTGAAGAAAAGTGAGAGAAATGAGATTTTTTGTCACGAATAAGCTACAAAACCAAACGTATACTAGAAATAAGCTTCGAAAAAACTAATAACACACAAATCAACTATCTTCTAGTGAATGATACCACTTGTTTGGTCCTAGATTTGATGTAACACAAGATATAACACACGTATAACACAAGAGAATGAGAGAAAGAGATGAAGGGAAGGTTGATTATATTTCATATGAATTAGAGACAAAGTTTCGATACAATGAGAAATAAAACAACAAGAAATAAGTGTACATGGCTTTGGTATTTATAGGCAAGTGTTTAGGGCAACACTTGCCTAATTCCTTCTAGAAACTATTACTAGAGCTCACGGCCCATGGGCTTCTAATGAAGCCGTGAGTTGTGTTCAAACATAAAGCCCATAAGCTTAAGCAACCTTATACATGTAAATGACCAAGACTTGATTAATAATAAAATGTGTTCCCAACACACGTGCCTTCCTACGAACAGTCGGCATGTTCACTATTCCCACGTGAAGCAACAATAATTGCTCCGCTATATAAACCCGTTCCAATAAAGCAGAATGTGCGCATTCAACGAGAGTAAGAAGTGAGAATTCAATTAGCATAGTTAGAGTGTTAGAATTCTCAACATACTTAGAACCCAAGCCTAGCTTGCTTCTTCATGTTCCTTAATTTGTCTCTCACCGGGGATAGCCGTCTTCAACTATCCCTATTGAAAAGCCAACCAAGTTATTAGAGTGTCTAAGTGGGTTCTTGAGTAACCTTGTAATTCCGCCTTATCAAGAATCATAAACTCATTATTATTTCCATGTCCAAATGCCACGTGTTTAGTATATCTTATCGATTCATGATTTGCTCAAGTCAAACCGGATGAACAAGTGGTATCAGAGCGGGTGGATCATTCTTATGATCTAGATCCGTTCTTAAATGACTACTAATAACTTTTAGCCGTTCTTAAATGACGACTAATAACCCACAACCACCATCCTCTACAAATACCCTAACATCAAAATCCCCTTCATAACATCTTTGAGCGTCTCCTCAAACTAGAAAGTAACATTAAATCTTTCTGGTGTGAGGTAATGCTCAAACTGCCTATCCACCATCATTCCATCCACTCCACCTCAGCACCATCAGTGCCTAAGGTACTGTTGGAGACTTGAAGGGAACTAAGTTCCATGCGAGTTATGACAGTGGAAACATCCTAGGATGTAATATGGTTAATCTCAGTAACAACCATATTTGGTGCGAAAAATGGTGGATCATCAGAGGCTATTAAAGAGGAACATAGTAGGGAAGAGGATACATCATTAAGGATAGATACAAATCTGACATAAGGGATTACCCTAATCCTTGTTCTTCAAGGAACATCTCCTAACGACGTCAAGCAACTAAGGATGAGAATCTCTGATTTCCATCCTTGTTGTTGCTCAGCCGGAAGCACAAAGGATATGGTTACCGGCTGGGTAGAAGCTGACTGATTTGTAACGGGGAGACTACTTCAGCAGTTCTAACCGAACATCAAATCAGTCAGTGAACAAAATAGTCCCTTGACCAAGCAATCAAACTCACCCTCTGAGGCAAGATCAGTTGGGTGATCATGGCTGCTAGGTCATGAGGGACTAGAAAGACTAGATCAGGTGGTACTCACTTATTACCTGATCAGTCTCAAAGACTCTGGCCAGAGTGGTTGCAGGTTCACAGAGCACTGAAGTACGAAGACGCTGGACTACAGACAAAAGGTTGCAGAACTGAAGATAAAAGAGTCAAGCTCCAGATTTCATTTGTACTTCCTCAGAATCAATAGAATTAGATCTGTTAAATATTAAAATTCATTGATGTAATAAGTTTAGAACACTTGTAAATTCTAGTCATGGAGAGGTTATGTAAACTAATCTCTTCTTTCATGTAAACTATGAATAAAAGGTCTAAACTTCTCATTGATTTTCAGTGAAGACCAGAGAGTATGACTCACTAATAGCTTATTCATAGCATCAGTTATTCACTCTTTGAGGACCCTTCAGGGAGAAAATTTCTTCATGAAGAGGTCTTAGTGTCTAATATTCTAACTACTAGACACTGCACAAAGGAACTGAGTTCCTTCTACCTAAACCATAACCATAAATGCATGGACTCCAAAAATTTTTCACTGACGTTGCAATTTTTGAGGGGGAGAAAACATTTATGAGAATCTACGACAGCCATAACTGAAGAAGTGAACCTGATGCACAAATCATTGGGGACTGAGTTCACACGCAATAACAAGATGTAAAGGCTAGTTAAAACTAACATTAGGGAACATGACCCTGAGCACCAAGAAGAGAAATGGTTCAAGACAACAAGAAGCCGGTTTTAATGTAATATTTTTTGGTTTCTTTGTTGTAAAACAGTTTGTAAGAAGAAGTCCTTTTGCTCACTTACAAACTGATAGTAGCTTAGGATATCTATGTTGGCAGAATACTGCGAGAACCTACGTATAAAAAATCCTAAGTGACCCTGAGATTAAATTCTCAGGAGACCCTAAGCTACAACGCTCAGGAGACCCTATACAGGAGAAACCCTGAGATTAAACCCTCAGGAGACCCTGAGAATCAACACTCAAGAGACCCTACGCAGAAATGCTAGGAGACCTTGAGCACCTCAGTGAAATGTAACACCCCCAAAATATGGTCCAGCGGAAGCATACATGTCACTGGGGTGCTACTTAATTGGTATCACAACACAAGGTACAAAGAAAGGTTTTACCTCAACCGCTTAGAAGAAAATTTCATTATCAAAACGTTAAGTTTACATCATTCAAAATATAGTGCGGAATACAGGCCCATAATGTTAAAGCGGTCCCAAATATATATCAGAGTCGTCTATGACCGTGCCACTTGCCAAGCACCTTCCAACAGTTTGTTATCGCCTTATACCTGAGAATACACGCTAAAAGTGTCAACATGAGGTTGGTGAGTTTATAGGTTTTAGTTTAAAACAATATGGTTGAACCACAAAATTTTCGAGTTCAAATCATCATTCACAAGCAAGTCAAATTCAATGTAGGCTCACACTGCCTAAATCACCGGTCCAAAACCAAATCCGCAAATAATATCTTAATCAAAACATCTCAAACCATAATCAATCATACAGATACTACACTCATATAGTGTCACGCAAATTTAACTGTTACGCTGGCTAAGTCATATAGACCAAGTCATGTGCCGCACTCAAGGAGTGTCTCATATCATAACAATAATCCGCTATAGGTGCACCATATAGTAATACCCGCACATATGCAGCTCATACAATAATAATCCCGCACAGATGCAGCTCATATAACAATAATCCCGCTATAGGTGCACCATATAGTAATACCCGCACAATTTCTGGTCAAATCAACAAATAGGTTTCGCATATATCTTACCCTAAAACATGTCAGGGCCATGAGGAAATAATCACATAAGCAACAGATAATCACTTAATGCATTCAAATAACCAAATCAAATATTGCAACCAAACAGTCAAGTCTTGAGCAAACGATTCACGTATCCCATTGAACAAGCGTTGAGTTTAGTTAAAAAGAAGCATGTATTCTCCCCCAAAACAGTTATAAAACCAGTAAAAGTAAGGGCCATGAACTCACCTTAGCCACAGCAATGCGAACATCACAACTGACACAACCGTCATCTAGAGCTAATAACAACGGTATCCAGGAGACAAGCACAATGGTACGAAAATCAGTGCAACCTAATACGTATATATAACTATCTCAAAATACGTCTCGTACAATAATTAAGTCTAATAAAGACAACGTGTCGTAGTTTTCGTGGATTACTCAAATCATTACTTATAAAAGTTTAGTATCAACGTTTTGTGTGGTGGTAAGAAAACATAGACTCGAAATACAACTCACGCCAAAGATGAAATAGACGTCGACATAGTCGAGGAAAATACTGACGACAACTCAAACCAACAAAGGAATATCCTGAAAATTTCGAAAAATAAATAGGACAATACAAATAGGTCAATTGGTAGTTTCAGTGTTTTCCCCACCCCCAAACTAGTTTGTATAAAAATCAATTTTCCCAATACAATTTTAAAAGGAAACAAACGTTAACGTTTCAAGTGTATTTATTAATTATTGGTTCAATAAAATTATTTTCCTATTGTAAGCTCGCTACGAATCTTAATATGTTAAATTCGTCCGAGTCTAATATATCATATTCGTCTCATATCCAATAGTCCAAGAATGTCAATTGTCCAATATGTCCAAATATATCAATTATGTATAAGTCCAATATTTGTCAAATCGTAATCCAAGTATATAATTTCGTCACGTATTATTCAATGTCCAAAGTCAAGTAACCAAGTATCACTTCCCACAATATCCGAAACGTACCAAATATCCCAAGTCAAAACAAAGTAATACCCGTAAGATTTTTTAATACCGGTAACATGTAACTTTTAAACTAAAACAAAACACGCCTATAATTTAAAACCCAAACGCACCTTTAACAGTTTTCTGTAAACACAGATTTTAAACAAAGCCAAACATACGCATCCTAGGCTACTGAAACGACAAACAACCTAGTCCATAACCACGACACCCCTTGGTGACTTTCCTTTGAACCGTGACTAACCAAACACACCCGTGTGTGTTGTTGTTGTCTAACCGAGACTCAAACCAACACCCTATGTGGGTGGTGGTGGAGCTGAGCAACACGGCACCCAATGGCTGTTCCTTACCGCGAACGCAGTACAACCAAAATATAAACAACTCTAAGACTATCAAGTTTACATATTAAATCCACAAAACAACCAAACGACCAAAAATTCAAATGGAGGCCCGAGAGCAAAATAAGCTGAAAAATAAGCCGGATAATGAACTAGAACAAACAAGTTCAACTAAAGCTATCTTGTTCGCTATCAAGAGCAAACAACAACAAACAACCCTTGTGGGTTTTGACCAAATCCGAGAGCAACAAGAAATTGGACGCACCCTACTTGGGTGTTGACCTGAGACCAAAACATCACCAAACCAAACAAATACCAAAACCAAATTAATAACCATTCCAGACCCACGATTTGTGAGCCAAAACAATCACACGATCACTTTTGACTATTTTACCACACGAATCCTTATCCAAAATACGTTTAAATCCGGTTTTAACCAAAAAACTAATAACAACGATTTATATCCGTTTTTGAATCCATGAAAAGAATAGCACTAATCGGTTTTAAATCAAAGAATACACAAAACGGGTTTTGCGGTTTACCATTCCAAGAAATAGAGAAGAAAAGAGAGATGAAAAGGTGATGGCGAGGCGGCAACTGAGTGGCGTCTTCACGGACCAAACAAACACAAACCCAAAACTAAATTTCTTGATCTCTTGGTGTAGTGAACCACGTATAGCAGAGGTGGAGGAGGGTGGCTAGCCGTAGTGGTGGCGGCACATGGCAGTGTTGACAGGAAGTGGGTGGCCGCCGGATATGGAGGTGGCGGCTGAGAACCCTAGGAGAGAGAAGTGTGTGTGTTGTTATGATAAGAAAACCCTAAATGGGTTCTTTTATACAAATCGCAGGGGCCATTCTTGCCAACATGAAACTTCAGGGTAGGCGGGGTATAATTTACTCCAGGGACCATAACTGTAATTTCTGCTATCTTTTGGAATTTAGTAAATTGGGGCTCGTTTAGGCTAGCCAATGGTAGATTCAAGACACAAGAATTTCGCCATTGCACTCAGAATAATTTTTCCAATCAAAACGACTATTGATACGCGTATTTTCTCCCAAATAATAAAATAATCAAATCAAATCGTCGGTTGTGTCAGTACGCATTGTGCACGGTTTCCACGTTTCGCGAGATAACTTCATGTTTTTAAACCAAATGAGTTCAGAAAAGTTCATGTTCGAAAAACAGGGATAATTCCTTATAAAAAATACATCTGGAAAATTACGGGGTATTACAGTCTTACCTCCTTAAAAAGGAATCGCGTCCTCGCGATTCAATTCAAGTTACCCGTTAGAGTTGAAAAGAGATGAGAATACTTACGCTTGATCTCATCCATACATTCCCACATGAACTCAGGACCTCTCTTAGAGTTCACCGATCTTTGACAATAGGAATACGACTTTACTAAAGTCGTCTGACTTCACGGTCCATGATTTCAATAGGTTTCTCAACAAGGTTTAAACATTCATCAATCTGGATCTCTCTCGGAGGAATAGCAACTGCCTCATCGGCAAGTCATTTCTTTACATTGCACATAAAAACGTTGCGAACATGGCTGAGTCCTGACGGTAGCTCGAGTCTGTGAGCTACCGGTCCAACTCTAGCGAGGATTTGGAAATGACCAATATAGCGAGGATTAAGATTTCCATGTTTACTAAACGTATCACACATTCTCATGGTGAATCTTTTAAGCATAATCTAAACTCTATCTGGGAATTTAAGAGGTTCACGTCATTTGTCAGCATAACTCTTCTGACGGTCTGCGAGCAGCCTGCAACTCGGTTCTGATCTGAACGATCTTCTCGGTAGTCTCATGAACAAGTTCAGGGTCAGTAAGTTAGGTATCCCCAACTTCTACCCAACAAGTCGACGATCAGCACTTGCGACCATAAGGTGCCTCGTACGGTTCCGTTGAAATACTTGAGTTGTAGGTATTGTTATAAGAGGATTTGGCCAACGGGAGGTGTCTATCCCATCCATTGCCACACTCGATTACTCAGGTAGAGGTGCGGGATTCGCTCCTGAGGTCTAGCTTATGATATAGTAGCAAAAACAGCAAATTGACTTACAAAATGATTTGTGAAACGGCTTATAGGATAATAGGAAAACAATTCATCGTTTATAAAATTGTAGCAAAGTCAAAATTTTGATTTTCAGTTTGATTCATAACATCGTAGAAAGGCAGCAAAATGTTTTATGAAATCGTTTTGCTAAACGATTTATAGAACAGTTTACGGGGTAACAGGAAAGTAGTTCGCCATTTATAAAATGGTAATAAGATCAAAATCTTGATTTTCGTGAAATAGCAGTAAAACATTTTGTAGGATGACCGCAAAATGGTCGGTAGAAAAATCAAAGGCAGTTTGTAAATTAATGGCAAAACAGTTTATTATCCTATAAGAGGTTAGCAAAGATAACTGTATTCCCGAGGGACGAGAGGAGAATTTGGTGATTGTCCTAAGGAACGCGGTTCAGGTTACTCCTTAAGGTCTTAAGATTTCTGTTGGGCGTGGAATCTCTGCCAAATGGAGAGTTTAGCGAGTTCAGAGTACAACTCTGATGGAGGATGTTGATTGCTACTAGCAATCAGTCGGTTGAATCAGTAATGTACAAAGTACTTAAAGCGGAAAGTACAACATTGATTGAACAACTTCGATTGAACAACATCGATTGAGCACAAGGCTTAGGGTAGAGGCGACTGTAATAAGACCACAACAAAACAAGGCCGAATAACAAATCCAAATCTGGAATGAGGTCAAAAATCGCAAAATCCAGCGATCTAAATTCAAACATAGCCAAAACCAAATCTAACATAACCAAAACCAAATCTAACATAGTCAACACCAAATCCAAACGTAACAAAAATCAAATCCAAGCGTAGCCAAAATCAAATCCAAACGCTCCAATAAGCTGAAATGGGCTTATTACAATCTTGATAATTTACAAATAAGCAACTCAGATTCAAACGGTGCCAATCGGGTCTAACCCGACCCGGTGCAAACTCAGTAGACGGCGACAAACCGGAATCCCATATAAACGGAGAAGTATAGCGGTGCCAGGAGTATTACGGTTCATGAGGTGTTGTGATGCCAGTGTGTCGTGTGTGTGGAAGTAATATTCAATTTCCGTGTACACACGAAAAACATTACCATTCCATAAATCAAAGACCAACCCGAACATATCTCCATTATAACTACTCCCAGTATCGCAAAATTCACGTCTGAGTCGGACATAGGAGATTAGGCTATGTCCCACTGTCCCTGGTTGAATATAGGTGATCAGTCTATATTCACCCGAGGTTCAATGAATTTTAAAATACTCAGCCTAGTTATACTAGTAATATGTCCTTTACATCCAAAATCATTCCGAAAAACCACGACGAGTGTACAACCTTGAAATCAAATAGGCGGATATACATTATCCAATATTCAGGCACACATCTCAACACATATATCATTAATTATCTCGTCACATATACCATCAAACGTCTAATCACATATACCATCACACAAAATCGTCAATGAGCCTTCGGCTTGGCAGGCAGGCACGTGGCGGTCATAGAGTTAAGTTTTCGCAAAAGTGGTTATAGTCTAGGTTTTAAAATATACCCAATTCTCTATAACCTAGGCTCTGATACCAATCTATAACACCCCCAAAATATGGTCCAGCGGAAGCATACATGTCACTAAGGTGCTACTAAATTGGTATCACAACACAAGGTACAAAGGAACGGTTTTACCTCAACCGTTTAGAAGAAAATTTCATTATCAAAACATTAAGTTTACATCATTCAAAATATAGTGCGGAATACAGGCCCATAATATTAAAGCGGTCCCAAATATATATCAGAGTTGTCTATGACCGTGTCACTTGCCAAGCGCCTTCCAACAGTTTGCTATCGCCTTATACCTGAGAATACATGCTAAAAGTGTCAACACGAGGTTGGTGAGTTCATAGGTTTTAGTTCAAAACAATATGGTTGAACTACAAGGTTTTCGAGTTCAAATCATGTTGGGAATAAAATGCTTAAGTCAAAGAGCCGGCCAGATGAAGTATTAGGTCTGCTAGTTCATTTTGAAGAAGTTGAAGATAAACTAACAGTACCTTCTGGGTAAGAAGGTACTGCTAGTTAAAGAAGGTCCTGCCAGTTTGAACGTCAAGTTGTTAGATATTTTATTTGTAGATATTTTAGTTGTATTATTAGTCTTTGTACATTGTAACACGTTAAGTAAAAGTAGTACAGTCTTCCATGTCGTGCAGTAGATAATGTTGAGTGTTTTACATTGGAAATTGTAATACTAGGTTAGAAAAGTCTTATTATCTTATTATAATGCAACTTGACAACATGTAAAAAGGGTTCCTTATCCTATAAAAGGAACCCTTAGTCACCACCTTAGAAATATCTCTTCAACTATAAACTTTGTAATATCCTAAAACTCCACAACCTTACTAGTAACTTAGTTACAAATTCACAAATCCCTTTAACAAATCAAAGATTCAAAGTTACCTTTGTAATCCCGGTGATAATTTAGATCACCCGTATTATCTCATAAATAATATTGAATCATTTTGTGTTATTCACGTTGTGTTCATTATTCTAAATAATTCACGTTTGCATATTCACCACCTTTGTTTCTTTAAGTGTGTTATAGTAAATTCGGCGTACTAAATCACATTCATTCCTAAATATCCCAAACACATTATTAAGATTAACATCCCAAGTGTTTGTATAATCCTTCACAAGTGGTATCAGAGCCAGGCTGATATTTACGATTTAAAAAAACAATGGACGTTGAACACATTCAAACCAATGTGGCTGCAAAACTTCCATTACTCAAACAGAATGAGTTTGAGATGTGGAGACTGAGGGTAGAGCAATACTTCCAAGTGCAAGACTATGCACTTTGGGAGATTATTGAAGAAGGAAACTCATTCAAACCTACAATCACCACCTCCACAGTAGACGATGCAATAGTAACAAATGTGCAAGTGAACCCAACAACCGCAGAAGAAAGAATCCAAAAGAGAAATGATCTTAAGGCCAGGAGTATGCTTCTCATGTCTATTCCAAATGACCAGCTTTTGATCTTCAACAAGTACAAATGTGCTAAAACCCTCTTTCAAGCTATTGTGGCTAGATTTGGTGGAAATGATGCCACCAAGAAAAATCAGAAAACTCTCCTCAAACAACAGTTTGAAAACTTTTCAGCCACAACAAATGAGTCTTTGGACAGCATATTCAATAGACTACAAAAGCTTGCAAGTCAGTTAGCCATTCATGAAGTGATGATATCTCAAGAAGACTTAAACTCCAAATTTCTTAGGAGTTTACCCTCTGAATGGGCCATGCATGTCATTGTCTGGAAAAACAAATCAGATATTGATTACATGAGTCTTAATGATCTTTACAGCAACTTCAAGATAGTAGAGCATGAACTGAAGAAGTATACTAGTTCAAGCTCAGGGAATATGGCCTTTGTGTCATCTCCCAGCACCTCAAGGATAGTAGATGAAGAAAAAGATGGTAGAGAAGAAGGTACTGCCAACACAAATTTTGGTACTGCCAATACTTCTAGCAGTACCAAAACCATTCTAGATGAAATAATTGGTTGTGCTTTCCTGACATCACAAAACAATGGTTCCATATTGACTTTTGAAGATATTCAAAAGATCAACGATGATGATCTTGAGGAAATGGACATAAAGTGGCAGATTTCACTTCTTAGCATGAGGGCTAAGAAATTTCTGATAAGAACTGGAAAGAAGATTACCATCAATGGTAATGAGCCTGCTGGGTATGACAAGTCTAAAGTGGAGTGCTACAACTGCCACATGAAGGGTCACTACTCAAGAGAGTGTAGAAGACTAAAGAAGCAGGATGATAAGGGAAGAGGTTTTGAGAACAAGAACAAAGGAAGCTTTGAGAACAAGAGCAAGGCTGTGGAAATCACTGAGCCTAAAGCTATGGTTGCTATTGATGGGCTGGGTTTTGATTGGAGCTTTATGGGTGAAGAGGAGTCAACTTCAAATGAAATGGCTTTAATGGCTTTCACCAATCCTGTTAATGCTAATATTATCCTTTATCACACAACAAATATAAGAATAGTAGAGAAAGAATGAGATATGCAGTAACTTCTAAGGAAAGAAAGAGATATTAGATTAGAAGAGAAATGGAGATACAAGAAGAGAGTGCCCTTGAAGCAACACACACATCCAACCCTTCCAAGTGAGGAGGGGAAGGGTATTTATAGGCTTCAAGGATGGAAGGCTTGGGTGGGCTTGGATTAAGCTTGGGCCTTTTACATGGACTATAATCATACATTTAATCTATAAGGTTAATCCAAGCCCATTGACTAAATTAACTAAACTAAACAATGACACACTTAATTAAACTATTACAAAGATGAATGACCATCACTTTAAAATAAATCCTAACAATCTCCCCCTAAGGGATGGTCATTCAAATGATGCTCCATGTGAGATGGTCTTTCGTCTTCAATGTCTTTGAGCTTTGAGTGTCATTGTATAGCAGTCTTTGTTTTTGATTCCTTCATGCTATGTGATCTTCAAAGTATCGTCTTTGAGGTTGTTCTTGCCTTCGATCAGCATCTTCATGTGATTATAACGTCGTGACCTTCAACATACTCATACATCTTGGACATTATACTTATGCTAACAATCTCCCTTTTTCTTTCATCATTTGATATATGAACTTGTTCTTGACATCTTGATTAGCCTTTTGACTTTGTCGTTACACTTTGTCTTTAACTTGATTCTTTTTTCTTGAACTATTACACTTGAGCTTTGTTGGAGATGTTCTTCATAAGTATGAGTATGCTGAGGTAAAGATGATTGATGTATGTGGTGATGGTTAATGGATGTTTATGGGTAGCTGTATAAAACTGTTAGTAATAATCATCCAGCACTTATGGGTTAGGACTTCGAGATCGTCAACAGCATAGTGTGTAGACTTTCTCTAATCTCCCCCAGGCCGTTCTGAACCGGATACCCCCGAGAGGGCTTACACGGACACACCGAAGTGCACCCACGATTCAGTGAGTCGCTGGAGATCACCCCATGACTGTAGACCGTTTGAAGCACGTAACCATCATGATATAAAAATGGCAAGATCCTTGGATCTCATTAAGACTCTTACACCTTGTGTCCTTTATGGCGAACACAAGTGTATCAAATGGAAGTGTTCCTAACGAGTTATTTTGATGAATCTCATGGCTCTAGACTCTATTGTGCATTTTGGTTTTAGTAGGCGGAGGCATGGATCAGAGTGCCACCTTTTCAATATCAACACATCTCGGAATGAGAGGCCGATAGATTATGTAGTGTTCTCCGTGAGAAATGAAACAAATATCTTTTAAGAGATATCTGAATGGCTAGGAGGGGTGGTGCAGTGCGTCACTGGGTCCATGACGTCTTGTCTTCAATATCAGTATCAATTTGTGATAACCGATAGCAGATGTATTGACCCGGTTTCTGCCCAAAGTTTTCATGGAGGGCTATTTCTTTTCACCCTTTCATTTAACTTTTCTTTTTAATTCTTCAACCCCTTCTGTCCCTTTCTCATTTACTCCTTTTTTCAATCTTACCTAAGGACTTCTAATTCTAATCTATTGGAATTGTCCTTAGGTAGATCCCCCCGGTTCTGGCGGATCATAGGATGGTTTTCCTAACCTTAGTCACCTTATAACTCCATGACTATCCTAGATTTGCCATAAAACCTTTTGAAAATCTCTCAAAGTGTTTATGAGTAAACACATTTAGTTAGCACTTTGAGAGTTTTATATTTTTGAAATACTCCCCCTTCACATGTGCTTATGAGATTTAAGAAAGAATAGCACATGTTGGGTAGAGATCGCACATTTGAAATGATTGATTTTCAATGAACATGACCTTCGCGAGACACGCTTACATCACTAGTTAGACTAGCTTGAAATTATTACCCGTCCCGGTCATATTCAAAGATCATCTCTCGAATTGGTACATTCTACTCAGACAAGTCCTTTGCGAGACACGTTTACATCACTGGAAAACCAGCTTGAAATTATTACCCGTCCCGGACAAGTCTTTTCGATAACGGACAATTAGGTTTCGTCAATTCGAGGGTTAATGCTGAGTCTTTTTGAAGAGCATACTTTGAGATTCCACGGACTTTAAACCTTTTGATCACATTTTAATCACGTCTTCTCCCCCTCAAAAATAGCATGCAGTGATATTTTTTATATCAACTGATTAAAATAAAACTTTTGGAGAGAACGACGGATTTGAGCATGAAATTGGAACATTTTTGTTTTTCTACTCCCCCTTAAACAAAGCATTAAAGTAGTTTTAAGGGTTTAGGAGGGAGTTATCTTGAGCACTTTATGAAAGATTTGGAAAAATCTTGAAGATATGTAAGGAGAAATATCTTCATTTGGTTTTAGGATAAGTGTTAGAAAAAGAAATTGGTTTTGCACAACACTTTCCTTTATTTGAAGTTCGGGTTGTAAGCTGAAATACTTACAAGCCATTGATTTTTAGGATAAGTGCTCGAAAGATTTTGAATAAGCACTTTCCTTTCTTTGAGGCGCGGGTCCTAATCCGATATGATTAGAAGCCATTGGGTTAAGCGCGGGTTCTGGAGTGAGTCTCTCAGAAGCCATTTGAGATAAGAAATTTTGAGAAACGACATGTTTTGAAAACATTTAAATGAACTCTCGCTCAAGCATCTGTACATGCCCGTATCATTGTTGAATGACATTTCTAGGTACGTATAGAATATCGATTATACGAGAGACATGCCGGAGAAGAATATTTTTGAATTTTATATTTTATATTGTTTTTGTCTTTTTGGAAATTTTCTATTTTTGTATTTTGCTTTTGTTGGTTTTTCAAATTTTGTATTTTGTTTTTGTTTTTTTTTAAAAAAAAAATGTATTCACAAAGAAGAATTAAGTATGAACAAGTAGAAGTGGAGTTAAGAGAGGAATAAGACCAGGATTTCCAAATGCGATGTTGCCATAAAGTTCCTCTTTTCCACATTGGGTGTATGAACCCTTTGCACTTTGACAAGTTCCTGCATCCACAGAATCCACAAACAAAGAATATGCACAAATAGTAGTGTTAGCAGCACATGAATCATCACTCTGAGGGTGTTCACTATCAATGGTTGTAGTGGTTTCTTCATTCTTATCCTGATGATTTTCACTACTACTTGTTGTGGTGCGACTATCAAGAATCTTTCCTGTGGTAATCCATCTAAGACCGACTGTTTTAAAAACTTTTCCCGTAGGAATCCACCTAATGCAGGATCTAGGAGTTGTTTCCTTTTCAGATGTAGCGGAAGTCTCTTTTTGAGAGAAACTACGTCCTGTAGGGATCCACTTGGTAGAATTCTTAGCCTTTAGCTTCGTATCAACGGGTGTGTTTCTATTTGGTGTCTTAGAGGATTGTGCCTTAGCACGCAAATTTGCTTTCTTGATATACTGAGCCACACATGCATCATGATTAGCTGAAAAGACATATTTTTGACACGTAGGACAGACAAATTTAACATTCTTGTTCAAAACAGCAACTTTAACATTGTCACTACAGTCATTTGAAGTTTGTTTTCTGTTTGAAGAGGAATTCTTAGTATTGCATTCTACTTGTTTAACATTTTCTTTTTCGTAACTACTCTTATATGCAGGCCAATCCCTAGTCTTTTGTTGAGAGATCCTAGGTAGTGGTTTACAACTACTAGCAGTGCCTTGTAATGTTGTAGAATTCATCACCGTAGACGGTGTTCCTAAAATTCCATCTTTTTGAATCTGTGCCTTTTTCCTAGCTTTTTCTATATAGGAATTGTGGACCATGTTGTTTGAACCTACAGATTCTTTAACAGTATTTGTGGTCACATTTGGTGAGCTATTCCTGGAGGCACACACATTAGGATTCAACTTGTTGTCCTTTGAATTTGTAGTAGCATTCCTAGACTCTTTTGGATTATCTTTTGCACTTTTGTCTATAGCCCTATATGTTTGAGATGTAGAGGCAGACGCAGTAGTGGGACTAATCCTATTAAGGCCAGGTGCTATCACATTCGATGTTTCGACAACAACTTTTCCTTTTCCTTTAGCATTAAACGTGGGTAAGGGTGTTGGAGTGACTGGTTTTGTCAAATCATTTTTCACATCAACTTTTGGAATAGATTGAGAAATAGACATTTTTGGTTTTGCAACCGGTTTGTCCGAAGTTGATGGTTTTGCAAACTTAGTTTCCTCACCCTTCCCTTTTTGACTTTCAAGCTGAGACTTCAAAAGATCAATTTGATCTTGCATGTTTTTGTAAGAACGCTCATACGACAATTTGTCATACTTGCATTCTTCTTTTTTCTGATCAAGTTGTTTAAAATATGCTACATTTTGTTTTTCAATCTTAGCAAGCGCCATTTCATATTTTGAAACAATTTCGGAAGTCTCAGCTCGAAGTCTTTCATCATCTTCAACAGAATACATTTGATAAATAATGGACATGATATCAGTTGAAAGAGCTTCTTCAGAGAGTGCGTCATTTTGTTTTTCTAAAACTTTGATTTTCTCAATGTTTTCATTGGCTTCAAATACCAAGGATGTGTGGTCCTTGACAAATTCAGTTACTTCTTTGATAATTGTGTTCTCAACATGAATTGCTCTTGCATGTATGCCAGATAAAATGGGAGTAATCTCTGTTTCGAACATCTTTTTCTGTTCAGTTTGAAAACTTGAAAACCAATCGTTGATTTTAGTATTTGTTTTGGTTGCCACAACATCTTGAAGCATTTCAACTCTCCTTTTAAGATCGGCTAAAAATATTCTAGCTTCACTTTTGGAAGTGTCGTTAGAGTACATTTGTTCGATGTTAGAAAGGTGTTTTGAAACAACTTTGAATTTTGAGACAGCCACTGGTTTTTTGAAAAACAAAGGTGACTCCTTTTTAACAAAATGAACACCAGCAAGTTTGTTGGCTTCATTATAATCAATCGGTTTGATTTCTCTATTCAATTGCCTCATTTTGTTTCGACTCTCTTTCGTAAGCTCAATCGTTTCATGCGAATCATAACAAGCAGGTGGATCATGCACATCATTTATAAGATTACAATTAAATAGCACATTCTGTTTTTGCTGAGCTTTCTTGAGATAACAAGGGTTTTCACAACCGAGAGCCATTTTCTTTCTTGTCTATAAAATCGGGTTTTTGTCGTTAATTAACATATTAATCGTTTGAGTAGAGTGACCCGTTTTTACAAGAATTTCTTCCAACTTTTTAATAGTTTCCTGTTTGTCAAGTACTTCATCAAGAAGTTCATCTTCTCGTTTTGAAAACTTTGAATGCAACTCGTTCTTTTCTTTTTCAAGATCAGAACAAATTGATTTTTGTTTAGAAAGTTGGTTGGTTAGATCAGAAATTTCTGCTTTTAGGGATTTAATTTGCATGTTTAATTTAACATCAAGAGTGTCGTATTTGATTTGCAAATGTTTTTCCCTTGAAACAGAATCACTGTAACCATTTTCAAGTTCAGACATTCGTTTGTGGTGAAATTCAAAAGCTTTTTCGTTCACCTTGTATTTCTCAAGCTCAGTGGTCAATTTTTCATTAGCGGTTTTAACATCGCTATTGATCTTTTTGACCTTTTCAATCTCAATACGACAATTATTCAGTAATGATTCAAATAAAGCACAGGTTTCCTCATTATTAGCATCATTTTGTGCAACTTGAACTTCGTTAGGATCCATATCTGGAGTTGCCAAATTAATATTGCTACAACTTGGCGAGTCCATATATGTATCATAAGTAGGTACGAGAGGCACAGAATGTAGCTTTAGTTGAGCAAACGGATTAACCTCATTACTTGAAGTTGATGTCTCATGGAGTGGATCTTTGTCATAAGTAGGAGGAATGTCAGAATCCCTGCTGCATGATGCTGATTCTTGCGGACTTGGCATAGGGTTGGAGATTCCAGTGACTGATGAAGCGAAAAGTGTACCGCTTTTAAGGGGTCATTTAAGCCCTAAATCGTATTTATTTGATCAAATATTGCCCTAAATCATTCCTTTTGTCATTTTAGGTACTTTTGAGAAGAAATCTGGAAAACGAAGCATTTTGGACGTTTTTGGAGCATTAAAGTGAAGAAAACGACAAAGTCTCAAAATCGGCTAAAAGTTACCTTTGACGGCGTCAGGATCCTCTCCAGACGGCGTCACGGCTTGGCAATAAAATGGTGGATGTGAAAATTACTCATGATAAGCCAGTGAAATTTGCATGAAATTCTGACGGCGTCACGCTTTAATATGATCAAGGTCGTCACGGCTTAATTTAGAGAGGGACGGCGTCACGCATAATCCTGACGGCTTCAAGCCTTGATAAGTGTCACAACCCGTAATTTCAGGTCACTTTCCTAACCTCGACAAATCACCATTCATGTCCATCATTCATCATTCATTTCAGCGTAACCGGTTTGGTTTAGCTGCAAAATTTATGCATCATCAGTAGGATCATTGCATTTGGACTAGTAATAGTCTGCATATCATCATATTTACATTTTCATACTATTCCACTCGTAGGTTTATCAAATTAATATTTTTGTTACATTTGACGTTTTACGTATAATTACTTTTAATTAAAACGTTAACGCGCGATCAATAAATGTGACTAACACGTCCGACAATCCCCACAATGGTCCCGATATATTTTTACACTCATTTTAACATCAAGAAAATTATAAAATTCAATTACCCGGTATTTTGAGAATTTATTTAATTTATATCGTACGTTTTATATAATTACGACGGTTTTCGTAAAAACTGAACAATAATTGTCCAAACACTCAATACTTGTAACCAACATATTTTTATAATTTTTATGACTTTATTAAGTCCCGGTTAACTCCGTTAAATTTTATTTCTAGCAAACACGGTACCCGATTACACCTAAAACTAATTAAATTATATACATATATGTACATAATCATCACATAAGACCACACAAGGAGGCCCCCCCCCCCCCTTGCTCCTTTGTGCGCCGGCTCTAGCCACCCCAAGACCATCAAAAGTTGCAAACTTCCTATCTCCATTTAATGCATACCTAATTGTTGTCTAAATATATACTTTCATCCCATTTTTACTTCACATAATATCATAAGTTCAAGTAAACAAATCTCTCTTCCTCTCCTCTCTTTGGTGCTCGGCCTACACAAGAAACACAAGAAAAGATCATCAATTTTGCAAGATCATTACATAAACTAGTCCTATTAGTATTCCTATAAGGGTTTTGCAATACAAACTCAAGGATTTCTTAGGTTTTCACCATCAAAACTTCACTAATCTTTCAAGTAAGTGTACAAAACTCATTTTCATAATTTTACCAAGTTAATATCATGTTCATATCATTTTTATGCAAGATCTATAAGCATATGTTAGCCTTTACCACTCTATTTATACTTTTACCACTTTTAAGCCCTAGATGTGTTATATATTTAGATCCTTGGTAGATTAACTTGGATGAGGATGTTTAGGAACCCATGACACCCTAAGAAGGTGTATGGTAGGTTATGGGATGATTGGTTGTGTTTGTGAGATTTTTGGACAAGTTACTAACTAGGAAATTGATTTTTAAAGTATATATAAACCTACTGTCTCCATTTTTAAAACGTGGCCAACTCAGTAAGTTTTGGGTTATTTTTGGCCAAAGATTTAGAAAATACATTCCGAGACGAAGCCGTGTCCGAAAACGGGGATAAAAACGAGTTAATAACGAAAGAGATATGATTTTTACAAGTTTAACGACTAAAAACTATTTTCCGGAAAAACTGCATGCTATTTGGTAACATTCGACGGCTTATTTGCGGCGTTTGGCGAAACCTAGATGAACCGAGATACTAAAAATGTGTTAGCATTTATTTTTACGAAACCATGGATATAAACAACGAAGAAAACGAGCTTATAACGCCCAAGATATTCACGTTTTAAACTAGATATACTTTTATTTTGTTGACAGCTTTTATTCAAATAAATATACTACGTACTAAATGTATATTTTTCAAGTAACAACGATAGAAGAGCCGTTTTCCTTAACCGTTGAGACACGTATCGCCACTAGTTCACTAACACGTCAATGAGATAACTTCAAAGGTTTTCAAAACGTCAAGACCAAGCACTAACACTATATATATATATTTACACAACTAGTTCTTACGAACTATTTTGGGCTTATTTTTACCAAGTATTGGAAAACATTGAATTTCAACGATCACATATATTTTCAAAGTACGAGTGGTATAGGTAACATGTGCATGTTCATTCATTGTTTCACTTCATGATCTCAAGTAGTATTCATGCATTCATTTTAGGTAGCGGCTAGTGTTCGCGCCTTGTTATTGCCAAGTATTTCAATTATTCCAAGTATTCCGAATTCATAAGCATCATCACTTGAGGTGAGTTTTCATAGCCCCGTTTTTCAATTTATTATTTCATTTCAAATCCCACGGGGGAGAATACATTGCAACCATTTTTATATGCGAGCCCTAGTATCAAATTCCTTGTACATAGATTAAGTTACCTTGTTGCCATATGAAAGTCCCCTATATCATGAACCGTTAATTTACCTGTAAGCGAGAGTGAGTGGATAGATCTATCGAGGGTGACGCCTCCATCCGTGTTGGCTTTGACCAACAACCGATAGCGGATGCATTTCATGTCTTTTTATTAGAGTGCCTGGCAAAACACTCTGAGGGGCACCATAGATTCAGTCATAGTTTCGGGGTCATGAGCTTAAGTCTATTGTACACCATTTTTATGTGACTTATGTCATACACTTTATACTTGTGGCTATCGTATACCTTCATTTTATTAAACCTATGATCTCTCACCAACTTTATGTTGACCGTTTTTAGCAATGTATTTTCAGGTAATTAGCTAGCGTGTGGACATGCATTTGGCTATTTTGGAGTCGCGGGGTCGACTTGCATCACTTATTTTCATGCACTTATGTAAACGTTTGATCTACTATGGTTTTGTTATATAAACTTGCAACATCATTTGGGACCTATGTTTTGTAAACTCTGATCTTATTTATGATCAAACGTGTATTTTCAAAACGGCACTTTAGGTCGTTCAATATATCCATTGTATGAGACGCCATGAAAGTCACACCAAGGTATTCATATCCGCTGCCATTAACAGGTAAAATCAGGGTGTGACAGATTGGTACCAGAGCAATGGTTATAGCGAACTAGGTTGTCCTCATACCCTAGACTATAACTACCCCAACGGTAGCGTCTCATCATTTCATCATAAGTGCATATTTATTATTTATGAGTTTCATTACATGAGTTATTCATTTCATTTTGCATTGTTGCCACAGAGATATGTCTTCCAATTCCCACCCTATGGTTATACTTTCTGATGTTTACATCGAGGACACTATGTCTTCTACTACTCCCATTGTTGCACCTACTCCTCAGATTTCACTTATTGCACCACCTTTGGTTACTCGTGCACCTACAGATTCATCATCCCATACTATTCCGGTTTCCACAGGATCCAACTCTTATGTTCCGACGTCGCAAGACGATCGGGGATCCTAGGAAGAGCGTATGTTTTGTTACCTCTACTCCTAGGGTGCCCATTACTCATACATCACATCGTTCTTTCACCAGTTGACCTTACATCATACTCACTATGGATAACATCCGATGCCGAGACCGAGCCCTTGAGGAGGGTAAAGTCGCATCTACACCATCATTATCACCATTAAGGTATCTTAGGAACAGGGATGTCCCTATTACTTCAACCCATACAGAGTATACCATTTGATAAGACGTACATGCTTAGTCCTTATGGACCTATTAGGATGTTTATTGCAAGAAAGATAGTATATCTTCATTCCCTCACTATTAGAACACTCACTACTCATGTATTACCACCATTATCAGCTACTCATACCACTATTGGCCGTCCCATAGTGCATACTCCAGTTTTACCGCTTAGACGTCGCAAGATAGCGTAAAAGAGGGTAGTGATTCCTTCAGTATTATCACCATCGACTTCATCATCATCATATGGAACCCCATTTATACCATCACATCTCAGGGACTCTACCCACATACTTAACTTACCACTTGAAAAGCGTACATGATTTGATACACCATTACCATCTACCACTAAGGACACTACACCACCTTGCAGACTAAGGTTGATGAGAGTTCGAGAGCCCTTACTGTTAGACAACCTACTACTCTTCATCGTTAGATGATGATCTCTAATTAATTGAGACTACACGTGAGGGTTTGGATGCCCCACAAACCAAACAACAGCAACAACAAATCGCCAAAGAGTGGCATTCCTCGCAAGGACTCTATACTATCTCAGGTATAACCGACTCATACTTCCATGACATAATGAACCAACAAGATGCTTTGAGCAATATTACACCACCACAAGAGAACTCTTCACAACACCCTCATCATTACCAAGTTTGATTACATCACATTCTAAGCCGAGGAGTTGGATTTCATCATTGGTCATCGTAACAACACCCCACCAATCAGATATGACACCGAGACCTTCGAGATTCGGGAGCCTAACCTTGCCTTTCAGCACGACCATTGTCATTTCCCTTTTCCCATTCTCACTTGACATGAATTAAATAACATCTTGTGGATAACACCAAGATCACGGACTCAACAAGAACATCAATAGATTCCTCATGAATGGATTGGAATCTACATTATCTCGGACATGAATCGATGCACAACCCCAGACCTCACTTCAGGACTCATCTTAATCTTATGACGCCACAAACATGGATTCATTGAAAAGGGCATCATTCTAGCTTTTACCTTTACTCGCTTTTACTATCATCCTAGCCACGGGAAGTGTGGCGTAGTTCAAAGAAGCTTGCGGTATTTTGATTGTTGTACAACGAGATCCTCAAGTATTGACTTTACTATATGTGTATGGTTGTGCTATCTATGACACCGGTCAATGTAGACCGAAATCTTCAAGTGTTGTATTCATGTGTTATGAGGATATATGCATGATTGCGGTGGTATATATAGTGAACAATGATCGTTGCTATTACGAGTACTCATGGTTGTATTCTTTTATGGTTTTGAAGAAACATGGCACTAAAGAAAGTTAAGACTACATCGGCTACACCGAACATGACACAAGCAGCTATCCAAAATCTTGTTAAGAATAGTATTTCTGAAGCACTAGTGGTTGAAAGAGCCATTAAGGCTGCTTCTCAGATAGAGACATCTGGGAAGGCTAGTAATGGAACTAATGGAAGAAAGTGTACGTATAAGGACTTCAAAAGTGGTAATCCCATCAAATTCAAAAGGTACTGAAGAAGCCATTGCTATGATTCGTTGGTTTGAGCATACCAAATCTGTATTTCACCTATGCTATTGTCCCGAGGAAGCTAAGGTAAAGTTTGTTGCCAGTACACTCCCTGATGAAGCTATATCATGGTGGAATTCCTACACCGAGCTCATTAGAAAGGATAATGCACACAAGCATACATGGGATGAATTCAAGAAATTGTTGACGAAGAAGTTTCGTCCACGCACGGAAGTGAAGAAGTTGGAGGTCGAGTTTTATGAACTAGTGACATTGGGTAATGACATTGAGACATACCTCAGAAGATTTTAAGAGTTGGCTGCTTTATGCCCGTCTATGGTTCCTAATAATGAGAAGTAGTTGGAAAACTTCATTGGTGGTTTACCTAAAAACATCTGTGGAGATGTGATCTCTTCTGACCCGCAAACATGTGATGAGGCAAACAGGATGGCTCAGAAACTGATGGCACAGGTTCTAAGGAAAGGAATTCCTGCCTTATATCATAAACCGTATTTCGAGCCCTTAGGGTCGTATCTATCCATTGTAATTTTCCATTGGTACGTTGACCTGACCTAGTTGTATAAGCACTCTTATATCCAATGTAATAACTATCTTTTGCTATTTCCCAGATACTCACAACCTTGGGTTATTCCATTTCTATTTCAATTGCTCCATTTTCAATCGTTCCACAACAACATACCACTATCCTATTAGGGATTAAACTGATTTCACTCTTGGCAGATTAGTAGACTATTACCATTTCGAAAGATTCATCCATGTATCCAATGAACCATTCAACAAATATAATGCAAGTTATTTTACTACCCTACGGGAGAATTATTTTTCAGAATTTTCAAAATAAGCCATTTTGTACCACCTATAAATGAATTTTCTGTCATTTTATCAAGTATTTACTACCGCTACGCGAGACAATTTTCATGTTACTTTCAAAGGAAATATCTAGAAAACCATTTATCAAAACAACACGTTGAACACCATCTAAAACTTTTGGGAAAAAGTAATACCGTTTCAATTTAACCAAGCAACGCATCGTTGGTCCTCAATTATACATAGCCTGATCACCTATGTATAATTCAGGAGGAATTATGCCGTGAAGAAAATAGTCACTTTTTTCAGGAATTATTAATAACAATCTTCATTCAAAAGCTTTGTAAACAAATGGAATTTTTCATGAACACCCCTTTTAACAAACTTCCACCGGATACTTACACCACTCAGCACTCACTCAGCCATTAAGTTGAATTTTACCATTGACTTCTCTAGGAGAGACTCTACATTATGAAGGATATTTCATGACATAGAAACGACGAAAGGATAGACGATACCCCCCAGATTTCTAGCAATTCCTTTAAGATATTCCTTTTCTAATTGGATATACACGCTCTACCATCGTTAGCCCGACGAATCCTTAAGAGAACTACCTGAGCACTATAGGATGTATTCAACGCCACATAACCAACTTTGAATGGATTAGAATAATCTTTCGATTATTGACGAATTTCATCATCAGCAAAAATAGCCATCACAGGAATATATAAAGGCACCATCTAAGACACCCTATGGCCGAAGTGACCATATACACATTTACATATCGAATTTGGAAAGTTAGATTCACGGGCCTAGAACTAAACCGGGAAACAACAAAGGGAATTTCACAAGTCAAGAATCAGTTACAAGAAATGAGAAAACAATGGAAGTTAGGTTGGTGCATGATGCACATCATTCGGATTTGATATCCTTGAACAATGAACCTCCTAGATTCAAGAGGAAGCACGAACTATGGTTGAAAGCCTTGCCTTGGAAAGGCATGATACAATTTTTGGTAACCCGATAGATTGAGCTCTCGGTATTGGACCATTTCAGATTCTAGTCAGAACCAGTCAGTTGGCATACAAACCTAAGTTTCCACCAGAGTTCAGCAACATATATACTACTCATCTCACCTTTCAGACCTCAAGAAGTACTTTCCTAATGAAACACACAAGTCGAAGTACTTTATTCATCCAAGTTCTAATAAGATATATCAGGACCTCAAGAGGTTTTATTGGTAGCCAAACATGAAAGTAGAAGTAGCTACTTATGTCAGCAAATGCCTCACTTGTGCTAAAGTGAAAGCCGAATACCAGAAACCGTCAGGACTACTTCAGCAACCGGAGATTCCACAATGGAAATGGGAACGTATTACAATGGACTTTGTCACTAAACTCCCCAAGACTTCATGTGGTTACGATGCTAATTGGGGTATAGTAGATCGTCTCACCAAATCAGCCCATTTCATACCGATTAGAGAGACTTATTCCATGGACCAACTCGCTAGACTTTATGTCAAGGAGATAATCTCAAGACATGGAGCACCAGTTTCCATCATATCCGACAGAGATAGCCGTTTTACATCGAACTTTTGGAAGTCGTTACAAGATTCTTTTGGATCCAAGTTAGACATGAGCACTGCTTACCATCCTCAGACTGATGGTCAGAGTGAAAGGACGATTCAGACACTAGAAGACATGCTTAGAGCGTGTGTGATTGATTTTGGAAATGGTTGGGCTAACCATTTGCCATTGATCGAATTTTCTTACAACAACAGCTACCATTCGAGCATCAAAGCCGCACCGACGAGTCGTCCGTTATTCCACTTGAAGAAATTCAACTAGATGACAAGCTTAATTTTGTGGAAGAACCTGTAGAAATCATGGACCGTGAGGTCAAGCAATTGAAGCAGAGTCGAATTCCTATCGTGAAGGTTCGCTGGAATTCTCGAAGAGGACCCGAGTTTACTTGGGAACGAGAAGACCAAATGCGACGCAAGTATCCACATCTTTTTCCCGAGCCTGCTTCTGAAACCAACAACAATTGAATTCAGGGACTGAATTCCCTTTTGGAGGGGCGACTGTCACAACCCGTAATTTCAGGTCACTTTCCTAACCTCGACAAATCACCATTCATGTCCATCATTCATCATTCATTTCAGCGTAACCGGTTTGGTTTAGCTGCAAAATTTATGCATCATCAGTAGGATCATTGCATTCGGACTAGTAATAGTCTGCATATCATCATATTTACATTTTTATACTATTCCACTCGTAGGTTTATCAAATTAATATTTTTATTACATTTGACGTTTTACGTATAATTACTTTTAATTAAAACGTTAACGCGCGATCAATAAATGTGACTAACACGTCCGACAATCCCCACAATGGTCCCGATATATTTTTACACTCATTTTAACATCAAGAAAATTATAAAATTCAATTACCCGGTATTTTGAGAATTTATTTAATTTATATCGTACGTTTTATATAATTACGACGGTTTTCGTAAAAACTGAACAATAATTGTCCAAACACTCAATACTTGTAACCAACATATTTTTATAATTTTTATGACTTTATTAAGTCCCGGTTAACTCCGTTAAATTTTATTTCTAGCAAACACGGTACCCGATTACACCTAAAACTAATTAAATTATATACATATATGTACATAATCATCACATAAGACCACACAAGGAGGCCCCCCCCCCCCTTGCTCCTTTGTGCGCCGGCTCTAGCCACCCCAAGACCATCAAAAGTTGCAAACTTCCTATCTCCATTTAATGCATACCTAATTGTTGTCTAAATATATACTTTCATCCCATTTTTACTTCACATAATATCATAAGTTCAAGTAAACAAATCTCTCTTCCTCTCCTCTCTTTGGTGCTCGGCCTACACAAGAAACACAAGAAAAGATCATCAATTTTGCAAGATCATTACATAAACTAGTCCTATTAGTATTCCTATAAGGGTTTTGCAATACAAACTCAAGGATTTCTTAGGTTTTCACCATCAAAACTTCACTAATCTTTCAAGTAAGTGTACAAAACTCATTTTCATAATTTTACCAAGTTAATATCATGTTCATA
This sequence comes from Artemisia tridentata subsp. tridentata, assembly GCA_021014915.2. NCBI lineage: Eukaryota > Viridiplantae > Streptophyta > Magnoliopsida > Asterales > Asteraceae > Artemisia > Artemisia tridentata. The sequence continues at coordinate 309,381,945 of CP139505.1, read as the reverse complement.
TCATTTTTATGCAAGATCTATAAGCATATGTTAGCCTTTACCACTCTATTTATACTTTTACCACTTTTAAGCCCTAGATGTGTTATATATTTAGATCCTTGGTAGATTAACTTGGATGAGGATGTTTAGGAACCCATGACACCCTAAGAAGGTGTATGGTAGGTTATGGGATGATTGGTTGTGTTTGTGAGATTTTTGGACAAGTTACTAACTAGGAAATTGATTTTTAAAGTATATATAAACCTACTGTCTCCATTTTTAAAACGTGGCCAACTCAGTAAGTTTTGGGTTATTTTTGGCCAAAGATTTAGAAAATACATTCCGAGACGAAGCCGTGTCCGAAAACGGGGATAAAAACGAGTTAATAACGAAAGAGATATGATTTTTACAAGTTTAACGACTAAAAACTATTTTCCGGAAAAACTGCATGCTATTTGGTAACATTCGACGGCTTATTTGCGGCGTTTGGCGAAACCTAGATGAACCGAGATACTAAAAATGTGTTAGCATTTATTTTTACGAAACCATGGATATAAACAACGAAGAAAACGAGCTTATAACGCCCAAGATATTCACGTTTTAAACTAGATATACTTTTATTTTGTTGACAGCTTTTATTCAAATAAATATACTACGTACTAAATGTATATTTTTCAAGTAACAACGATAGAAGAGCCGTTTTCCTTAACCGTTGAGACACGTATCGCCACTAGTTCACTAACACGTCAATGAGATAACTTCAAAGGTTTTCAAAACGTCAAGACCAAGCACTAACACTATATATATATATTTACACAACTAGTTCTTACGAACTATTTTGGGCTTATTTTTACCAAGTATTGGAAAACATTGAATTTCAACGATCACATATATTTTCAAAGTACGAGTGGTATAGGTAACATGTGCATGTTCATTCATTGTTTCACTTCATGATCTCAAGTAGTATTCATGCATTCATTTTAGGTAGCGACTAGTGTTCGCGCCTTGTTATTGCCAAGTATTTCAATTATTCCAAGTATTCCGAATTCATAAGCATCATCACTTGAGGTGAGTTTTCATAGCCCCGTTTTTCAATTTATTATTTCATTTCAAATCCCACGGGGGAGAATACATTGCAACCATTTTTATATGCGAGCCCTAGTATCAAATTCCTTGTACATAGATTAAGTTACCTTGTTGCCATATGAAAGTCCCCTATATCATGAACCGTTAATTTACCTGTAAGCGAGAGTGAGTGGATAGATCTATCGAGGGTGACGCCTCCATCCGTGTTGGCTTTGACCAACAACCGATAGCGGATGCATTTCATGTCTTTTTATTAGAGTGCCTGGCAAAACACTCTGAGGGGCACCATAGATTCAGTCATAGTTTCGGGGTCATGAGCTTAAGTCTATTGTACACCATTTTTATGTGACTTATGTCATACACTTTATACTTGTGGCTATCGTATACCTTCATTTTATTAAACCTATGATCTCTCACCAACTTTATGTTGACCGTTTTTAGCAATGTATTTTCAGGTAATTAGCTAGCGTGTGGACATGCATTTGGCTATTTTGGAGTCGCGGGGTCGACTTGCATCACTTATTTTCATGCACTTATGTAAACGTTTGATCTACTATGGTTTTGTTATATAAACTTGCAACATCATTTGGGACCTATGTTTTGTAAACTCTGATCTTATTTATGATCAAACGTGTATTTTCAAAACGGCACTTTAGGTCGTTCAATATATCCATTGTATGAGACGCCATGAAAGTCACACCAAGGTATTCATATCCGCTGCCATTAACAGGTAAAATCAGGGTGTGACAATAAGCCAGAACGGATTTTAGAGAGCTAAAGAGGGACGGCGTCAAGAAGGTCATCCGGGAACCCTAAAAGCGGCGAGGTGACGGCGTCACACTCCATAACGTGACGCCGTCAGATCTGAAAGTCTATATATAGTTTTGCAATTTTTTGTCATTAGTGTGGAACTTATTGGGGAACTTTGTGTGTGAAAACCCTAGGACGAATTTGGCAGCTTTTTCAAGGCTTTTTGCCTTGAGATCTTCCATGTTACAATGAAGATAAGTTATCAATTAATCATTCAATATGTCTATGTGTTGGTTGATTCTATCTTGTTCTTGTCTTTTGTTTAACATGCTAGGCTAGATTTATCTTGTGTTTGCTTAGATCTAATGAAACCTAGCTATTGATTATTGGTTATTAGTGTGTTGTTAGTTGTATTGGATGATTGTTCATCTATGTTAGGCTTAAGAAAAATGGCTAACTTCCTATTCGGTAACTTGCTTGAACGTCTTAAGAAACATGAACCAATGCGTACTAAAGGTTTTTATGGTTGTATTTAATGCACAAGCGAATTCTAGTGATCCCATGTTAGGAGCTTCCTAGCCGGCTCGACATAGGAGTGAAGTAGGAGCTTGTAGAGTTGGGGAAGTACGTACGCCACCCCACAAATGGTATTAAGGAATACACCCGTCATCCACGCAACTAATACACACTAATTAACCGGTAAAAGATAGTTAGGGAGTAAGGAAATCTAAGTAAACACATTTTCCTCCACATAAGTTTTCACCAACCTTTTCATTTTCAGTTATTTTATTTTATTTGCATTCGTAGTAATTTGGGTTAGTTGACTAGCAACTAATTCCGCCCACTCTTTCAAACCCGAGATTTTACTTGCTTTCATAAAATTATAAAAACACAAAAAGAATCTTCTCTCACCCTTAGACCTATTAGAGTAGTTTTTCATACCTAACGAACACTATTCCCTGTGGAGAACGATCAATCCCCCGTACTTACCACTACACTATACTACATCGGTCAGGTACACTGCCTGGTGGGGTTGTAAGCCTCTCGAGATCCCTCGAGAGGTAAAACCTGTTGTAAGGTTGCAAAACCACGCATCAAGTTTTTGGCGCCGCTGCCGGGGAATAGTTATTGTTTAGGTTGATTTTCTATTTTATTAGGTCTACTCACTAGATTCCTTTCTAGTGAGACTTTTTATTTTCTTTTTCTAGGATTATCTTTAGTCTATCTTATTTCTTTGTGCCCTTTGTTTGTAAAACCATTTTCATTTGTCACTATGGCGGATGAAATTCCATTTAGATCATTGACAATAGATGAACAATTATACTTCACCAAGAGATTTGTTTCCTATCATTCCTATGAATTGTTTCGTGATCTTTGTGATATCCAAATGAAGTTGGGGGTAAGGTTAGATGGGTTTAATGAATTCTATGCATGTGATACTTCTCTTAGACAATCATTATCTGGATCAATTCCTTTTAGTAAGACCCTTTGGATGAATTTTGAGGAAAGCTTCCTAACCATGACCCATAAGTGGAACGAATTGATGGATTTGTATGAGCAAAAAGACCTAGTTTCTAAGAACATGGACTTAGAGTCAAACCAAGATTCTGAGATGGTTAGTGTTGAACTACCTAGTTGCATGAGTGGGATAGATTTCACCAAAACATACGACACACATGAGGGTAGAGTTGAGCCACCTAGTTGCATGTCATCTTTAGGCACTACCATAATACATGATGAACACTTAGGTGATCTTGACACAAGGAATGATGAGGGAAGTAACATAAGCCCACTAAATACCCCACAAGTCCTACCATCATTTGAGGCACCCACACCGCCCGTGACTTACCCGAAAGAAGTAGAAGAGACTTTAGGAATCCCGATGGAGGTAGAATCCTTGGACCAAGCACCAATAGAGGATATAGGTTTGAATACTTATAGTGATAACCTTACTCTTAGTTCTAGGGAATTTCCTAGTGTTGATGAAACGGAACCTCAACCTTTACACAACTTTCCATCCTTAGATTTACATCTAGGAGACGAAAAAGGTCCCGATCCACCCATCAAACCATGTAGTCCGGGTAATGTTAAGATTAAGGTAGTAGACTCTAGGCCATGTGGAGTGGAAGCTAATATAGGAGTGAACCATGACCTTACATACTTACATCACCCATTCATGATTGATCACAAGAAACATTATGGGTTTAAACCAGGTTTATTAGGTCAAGATGGATTCCCAACTAGGAATTTCTCGAAGTTGATAGAAGATGATCCCTTTTTAGGAGAAAACTTTAATTCACCCATTGACCAAAGTGAACTAGGTAAGGTTATGATGAATGGAGCACACCCCTTTGAGCATATAATTCATCCACCAATCTTTCCTCACGTGGCATACTCCTACCGAGCTGGTGTGTATCGCTACTATCACCCGCACTTAATCCTAAGTGTAGGAAAAACCTCTCCTATTTCCGTTAAATAAGGGTAGAGTCAGGCTCGTGACTCGAACAAAAACAAGCGCTTCTTAGGAGGCAACCCAAGCTTTATTTGCTTTGTGTGTTTATTTATTTGTTTGTTTGATTTTATTTGCTTCCGTATGTATGTTTAATTTTTATTTTTATTGATTCATGTTCAAAACTAATTTGTGAAAATGCTTTATCTTGTTTTTAACTTCGTCTTAACTACATATAAAGGTATTTTGCAAAAGTTAAGTGTAAGGGAAATCCAAATCGGTTTATTAGAACAAATGAACATGAATCATAATAATAATAAATTAACATACATATTAGTATTTGTTTGAGTCAAATGCTTGTATCGAGTCATAATGATGTTTTGCAGGATTTCCAGGAAGTAAGGTATAGGTTTTTCCAAAATTTTTCCGGAAACTTAACATGAGAATTCTGTCAGATCATTTCTAACAGCGTCAGGATTTACAACCTGACGGCGTCAGGTTTAATTTTCTGAAAATTTTTGAAAGTTTTGTTTTCATAAAAAGTTTTTATTAAATCTATAACTTATAATCTCCAGGAATCTGCAAAATTATCATTCCACAAGCATTATATCCTTATATAGAGTTTATCCCGCCGATGTTATGCAGGTTTTCTTTTTTGTTTTCTCAAGTTTAACAGGTTATTTTGGACAAGGAAATGTTTGTTGGATCAAGCTTATGGCGATGCATTAGTCTTGGAGCTTCTACATTCTCTTGGAAGAAGATCTAACCATGTTACTTCATTATCCACCGAGCGAATCAGGGGAGTATTTGATTTCATTCTTTTACCTTTTCACTTTTACATTTTGTTATTTGAACATTGGGGACAATGTTCATCTTAAGTGTAAGGGGGGGGGGTAAAATATGATACTTTAGAGAATGTTATTGCGCTTGATTTTTGTTTGTTTAATAGTAGATGTGTAATAAAACTGGGAGAAATACTTGTTAAGGTAATTTTAGTGCCAAATTTAAATTTTTTTTACAACATATAGGAGTGAAACTTTGATCTTAATGAGCGTCTCACGGATAGGAGTTATATGACTAGCACAAAAACCGTACCACTAAAAAATATTCCACCCCAAATATGTGAGGTTCGCCCCTAGAATTGGTAGGAAAAGCATTTATGCTATGATGTGTGTACCGGTAGCACTTAGATTCTAGAACTTGCGTTAGGACCATTCCAAGGCCACAAGTGAGACTATATTCGTGTAGTTAGATTTACTACATGATAAGAGGCAGTAGGATTAACCCATTGTTTTACACCTGTGTTTTTGTTATAATTACTTTGGCTACATTGGTCAAGTAATTCTCCCACACCCTTTGCGCTGTACTCATTTTTAGTACACGATACCCCTAGTACACCCCTCAGAGCCTATCTTTTCGTTTCGACCTTTAAGCATTTTACTTAAAGGAAGAATTTGTTTACACCCCACTTAAATGTACACCCAAATCGCCTTAGCCTACCTTGTATGCACTCATTTTTAGTGCATTATTGTTACAACATTTGTTTAAACCCAAGTTAATTATCTAGTTGATTACATGGTTGCTAAGTCGAGTCATATCCTTGTACATATTGTTTTGGGACGATTGGGACTCATGGGTAAAGTACTAGTGTAATGGAGTAATGTGGAAGAACATCATTTATTACCCCCATATGTGCTAAATATTTTAAAAGTACTCCAAGTTTTTCGATTATCTTAATTCGAGTCATTAGAATAGTAATTTGTAAAGTTATGTAAAAGTTCAAGTGTAAGGGGATGCAACGCCCCTATGATGTATTATTTTGGATGGTAGGGCAAAAGTGTATGCAAAAAAAAAAAAAAAAAAAAAAAAAAAAAAAAAAAAAAAAAAAAAAAAATCAAGAAAAATACAAAAAAATGAGAAAAAGAAAAATAGAAAAAACATACGGACTACCATCCCGTTTCATTTTATGTTTGTTTTATGTTTTTGTTATTTTCTTTCATTAGCTTAAATTGAGTCGAGTCTTTGCTTAGCAACATTGTATAGTACATGTAATTGATCAAGATCTTTAACTCGCCACCAGTAAAATATCCTTTATCCAACAAAACCGTGTTTTCCTTTTCCCTACACCTAACGTTATAACCCATTTAAAAGCCCTCTTTGATAGTTTATCTTAGGTGCTTACGCCTAGTGGAGGAGGTTTTCGATCCTTTCCCAAGCCTATGGTAATCTATTTGCTATGACAGGTAGTGAGAGATATTATCCGTTTTCATTTATGAGATTTATTTTGATGACACTTGAGAGATGTGAGTATCTAAACACTACTTGTGAGGTGCTAGTTTGTAATCTCCGTGCTTATTATGATTAAAGTGGAACGAATATTTGTTGTAATTACTTTTATATTAGCATTAAATGACCCCTAACTTGTATTTTGATTAGAATAAAAGCGCATTTGCTTGAGGACAAGCAAATCTCAAGTGTAATGGTATTTGATGAAGCGAAAAGTGTACCGCTTTTAAGGGGTCATTTAAGCCCTAAATCGTATTTATTTGATCAAATATTGCCCTAAATCGTTCCTTTTGTCATTTTAGGTACTTTTGAGAAGAAATCTGGAAAACGAAGCATTTTGGACGTTTTTGGAGCATTAATGTGAAGAAAACGACAAAGTCTCAAAATCGGCTAAAAGTTACCTTTGACGGCGTCAGGATCCTCTCCAGACGGCGTCACGGCTTGGCAATAAAATGGTGGATGTGAAAATTACTCATGATAAGCCAGTTAAATTTGCATGAAATTCTGACGGCGTCACGCTTTAATATGATCAAGGTCGTCACGGCTTAATTTAGAGAGGGACGGCGTCACGCATAATCCTGACGGCGTCAAGCCTTGATAAGCCAGAACGGATTTTGGAGAGCTAAAGAGGGACGGCGTCAAGAAGGTCATCCGGGAACCCTAAAAGCGGCGAGGTGACGGCGTCACACTCCATAACGTGACGCCGTCAGATCTGAAAGTCTATATATAGTTTTGCAATTTTTTGTCATTAGTGTGGAACTTATTGGGGAACTTTGTGTGTGAAAACCCTAAGACGAATTTGGCAGCTTTTTCAAGGCTTTTTGCCTTGAGATCTTCCATGTTACATTGAAGATAAGTTATCAATTAATCATTCAATATGTCTATGTGTTGTTTGATTCTATCTTGTTCTTGTCTTTTGTTTAACATGTTAGGCTAGATTTATCTTGTGTTTGCTTAGATCTAATGAAACCTAGCTATTGATTATTGGTTATTAGTGTGTTTTAAGAAAACTGGCTAACTTCCTATTCGGTAACTTGCTTGAACGTCTTAAGAAACATGAACCAATGCGTACTAAAGGTTTTTATGGTTGTATTTAATGCACAAGCGAATTCTAGTGATCCCATGTTAGGAGCTTCCTAGCCGGCTCGACATAGGAGTGAAGTAGGAGCTTGTAGAGTTGGGGAAGTACGTACGCCACCCCACGAATGGTATTAAGGAATACACCCGTCATCCACGCGACTAATACACACTAATCAACCGGTAAAAGATAGTTAGGGAGTAAGGAAATCTAAGTAAACACATTTCTCTCCACATAAGTTTTCACCAACCTTTTCATTTTCAGTTATTTTATTTTATTTGCATTCGTAGTAATTTGGGTTAGTTGACTAGCAACTAATTCCGCCCACTCTTTCAAACCCGAGATTTTACTTGCTTTCATAAAATTATAAAAACACAAAAAGAATCTTCTCTCACCCTTAGACCTATTAGAGTAGTTTTTCATACCTAACGAACACTATTCCCTGTGGAGAACGATCAATCCCCCGTACTTACCACTACACTATACTACATCGGTCAGGTACACTGCCTGGTGGGGTTGTAAGCCTCTCGAGATCCCTCGAGAGGTAAAACCTGTTGTAAGGTTGCAAAACCACGCATCAGTGACTTCTGTAGAGTTATCATTAATTCTGGTTGAAACCAGGAAGTCGGATTCCTCAGCAGTCAATGGTATTCCCGAGTCTCTCTTTCTGGCTAGTATCAACATGTACTGGAGCTTTTCTACCCTATCCATTGCATTGACATTTCCAGCTCTACCTATATCACTCCTTAAGGTTGCAGAAGAAGTCATGAAGCAATAATTCTCATTATCATTGACCACATTCTGATTCACAAACTGATCCATTTGATTTCCCGTATGCTGCCCAGCATATTGCATTTGATTCCCCATTTGAATACCCAGAGCATTTTCTTGCTGATTCCCGATAACATCAACCATTTGTCCTTCTTGACCTATATATGACTGCATGTTGTCAGTGTACGGTGAGTTCCATTGGTTGTTGTTATGTGGTGGGATGTTTAATGCTTTGGTGATTAATGCAAACGCATATGCCAAATCAGTTGCGAAATTGTTTTGGTGAGCGGCCATTGATGAAGTTGTATGATAAAGATGATGTTGGATCGGTTAAAGAACTAGAATAAGGTTGGTGCAAACACGTCAAAAGCAATTTAAGCACCAATACTTCACGTGAAAATATGCACAAAAGCACACTTCACGTCAAAATTAAACACCACACGTTAAAATCAGACAAAATATGATCAAAAGCACACTTTACTTGAAATCATGCAAAAGCAACACGTCAAAAGATAATATATATTTTTTTCAACAGTTGACAGGTCAAAAACAAAAGTTAAACACGCAAACTCACATGCAAAGTACACGTTTTTGACAACTTTTATGAGAGCAAAACATGTTAAATGAAACCACACGTTACAGCAAAAGTTGAACCAAACACGTTAAATGCAACACGTCTCTCATACAAACACTGTGTGTATAAACTGTTAGACACTGATAGTTTTGTATTATAAAAAGCAAGACACTATGACACACTACTTTTGACAAAAGCAAAACATGTTTATAATAAAATGAACACACGCGACAAATGCAAACTATAGTAGCAAACCACACGTCTTACACTGCAAAAGACACATGCAACAATTCAATCACACCTCATGCAAACAACTAAGATAAATACATCGCATGCACAAGGAAATAACCCATTCACGTTACATTCAAACCACACAGAAAAACTTCAACAAGCTCACAAGCTAACTGAAGAAAACAAAAAAAATACGAGAAGAACACAAAACAAATCGAACTCGAGAAGACTACAAAGTCGTTGCTAGATGAAGGTCCTTCTTCGACTTCCTAGGTGCACGATCAGGTTAAATAGCTCGATGAAAATAGATACACGATCACAAGAGTGAGGTCCTTGATAACTTGGTGAAAGTGGTTCGATCAAAAATAGGTTCCTCGACTAGAGTTTCTCGATCAAAAAGGTTGCTCGATGAAAGTAGTTGCTCGATCACAAGTGTGAGTTCCTCGATTATAAGAGAAGATCGACTATAAGAGAAGTTCGACTACAAAGTTCGACTACAAAGTTCGACTATAAGAGAAGTTCGACTACAAAGTTCGACTACAAAGTTCGACTATAAAGTTCGACTATAAAGTTCGACTATAAAGTTCGACTACAAAGTTCGACTATAAGAGAAGTTCGACTACAAAGTTCGACTACAAAGTTCGACTATGAAGTTCGACTAGATCAAAATATGAAGTTCGACTATGAAGTTCGACTATATCAAAATATGAAGTTCGACTACTTAAGTTCGGTTACTTAAGTTCGATCAAACCTATCTCGATCAAAGAGTAGTTCGACTATAGTTCGACTAGTCTAACTCGACTAACAAACTTGTAGTTCGACTAAAAGGAAGTTCGGTCAATGGTGAAGTTCGACTAAAATAGTTCGACTATTTAGTTGTTCGATGAAGTTGCTCGTCGTGAAAAGTTCGACTACTTTGAATCTGCTTTGAAAAGTTCGACTAAAATAGTTCGACTATTAACAAGTTCAGTTAAGTTCGACTACACCCAAGTTCGACTACACACAAGTTCGGTGAAAGAAGTTCGATTACCTTGAAGTTCGATGAAAGAAGTTCGACTACCTTAAAAGTTGTTCGACTATTTTTCTTTTTGATGAAAGATGGTGCTAAATAATTATGAAACAGTACGTGAAGAAAAAGAGAAAAAAAATAAGTAAAGAAAAACAACAAATGAATGCAAATGAAAAGAACAGTAACGTGTAAAGAGAAAAAAAAATCCTAGTTCTTTGTATTTGCTCTTGATACCACTTGTTAATGCTAATATTATCCTTTATCACACAACAAATATAAGGATAGTAGAGAAAGAATGAGATATGCAGTAACTTCTAAGGAAAGAAAGAGATATTAGATTAGAAGAGAAATGGAGATACAAGAAGAGAGTGCCCTTGAAACAACACACACATCCAACCCTTCCAAGTGAGGAGGGGAAGGGTATTTATAGGCTTCAAGGATGGAAGGCTTGGGTGGGCTTGGATTAAGCTTGGGCCTTTTACATGGACTATAATCATACATTTAATCTATAAGGTTAATCCAAGCCCATTGACTAAATTAACTAAACTAAACAATGACACACTTAATTAAACTATTACAAAGATGAATGACCATCACTTTAAAATAAATCCTAACAAATCCTGAGGTACAAATTACTAAATTTTCTAATACTTGTAATGTTTTTGAAGAATTAGAAACTTTAATAAAACTTTATGATGAACTGAAACTAGAACAAAGAAAAACCCATCAAGACCTAGTTAATCATAAGTGTGGTATGGCCAAACTTGAGAAGCAGATAATCCACTTTAGGGAAAATGAACTCACTTTTTCTGACACAAAAGGCATTCTTAATAGGGAAATATTTTTGAAAGATGCTGAAATAAACCTGTTAAGAACTGAGTTTGCTAAAGTAAAATTGGCAAAGGATAATATTCAACTAACTATTACCACATTAGAAACTGCTTTTGACTGTAATAGAAGGATAGTTGAAAATCAAATGAACAAGAGAATCAAATCTGGGATTGGATACAAAACTTGTCCACCTCCTTACAGAGGAATCCCTTGTCCCCCAGGTTTAGATCTTGCAGAATCTGGTTTACATGAATTCACCAATAAACCACTAGATAATAAGAAACCTGTAGAGAAAAGTGAACCTTTTGAGAGTGCTAGTGATGCTCCACTCTCTAAAAAAAAGGTGCTCACTAATAAGAGCTCAGATGCTCCAATTATTGAAGATTGGACATCCGATGATGAGGAAAAAGAGACTGTTTCAAACAAAGAAAACAAAGTAGGACCACCCAGTCCTAAAAGTGTAGAGATTAAGACAAAGGCTAAAACTGTTCTGAAAACAGTTGAATGTTGTGCTAAGTGTAATAGCAAACCTAGAGGTAGCCAGAGAAATTGGAACAATCTTAAGTCACATCAACTTGGTGATGATTTTGTTATGTACAATAAGGCCTGCTATTACTGTGGTAGTTTTAATCATACTCATGCTTATTGTAACAATTGGGTTTCTGGGAGTACATCAAGGTCTAAAACAAATGGAACAAACCCCAGAAAAGGTTTTGTGAAGTCTAACACACCAAAAGTTAATCATACTGTTAGACCAAATAAACCTGTTAACTCAAAACCAACTACTAAGGGTGCAAGAAATACTTTTAAACATGCACCAAGAGTTGTGAAAAGTCCTATTGAAAAGAAATCTATGGTTAAAACACAAGATTGGAGATCAAAACCAAAAGGTCCTGCTAGACCAAATGGTACTGCCAAAATTAGTACTGTCAGACCAAGGACCACAAAATGGGTAAAAAGGGAAAATGCTGTTAAGTCCTCAGCATGTTGGATATGGAGACCACTCCAATCAAAAGGTGCATCAACAGTCCTAAAGAGGTTTGATTTCATTGATGCATGAGGCAAACCCAAGTCAGTCATGGCTTGGGTACCCCAAGGAAACTAATATGTTTATATATGTGCAGGAACATTCAAATGATATTGCTGATCAAGGATATGTAGATAGTGGATGTTCAAGGCACATGACAGGCAACATGTCTTACCTCACAGACTTCAAATCATTTGATGGAGGATATGTTACCTTTGGGGGAGGAATCAAAGGAAAGATTACTGGTAAAGGTACAATCAAAACCAGTAAATTAGATTTTGAAAATGTGTACTTTGTGAAAGAGCTTCAGTTTAATCTCCTTAGTGTTTCACAAATGTGTGACAAAAAGAATAATGTTCTTTTCTGTGAGACTGAATGTCTTGTACTTTCTCCTGATTTTAAGATGCCTGATGAAAGTCAAGTACTTCTTAGAATTCCTAGAAAGAACAATATGTACAGTGTTGATTTAAAGAACATTGTTCCTAAGGAGAGTTTAACTTGTCTAGTAGCAAAAGCTTCATTGGATGAATCTATGATATGGCATAGAAGGCTTGGTCATATAAACTTTAAAACAATCAATACAATTGCAAAATATGATTTGGTTAGAGGTTTACCCAAAAAGATTTTTCAAAATGACCAAACCTGTGTTGATTGTCTTAAAGGCAAACAACATAGAACTTCATGTAAGCCCAAGTCCCATAACTCAATTTCTCAAGCTTTATACATGCTTCATATGGACCTTTTTGGTCCTACTTCTGTGAGTAGCTTGAATGGTAAAAAAATATTGTCTTGTAGTTACTGATGATTACAGCAGATTTTCTTGGGTTTTCTTTTTAAGAACTAAGGATGAAACTAGTGAGATCCTTAAGTCCTATATAACTGAGGTAGAAAACCAAACTGATAAGAAAGTGAAAGTAATTAGATGTGACAATGGGACAGAATTTAAGAATAGAGTTATGGATGAATTTTGCAAAGAAAAAGGAATAAAAAGAGAATTTAGTGTAGCTAGAACCCCACAGCAAAATGGAGTAGCAGAAAGGAAAAATAGAACACTAATAGAGGCTGCTAGAACAATGTTAGTAGACTCTAAGTTACCTATTTCATTTTGGGCTGAAGCTGTAGGTACTGCTTGTTATGTGCAGAACAGGGTTCTTGTGATTAAACCCCATAAAAAGACTCCTTATGAACTTTTCTTTGGTAGAACACCATCTTTAAGTTTTATGAGACCTTTTGGATGTCATGTCACTATTCTCAATACCAAAGACCATCTAGGAAAGTTTGAAGGAAAAGCTGATGAAGGCTACATGATAGGGTATTCTTTGCAAAGTAAGGCCTATAGGGTGTATAATAGTTGCACTAGGCTAGTGGAAGAAAATCTGCACATAGAGTTTCAAGAGAAACTACCAAATGTTGCAGGCATTGGGCCAGATTGGCTTTTTGACATTGATAGGCTTTCAGAATCTATGAATTATGTGCCTGTTACAGGTACAAATACTAATGATAATGCAGGTTTTGAAGACAATGTTGAAACAGCTGAAGATCAAGATTACATCTTGATGCCAATTTGGAAAGGATTGGATTTATCTTCAAGTCATGAAGAACCTTCAAATACAGCAAATAAAGGTGTTGAAGATGATCATGGAACTCCGGGTCAATAGAATCAAGAAAGTAGTGCAGATGGAAATGGTACTGCCAGTTCACAAGTTGGTACTGCTGAACCATTAAATGTTCAATCAGATGATTCCTTACCAGAAGATGTGGGGATTGGCAATCTTCCACTTACCTATGAAGTTCCTACAACACACAACACAAGAATTCTCAAAGATCACTCCATTGATAATGTGATTGGTAGCATTGATTCTGGTGTTAGAACAAGAACTCAAGTCTTGTCTTCAGACCAAGAAGGGTTTATCTCATCTGTCTATGAAGAAAAGAACCATGAAGTTGCCAACATATGCCTGTTTTCATGTTTTCTCTCACAGGCTGAACCTAAAAACATTAACAAAGCCTTAGATGATTCAAGTTGGGTTGAAGCAATGCAAGAAGAGCTTCTTCAATTCAAGCTTCAGAAGGTTTGGAAACTGGTTGATTTGCCCAAAGGTCACAGGGCAATTGGAACCAAATGGGTGTTCAGGAATAAGAAAGATGAAAGGGGGATTGTGATCAGAAACAAGGCAAGATTGGTGGCCCAAGGGTATACTCAAGAAGAAGGGGTGGATTATGAAGAGGTTTTTGCTCCAGTTGCAAGACTTAAAGCAATTAGGCTATTCTTGGCCTATGCTTCTTTCATAGGCTTCACTGTTTACCAAATGGATGTTAAAAGTGCCTTCTTATATGGTACTATTGAAGAAGAAGTGTATGTTTCTCAACCTCCAGGCTTCATTGATGCAGAATATCCAAACAAGGTGTATAGGGTTACCAAGGCTCTTTATGGTCTACACCAAGCTCCTAGGGCATGGTATGAAACATTGGCTTTCTATTTATTGGAAAATGGATTTCAAAGAGGCAAGATTGATCCAACTTTGTTCATCAAAAGAACCAAGAAAGACATCTTGCTGGTGCAGATTTATGTTGATGACATTATCTTTAGATCCACAAACCAAGAATTGTGTGTGGAGTTTGAAAAACTTATGCATAGTAAGTTTGAAATGAGTTCCATGGGGGAACTTACTTTCTTTCTGGGTCTCCAAGTGAAACAATCAAATGAAGGCATATTTATCAGCCAAGATAAGTATGCAGCAGAGATTCTGAGGAAGTTTCAGTTTGCAGATTCTAAGGTTGCAAGTACTCCAATGGATTCAGAAAAGGGGTTACTCAAGGATGCTGAGGGTGAAGATGTGGATTTGCACAATTACAGATCAATGATTGGGTCCTTGATGTACCTTACATGATCAAGACCAGATATCATGTTCCCAGTGTGTGTATGTGCAAGGTTTCAAGTAAGTCCCAAAGTTTCTCATCTCACAACAGTCAAAAGGATCTTTAGATATCTCAAGGGTCAACCTAGGTTGGGTCTATGGTATCCAAGGGAATCATCTTTTGACTTGGTGGCTTATTCTGATAGTGACTATGCTGGTGCAACCCTAGACAGAAAATCCACAACTGGTGGATGTCAATTTCTTGGCTGCAGACTCATATCATGGCAATGCAAGAAGCAGACAATGGTGGCCAACTCTACAACTGAAGCTGAATATGTTGCTGGTGCAAGTTGTTGTAGGCAAGTGCTTTGGATCCAAAATCAATTGCTTGACTATGGGTACAATTTTCTTAACACCATTATTTACATTGACAATAGCAGTACTATTTGTATCATTAAAAATCCAGTTCAACATTCAAAAACAAAATACATTGAAATCAGACACCATTTCATAAGAGATTGCAATGAGAAAAGGTTAATACAAGTTGTCAAAATTGATTCTGAAAATAATTTTGCAGACCTTCTCACCAAAGCTTTTGATTTAGGTAGATTTAAATACCTGGTAGCAGGTATTGGAATGATTAATCTTTGAAAAACATGTGTTTTTGTACATAAAATATATGGTACTGGCTCTTAACATGGTACTGCTAGTTAGTCAAAAGGTACTGTCAGTTCATAATTGGTCCTGCTAGTATAAAGTTTGCTCTGTTTTGTTCATCTTGATGCTTAAATGTTTTCAATGCAATAAAAAGTGCTTTGCTTTCTGATCTTTGACTTTAACAATATCATCACATTGCTCCAATCTTGGACTAAAAGATGGTGCAATTTCCTTGGATGGAGGAATTATAAGAGGCAATGGTGCTGTGTATCTTGGATGCTTGTTTCAACAAGTGAAATCATCTATCAGCATGCCTTTCTGAATATATATAATACTCCAGAATAAGCCATGTCATCATCTTGTACTCTGTTCTTTTGGTCAGCAACTAACAAATTTCAGGTTACTCATGTTGATAACAAAACAAGGATCATGATGTGGAGATGGTATTCAGTTCACCAAGTTTTACAAACTTAAGAGCTGGCTAGTCCAACAGCAAACGGCTATTGGTAAAGACACATCAAATCCGTTGATGGTTGATAGTTTACCAAAAACTAGATGGTATTTAACTAACCATACTTTACAGTAAATAGTTGACTAGTCCAAAGCAAACAGCTTTTGGTAAAGACAAGACAAATCCGTTGATAGTTGATAGTTTGCTAAAAACTATAAGGAATTTTTGCTAAAATTTCAAAGATACTGCCAAGTAAAATTTTCTTTCAAAATCAAAGGTACTGGTAGTTCAAATTTTGGTACTGGTAGAGTAAAATGGTACTGCTAGATAACCGTTGAGTCTGTCAGTTAAAATTATAGCCGTTAGGTCTGGTAGTTAAAATTAGCCGTTGGGGTAATTTTGTAAATTTCTGATGTTTTCCTCGATTTAAGGGTCTGGTAATTATATTATATTATATTTCTCATATAAAAGATCTTTTTAACCGCCTCTTCATTTACTTATTATAAATTTTCTCATAGTCGGTTAAAAGTAAATCTCTCATAATATCTTCCATCAGTCCTTATCACAATTAACACTCACCTTTCATCTTCTACCAGTACCACCATCAAATCCCACCATCCTAATCAAATTTTTCCTTAACCTTCACCATGGCTGATCTATTTTTTGTTAAACGTCACAACCAGTTAGCATTTTTGGAAAAGTTTGAGGATAATGAATCTTTTCATCAAATAGTGGACTTTCTAAATGATTCTTACATCAGGTTTGCTTTACTTGTAAATCCCACTATTTATGAATCACAAATTTTACAATTTTGGAAAACGGCTAAAGTTAAAACTCTTGAAAATGGGGACCAAAAGATAAAAGCCAAAGTGGATAGCAAAACCTTGACTCTTACCGAGTCATCCATTAGAAGACATCTTCGATTGGACGATTCAGATGGTATTAGTCAATTGCCTGATACTGAAATCTTTGAAAATTTGGAAAGAATGGGGTATAATGTGAATTCTAATAAACTCACTTTTCTTAAAAAGCATTTTACCCCACAATGGAGATTTTTTATCCATACAATCCTTCATTGTTTAAGCCAAAAGAAAACCTCATGGGAGCAGTTTAGTGGTAACATGGCTACAGCTCTCATTTGCTTGGCAACAAACAGAAAATTCAACTTTTCAAAACATATTTTTGAAGGATTGGTTAAAAATGTGGATAGCCAAACAAAGTTTTTGATGTATCCCAGATTTATTCAATGCATCATCACCAAATCAAAACTTTTGTTACTTCCCCCACACTCTCCTTATGAAACTCCAAAACTTTCACACAAGGTGTTTTCAAATATGAAAATTGGTTTTAATGGGGAAGAAGTACCACTTTTTGAGGAAATGTTACCACAAAATGCTGAAGAACTATCCACATCATCTGAACCATCATCACCAAGTTCTTCACCTGGATACATATCACCATCTCATCATCCATCACCAATCCCATCACCAGTACCATCTGTAACAACACCATCACCATCATATCATGCATCACCATCCCAATCACCTCAACATCAAAGTCTGGATTCTCAGACTGTGAAAGAACTAAAGGAGAAAGTGCAGCTCTTGGAAAATGCTCTTCAAAGACAGAACACAAAATTTTCTAAGATCAACATCAAGTTAGTTAAGAGGGTTAAGAAATTGGAGGCTCAAGTGAAGATGCTGAAGGGTAAAAGATCTTCACAGTTGGTTTTATCTAGTTCTTCAAGTTCAGATGCAGAAAGCATAGGTCTCTCTTCCAAAAAGGGGAGGATGGGTAGTTCTGAAGGTGAAGAGGAAGCTCAATTTCAATTTCATGAAGGAACACAAGTATATGATGAAGAGCCTGCTGGTACAGGGCAAGAGCATGTTAGTGCAAAAGAGCCTGCTCAGATTAAGAGACTGTTGACTATGGATTATAAAGGTACTGCTGAAAATGTTTACAAAAGAAAGAGGGAATCACAGCCTCAGGGGGGGTTGTTTGTTCAAGGAAGGTTATTTGTTGCTGATGAACAATCTGCTGCTCCAAGTCAAGAACCAACACCAAAAGAAAAGGGCAAGAAAATTCTGGTTGAAGATGAACCTAGGCCCAAAAGGTTGAAGAAAAGAGAGCAAGAACAGATGGCTTTTGATGAGGAAGTCTCCAAAAAGCTTCATGAAGAAGAAATGCAAAAAGCTTTAGAAGATTCAAGACTGCTTGCAGAAATGCAAGAGCAAAAGGATGCTGCTCAAATTCTTCTTAACACTCAAGCTGCTCAGGAAACATTTGATGCTCAGATGCAATGGATCATTGCCAATGATCCAATTGTGAGAGGTCAAGCTAACATAATTTTGGATGACAAGAATCTTAACACTGAAGAGAAAACGGCACAGCTTGAAACTTTTATCAACAATAAATATAAAGAAGCAGCTCTGGATAATATTTTTCAAAAGATTCATGAAAGCCAGCAGAAAGGTTTTAAGGTGGGCTCATCTAAGAAAGATCAAGTGATTTTCATGAAGAAGTTTCTAAGAAGTCAAGCTAATTGGACTGAATCTCAACTGAAGAAGAAAACTCATGATGAAATCAACTTCCTTTATCTTAATGCCTACAAGACATGTTACTTCAAGATCCCATCTGATGCTAAACCTTCAAAGAAAAAGAAAGGTGCTCAAAAGAAACAAGAAGCAGAATTGGATCCAGAACAAGTAAGTAAAATGATAATTGCTTTACCAACAATTATACATGCTGATCCAATTAGGTCTAGACACCCTATTATAGATTGGGAGATTCACCATGATAAGTCAGGAAAGGCATGGACGATAACCAGGGTTGGGGGTCAAACTGCCATCTTCAAAAATTTTGAGAATCTGATAAGGGCATGTGATAGAGCTGATTTAGAAGAGTTGTGGAATTTAGTTCAAATCATGCTAAACACTAAGAATAACATTGATGTTAAGGAACAAGAACTTTGGGTAGAGTTCAATAGGATGTATGATCCTGATCCAAAGGATGTTCATTGGAAGTTTCCATACCATGATCCTACCACCACATGGGAATTCCTAAGTCTTAGCAATGTGCATCATCTTTTTACACAAAGTGGGATTGAGCTCTTTATGTTAGCTGAAAAAGAGTATCCACTGAGCTATGAAGTTCTTTCAACCATGATTTCCAAGAGGTTAAGGTGTGATAAAGATGAAGAAAAGTCAGAAGTTGTTCAAAGTTTGTTGATGAGCATTTTTGAACAATGTGAAAGTAAAAGGAAGAATAGAGAGTGAAGTTTTTGGAAGAGTTCCCTCAGATCCTCAAGGTATGGATTTTATTCATAAGAAACTTGTTTATTTTAAAGGGAATAATAAGTTTAGGGGAGGATTGTTGGGAATAAAATGCTTAAGTCAAAGAGCCTGCCAGATGAAGTATTAGGTCTGCTAGTTCATTTTGAAGAAGTTGAAGATAAACTAACAGTACCTTCTGGGTGAGAAGGTACTGCTAGTTAAAGAAGGTCCTGCCAGTTTGAACGTCAAGTTGTTAGATATTTTATTTGTAGATATTTTAGTTGTATTATTAGTCTTTGTACATTGTAACACGTTAAGTAAAAGTAGTACAGTCTTCCATGTCGTGCAGTAGATAATGTTGAGTGTTTTACATTGGAAGTTGTAATAGTAGGTTAGAAAAGTCTTATTATCTTATTATAATGCACCTTGACAACATGTAAAAAGGGTTCCTTATCCTATAAAAGGAACCCTTAGTCACCACCTTAGAAATATCTCTTCAACTATAAACTTTGTAATATCCTAAAACTCCACAACCTTTCTAGTAACTTAGTTACAAATTCACAAATCCCTTTAACAAATCAAAGATTCAAGGTTACCTTTGTAATCCCGGTGATAATTTAGATCACCCGTATTATCTCATAAATAATATTGAATCGTTTTGTGTTATTCACGTTGTGTTCATTATTCTAAATAATTCACGTTTGCATATTCACCACCTTTGTTCCTTTAAGTGTGTTATAGTAAATTCCGCGTACTAAATCACATTCATTCCTAAATATCCCAAACACATTATTAAGATTAACATCCCAAGTGTTTGTATAATCCTTCACAAATCATCATTCACAAACAAGTCTAATTCAACGTAGGCTCACACTACCTAAATCACCGTTCCAAAACCAAATCCGCAAATAATATATTAATCAAAACATCTCGAACCATAATCAATCATACAGATTGATGCGTTCGCACGAGGTTTTAAATTTATAAACAAGAATTACCGGTTAACTAGGAACACATACGAGCAAGTATACTCGTCCGTGTGTAGCAAGAGGGTTGGTAAGTCAAGGTCGTCCCACGAGACTTGGTTGTACTCAAATGTTGTTTGATTGTTTAAGCAAGTAACAAGCTGATGGTTATGATTGTCACAGATCAAACCAACAAGAAAAGCAATTATAAAAGCATTATTTAAGCACACAAACACTTGTTTAGGAATAGTAACCAATCGTGATGGAATGTTGAACATGTTTGGGTGAAACATAGAAGGCACATATCAATTTTCACAAGGTTTTCTATTCAATGGGTAATATCAAGAAAATCCATGTTTCTACTAGTTTCACGGGTGAGTCCTTTCGGGCAATACCTCGTCCCATTACACTAGCTCTTTGTGTTATCAAATGTATGAAAAAGATGATTAGTTACATTAGTTCTTATGAGTCTTTTCAACCCAATCTCGTGATTAAATATTTCCGAATTCATTTAAAAACTTGCATACTTAACAGTTGTCAATTATCAAATACCAATCCATTTTTGCCACCAACTTCTTGGAATTAAACAATATTAGAAATCCTTTCAACCTTTAAATCCAACAATGTTTAATCAACAAGTTTTAGAACACGAATTATATTTAAACAAACTTATGAGAACAATCACTTTTTATAACCAACTAATCATTCAATCATTCACACGAAAGTCTACATAATCCCCAAACAAGTATAAAGAGATAATAGTAATCAAACAAGTAACACAACACACAAAGGAATTCTCATGATCAACATAAGCAAAGACATTAATATGATTGAATTTAAATAGAAACAATACCAAACATTAGAGTCAAGGCATCAAGTTCTACAATTCCAACCATGTGATTCCAACCAAAAGAAACTACCAAAATACAAATCATCCATCCCTAAACCGTCCTGGAAATCGACCTCATGTTGTGAGTATATGACTTAGGAGTGTTTGGTATTAAGGATTGTTGGTGATATATGTGGTGTTTAATTGGTGTGAACTATAATCAAGCCTCATGTTGTAAGGATGATCAAGTCATATGTCTTGCTAATGTAGACCAAACCAACTCCCCAACACCTATAGAAATGGGTGGGGAGTGGTAGGAGAGAATCCTCCAAGTGTGGAGAGAATTGGTTTAGATGGTATGAGAATTTGATGGTAGATAATTGTTAGGTTATAAGGTTTTAAGGTTCTCTAAACACTTAACCAAGCACTCTTATTTATGGATGAATGATCCTTGGTCACCAAGCATGTTTCTTGGGCACAAAGGGTCATAAAGATGCAGGAAAAATGAGTTATTAGGAGTAGATGATCGGACTTTGGAGTAATGGTGCTTAATTCTTCACTTAAATGCAACTTTGGAAGACTTTAAGTGCCTGAACCCACCGCTGGGATCTTGAACCTGCGGCTGGGATGTCTGCTGAACCTCAGGTTGAGCTTTTGAACCTTAGGTTTGAATCTCAGCTTCAACCTTGGGTTGGGAATTATTTTGCACATGTATTTCAACCCTGGGTTGGCAATAAACTCCATATTTAACAATCATCTTTGACACTTAATCTTTACTCTTTCCTTCTTCATAAAACTTCATAATTATTAACTTGAACTTGGAAATAATCATAGCATGAATCTTTATCTTGATCGGAAAACTTCTCTTCGTGCATATACACTTGTTTTGTCGACTTTTCTTCGTTTTTTCGTTATTTCCTTCGACATAGTTATACCTGAACCTGAATACATCTTTTGAACCTTTTAAGCGTAAAATGTTCACAAATACAACCAAATAACATGCAAAAACATACGAATAACGCTACTAAAAACATGTACAAAATGAGCGTTATCATATACCCCCACACTTAAACTTTGCTTGCCCTCAAGCAAATCTAAGAAAAGAAAATTTAAAATACATAACTAAATGGCAAAATGAAAAGATTTTTTTTTTAATTTATGAAAAATTAGAAAATATCGAAAAAATCTTTTTGGTTTTTTTATGAATAAGCGAAAATTGAGCGCACACTCCCCCACATTTAAGGGTTTGCTTGCCCTCAAGCAAATCTAGCAATTAAGAAAAATATATCCCACATGGTGTATGAAAAATGATTATCAAAAATATGATGCAAATCTACCAAGTACAAGTACTGGATACGATTCATCGTTTTAAGCGTTAGTGTTGAAAAATCGAGATGTTTGACAATACCCTATGGATTCTCTCGCTTGATAACATGGCTAAGCACCTCACGAAAAGGAATGAAAGTATAATTCACTCAACACTCATATATTTTTGGTGGGGGAGTATATAAGAAAATCACACTCATTTTGCTCAGTCATGATCCGTTTATTATCATAGGATTGTACAAGAAACAAAACTCCACCGACGTGGCGTAAGCACCAAGTGTAAACATCTAAAGAGGACTTTTATTCGGGTTGTAACGTTTAGGCTTAAGGGTTATAATAGACTTATGTGCAACTATCTTGTGCAAAACATAATAGCTCGCTAACAACTAATTCTTGCATCACCAAATAATGGATGGTCACTAGATCGTACCTTGGTTCGCTAACAACGTTACTTGCATAACGGATGGTCACCAACACACGCCCTAGCTCGCTAGCAACGTTACCTAATTCCTCAAGAAATCGGATGGTCACTACATGTCAATACTCTTGATAATTTCACAAAGTCAAAAGGGTAAGGATAAGGCATGGGAATTTTCATGAAATTGGTTTTAAAAGAAAAATACAGTCAAGTCTAATACCCATTGTTGCTAGTTACCGAACAAACCGCAAACCCGTAAATGATTATAGTTACAATCTTCTCCTCTTCACATATAGATCACCAAATATATATATGTATATCACGTCTTAGCACATTGGCTAATCGATATCTCAAACATACTTCATCTTCCTTCATCTTCATAATAATAATATAGCACATTGACTATAATTGTCATCACATTTTTTTTTCTCTCCCTTTTTTTTTTTTTTTTTTTTTTTTTTTTTTTTTTTTTTTTTTTTTTTTTTTCAATGACTTATTTTATTTTTTTCAACACCTCTCTTTCATACATCACATCTCCCCCACACTTCGCATAAGCATACACCACAAAAATAAAACATATGAAGCGGGCCCTCTCCATCTTTGTTGGAATGGCACACACGAATGACAAAGTGCGGCTAACAAATAATCATAAAAAATAATCCAACAACCAAGCAACTAGCAACCCACCATTTAGACTTTGACAAGGGTAAGGCTAAGGTTTAAAGTGTAAAATATTTTTGTATTTTTTTTCTGGATGTAACAAAAGAAAAGAATGACTCAAAGGGTGTACTAAGGGTATCTAGCGCTAAAAATGAGCGCTAACAAATTGGTCCATATGGGTGGTTAACTAACCGATGTGGTGATGAGGCGAAAAGTGTACCGCTTTTAAGGGGTCATTTAAGCCCGAAATCGCATTTATTTGATCAAATATTGCCCTAAATCGTTCCTTTTGTCATTTTAGGTACTTTTGAGGAGAAATCTGGAAAAGGAGGCATTTTGGACGTTTTTGGAGCATTAAAGTGAAGAAAACGACAAAGTCTCAAGAATCGGCTGAAAGTTACTCTTGACGGCGTCACAATTAACATGGGACGGCGTCATGCCTTGGCAAGAAAAGTTGGATGTGAAATTTACTCATGACGGGCCAGTGAGTTAGCATGAGAATTCTGACGGCGTCACGCTTTAACTAAATCAAGGGCGTCACGGCTTAAATCATAAGGGGACGGCGTCACGTTCATGATCCGACGGCGTCAAGCCTTGATAGGCCAGAATGGATTTTTGAAGAGCTAAAGAGGGACGGCGTCAAGAAGGTCACCCGGGAACCCTAAAAGCGGCGAGGTGACGGCGTCACAATGCATAAGGTGACGCCGTCAGATCCAAAAATCTATATATAGTTTTCTAATCTTTTGTCATAGGGGAGAGCTTAGTGTGTGGAATTTTGGGATAAAACCCTAAGACGATTTTAGCTACTTTTTCAGGGCTTTTTGCCTTGAGATCTTCCATGTTTCATTGAAAGATAAGTTATCAATTAATCATTCAATATGTCTATGTGTTGTTTGATTCTATCTTATGCTTGTCTTTTGTTTAACATGTTAGGCTAATTTTATCTTGTGTTTGCTTAGATCTAATGAAACTTAGCTATTGATTATTGGTTGTTAGTGTGTTGTTAGTTGTATTGGATGATTGTTTATCTATGTTAGGCTTAAGAAAACTGGCTAACTTCCTATTCGGTAACTTGCTTGAACGTCTTAAGAAACATGAACTAAATGCGTACTAAAGGTTTTTATGGTTGTATTTAATGCACAAGCGAATTCTAGTGATCCCATGTTAGGAGCTTCCTAGCCGGCTCGACATAGGAGTGAAGTAGGAGCTTGTAGAGTTTGGGGAAGTAAGTACGCCACCCCACGAATGGTATTAAGGAATACACCCGTCATCCACGCAACTAATACACACTAATTAACCGGTAAAAGATAGTTAGGGAGTAAGGAAATCTAAGTAAACACATTTCTCTACACATAAGTTTCTCACCACTTTTCATTTTTGTTATTTTATTTTATTTGCATTCGTAGTCATTTGGGTTAGTTGACTAGCAACTAATTCCGCCCACTCCTTCAAACCCGAGATTTTACTTGCTTTCATAAAACTATAAAAACATAAAAAGAATCTTCCTCAACCCTTAGACCTAATTAGAGTAGTCTTTCATACCTAACGAACACTATTCCCTGTGGAGAACGATCAATCCCCCGTACTTACCACTACACTATACTACATCGGTCAGGTACACTGCCTGGTGGGGTTGTAAGCCTCTTGAGATCCCTCGAGAGGTAAAACCTGTTGTAAGGTTACAAAACCACGCAATCAAGTTTTTGGCGCCGCTGCCGGGGAATAGTTATTGTTTAGGTTGAATTTTTATTTTATTAGGTCTACTCGCTAGATTCCTTTCTAGTGAGATTTTTATTTTCTTTTTCTAGGATTTTCTTTAGTCTATCTTTTTCTTTGTGTCTTTGTTCGTAAAAGAAATTTCCATTGACTCTTCCGTTCACCATTATGGAGTACGCGAATCCACCATACCACCAACCACAAAGGCCATTCTACCCTATTGACATCTCGAATTTCAAACAATATCGAGATGAACCCATATATGATGCATGGACTCGTTTTAGAAATTTACTCCGAAAATTCCCTCATCATAGTTTCGCTTTAGCATCCCTAACCCGAACCTTTTACTATCGTGTTGGCCAATATGACCAAATGCGCATTGAGGATTTTGCCAATGGGGACTTTAGGGAATTAAGTGCTGAAGAAGCATGGGATGCCATAGAAGATTGTGCCCAATATTATTATAGGGTAGACAACCCAACAAACGTTAGTACAAGTCAATTGAATATAAATTTTCTGGATCATGAAACAAGTTTGTTTGGGGATGAATACATTAGTGTTGAGATACCTAAGTGGTTGTCATGTAATGCCATAGTACAAAACGAACACATAGGTGACCTTGATGTGATGAAGGATCTAGCCGAGCATGATCACATTGATCAAAAAGACCTAGGTTTTATGATCGATGACGATGAATCTCAAGAAACACATGATGAATCTTTTGGGCAATTTGAATATAGCAGTCAGAATATTGAGGATGATCCTTATGATTCGGATATAGAAGTTGAGATGCCTAGAGAAGCACTTAAGATACTAGGGAAAATGTTAGGTTTAAATTCTACCAAAACCTATGATGAGGATATAGGTGATCTTGACACAAGGAATGATGAGGTAAGTAACATAAGCCCACCAAGTACCCCACAAGTCCTACCATCAATTGAGGCACACACACCGCCCGTGACTTACCCGGAAGAAGTTGGGGAGACTATAGGAACCCCAATAGAGGTAGAGCCCTTGGACCAAACACAACTAGAAGAAATAGGTTTGAATGCTTTTAGTGATCACAACCTTTCTCTTAGTCCTATGGAAGTTCCTAGTTTTGATGAGCCGGAGCCTCAACCAAAACCGTTACCTAATCTTCCATCCTTGGATGAAAATTTAGGAATTGAATTAGGTCCCGATCCACCCATCAAAACATATAGTCCGGGTAGTCTTAAGATTAAGGTAGTAGACTCTGAGCCTTGTAGTGAGGAAGACAACATAGGAGTGAACCATAACCTTTCATACTTACATCACCCATTCATGATTGATCACAAGAAACATTATGGGTTTAAACCGGGTTTATTAGGTCAATATGGATTCCCAACTAGGAGTCTCTCGAAGTTGATAGAAGATGATCCCTTTTTAGGAGGAAACTCAAAATCACCCATTGACCAAAGTGAACTAGGCAAGGTTATGATGAAAGGAGCACACCCCTTTGAGCATATAATTCATCCACCACTCTTTCCTCACGTGGCATACTCCTACCGAGTTGGTGTGTATCGCTACTATCACCCGCACTTAATCCTAAGTGTAGGGAAAACCTCTCCTTTATCCATTAAATAAGGGTAGAGTCAGGCTCATGACTCGAACAAAAACAAGCGCTTCTTGGGAGGCAACCCAAGCTTTATTTGCTTTATTTGTTTGATTGCTTGTTTATTTAATTTTATTTGTTTCCGTATGCATTTCTTATTCTTTTTGTTTACTGTTCATGTCTCAAATATAAATTGTGAAAATGCTTTATTTTGTTTTTAACTTCGTCTTAACTACATATAAAGGTATTTTGCAAAAGATAAGTGTAAGGGAAATCCAAATTTGTTTTTAAGAACAAGATTGAACATGAACGATAACAATGAGATATAAGCATGCATATTAGTATTTGTTTGAGTCAAATGCTTGTATCGAGTCATAATGATGTTTTGCAGGATTTCCAGGAAGTAAGGTAAAGGTTTTTCCAGAAATTTTCCGGAAACGTAACATAAGAATTTTGTCAGATCATTTCTGACGGCGTCAGGGTTTATAACCTGACGGCGTCAGATTTAATTTTCAGAAATTTTTGAAAGTTTTGTTTTCATAAAAAGTTTTTATTAAATCTCCAACTTATAATCTCCAGGAATCTGCAAAATTATCATTCCACAAGCATTATATCCTTATATATAGATTTTTCCCGCCGATGTTATGCAGGTTTTCGTGTTTGTTTTCTCAGGTTTAACAGGTTATTTTGGACAAAGAAATGTTTTTGGATCAAGCTTGTGGCGATGCATTAGTCATGGAGCTTCAACATTCTCTTTGGAGGAAGATCTAACCGTGTAATTTCATTATCCACCGAGCGAATCAGGGGAGTATTTGATTTCATTCTTTTACCTTATTTACTTTTACATCTTGTTATTTGAACATTGGGGACAATGTTCATCTTAAGTGTAAGGGGAGGGTAAAAGTACGATTTTAGAGAATACAATTACGCTTGATTTTTGTTTGTTTGATGGTAGATGTGTAATAAAACTGAGAGGAATACTTGTTAAGGCAACTTTAGTGCCAAATTTAAAATTTTTTACAACATATAGGAGTGAAACTTTGATCTTAATGAGCGTCTCACGGATAGGAGTTATATGACTAGCACAAAAAACCGTACCACTAAAAAATTTTCCACCCCCAAATATGTGAGGTTCGCCCTAGAATTGGTAGGAAAAGCATTTATGCTATGATGTGTGTACCGGTAGCACTTAGATTCTAGAACTTGCGTTAGGACCATTCCAAGGCCACAAGTGAGACTACATTCGTGTAGTTAGATTTACTACATGATAAGAGGCATTAGGATTAACCCATTGTTTTACACATGTGTTTTTGTTATAATTACGTTGGCTACATTGGTCAAGTAATTCTCCCACACCCTTTGCGTTGTACTCATTTTTAGTACACGATACCCCTAGTACACCCCTCAGAGCCTATCTTTTCGTTTCGACCTTTAAGCATTTTACTTAAAGGAAGAATTTGTTACACCCCACTAAAATGTACACCCAAATCGCCTTAGCCTACCTTGTATGCACTCATCTTTAGTGCATTATTGTTGCAACATTTGTTTAAACCCAAGTTAATTATCTAGTTGATTACATGGTTGCTAAGTCGAGTCATATCCTTGTACATATTGTTTTGGGACGATTGGGACTCATGGGTAAAGTACTAGTATGATGGAGTAATGGGGAAGAACATCATTTATTACCCCCATATGTGCTAAATATTTTAAAAGTACTCCAAGTTTTTCAATTATCTTAATTCGAGTCATTAGATTAGTATTTGTAAAGTTATGTAAAAATTCAAGTGTAAGGGGAATGCAACGCCCCTATGATGTATTATTTTGGATGGTAGGGCAAGAATGTATGTCAAAAAAAAAAAAAAAAAAAAAAAAAAAAAAAAATTCAAGAAAAATACAAAAAAATGAGAAAATGAAAAATAGAAAAAACATACGGACTACCATCCCGTTTCATTTTATGTTTATTTTTATGTTTTTGTTATTTTGTTATTTTGTTTCTAGCTTAAGATTGAGTCGATTCTTGGCTTAGCAACATTGTATAGTACATGTAATTGATCAAGATCTTTAACTAGCCACCAGTAAAATATCCCGTATCCAACAAAACCGTGTTTTCCTTTTCCCTACACCTAACGTTATAACCCATTTAAAAGCCCTCTTTGATAGTTTATCTTAGGTGCTTACGCCTAGTGGAGGAGGTTTTCGATCCTTTCCCAAGCCTATGGTAATCTATTTGCTATGACAGGTAGTGAGAGATATTTTCCGTTTTCATTTATGAGATTTATTTTGATGACACTTGAGAGATGTGAGTATCTAAACACTACTTGTGAGGTGCTAGTATGTAATCTCCGTGCTTATTATGATTGAAGTGGAACGAATATTTGTTGTAATTACTTTTATGTTTGCATTAAATGACCCCTAACTTGTATTTTGATTAGAATAAAAGCGCATTTGCTTGAGGACAAGCAAATCTCAAGTGTAAGGGTATTTGATGAGGCGAAAAGTGTACCGCTTTTAAGGGGTCATTTAAGCCCGAAATCGCATTTATTTGATCAAATATTGCCCTAAATCGTTCCTTTTGTCATTTTAGGTACTTTTGAGGAGAAATCTGGAAAAGGAGGCATTTTGGACGTTTTTGGAGCATTAAAGTGAAGAAAACGACAAAGTCTCAAGAATCGGCTGAAAGTTACTCTTGACGGCGTCACAATTAACATGGGACGGCGTCATGCCTTGGCAAGAAAAGTTGGATGTGAAATTTACTCATGACGGGCCAGTGAGTTAGCATGAGAATTCTGACGGCGTCACGCTTTAACTAAATCAAGGGCGTCACGGCTTAAATCATAAGGGGACGGCGTCACGTTCATGATCCGACGGCGTCAAGCCTTGATAGGCCAGAATGGATTTTTGAAGAGCTAAAGAGGGACGGCGTCAAGAAGGTCACCCGGGAACCCTAAAAGCGGCGAGGTGACGGCGTCACAATGCATAAGGTGACGCCGTCAGATCCAAAAATCTATATATAGTTTTCTAATCTTTTGTCATAGGGGAGAGCTTAGTGTGTGGAATTTTGGGATAAAACCCTAAGACGATTTTAGCTACTTTTTCAGGGCTTTTTGCCTTGAGATCTTCCATGTTTCATTGAAAGATAAGTTATCAATTAATCATTCAATATGTCTATGTGTTGTTTGATTCTATCTTATGCTTGTCTTTTGTTTAACATGTTAGGCTAATTTTATCTTGTGTTTGCTTAGATCTAATGAAACTTAGCTATTGATTATTGGTTGTTAGTGTGTTGTTAGTTGTATTGGATGATTGTTTATCTATGTTAGGCTTAAGAAAACTGGCTAACTTCCTATTCGGTAACTTGCTTGAACGTCTTAAGAAACATGAACCAAATGCGTACTAAAGGTTTTTATGGTTGTATTTAATGCACAAGCGAATTCTAGTGATCCCATGTTAGGAGCTTCCTAGCCGGCTCGACATAGGAGTGAAGTAGGAGCTTGTAGAGTTTGGGGAAGTAAGTACGCCACCCCACGAATGGTATTAAGGAATACACCCGTCATCCACGCAACTAATACACACTAATTAACCGGTAAAAGATAGTTAGGGAGTAAGGAAATCTAAGTAAACACATTTCTCTACACATAAGTTTCTCACCACTTTTCATTTTTGTTATTTTATTTTATTTGCATTCGTAGTCATTTGGGTTAGTTGACTAGCAACTAATTCCGCCCACTCCTTCAAACCCGAGATTTTACTTGCTTTCATAAAACTATAAAAACATAAAAAGAATCTTCCTCAACCCTTAGACCTAATTAGAGTAGTCTTTCATACCTAACGAACACTATTCCCTGTGGAGAACGATCAATCCCCCGTACTTACCACTACACTATACTACATCGGTCAGGTACACTGCCTGGTGGGGTTGTAAGCCTCTTGAGATCCCTCGAGAGGTAAAACCTGTTGTAAGGTTACAAAACCACGCAATCAAGTTTTTGGCGCCGCTGCCGGGGAATAGTTATTGTTTAGGTTGAATTTTTATTTTATTAGGTCTACTCGCTAGATTCCTTTCTAGTGAGATTTTTATTTTCTTTTTCTAGGATTTTCTTTAGTCTATCTTTTTCTTTGTGTCTTTGTTCGTAAAAGAAATTTCCATTGACTCTTCCGTTCACCATTATGGAGTACGCGAATCCACCATACCACCAACCACAAAGGCCATTCTACCCTATTGACATCTCGAATTTCAAACAATATCGAGATGAACCCATATATGATGCATGGACTCGTTTTAGAAATTTACTCCGAAAATTCCCTCATCATAGTTTCGCTTTAGCATCCCTAACCCGAACCTTTTACTATCGTGTTGGCCAATATGACCAAATGCGCATTGAGGATTTTGCCAATGGGGACTTTAGGGAATTAAGTGCTGAAGAAGCATGGGATGCCATAGAAGATTGTGCCCAATATTATTATAGGGTAGACAACCCAACAAACGTTAGTACAAGTCAATTGAATATAAATTTTCTGGATCATGAAACAAGTTTGTTTGGGGATGAATACATTAGTGTTGAGATACCTAAGTGGTTGTCATGTAATGCCATAGTACAAAACGAACACATAGGTGACCTTGATGTGATGAAGGATCTAGCCGAGCATGATCACATTGATCAAAAAGACCTAGGTTTTATGATCGATGACGATGAATCTCAAGAAACACATGATGAATCTTTTGGGCAATTTGAATATAGCAGTCAGAATATTGAGGATGATCCTTATGATTCGGATATAGAAGTTGAGATGCCTAGAGAAGCACTTGAGATACTAGGGAAAATGTTAGGTTTAAATTCTACCAAAACCTATGATGAGGATATAGGTGATCTTGACACAAGGAATGATGAGGTAAGTAACATAAGCCCACCAAGTACCCCACAAGTCCTACCATCAATTGAGGCACACACACCGCCCGTGACTTACCCGGAAGAAGTTGGGGAGACTATAGGAACCCCAATAGAGGTAGAGCCCTTGGACCAAACACAACTAGAAGAAATAGGTTTGAATGCTTTTAGTGATCACAACCTTTCTCTTAGTCCTATGGAAGTTCCTAGTTTTGATGAGCCGGAGCCTCAACCAAAACCGTTACCTAATCTTCCATCCTTGGATGAAAATTTAGGAATTGAATTAGGTCCCGATCCACCCATCAAAACATATAGTCCGGGTAGTCTTAAGATTAAGGTAGTAGACTCTGAGCCTTGTAGTGAGGAAGACAACATAGGAGTGAACCATAACCTTTCATACTTACATCACCCATTCATGATTGATCACAAGAAACATTATGGGTTTAAACCGGGTTTATTAGGTCAATATGGATTCCCAACTAGGAGTCTCTCGAAGTTGATAGAAGATGATCCCTTTTTAGGAGGAAACTCAAAATCACCCATTGACCAAAGTGAACTAGGCAAGGTTATGATGAAAGGAGCACACCCCTTTGAGCATATAATTCATCCACCACTCTTTCCTCACGTGGCATACTCCTACCGAGTTGGTGTGTATCGCTACTATCACCCGCACTTAATCCTAAGTGTAGGGAAAACCTCTCCTTTATCCATTAAATAAGGGTAGAGTCAGGCTCATGACTCGAACAAAAACAAGCGCTTCTTGGGAGGCAACCCAAGCTTTATTTGCTTTATTTGTTTGATTGCTTGTTTATTTAATTTTATTTGTTTCCGTATGCATTTCTTATTCTTTTTGTTTACTGTTCATGTCTCAAATATAAATTGTGAAAATGCTTTATTTTGTTTTTAACTTCGTCTTAACTACATATAAAGGTATTTTGCAAAAGATAAGTGTAAGGGAAATCCAAATTTGTTTTTAAGAACAAGATTGAACATGAACGATAACAATGAGATATAAGCATGCATATTAGTATTTGTTTGAGTCAAATGCTTGTATCGAGTCATAATGATGTTTTGCAGGATTTCCAGGAAGTAAGGTAAAGGTTTTTCCAGAAATTTTCCGGAAACGTAACATAAGAATTTTGTCAGATCATTTCTGACGGCGTCAGGGTTTATAACCTGACGGCGTCAGATTTAATTTTCAGAAATTTTTGAAAGTTTTGTTTTCATAAAAAGTTTTTATTAAATCTCCAACTTATAATCTCCAGGAATCTGCAAAATTATCATTCCACAAGCATTATATCCTTATATATAGATTTTTCCCGCCGATGTTATGCAGGTTTTCGTGTTTGTTTTCTCAGGTTTAACAGGTTATTTTGGACAAAGAAATGTTTTTGGATCAAGCTTGTGGCGATGCATTAGTCATGGAGCTTCAACATTCTCTTTGGAGGAAGATCTAACCGTGTAATTTCATTATCCACCGAGCGAATCAGGGGAGTATTTGATTTCATTCTTTTACCTTATTTACTTTTACATCTTGTTATTTGAACATTGGGGACAATGTTCATCTTAAGTGTAAGGGGAGGGTAAAAGTACGATTTTAGAGAATACAATTACGCTTGATTTTTGTTTGTTTGATGGTAGATGTGTAATAAAACTGAGAGGAATACTTGTTAAGGCAACTTTAGTGCCAAATTTAAAATTTTTTACAACATATAGGAGTGAAACTTTGATCTTAATGAGCGTCTCACGGATAGGAGTTATATGACTAGCACAAAAAACCGTACCACTAAAAAATTTTCCACCCCCAAATATGTGAGGTTCGCCCCTAGAATTGGTAGGAAAAGCATTTATGCTATGATGTGTGTACCGGTAGCACTTAGATTCTAGAACTTGCGTTAGGACCATTCCAAGGCCACAAGTGAGACTACATTCGTGTAGTTAGATTTACTACATGATAAGAGGCATTAGGATTAACCCATTGTTTTACACATGTGTTTTTGTTATAATTACGTTGGCTACATTGGTCAAGTAATTCTCCCACACCCTTTGCGTTGTACTCATTTTTAGTACACGATACCCCTAGTACACCCCTCAGAGCCTATCTTTTCGTTTCGACCTTTAAGCATTTTACTTAAAGGAAGAATTTGTTACACCCCACTAAAATGTACACCCAAATCGCCTTAGCCTACCTTGTATGCACTCATCTTTAGTGCATTATTGTTGCAACATTTGTTTAAACCCAAGTTAATTATCTAGTTGATTACATGGTTGCTAAGTCGAGTCATATCCTTGTACATATTGTTTTGGGACGATTGGGACTCATGGGTAAAGTACTAGTATGATGGAGTAATGGGGAAGAACATCATTTATTACCCCCATATGTGCTAAATATTTTAAAAGTACTCCAAGTTTTTCAATTATCTTAATTCGAGTCATTAGATTAGTATTTGTAAAGTTATGTAAAAATTCAAGTGTAAGGGGAATGCAACGCCCCTATGATGTATTATTTTGGATGGTAGGGCAAGAATGTATGTCAAAAAAAAAAAAAAAAAAAAAAAAAAAAAAAAATTCAAGAAAAATACAAAAAAATGAGAAAATGAAAAATAGAAAAAACATACGGACTACCATCCCGTTTCATTTTATGTTTATTTTTATGTTTTTGTTATTTTGTTATTTTGTTTCTAGCTTAAGATTGAGTCGATTCTTGGCTTAGCAACATTGTATAGTACATGTAATTGATCAAGATCTTTAACTAGCCACCAGTAAAATATCCCGTATCCAACAAAACCGTGTTTTCCTTTTCCCTACACCTAACGTTATAACCCATTTAAAAGCCCTCTTTGATAGTTTATCTTAGGTGCTTACGCCTAGTGGAGGAGGTTTTCGATCCTTTCCCAAGCCTATGGTAATCTATTTGCTATGACAGGTAGTGAGAGATATTTTCCGTTTTCATTTATGAGATTTATTTTGATGACACTTGAGAGATGTGAGTATCTAAACACTACTTGTGAGGTGCTAGTATGTAATCTCCGTGCTTATTATGATTGAAGTGGAACGAATATTTGTTGTAATTACTTTTATGTTTGCATTAAATGACCCCTAACTTGTATTTTGATTAGAATAAAAGCGCATTTGCTTGAGGACAAGCAAATCTCAAGTGTAAGGGTATTTGATGAGGCGAAAAGTGTACCGCTTTTAAGGGGTCATTTAAGCCCGAAATCGCATTTATTTGATCAAATATTGCCCTAAATCGTTCCTTTTGTCATTTTAGGTACTTTTGAGGAGAAATCTGGAAAAGGAGGCATTTTGGACGTTTTTGGAGCATTAAAGTGAAGAAAACGACAAAGTCTCAAGAATCGGCTGAAAGTTACTCTTGACGGCGTCACAATTAACATGGGACGGCGTCATGCCTTGGCAAGAAAAGTTGGATGTGAAATTTACTCATGACGGGCCAGTGAGTTAGCATGAGAATTCTGACGGCGTCACGCTTTAACTAAATCAAGGGCGTCACGGCTTAAATCATAAGGGGACGGCGTCACGTTCATGATCCGACGGCGTCAAGCCTTGATAGGCCAGAATGGATTTTTGAAGAGCTAAAGAGGGACGGCGTCAAGAAGGTCACCCGGGAACCCTAAAAGCGGCGAGGTGACGGCGTCACAATGCATAAGGTGACGCCGTCAGATCCAAAAATCTATATATAGTTTTCTAATCTTTTGTCATAGGGGAGAGCTTAGTGTGTGGAATTTTGGGATAAAACCCTAAGACGATTTTAGCTACTTTTTCAGGGCTTTTTGCCTTGAGATCTTCCATGTTTCATTGAAAGATAAGTTATCAATTAATCATTCAATATGTCTATGTGTTGTTTGATTCTATCTTATGCTTGTCTTTTGTTTAACATGTTAGGCTAATTTTATCTTGTGTTTGCTTAGATCTAATGAAACTTAGCTATTGATTATTGGTTGTTAGTGTGTTGTTAGTTGTATTGGATGATTGTTTATCTATGTTAGGCTTAAGAAAACTGGCTAACTTCCTATTCGGTAACTTGCTTGAACGTCTTAAGAAACATGAACCAAATGCGTACTAAAGGTTTTTATGGTTGTATTTAATGCACAAGCGAATTCTAGTGATCCCATGTTAGGAGCTTCCTAGCCGGCTCGACATAGGAGTGAAGTAGGAGCTTGTAGAGTTTGGGGAAGTAAGTACGCCACCCCACGAATGGTATTAAGGAATACACCCGTCATCCACGCAACTAATACACACTAATTAACCGGTAAAAGATAGTTAGGGAGTAAGGAAATCTAAGTAAACACATTTCTCTACACATAAGTTTCTCACCACTTTTCATTTTTGTTATTTTATTTTATTTGCATTCGTAGTCATTTGGGTTAGTTGACTAGCAACTAATTCCGCCCACTCCTTCAAACCCGAGATTTTACTTGCTTTCATAAAACTATAAAAACATAAAAAGAATCTTCCTCAACCCTTAGACCTAATTAGAGTAGTCTTTCATACCTAACGAACACTATTCCCTGTGGAGAACGATCAATCCCCCGTACTTACCACTACACTATACTACATCGGTCAGGTACACTGCCTGGTGGGGTTGTAAGCCTCTTGAGATCCCTCGAGAGGTAAAACCTGTTGTAAGGTTACAAAACCACGCAATCAAGTGGCTAGCTAATATATCATTAGATGTAAAATGAAAGGCCATTTGGTTCAAATCCTAAGGGTGCCTCTTTGTCACACGAGTACACTTATATCACACGAGGTGATCTCACTGCGGTCTGGTAATGATTTGCAAGCACAAGTTCTAGAATAAATAAAATCACCGGCACACTCATAGCAAAAAGATTAAAACATAAAAGATATATGCTACATGAAATAGGCTAAAATTCTCACATATTTAGTGGTAAAGGGCTATAATTGCGCTAGCAAATGTTATCGATCCTAGAAATGGATTGCAATGTCAATCGGGACACATCTCGAATTTTTCAAAATTTACCGATTTCACCAGTAGGATGATCTAGTTATTCTAATATATTAACCTATATGCGTGAAAACAACTAGAAGTTAAGGGCAAACAAGTATACAAAAATTTTAAAAATTTGGCCCAAAAATATGAAAATTTAAAACTAGTTTCGTTTTCCACTATTTTACTTTTCCCCCACACTTAAGTTACGCATTATACTCAATATGAAAAATAAACTTCAAAGCATGAAAAATAGGGAAAATTAAGATAAGAAAAGACCGAGAGAAACGAAACTTCACGGGCTTAAGATATCGCGATCGAATCTCCATATGATAAGATGTTAAGTATGCGAGATCAATCGATTTCTCCAACCAAACATGTCCAATCAAGAGAGTAATGCCACAATAATCCAATCTCCAAGAGCTTATTAAATCTACAAAAATAAATTAAACTACAAAAAACAAACACGTAAAATTCTAAAACTCACTTTCGTAGGCATCACGGTTGCATTTAGCGTCTACAACAAGCCTTTTAAAACCCTCAGTGGCCCAAGTGGACGAGTTAAGTCTCGTGAGGGTTTCCAGTGAACATACCCACAAAGTTCGAAAACATTTTTATTTATTTAAAACAAGTACTTGTTTATTTACGACGTACTAAAATTAACAAAAATTTTAAAATGCAAAAACAAAATTTAAATTGAAAGAAAGTGATGTTCAAACAATTTTTAGGAATGATTTCATAAAACATTTAAACTTATTAAAGAAAAACTAGATTAATTAAAACTTAAGCAATAAAAAAAATAAACAAAACTAATTTTTTATTTATTTATTTTATTTTTTATTTTTTGATGAACAGTACTCGGAAAAAAAATAAACAATTTTTATTTTTTTTTATTTACGAGAAACATTTTTTTTTTCATTTTTTAAGATTTTTTTTTAATGAACAGTAATCAGAAAATAAATAAACAGATTTTTTTTTTTTTTTTTTTTTTTTTAATTTTGCTACTTTAATGGCGGTTCAAGTGTGAACCGTCGGTTTGGACTGGTTCAAAATTCACCGAGAGGTCCAACCGGGGCGGTTCGGATTTGAACCGGCGGTTGGGAATTGACTGGGTTTACCAAGAGTTTGAACCGGGCGGTTCCGATTTTGAACCGTCGGCTGAGTTTGACTGGGTTCACAGAAGGTTTTGAACCGGGGCGGTTCAGATTTGAACCGTCGGTTCGGACTGTCAAAAAGTTTTGAACCGGGGCGGTTCACAGAAGGTTTTTTTTTTTTTTTTTTTTAACAAACTTTTATATATATATATATATATATATATATATATATATATATATATATATATATATATATATATATATATATATATATATACAGGGTATACTCTTCCTCATGTTTCATTATTCATATTTTATGTGCTGGGACATAAATATTCTACCTATTATGATATGAATCGCCAAAGTCTTCCTACTTCTCAATTGTTCCAATCAGATCCGAAAAATGATAAAGAAATCAAAAGTCAGTGGATCTGAATTGAATCATGACTATATAAGCTATTCTTAAGAGATTAAATATAGATGAAATCGTGGAAGCGGACCTTTTATTTCCTTTTTCCACGTAAGAATTCGTCGTCCGATTGAATCTGCTTGTTCCTGGATGCTCCATAGGAATCCATCGCTATTCCTTTCCTCCACCGAGAAAGGTTCATTCCTATATATATATTTTATTTATAAACAAGTTTAAACTTTTTAAGATTTTTATTAAACTTAAAAATAAAGTTAAACATAAAGAGCAAATGAAAATTAAGACAAACACAATTGGTGGGGTTTTTTTTTTCCGCAAGCAATTTCGAGCACAAACTTTGAAAGCAATCATTGAAATGAGCATTTTTAGAACACATGAAACAAAATCCCAACACCAAAGCACTTGATTTTGATGCCAAGATCATTAAGCAAAAGAATTGAGAGATTTTTTTTTAAACAAAACGCAAGTGAAGTAATTAAGCAATTATCGTGAGCAAAAAAGCAAGCAAGAGCAATTCAAATAAGAGCAAAGAAACAATAATTCATGAGCAAGAGCAATTTAGCATTCGAACGAATTAGTAATCAAGCAATCAATTCAATATATCAAGCAAACGAACAAACAAGTAATTTCAACAACAAACAAACATATGAATACAAACGCAAATCCCCGGTAGCGGCGCCAAAAACTTGATGCGTTCACACAAGGTTTTAAATTTATAAACAAGAATTACCGGTTAACTAGGAACACATACGAGCAAGTATACTCGTCCGTGTGTAGCAAGAGGGTTGGTAAGTCAAGGTCGTCCCACGAGACTTGGTTGTACTCAAATGTTGTTTGATTGTTTAAGCAAGTAACAAGTTGATGGTTATGATTATCACAGATCAAACCAACAAGAAAAGCAATTATAAAAGCATGATTTAAGCACACAAACACTTGTTTAGGGATAGTAACCAATCGTGATGGAATGTTGAACATGTTTGGGTGAAACATAAAAGGCACATATCAATTTTCACAAGGTTTTCTATTCAATGGGTAATATCAAGAAAATCCATGTTTCTACTAGTTTCACGGGTGAGTCCTTTCGGGCAATACCTCGTCCCATTACACTAGCTCTTTGTGTTATCAAATGTATGAAAAAGATGATTAGTTACATTAGTTCTTACGAGTCTTTTCAACCCAATCTCGTGATTAAATATTTCCGAATTCATTTAAAAACTTGCATACTTAACAGTTGTCAATTATCAAATACCAATCCATTTTGGCCACCAACTTCTTGGAATTAAACAATATTAGAAATCCTTTCAACCTTTAAATCCAACAATGTTTAATCAACAAGTTTTAGAACACGAATTATATTTAAACAAACTTATGAGAACAATCACTTTTTCTAACCAACTAATCATTCAATCATTCACACGAAAGTCTACATAATCCCCAAACTAGTATAAAGAGATAATAGTAATCAAACAAGTAACACAACACACAAAGGAATTCTCATGATCAACATAAGCAAAGACATTAATATGATTGAATTTAAATAGAAACAATACCAAACATTAGAGTCAAGGCATCAAGTGCTACAATTCCAACCATGTAATTCCAACCAAAAGAAACTACCAAAATACAAATCATCCATCCCTAAACCGTCCTGGAAATCGACCTCATGTTGTGAGTATATGACTTAGGGGTGTTTGGTAATAAGGATTGTTGGTGATATATGTGGTGTTTAATTGGTGTGAACTATAATCAAGCCTCATGTTGTAAGGATGATCAAGTCATATGTCTTGCTAATATAAACCAAACCAACTCCCCAACACATCTAGAAATGGGCGGGGAGTGGTAGGAGAGAATCCTCCAAGTGTGGAGAGAATTGGTTTAGATGGTATGAGAATTTGATGGTAGATAATTGTTAGGTTATAAGGTTTTAAGGTTCTCTAAACACTTAAACAAGCACTCTTATTTATGGATGAATGATCCTTGGTCACCAAGCATGTTTCTTGGGCACAAAGGGTCATAAAGATGCAGGAAAAATGAGTTATTAGGAGTAGATGATCGGACTTTGGAGTAATGGTGCTTAATTCTTCACTTAAATGCAACTTTGGAAGACTTTAAGTGCCTGAACCCACGGCTGGGATCTTGAACCTGCGGCTGGGATGTAAAACCCAAAAATTTCAATACCAAAGTACGTCTAATTTTGAATTTTACCATAAAGTTTATTACAATTAAATTTTAACCTTAAACTATATACTATCGGTCATATTAAAATGTTAGTTACTAACCAAGCTCACTTCTAATTTAAATATATGTACACACAAAAAAATATCTTCTTAAATGAGACAATTCATCACACGTTAAATTGACTTTCAATTACTCATAAGCTTGCGCCAATCACGTCCAAATATGTCTCAATCACCATTAATACACACGATTTTCTTTCCTACTACTCTCTATTAAACAATGCTATCCTCCCTTAGTTTACGCCACTTCCTTTTTTTTTTTTTTTGGTTAAACGAATGAGTCACACATCAGTTATGATATATCATTCTATTTTTTTTCATACGCTTAACATAAAGCATATCCTATCAATCTTGCAAGATAACTTCACACGTTTTCTCTCCTTGGAAAGGATACATTCGTACAAAAAAAATATAATAAGAAACGCACTTTTCCTTTTCATTTCACACGCTTTCTTTGATATTATATCCTCCTCATTTGCCTAGTATCCTCTTGGTATATCAAAACAAAACATCAACAAGAAGAAAACCTAAACCTAAAACTAAACACCATCAAAACTGACGGCTGCTATTTTCTTGTCCTTCTGCCCATTCAATTCGAAGCATGTAAGAATGTTCAGCATGGAAGTCTAGTAAATCCCAGCCCTATAATCATGTTCATATAATTCCCACATATCTCGACAAAAGCAAACCCTAATATCTAAACCCTCCAACACAACCGGCGGCTGCTCTTCTTGTCCTTATTTTTCCGTTCATTCGCGGCAAGTAAAAGGTGTTTGATCGTGGCTGTGATGGAGGCATATGTGGTCTATTTCTGTTCGACAAAGGTAGTATACGTGGGTTATCAATTTCAGGTTCGAAGGAGTCTTATTTGAGTTCGAATAGGTGCGGGTGTTGGTTCTTTGTTCCTTGCTTCATCTCAGTTATCGACCCAAGGTATAACCTACCTTCGTTTTTGTTTCCGTCTCGTCATGAAACTCATAGTAACGTTTATAATATGGAAACATGAATACACGAATGAGCATGTAAATATACAAATGCCATATTACTGCTTATCATGAAATCATAAGGGTGTAAACTCGTATGAGTCGTATGTCGTTAAACAATTTTGGTTCGTAAAATATGAGTGGTTGTGTGTATTGTATAAGTCGATTGAATGCTAAAACATAGGTGTATAAAATGTGAAGTGGAGTCGTGTGGATCAGGTAGAAGGGTGTTAGCATCAGATCTGTTTTGCGTTGTGGAGTTGTTGGGTTGTGATAGCTGCTAGTAGTCGACATAATATACACCTAAACAAGCTCTAAAAATCTAACATTTACTGGTCATGAACGAGGTGCTAATACAGAAAACTTAGGCGTGTGTGATAGGGCGTATTCGAGGGTGAAGCTGTGATTTTATGTGAGTGTGTTATGATGTGATGACTCGTTGAATCCCTGTAAGTGTGGCTGGTTTTTGCATGTCCTGTGAGTGTAATAGGTGTCGAATCATATGTGTAGTGTTGTGTGAGTTAAAGAGCTGAATAAAATACATGTGTGTGTATAAGAGTAAAGAGTTGAATTGGTGAAACCTTGAGTGCTCATTCATTTGAATTATTTACACATTTAACCCTAAACTTTAATAAATGACCTATTAAACCCTAAGCTATAATGTTGGTCATATTAAGACTTTAAGTTTAATGAATTGTCTTTTATAACCTCAAAAGTTACTAATTCAGGAAGGATACTTAACTCGGGAAACTCACTTAAAATGAAAACTTACTAAATAAGGAAAGTTACTAAAAATAGAAAGCCGACTAAAACAAGTAATCTGGTTTTAAAACGAGCATTTGAATAATAAGCCGATCATTAATTCGTGTAGATTCGCTGAAGAAAGAGTGACTTCCTATTATTATGTTATGGGTTCGTTGGCGGTATAAGTACAGATATTCTGACCTTTCTTTTAAGGTTTCTCATGATCCTCTTGTTTTCTGAATCCGTTAGTTTCTGAAACCGATGCCATTGCTATGATTCCCTTTGCTTGAACCTTCTCTGTTGATCCCATTTGATATGACCTCTGTTGTGAACCTATGTTATGAAAACCTTTTGAATTATACCATGGAAATGTTTTGAGAAAAACCATTTTAAAAATGATGTTTATAAATGATACGAAACTACTTTTATAAAATGTTACTAACTTTTATGAAACTATATTTCGAAGACTATCTTTATAAAATCGTTTTGAAAGATTGTTTTTATGAAAACCACTTTAAAGGATCGTTTTATGAAAATCATGAATAAAGGATTGTTTAAAATGGACTTTTGATAGAAACTATTGAAATGAACTTTTGATATGAACCTTGACTTGATTACTTAATATGAACCTTGATCTGGTAAACTCTGATTTGGACCTTTGGCATTACATCTGATATATCTGTTATGAACCATCTGTTATGAACCCATTTGATATGGACCTTTTGATACGACACTCTGATTATGATATGATATCTGACTCTTAGTTTGATACCCGAGCCATTTCACTAGGCATGGGGGTTCCATGTCCGTGTCATTGATGCACCAATGGCATGACTCTAGGGCGGTAGAGTGATGTTCCGCCACGTCCCCATTCTGATTATGATATGCGCATTACTTTGATTATGGATTATATATGTTTCTGGGGGGCGTATGGATGCATCCTAGATCTGTTCTGTTTAGTGGATTTAACATGATTTGATATGATTTGTCTGGTGACTAGTACTGTGTGCAATACATGCCTTTCACATATATCTGGGAGCTAGCTACTCCATTTGAAGAATGAGGACACCCCTCATATTATCTGATTATCTGAGAGGTCTCCCCTCTATATGATTTGAAGATTTATGGTTACGATATGATATGATCTGTTTCTGGGCTCGTGGTGGATTACTATCCCTTTTCTTTTTCCTTTATACTTATTCAGTGACTTATCCCTTGAACCATATTACATCTGTTTGACATTTGTTTCTGTTATTCTGTACTATTCTCTATTACTGTTTGTTATCGTTATTGATGCGCGTGATGTGTCGTTGCGGTTTAGCAGTTTTAATGCCTACTCAAGTTTTAAATTTATATTTAGCCGACTTATCAATAACACACACACTTAACGAGCAGTGTACCCGGTCAGTATGAAGATAATGGTAAGTAGAGTGTCGATCACTAAGAGTGGAACGTATTATCTCGTTATTCTAATCAGTATTTTAATATCCTAACGCAAGGGGGGGTTTCAGCCTGAGAGACTGGCACGATTTGTTGCAATTAAAATAATAAAATAAACGAATAGGCACGAATCAGCAAGTAGCACACACGTACACAGATAGATACTCGAGACAATAAGAGGGCTGTCCTTATAATTAAGTAGATTGTCACTTGTTTTATTGATAGCTTTATATGAAGTGTATGTAGTTAATCCTTTCTCGTTGGTCCTATTCTTATCGGCGAGTAAACCCTTAATGATTACTTATGTCTAAAAGTTATTCCTAAGTGATCAATTTAGAAACAACCGTGGGAGCCACATTATGTCCCGCAGTCAAATGCCCGCAAGCCACTAATAAACACAGAGGTTATCAATGCACTAATAAGTAGTAACCAAAGACATCAACATATAAACTTTAATTAATGAGAAAGCAGTTTTAAGGGAGTGCAATCTTTCCGTTGCCACATTACACAAGCCACCAATCTTGATGAATTAAAGTTTACTAACACAATAAAACAAAACTACTTAATGAATTAAACATATGCAGCACCTTCTTACAGCTCTTGTATCTTTGATTTGGGTGTGTCTTGTGCTGCCTCCTTGACTGAATTCGTCCTTTGTTCCTACTGTTCGGTCTTCGGTGTTAGGGTTTTTGGAACTTTTTAATTCGTCTGGTCTACGGGGTATTTATAGTTTCTGTCTGAGGGAAGATGCGGCGCATCTACTAAGTAGATGCGGCGCATGTACTTAACTTCGCGTGGGGTCCAAGATTATAATATTCAGGAATATTCGTACACCGCCAGAAGATGCGGCGTAACTCTTTATTAGATGCGGCGCATGTCCTCTTGTATCTTGGATTGTATCTGGTGATGTCTTGATAGAGATGCGGCGCATGTTGAGAGTGAGATGCGGCGCATCTGGAGCAGAATTGACTTGATCTTGTCCATGTCAGTAGACTTTCACT
This sequence comes from Artemisia tridentata subsp. tridentata, assembly GCA_021014915.2. NCBI lineage: Eukaryota > Viridiplantae > Streptophyta > Magnoliopsida > Asterales > Asteraceae > Artemisia > Artemisia tridentata. Next base: position 309,337,368 of record CP139505.1, on the reverse strand, counting down.
TTATGCACGTTTTGCTCCTTAATTAGTCCAAAATAGCTAAGTTTCACCAAATGCTTGTTTTTACCTGAGAATTACAAAAGTAAACAATTAAGTATCAATCCTCATACATAATATAGTAAAACAAGTCAAATTAATAGGATAAATGATAGTAATAAAATGTACTTATTTGAGTTCATCAAATATCTCCCCACTTGAACTTTACTTGTCCCCAAGTAAACCTTAGAATTTCATTTATGAAAATGTATCCTAAAAGATGTTAGGATTTATTTTTATATTTAAGCATGTATTCGTTTAATTCATAATCACACAACTAAACACTTAACGAATTAGAAGTAAAATAAAATAAGTCGATAAAAGCAAATCTAATCGTTTAACTGTCCAGTCGCGACGAATATTCTATCATAAGCTTGGCAAGTATACACATCTCCACCACTAAAGCTAAGGAATAACAAGTCTAAAGCGGTAAAAAGGGTTTTTAGGCTTAGGGGTTAATTATTCTTAATCACTATCGATCTCAAATTCCAGAAAAGGCGACAAAATCACAAATACATGATCGAATCCACGAACACGATACTTGCAATTGCTCAAATCCTTAACTCGAATAGGCTAAAGATAGGTCCAAACTTCACCAATAATAATATATCAAAAAGGGCGACAAAATCATAAATACATAGCCGAATCCACGACTACGATACTTAAGATTGCTCAAATCCCTAATCTCAATAAATCAAAGGTTTGGTTGGATAAAGAATAATAAAGGGCATGGATAACATTTGGGATATAAATTGGTGTAAAATAAAAAATAAACAAAACAAATAAATTAAAATCCTAAGTGTGGTTAATCACTATCCCAACCATCCCATGAATAAGACTCATATCATTGAATAACTCACGCTTTAACACTTGAAACACACGCTTTAGGTAGACACGAATTATACTCAACAAAATCTTAATCAAAGAATAAACCTTAACTGGCGTTCCCATAACTGCCAATTCCCATTCAATCCATAGATATAATACAACAAATAGTGGTGATATCGACCACTTACATAACTTTACATAAGTTGGTTAAAATAAACATCCAACTTTTCTTTCTTTTTCTTTTTCTTTTCTTATTTTTTCGATTTTTTTTTTTTTTTTTTTTTTTTTTTTTTTTTTTTTACTTTAAACATAAACATAGATGTGTAAAATTTCACCACATCACTACAACTTTCTTTCCGGATAATTTTTATTCATACTTTTCATACTTCAGAAATAATGGTAATAGTGAAAGTAGTAAACACACGAAAAATAAACTCAAAGATATACAATATTTACTTTCACTCCAATTTGCATTGTGCAATTTCCCGACCTAACCATAGATAATGAATTACGCACACGAACACAGGTAATGTAAGGAAACACACTTTGCCTATAGCAATTAACCAACCACGGATTCTAATCTACAGGGTAGGCTAAGGTGTAAGGGTGTAACGAAACATTTTAAACATAGGTGTAAGAAACGAAAGGAATGGCTCTGAGTGTTTTTCTAGGGGTATCTTACTCTAAAAATGAGAGTAACAAAAGGGTTTATACGGGGGTTAACTAACCAGTGTAGTTAGCTAATAACACATAACATATAAAGGCTATTTGGTGTAATCCTAGAATTTTACCAATTTAGACAAGTCATTCCAATTATATAAATAATACTCATTATGGTGGTCTCGAATAGTATACAAGCCAAGTTCTAAAGTTTACAAGTCACCGGCACACTCATAGATTTGTGAATTTTGAAAAATCACAATTTTTGAAAATAACGTCATGTGTGCAGTTATGTAACTTAGATCTTAAACAAAAACATGCTAAAAAATTTTTAAGTTTGATATATTAAGCACATTTTAAGCATAATTTTTGAAAAAGTTTAGGACAAGTAAGTGTTAAGTGTTCTAATTCTCCAATCCCCCCACTTAAGTTAAACAACGTCCTCGTTGTTTGTATAAAAGGTTAAAAACTGGAAAATAAAAGAATTAGAACGGAAAAACTCCCCTGAGATTTGCTCGGTATGATCCTCCATTAGTATAAAAGCAAAAATCAACTTCTTGTGGATTAGAACGTTAAAGCTTCATACTTGATGTATCCACAGGAAATCCAGGAAACTATAATACCACCAACACTTTAAAACACACCTAAGATAAGAAAGGTTCAAACTTGCATAATACATTAGTAGTTAGGAAAAATAAAACTTAAAAATTAAAACTGAAAAGCATCAGGTCAGTCGATGCGCCGTATCTTATTGAAGAAGATACGCCGTATCGAGCCTGGAATAAATACGGATCAGAATAAAGATGCGCCGCATCCTTAACCAGGGATGCGCCGCATTAAAATAAACTGATAAATAGTTTTAAAGTCGAAAATAAAAATGCAGAAAAATAAAATAAGATATGACCATTGCAGGAGATGCGTCGCATCTCAGAGTTGAGATGCGCCGTATCCTCATGCGGCCTGGACTGACTCGACACAGAAAACAGAATAATAAAAGATAAATCTGGGTTGTCTCCCGGTAAGCACTTGTCTTTATTCCAGAGTCTTCAAGTTAGACTCACGTTCAGCTCCTTAGTATCGATCATTGACTCCTACATTTCCGTGTAGGATCCACTTAGCAACTAATTCGTCACGTATATATTCAGGTCCCAAGTTCAAAACTCCTTTATAGAATTCTTCCATCATCTGATACGGGTATTCAATCCCTCTCTTCATGTCATCATTGCTAATAAAAAGGAATGGAGAGAATTTGTGGCAGACCCTATTAGTAGCATGTTTAAATCCAGGGTGAGTTCGGGGCATCATATAAGTGATAACGTCGCTTCCACATTGAAAGGTGATCTTTCCTTCAAATCGCTTTGCATTAATAGTGATCTCCCTACATAATGGTTTTCCAACAATCACGTCGCCCATACTGCTGTCACGATAGGCATTCATGTCTTCAACAACGGCGAACTCAGTTACAATAGTAAAGTGTCCAACAAAGATCGGGACATTAATGAAGGCTCCAACTACATTCTTTCCCCTACACTCCACTTTATTTCTCATAATAGAATTGTAAAAGCTTCTTGACATAACATTGATCGGCAAAATAGGAAAGAAATTGGCGTCAATACATTTGTATCCAATCATGCATGGGAATTGCAAATTGTAAGCACAATTGGCGTGGATCCTTCTACCATAATCCCAAGAACCATCATATCCCTCAAATTCATCGTAATTCCTAGTATTAATAACGTTGACTTTTGGACTATCCACAATTTCTCCTTCTTCTAACTCAGGTTCAGCATCATCCATGAACAGGTCATTGGATTCCAATGGTCCATTAAGGTCATTAAGTTCAATGTAGTCCCCATCGTAACGTTCGAGTGATTTATCATGCACTAATACTTCATTCATAAAATTGGCTTCGAAGTCGAAGTCAATCAGTTCTCCGTATCCTTCCATTATCCTTCTGAAACAATCACGAAAAGCATCAGTAGGATTTGTTCGCTAGAAGAGAAATTAATGAATATAGAAACGGATATAAGAATAAAAATAGCTGATATCTGCAGATGATGCGCCGTATCCAAAAAGTTGGATACGCCGTATCTTATAATCGTTAAAATTTAATCAGACTTATTCAGAAAATAGATACGCCGCTTTAGAATTTAAGAATGCGCCGTATCGAATTAATCAATCAAAAATCAGCTTATCTAATTAAAATTAAATGCGTCGTATTAACGAAAGTTAATGCGCCGTATTTTCGTTACGTTTAAAAATAAAAGATTTTTGATTCAGTAAGATGCGCCGTATCGATAGAGATCGATACGCCGTATCTGTTTAATAATTCGCAAACTGTTTTTAATCAAAATAATAGATACGCCGTATCTGCTAAAGCAGATGCGTCGTATGGCGTTAACGTTTAGAAAAAATTTTTTATTAAAAACAGATACGCCGTATCTGCAAAAGCAGATGCGTCGTATTACTTTATCGCTTAGAAAAATTTTCTTATTAAAAACAGATACGCCGTATCTTGGGGAAAAGATGCGTCGTATCGAATTAATTAAACGCGTTGTATTAAAAAAATTAAACGCAATACGCCGTATCTGAGAGATCAGATGCGCCGTATCGTTTGATTTAGCACAGTACAACGATAGCAGAACAGAAAAATACGAGAAATAAAAAAAAATTAAACACACAAACAAAAATAAACACACAAAAATAAAAGAAAACAATTAACACACAATACAACAAATATGCAAAATAGTACAATGATGCAATTAATCTAATAAAAAGAAAAACCTAATTAAAATACTAATCAAATTAACAGATAATAACAATTCACTCCCCGGCAACGGCGCCAAAAACTTGATGCGCGTGATGTGTCGTTGCGGTTTAGCAGTTTTAATGCCTACTCAAGTTTTAAATTTATATTTAGCCGACTTATCAATAACACACACACTTAACGAGCAGTGTACCCGGTCAGTATGAAGATAATGGTAAGTAGAGTGTCGATCACTAAGAGTGGAACGTATTATCTCGTTATTCTAATCAGTATTTTAATATCCTAACGCAAGGGGGGTTTCAGCCTGAGAGACTGGCACGATTTGTTGCAATTAAAATAATAAAATAAACGAATAGGCACGAATCAGCAAGTAGCACACACGTACACAGATAGATACTCGAGACAATAAGAGGGCTGTCCTTATAATTAAGTAGATTGTCACTTGTTTTATTGATAGCTTTATATGAAGTGTATGTAGTTAATCCTTTCTCGTTGGTCCTATTCTTATCGGCGAGTAAACCCTTAATGATTACTTATGTCTAAAAGTTATTCCTAAGTGATCAATTTAGAAACAACCGTGGGAGCCACATTATGTCCCGCAGTCAAATGCCCGCAAGCCACTAATAAACACAGAGGTTATCAATGCACTAATAAGTAGTAACCAAAGACATCAACATATAAACTTTAATTAATGAGAAAGCAGTTTTAAGGGAGTGCAATCTTTCCGTTGCCACATTACACAAGCCACCAATCTTGATGAATTAAAGTTTACTAACACAATAAAACAAAACTACTTAATGAATTAAACATATGCAGCACCTTCTTACAGCTCTTGTATCTTTGATTTGGGTGTGTCTTGTGCTGCCTCCTTGACTGAATTCGTCCTTTGTTCCTACTGTTCGGTCTTCGGTGTTAGGGTTTTTGGAACTTTTTAATTCGTCTGGTCTACGGGGTATTTATAGTTTCTGTCTGAGGGAAGATGCGGCGCATCTACTAAGTAGATGCGGCGCATGTACTTAACTTCGCGTGGGGTCCAAGATTATAATATTCAGGAATATTCGTACACCGCCAGAAGATGCGGCGTAACTCTTTATTAGATGCGGCGCATGTCCTCTTGTATCTTGGATTGTATCTGGTGATGTCTTGATAGAGATGCGGCGCATGTTGAGAGTGAGATGCGGCGCATCTGGAGCAGAATTGACTTGATCTTGTCCATGTCAGTAGACTTTCACTTTATGCACGTTTTGCTCCTTAATTAGTCCAAAATAGCTAAGTTTCACCAAATGCTTGTTTTTACCTGAGAATTACAAAAGTAAACAATTAAGTATCAATCCTCATACATAATATAGTAAAACAAGTCAAATTAATAGGATAAATGATAGTAATAAAATGTACTTATTTGAGTTCATCAGTTATATCTGTTCACTGGGCTTTTTAAGCTCAGCCGCACGTTTTCTTTTCGTGTGCGGCAGGTTTTAGATGGAAGCTGGGTTATGTGTGGAGAGAACCTCGGACTTAGAAGACTTTGATAGCTATTATGGATTAACAATGATTAGAAGACATTATTTTTAGATTTAGTAGTTATTGAAATTTCCCTTTGTAACTTTGTGTATTCAGTATTTCATTTGTAACCCTTGTATTACTGTAAATGTATGCTTTGTTTTGATCTGATATGAAACCATTAGTGTGACATCTTTACCCTTGTCGGGTTGGGGTGTTACAATTTATGGTATCAGAGCGACAGGCTGCGACTCGTAATACATTTACCCTTGACCTGTGAAGTATGGACCATTAAGTTCCCACTGTAGGCGCTCATAAGACAACCTTTAAGATTTGTTTTAGGATTTCCCTATAGGAACTTAAGTTTTGATCAGTGAGGAATGGGTAGACTATAAGGCTTTTGTTTAAGTAGCATTGCTTCCGCATCACTCTGATTTATGCCCTGTTTGTTGAGATCACTCTTGGAGAATGAAAGCTCACGCTTTGCACCACCTAAGATTCCGACTCCGACCTCTGATTCTTTTGTTAATCATTCTGATGTCTTTTCGGGTATTCTGAGAATCTCTATGGCGATGACTTACTTGATGCATTCTGTTATATGCTTTTGACAATCTATGAATCTTCTGACCCTATATGAGTTCGTCTTAAACATTTCTATTCCCATGAGTATAAGAATGCTTTCCTCCCACTTTGAACGATAAGACTTGCGTTGCCGATATGTTTTCATTGAATAGTTAGCTTTGATTTGTATTCTGATAAAGGATAGATCATTGACGATTACCCTCCTATGTTTCACCTTCGGTGTTTGAAGCCATTTTGAACTCCCTACCATGATTTCTGATTGTTAAACTTTTGCCATCACTACCTAATTTTGTTCTTCACTTCCGACCTGTTTGATAAGCAATTTGATAATCCTCTGACCGTCCCGAAGGTCATTTAACCCTAATGTGTTTGACACATTTTATAAATTCATTACCCGTGCTGGATAAAAATGTATCACCTGATAGTACTCTGTTCTTGCAAAGTCCATTACTACTCCTATGAGAACTCTGACGATTATTAGTCATGGATACGACGATAATATTGTCTCGATGTGAAATTGTTAGCTGAGCATGATGATGCTGATTACTGATATTCGATATGCCTCACTTTTGACAGTTATGCGATGTTCGTATTACCGATAACTCAGAATCTACCACTTATGCTAAATAACTAATCAAGACTCCAACACTTTGAATTGTTCGCTTATCTATTTCCACACTTTGATGAACCATGTACTTGACCTTGATATATGAACTATCCGTCTGGCTTGGCGACCGTACTCATCTTACGAATCCGTTTACTTTTGACATATTCGATTTTGAGGTCTTTAAGTTATGGATTGGCTGGCTCTCATACGCTGCCAGGGATTACGGTATCTGATATGTAACTTTTGGAAATCTGTTTCATCCTACCTTTGTTATGATAACCTTTAACCGCTTGAATCTATTAAGCTCAACGCCGCTATGGAAACTTATACCTTGATCTCATTTGATTTGTGATTCCCTCCTGACACCTGTTATCCACACCTAGAAAACCTTGGCACTGGAAGTTTTGTTGTACAAATTTCTGGTGTTTTCTGATGAAAATTTTGTTGTTTTCCCTCCTGTTTGAGAGGTAGAAGAAAATTTGAGCCAATCTCAGTTGACGAACCATGATGCCATGGAGGATGAGGAATCGGAGAAGATGATGGAATATGATTTTGTTCACCTCAGTGTTTCATTTTGAACACCCTGTTAACTTGTGAAGAAGAAGGAGAAAACCTTGGAGTATTGACTATCGTAAACCTAATCGTATCACTACCATGACCATCTTTCAATTCAGCGTATCAATGATCGATTCTATCCTTGTAAACTCAGTACAGACGGCCTCTTTTAATGATCGAAGGATTGAAGAAGCAACCCCAAGGACTTCTAAGAAAAGAGATGACTATTCGGGAGTAACCTACGAGAAGTATTTCAGTTTCATGCACGAAGAGGAACATGTAGACCCTCTTATGGAATGACCCTTTATTCTGGAAGAAGTAGATTGATTGGCGTTCAGAGACTGTAACAGACGACACTACCATGCATCCAGCGATGACGGCAGTTGAGTTGGCGAATTCCGAACTATGCTGAAGACCTATCTAAAAACCCGCAGTCTTGTTTCTCTATTCATTTTAGTTGTACTAAGATGAATTGAGAGCAGAAGTAGACTCGCGGATGGGAGAATACACAGTGACCATACCGGAGATTCGCGTTTCTACACCGCAGTCCCAAGAAGAGGTGCCGAAGGCTTGAGGGACCAGACTCGAGTTATATTTCCCTTCCACCCTATGATCATACGATAGACTGCATGGACTTGGAAGAAGTTTAAGCTCATGCATTTGAATGGACGATAATTCCGAAAGCGAACGTCTGGGATTGGAAGAGTAATTTGTGAAGAATAAAGCCATGAATGACGTAATTCACTTTCTCTTAATCTACTCAAATTTTCGTTATCTGATGATAGGACCCCTTGAATGAGTTATGTTCCCTGTTAGTAATTCTGCTCGGTGTTCATTTTGCGTATGCTGGACGATGGTTTTGTTATGAGAGATTTGACGAATGATGGACGAGTTGATGCTTTAAACGATGTACCAAATTCTGATAGACATTCTGGGACTTCCGTTAACTCTTTCGAGTAGTTCGTTCTCCTCTTAGTTATGGTGTTTGATTTTGATGACCTCTGAGACTGTAGAAGTACTAGGTGGATTAAGATAGGTGGCTTTGATTATGACTTGAGATAAAGTATGATCATCATGAGGGCATATTTATGTGGTGCTAGTATTATGACGCCTGATCAACGTGATAATACTTACACCATATAACGTGCACTCATTGTGGCCATAGGATATCTTGGGGAGTACCTAAGTTTAGAATCTGATCTCCGTGGGTTATCCGTGATTAGTGAGAAGTTAGGTTCATTCTACCTATGCGTATACTCTGATATCTGGATGAGTTTGAACTCTCGTATTGCATTCTGTTGACCTCAGTTATATATCTTAAGCTCTTTGTAGAACTCTCCACTGATGATGCAGTTAATCTGATTTGAAATTCTATTCGTATTTCATATAAGTTTTTCGGAAGACTCACCTACCATCCATTTTGTTGAATGGTCCTTTTTATCCGAATCAAATTAATTTTGTCACCTTCTGAGTAATCTGAACCCATCTTGTTTTGATCGAGTCGTGAGAAACCAATTATTCTGAAGGGCCTTTTTGGAAGAACCTCCCCGAGTGTGAGGTTGTTCGTGATGATCTGTTGCGACTTGCTACGGCTCTGTTTAACTTTGCGACTTCAAATTTTCGAGGACGAAAATTTTTTTTTAGAGGGGAAGAGTTGTAAAACCCTAAAATTCGAATACCAAAGTACGTCTAATTTTGAATTTTACCATAAAGTTTATTACAATTAAATTTTAACCTTAAACTATATACTATCGGTTATATTAAAATGTTAGTTACTAACCAAGCTCACTTCTAATTTAAATATATGTACACACAAAAAAATATCTTCTTAAATGAGACAATTCATCACACGTTAAATTGACTTTCAATTACTCATAAGCTTGCGCCAATCACGTCCAAATATGTCTCAATCACCATTAATACACACGATTTTCTTTCCTACTACTCTCTATTAAACAATGCTATCCTCCCTTAGTTTACGCCACTTCCTTTTTTTTTTTTGGTTAAACGAATGAGTCACACATCAGTTATGATATATCATTCTATTTTTTTTCATACGCTTAACATAAAGCATATCCTATCAATCTTGCAAGATAACTTCACACGTTTTCTCTCCTTGGAAAGGATACATTCGTACAAAAAAAATATAATAAGAAACGCACTTTTCCTTTTCATTTCACACGCTTTCTTTGATATTATATCCTCCTCATTTGCCTAGTATCCTCTTGGTATATCAAAACAAAACATCAACAAGAAGAAAACCTAAACCTAAAACTAAACACCATCAAAACTGACGGCTGCTATTTTCTTGTCCTTCTGCCCATTCAATTCGAAGCATGTAAGAATGTTCAGCATGGAAGTCTAGTAAATCCCAGCCCTATAATCATGTTCATATAATTCCCACATATCTCGACAAAAGCAAACCCTAATATCTAAACCCTCCAACACAACCGGCGGCTGCTCTTCTTGTCCTTATTTTTCCGTTCATTCGCGGCAAGTAAAAGGTGTTTGATCGTGGCTGTGATGGAGGCATATGTGGTCTATTTCTGTTCGACAAAGGTAGTATACGTGGGTTATCGATTTCAGGTTCGAAGGAGTCTTATTTGAGTTCGAATAGGTGCGGGTGTTGGTTCTTTGTTCCTTGCTTCATCTCAGTTATCGACCCAAGGTATAACCTACCTTCGTTTTTGTTTCCGTCTCGTCATGAAACTCATAGTAACGTTTATAATATGGAAACATGAATACACGAATGAGCATGTAAATATACAAATGCCATATTACTGCTTATCATGAAATCATAAGGGTGTAAACTCGTATGAGTCGTATGTCGTTAAACAATTTTGGTTCGTAAAATATGAGTGGTTGTGTGTATTGTATAAGTCGATTGAATGCTAAAACATAGGTGTATAAAATGTGAAGTGGAGTCGTGTGGATCAGGTAGAAGGGTGTTAGCATCAGATCTGTTTTGCGTTGTGGAGTTGTTGGGTCGTGATAGCTGCTAGTAGTCGACATAATATACACCTAAACAAGCTCTAAAAATCTAACATTTACTGGTCATGAACGAGGTGCTAATACAGAAAACTTAGGCGTGTGTGATAGGGCGTATTCGAGGGTGAAGCTGTGATTTTATGTGAGTGTGTTATGATGTGATGACTCGTTGAATCCCTGTAAGTGTGGCTGGTTTTTGCATGTCCTGTGAGTGTAATAGGTGTCGAATCATATGTGTAGTGTTGTGTGAGTTAAAGAGCTGAATAAAATACATGTGTGTGTATAAGAGTAAAGAGTTGAATTGGTGAAACCTTGAGTGCTCATTCATTTGAATTATTTACACATTTAACCCTAAACTTTAATAAATGACCTATTAAACCCTAAGCTATAATGTTGGTCATATTAAGACTTTAAGTTTAATGAATTGTCTTTTATAACCTCAAAAGTTACTAATTCAGGAAGGATACTTAACTCGGGAAACTCACTTAAAATGAAAACTTACTAAATAAGGAAAGTTACTAAAAATAGAAAGCCGACTAAAACAAGTAATCTGGTTTTAAAACGAGCATTTGAATAATAAGCCGATCATTAATTCGTGTAGATTCGCTGAAGAAAGAGTGACTTCCTATTATTATGTTATGGGTTCGTTGGCGGTATAAGGTACAGATATTCTGACCTTTCTTTTAAGGTTTCTCATGATCTCTTTCGTTTTCTGATCCGTTAGTTTCTGAACCGATGCCATTGCTATGATTCCCTTTGCTTGAACCTTCTCTGTTGATCCCATTTGATATGACCTCTGTTGTGAACCTATGTTATGAAAACCTTTTGAATTATACCATGGAAATGTTTTGAGAAAAACCATTTTAAAAATGATGTTTATAAATGATACGAAACTACTTTTATATAAATGTTACTAACTTTTATGAAAACTATATTTCGAAGACTATCTTTATAAAAATCGTTTTGGAAAGATTGTTTTTATGAAAACCACTTTAAAGGATCGTTTTATGAAAATCATGAATAAAGGATTGTTTAAAATGGACTTTTGATAGAAACTATTGAAATGAACTTTTGATATGAACCTTGACTTGATTACTTAATATGAACCTTGATCTGGTAAACTCTGATTTGGACCTTTGGCATTACATCTGATATATCTGTTATGAACCATCTGTTATGAACCCATTTGATATGGACCTTTTGATACGACACTCTGATTATGATATGATATCTGACTCTTAGTTTGATACCCGAGCCATTTCACTAGGCATGGGGGTTCCATGTCCGTGTCATTGATGCACCAATGGCATGACTCTAGGGCGGTAGAGTGATGTTCCGCCACGTCCCCATTCTGATTATGATATGCGCATTACTTTGATTATGGATTATATATGTTTCTGGGGGACGTATGGATGCATCCTAGATCTGTTCTGTTTAGTGGATTTAACATGATTTGATATGATTTGTCTGGTGACTGGTACTGTGTGCAATACATGCCTTTCACATATATCTGGGAGCTAGCTACTCCATTTGAAGAATGAGGACACCCCTCATATTATCTGATTATCTGAGAGGTCTCCCCTCTATATGATTTGAAGATTTATGGTTACGATATGATATGATCTGTTTCTGGGCTCGTGGTGGATTACTATCCCTTTTCTTTTTTCCTTTATACTTATTCAGTGACTTATCCCTTGAACCATATTACATCTGTTTGACATTTGTTTCTGTTATTCTGTACTATTCTCTATTACTGTTTGTTATCGTTATATCTGTTCACTGGGCTTTTTAAGCTCAGCCGCACGTTTTCTTTTCGTGTGCGGCAGGTTTTAGATGGAAGCTGGGTTATGAGTGGAGAGAACCTCGGACTTAGAAGACTTTGATAGCTATTATGGATTAACAATGATTAGAAGACATTATTTTTAGATTTAGTAGTTATTGAAATTTCCCTTTGTAACTTTGTGTATTCAGTATTTCATTTGTAACCCTTGTATTACTGTAAATGTATGCTTTGTTTTGATCTGATATGAAACCATTAGTGTGACATCTTTACCCTTGTCGGGTTGGGGTGTTACATGGGATGTCTGCTGAACCTCAGGTTGAGCTTTTGAACCTTAGGTTTGAATCTCAGCTTCAACCTTGGGTTGGGAATTATTTTGCACATGTATTTCAACCTTGGGTTGGCAATAAACTCCATCTTTAACAATCATCTTTGACACTTAATCTTGACTCTTTCCTTCTTCATAAAACTTCATAATTATTAACTTGAACTTGGAAATAATCATAGCATGAATCTTTATCTTGATCGGAAAACTTCTCTTCTTGCATATACACTTGTTTTGTCGACTTTTCTTCGTTTTTTCGTTATTTCCTTCGACATAGTTGTACCTGAACCTGAATACATCTTTTGTACCTTTTAAGCGTAAAATATTCACAAATACAACCAAATAACATGCAAAAACATACGAATAACGCTACTGAAAACATGTACAAAATGAACGTTATCACAGATACTACACTTATATAGTGTCACGCAAATTTAACTGTTACGCTTGCTAAGTCACATATACCAAGTTATGAGCCGCACTCAAGGAGTGCCTCATATCATAACAATTATCCACTATAGGTGCACCATATAGTAATACCCGCACAAATGCAGCTCATACAATAATAATCCTGCACAGATGCATCTCATATAACAATAATCCCGCACAGATGCAGCTCATACAACAAATAACCTTAGCCAGCTCGCGTAACAGTTTCATAATCACAAACACAATTTCAGGTCAAATCAGCAAACAGGTTTCGCATATATCTTAACCCAAAACATATCAGGGCCATGAGGAAATAATCACATAAGCAACAAATAATCACTTAACGCATTCAAATAACCAAATCAAATATTGCAACCAAACAGTCAAGTCTTGAGCAAACAATTCACGTATCCCATTGAACAAGTGTTGAGTTTAGTTAAACACGAGCTTGTATTCTCCCCCAAAACAGTTATAAAACCAGTAAAAGTAGGGGCCATGAACTCACCTTAGCCATAGCAATGCAATTATCACAACTGACACAACTGGCATCTAGAGCTAAATAACAACGGTATCCAGGAGACAAGCACAATGGTACGGACATCGGCGCAACCTAATGCGTATATATAACTATCTCAAAATACGTCTCGTACAATAATTAAGTCTAATAAAGACAATATGTTGTAGTTTTTGTGGATTACTCAAATCATTACTTATAAAAGTTTAGTATCAACGTTTCGTGTGGTGGTAAGAAAACATAGACTCAAAATACAACTCACGCCAAAGAGGAAATAGACGTCGACATAGTCGAGGAAAATACTGACGAGAACTCAAACCAACAAAGGAATATCCAGAAAATATCAAAAAGTAAATAGGACAATACAAATAGGTCAATTGGTAGTTTCAGTGTTTTCCCCAATCCCCAAACTAGTTTGTATAAAAATCAATTTTCCCAATACAATTTTAAAAGGAAACAAACATTAACGTTTCAAGTGTGTTTATTAATTATTGGTTCAATAACATTATTTTCCTATTGCAAGCTCGCTACAAATCTTAATATATTAAATTCATCCGAGTCTAATATATCATATTCGTCTCGTATCCAATAGCCCAAGAATGTCAATTGTCCAATATGTCCAAAATATATCAATTATGTATATGTCCAATATTTGTCAAATCATAATCCAAGTATATAATTTCGTCACGTATTATTCAATGTCCAAAGTCAAGTAACCAAGTATCACTTCCCACAATATCCGAAACGTACCAAATATCCCAAGTCAAAACAAAGTAATACCCGTAAGATTTTTTAATACCGGTAACGTGTAACTTTTAAACTAAAACAAAACACGCCTATAATTTAAAACCCAAACGCACCTTTAACAGTTTTCTGTAAACACAGATTTTAAACAAAGCCAAACATACGCATCCTAGGCTACTGAAACGACAAACAACCTAGTCCATAACCACGACACCCCTTGGTGACTTTCCTTTGAACCGTGACTAACCAAACACACCCGTGTGTGTTGTTGTTGTCTAACCGAGACTCAAACCAACACCCTACGTGGGTGGTGGGGGAGCTGAGCAATACGGCACCCAATGGGTGTTCCTTACCGCGAACGCAACACAACCAAAATATAAACAACTCTAAGACTATCAAGTTTACATATTAAATCGACAAAACAACCAAACGACAAAAAATCCAAATGGAGGCCCGAGAGCAAAATAAGCAAAGAAATAAGCTGAAAAGTAAGCCGGATAATAAACTAGAACAAACAGGTACAACTAAAGCTATCTCATTCGCTATCAAGACCAAACAACAACAAACAACCCATGTGGGTTTTGACCGAATCCGAGAGCAACAAGAAATTGGACGCACCTTACTTGGGTGTTGACCCGAGACCAAAACATCACCAAACCGAACAAAGACCAAAACCAAATTAATAACCATTCCAAACCCACGATCTGTGAGCTAAAACAATCACACGAGCACTTTTGACTATTTTACCACACGAGTCTTTATCCAAAAATACGTCTAAATCTGGTTTTTAACCACAAAACTAATAACAACGATTTATATCCGTTTTTAAATCCAAGAAAACAATAACACTAACCAGTTTTAAATCAAAGAATGCACAAAACGGGTTTTGCGGTTTACCATTCTAAGAAATAGAGAAGAAAAGAGAGATGAGAAGGTGATGGCGAGGCGGCAACTGAGTGGCGTCTTCACGGACCAAACAAACACGAACCCAAAACTAAATTTCTTGATCTCTTGGTGTAGTGAACCACGTACGGCAGAGGTGGAGGAGGGTGGCTAGCCGTGGTGGTGGAGGCACACGACAGTGGTGATAGCAGGTAGGTGGTAGCCGGATATGAAGTTTGTAACACCCCCAAATTACCGCAGCGGAACAGTAGTGTCAAGGGGGTATTACTTCATAATACAGATCAAGGTATAGAAAACGACCTCTAAATGAGACGTTTTGAAAAGTTATCATTCGAATTATTAAAATCGGAGTTATGACAATAAGTTCCAAAGTAAAGGTACATAAAAATTTGCAAAGCGTATCGAATGATAAAGATAAGATATAAGTCTTCAAGTATGCAATTGACTCTAGAATCCATGCATCAGCTATCGCCTTAAACCTGAGATAAACATGCTAAAAAGTGTCAACCAACGGTTGGTGAGTTCATAGAGTTTAGTATGAAAATAAAGTATTTGAATAAAGATTTCATGGCAAAGGCATTGTAAGTCATTTAAAAATACAGCATTTGAGTATAGATTTTCCCAGCAAAGGCATTGTAAATCCACTCAGTTCCAAGCCCCGCCCATACAAGACTTGCAACCTGTGTGTTTACAACCCACTGCTCATAGATTTAGATTTCAGGATTATATTCACCCATGGTCGCGTCATTTTGGACCCATAGGCGGGGAACCATCATCCCAAATAGTATATGTCACCCAATGTCTCGAGTCCTGGACAAGGGTGGGGGTGTTGTCCCATACTAATAATATCAATACCTCTCCTATGACTTTGGATTCGAATCCACAAGAATAGATTTACACATAACAGTGTACAGTATAATAAGTCTACACATAGGATATAAATAGTATAAAAGAGTAAAGTATCACATAGATTTGCATCATAAAGCTAAACATGTATTTGATAAACAAGTAATGTATTTCTACAAGTAAGTAATTAGAGTTTGAGCATGTATCTCCCCCAAAAGTAGTTCAAAAGTATAAAAATATGGGCTATGAAACTCACCTTGAGCGTATCTGACAAAGTGGAATTATGAAATCAAGTACGTTACGGGAACGACTCCAACACGCGGCCTGGATTAATGGTAAAGTTTGAGATTCGACAGATTCGGTTCAATACGAGTAATGAATGTGAAACGGATAACGATTTGATGATGAATGAGTTTGATATGCTTAAAATGCTTAAAGTTCAAAAATAAAAGTTTTCAACAAAGTGTATTTGTAAGTATTGGCTCAAATGTTGGCTTTAGTATTGTCGAATGATTAATAAATACAAGTCGACAAATATGTATTAAATTTGATGGATTTCAAGACCTAAATATATATTTATTGAAATTGTGGGTAAACTAATATATTTGGGCAAACATATTATTTATAGTTTACATCAATGTGGTCGTTAATTAAAATATGGTTTAAATATATTTATCTAGACGAACATGGTAAAAATGTATAAGTTATTATTTCTATAAATTTTTATGAGTAAAATGTAAACTTGGTCCAAGTCGAGGGAC
Organism: Artemisia tridentata subsp. tridentata; assembly: GCA_021014915.2. Classification (NCBI taxonomy): domain Eukaryota; kingdom Viridiplantae; phylum Streptophyta; class Magnoliopsida; order Asterales; family Asteraceae; genus Artemisia; species Artemisia tridentata. The sequence goes on along the minus strand of CP139505.1, from coordinate 309,320,546 downwards.
TAAAATGGTAAAGATATTACAAGTATTTAAGAAAAGTGCTAGTTGTTCAAAGTTGAGGGATTGTTGTTGTAAAAATCACAAAATATCAAAAATAAGAAAAATTGGCAAAACTGCCATTGCCAAGGTTCGAACTCAGGTGTTCCATGCAAACAAACCAAGCGACTCAACAAACAGAGCTAAGAGCTCTTTCTTGTTATGGATTACAGATTCATTATATTTAATGGATTTGCTATCAGTGTTATTTTCGGTTATATATCACATTTAGTACACAAACAAATATATCACATTCAGTACACTAAGCTTGTGTTTGCATGCTTTTGTGTTTGTATAACTTCCATTTCACTGGGTTTCATCATCTCGTCACCAAAAATATTCATACGTTTGTGTCAACAATTAAACAATCATCAATTAACGCTCATCGCATATACACATTAGAATTCATATTTTTGAGTTATTCAATATTCTATAACATATCTTATCTGCACATTTTATTTAAAAAAAAAAAACGCTTTACCATTAGTAGATTTTATGATTTTCTGTTATATAGCTATATTACACACGTTTCACAGTTCAAACAAGTAAAGTAAATAGAGTTTGACATTTTAGTTATTTTGTGATCGAATTGACCTTCATGAGTGTGTATACCTTATTTAGTGATGTATTTGAGTTCTCTAGTCCATCATGAGAGTGTTTTCAATTAAACTTGTAGTATATGAATCAAATAATACGTATTGAATAACAAAACAAATCATACGAGTCGAATTTAACATGTATCATGCATGAGCCTAAGTTGTACGTAAATATGGAATGCAAGGGATTAGGATGACTCACGATTAGAGGAGAAAGGATTATGGTATGTTGAATATGAGCAGCAACCAAGGACTCGTCTACAAACCAAACCGTATATAGTTTTATAAATCTTTCGACTTGGAAAATATTGGCACCCGATAGATTTGAAAGGTTTCTGGTCTTTGTGGTCTCAACAAAAAGGTCCTAGAGAGTTATAGATGAGTGCTTGAGGCTTGGGGATTGGTGGAAACCAAGTACGCATGCTATTCGGTTTTGAAATGAACCGAATAAAATATTTGGTTTGGTTGTGGCTTCACAAGAACTTGGCAGTAGGGATTTTAGTTAGAAAAGGGTTTGCTTTTGTGAGTTTTATGTGAGAGAGAGGGAGTGACTTTGCATGAAGGTGTCGATGTACATATATTAGATGAAGATTGCAATCTTTGAGCAAATCTTGTAAGTGAGATTCTTTTCAGGTAGATAAGGATATTATTCGATTTGGTGATATTGCATGTGGTACTTATATTGTATTTTAATGACAATTGAGATTTGTTTTGAGATCTCATTCGATCTTGGTAGATATGTTGTGAGATTTACAAAGATTTGTTGTCCTTGGAAAAGATTTTAGAGCCATGTGGGGGAATAAGGATGTCGACATATTAAGGGCAATTTGGGAAGGCTAGAAGTCATTGTGAATGTAAATGTGTGAAGTGTGTTGTACGTATATGTTGACATATATACAAGTTGGCATGTAAAATTCATCAACTTGGGTAAATTGTTCTTGAATGTTAGTGAGGGAAAAGAAAAATGTATGTTGTACTCATTTGTGTATTGTATTGTATGTAACAATATTTAACTATACTAAATATTAATATGTAATATGTGGTGATTATATGTTGTATTTGTGTATTGTGCTATATAATTGTAATTGTTGTATGCAGTGTGTTGTTATATCCATATGATTTAAAGGTCCAAAATAATATGTTACATGTGATATTGAGTAATTAAGTGAGAAATATACTTGGGATCACATAAATGATCATAGAAAAATAAAGATGTTAGGTAGAATGAGTTTGAACCGAATTGGATAATAATAGTGAAATTGAAATGAAATTCGGAGGTGTATATTTTGATCTTGTGAGTCGCGTGTGAGCTCGTCCCGTTATCTTGTAATTTATGCGATAACGTTTTTGCGTTAAAATAATATAATAAGGAAAATTTTAAATTTTCCCGTAAAAAAAATGGTGATTAAAAATAATGACGGAGATTATTATAAAATTACACGTTGTTAATTATAGTAAATTTTTGCAGTTTGCTACAAAGTTGGCGGCTGAGAACCCTAGGAGAGAGAAGTATGTGTGTTGTTATGATAAGAAAACCCTAAATGGGTTCTTTTATGCAAATCACAGGGGCCATTCTTGCCAACATGAAAGTTCAGGGTAGGCGGGGTATAATTAAATCCAAGGACAATAACTGTAATTTTTGCTATCTTTTGGAATTTAGTAAATTGGGGCTCGTTTAGGCTAGCCAACAGTAGATTCAAGTCACGAGAATTTCGCCATTGCGCTCAGAATAATTTTTCCAATCAAAACGACGATTCATACGCCTATTTTCTCCCAAATAATAAAATAATCAAATCAAATCGTCGGTTGTGCCAGTACGCATTGTGCACGGTTTCCACGTTTTGCCAGATAACTTCACGTTTTTAAACCAAATGAGTTCAGAAAAGTTCGTGTATGAAAAACAGGGATAATTCCTTATAAAAAAATACGTCTGGAAAATTACGGGGTATTACATAGGAGACCTTGAGCACAGAAGGGCTCAAGAGCTCATCATAAAAAATAAAGGAGAAACACCACTACCTAAGAAAGCTCGGACTAGTGAAGAACAAACCATAATCAAGATGGTAACTCAAGATGAAGTCAATAGCCTAGGACTTTCATCTTGCACAAAAGGTATCAAAGATAAAAGCCTATATCGACAGTGTTACTTTAGGAAATACTTGTAAATTAGAATATAAGAGGAAGCCGTTATGCTCACTTATTTCTACTAGAATCCAACAAGTAGAATCACACGAAATCAGTACATTAGTCGTTCATTATACCTTTTGTAAAATCAGAGTATAAGAAGAAGCCATTATGCTCACTTATACCTGATTAAACCCAGGCCATTTTTATGTTCAAATAGGGGGAGATTGTTGGGCCAATATTTGACCCAAATGTCTCCAACAAGGATTTGAACATAAGATAGGCCAGATACTCACTGACAGAATATCAGTGATCATCTAACACACTGATGATCAGTGAGAATGTCTCCCTAATACAGGGATGAAGCTCAAACAACATACTTCAAAGAGTTGGCAAAGACCAACTGAAGGAGCGCCTACTCGCTGATGCAGTCTTAGTGAGTTAGGTACTTGAGCAAAACAACAAGGATACTGAGATCTAACAAATGTCTCTATATCCCTGATGGCCTTTCTCTCTTTGTTAATGACCACCTCACCAACTATAATATAACTGCATAAAGGTATGGTGATCAACGTAACTTCATCATCAGGCTTAAGATTCAGAGACATCAGGAATCTAAGTTGAACTGATATAAAAGAAACACACTGAAACAACAGAAGTTCAAGTCTTAGGTATCGTCAAAGAGTACACTTGTTCAAAGCTAGTCAGCCAGGATGAACAAGAAACTCCAGCAAAGTCACTAGGGAGTCAAGGGCAGGTATACCTTGATGATCTATTAGCTCTCTGATCAAGACCAAGGCAGTTAGGTGAGTCGATAGAGTTTAAGCGAGAAAACTCTTGGGAAGATAATCTTTTGCTCCTTTCCAAGAAACAAAAAAAGCTCATGGGAAATCGTAACTGTCAACTCCGGTAAACCAAAAGAACATCAAGGCTAGATGTATAGGCACGTGCCTACCTACGAAAATTCGGCATGTTCACTATTCCCACGTGAAGCAACAGTAACCCCTCCGCTATATAAAACCGTTCCAACAAAGCAGAATGTGTTAGAATTCTCAACACACTTAGAACCCAAGCCTAGCTTGCTTCTTCGTGTTCCTTAATTTGTCTCTCATCGGAGATAGCCGTATGCAACTATCCCTATTGAAAATCCAACCAAGTTATTAGAGTGTATAAGTGGGTTCTTGAGTAACCTTGTAGTTCCGCCTCATCATGAATCACAAACTCGTTATTATTTCCATGTCCAAACGCCACGTGTTTATGTATATCTTGTCGATTCATGAGTTGCTCAAATCAAACCGGACCAACATAATTATTAAGCTAGGGTTTGTAAATTAGTTAGGTTTTATTTTGTTTAGTTAGTGATTAGAGTTGGATTTTATTGAGTTAGAGTTTGTGAATTAATTTCAGGTCGAACTGATATTAAGTTTAAATATGGTTATTCTGTTTAGTTATAGTGTTTGGTAAATACTAAATAGTTTTAGGTTAAGTCGTTAAGATGATTCCAAGCTTAAAAATAAGCTAACGCGCACACAAACGTTATGATGATAAGATGATTATTTAGTTCGATCCCAATTTGTAATAAGACAAAAAAGGGTGTATCAAAAGTATATCGTCTAGCAAAGCTTCATATTGGTATATCAAAAAACACCACAAACCCATATTCCATATTAGGAATTTTTATGATCGTATTGTGGACCATGACTGGGAATCTAGATTAAATTAAGGATTTGTTTTCTAAAAAAGTATCTCCAACAAGTGATGTTATGGATGGTAAGTAATTTATCAGATTTGTATAACACAGGTGTAACAGTAAGACCAATCATGATTGATTACTGATTGGGGATGGAGGAGATTCGGAAAAAAATATATTAGGATTTACAAGGTTCGGTTGAAGTTTTGTGATGGAAGAGACAATTTTAGCTAAAAGTTATGGTTAGGGAATGACTTGGTTAGGTCTTTTAGGAGATAAGGATCTTTGGCTGTGATATCATATTGGGGTGAATAACTGACTTGATTAGAATAATGTGGTAAAAAAAAATAATAAACAAAAATAATGTAAGTAGCAAAAATAAGCATGTATTAGTATTTGGGTAAGTATAAGCTTGGGTTATTTGTGAGGGCTTGGGCTTATTCAACTTTATGATTATTTAAATTTTACAAGCATAAGTTAATCTAAACACCTTTTAGGTTATCAGCTTATAATCATAAACTAGTATAAATAGTAGCCAAGAGCTTATGTGTTATTTAAGCCATAAGTCGCTTATTATAGCTAAGAGTTGTATGTCTTTGGCCCCTATAGTTTTAAAAAAATTAGGATAATTTTTAAAGTTATTTGGTAGGTTAAGGGTGCATTTTGAAAGTAAAATTTTCATCATCTGTTAGTAACACTATATTGGCTGGTGCAGGGCACTCAATACATGCTTTAATCGTGAGGTATAGATATGATTCATCTCGGGTCGGAGATACCCTGCATCTTAGTGCTATTTGAGTAAGCAAAACTACTGAGTGCTGATGCAGAAGGAGTATTGTGATGTGATTCCAGTATATCGTCAATACAATTGAATGCTATTCTGCACTGCTTTTCATAAACACGTTCTTTTTCTAACTTATACTTCCACTTATATTGTTAGCTTTTGATGGGAGTTTGGTGAATTGTTAGCTTTTCATAAACACGTTCTTTTTCTAACTTATGCTTTTGGTTATTTGAACCAAAAGTAGTAAACAATATAAGATTGTATAAGATCGTATAGGGCTAGTCAATTACTTTGATTTTAAGAGATAAAAAACATAATAAGGACATAAATAATATTACACGAGACCAAAAGCATAAGTTAGAAAAAGAGCGGGAGTTGATTCAAATAACCGTAATATCAATTCTTATATTGTTAGCTTTTGACGGGAGTTTGGTGAATTGCAGCCATGATGTGGTATTCCGTATTCACAGCCATGACAGGAGTTGATTCAATTGTTTTGTGCGCGCTTTGGATGTGCATACAGTTTGGATTGTGCATGCTTTGGATGTGCCAATTTCTTCCTGGTAAATGTATAGTGCGTAATATCATGGCTGCTTTTCATAAACACGTTTTTTTTTCTAACTTATGCTTTTGGTTATTTGAACCAAAAGCAGTAAACAATATAAGATTGTATAAGATTGTATAGGGCTAGTCGATTACTTTGATTTTAAGAGATAAAAAACATAATAAGGACATAAATAATATTACACGATAATCAGTCGAGACTTACTTACTTGGCTCCCAAGTGTAGATAATTCTACAAATCTGCTTGGTAATGGAATGCGTGTTGGTATCATTTTACAGGCAGAGTTAGCAGTCATGAACACCACCATATTACCATCCACTCCTATAACAAATATGTGTAAAAGGTTAAAACAAATTAGTCTTAGGACTACTTATCTTAGTCTTTTGCTTACCACTTACGGGAGTGCGGTATTATTATATGGCCTATATACTAGGGTACAGTAATAGCATTTGAAGTCGCAATGATATTATGGCCTATATACGAGGCTTAGCCATTGCAACAACTAACCATCTTGGCTACAGTACTAGCATTTGAAGTTGCAATGATATTATGGCCTATATACTGGGGTACCGCAGGAGTCTAGGAACCAAATCACTAATGGTATGTGTTTGATGTTTCAAGTCGCAAACAACAAAATGTCCACGTTCTTCTATATAAATTATCATTAAAGCTTTAGCCCAACACAAACCCGGAACAGGCCAGGTCTAAGCCCAACGGCACAAAAATGAAAGGCCCACAATCCAAATACCCGGTTACTAAACTACCACTAATAACTAATTTTTTGTCATTACAAACCCTAACAACACATACATATCCACCTCTCTTGCAGCCACAATCATCAAGATACCTCTTCTCCTTTACAGCTCTTGAAAACCGAACACATATACACTATTGTATATGGTTGTTTGTTATCGAACAGATACATCAAACAAATGAATTTACTCTATACGGCTTCAAGATCGTCTGAACGGTCTCGGGTAGGTGATGTTTTATTTTCGGTTATGTATTACTTTGATCGAAACAAAGGATGAATTTAAACAATATTGTTTTGTTCGTCCTTTAATATTTCGAATAATGATGAACTCAAATAAGTACATTTTATTACTATCATTTATCCTAATAATTTGACTTGTTTTATTATATTATGTATGAGGATTGATACTTAATCGTTTACTTTTGTAATTCTCAGGTAAAAACAAGCATTTGGTGAAACTTAGCGATTTTGGACTAATTATGGAGCAAAACATGCAAGAAGTTAAGAGTCTACTGAAATGTACAAGATCAAGACATTCTGCTCCAGATGCGCCGCATCTTGCTTATCACATACGGCGCATCACTATCAATATTTCACCAGATACGATCCAAGATACAAGAGGACATGCGCCGCATCTATAAATGGAGTTACGCCGCATCTTCTGGCGGTGTACGAATATTCCTGAATATTATAATCTTGGACCCCACGCGAAGTTAAGTCAATGCGCCGCATCTACTTACTAGATGCGCCGCATCTTACCCTCAGACAGAAACTATAAATACCCCAAAGACCAGACGAATTAAGAGTTCTGAAGTTTAGACAGAAAACCGAAGTACAGAAACCTAGGACGAATTCAGTCAAGGCAGCAGCACAAGACACACCCAAACGAAGATACAAGAGCTGTAAGAAGGTGCTGCATGTGTTTAATTCATTAAGTAGTTTTGTTTTATTGTGTTAGTAAACTTTAATTCATCAACATTGGTGGCTTGTGTAATGTGACAACGGAAAGATTGCACTCCCTTAAAACTGCTTTCTCATTAATTAAAGTTTATATGTTGATGTCTTTGGTGACTTTTATTAGTGCATTGATAACCTCTGTGTCTAGCTGAGCGTTGATCGGGTCGCCATGCCTCTGCCCTCGCCTATTTATTAGATCGCCTATGCATTCTATCGTCTGTAGAAAAGTAGGAAGAAAGATAAATAGGATAGTCATAAGTAATCATTAAGGGTTTACTCGCCGATAAGATTAGAACCAACGAGAAAGGACTTAATCTCGGTGCGTTGCATCGAACTATACACTTCATATAAAACTAGCAATAAAACAAGTGACAAACTACTTATCTATCAGGACAGCCTTCTTATTGTCTCAAGTATTTATCTGTGTACGTGTGTGCTACTTGCTGATTCGTGCCTATTGGTTTAGTTTATTATTTAATTGCAACCAAATCGTGCCAGTCTCTAAGGCTGAACCCCCTTGCGTTAGAATAGGTTGTGTAGCTAACTTAATATATTAAAATACTGATTAGAATAACTAGATAATACGTTCCACTCTTAGTGATCGACACTCTACTTTCCATTATATTCATACTGACCGGGTACACTGCTCGTTAAGTGTGTGTGTTATTGATAAGTCGGCTAAATATAAATTTAAAACTTGAGTAGGCATTAATACTGCTAAACCGCAACGACACATCACACGCATCAAGTTTTTGGTGCCGCTGCCGGGGAGTGAATTGTTATTATCTGTTAATTTGATTAGTATTTTAATTAGGTTTTTAATTTTTTATCTAACCGCTAATTCTGTTGTGTATTAGATTAATTTGCATTCATTGTAATATTTTGCATATTTTCTGTTTTTGTGTGTTATTTGTTTGCTTTTCTTTGTGTTTATTTTCGTTTGTGTTTTTATTTGTTTTTATTTTTCGTATTTTTTGCATACTGTTATCGTTGTACTGAGCTAAATCGAACGATACGGCGCATCTGATCTCTCAGATACGGCGTATTGCGTTTAATTTTTATAAAATACAACGCGTTTAATTAATTCGATACGACGCATCTTTTCCCCAAGATACGGCGTATCTGTTTTTGATAAAAAAAATTTCTAAACGTTAACGCCATACGACGCATCTGCTTTAGCAGATACGGCGTATCTATTATTTTAATTAAAAACAGTTTTCGAATTATTAAACAGATACGGCGTATCGATTTTTATCGATACGGCGCATCTTCTGAATCAAAAATCTTATATTTTGAAACGTAACGAAAATACGGCGCATTAACTTTCGTTAATACGACGAATATAATTTGATAAATATAGTTGATTTTTGATATTTACTTTGATCGGTCCGCTACTCTCGTGTGCAAGTTGTTTATTTTCAGGGTAAATGATGACTCGAGCATCACCATGAAAGATTACATTCTGAACCAAACCGAGAGAAGCTAGCTAGAGTGGTCGAACATAAGACAGCAAGAGTGGAGGAAAACTCAATACTGGTAACATTAAACTTCCTAAATTCTTGAAATAGAATTCCAGGTAACCTCTACAATAATTCAACCTGCTCATAGGAAAGTTCTCTACAATATAATCTCAATTTTATTATCCATATTATACATCTGATTCAAATTGTAATCTTAATTTTGTATGCTTAAAAATGATATTTGTTCCTAACCTCGGAATAAATCCTTATCTACTAAACAATAAGATTACAATCATTAATAAAACGTTTATGCCTATTGCTCTTATTTTGAATTACATTACATCATATGGTATGACCGTTTTACCCCAAATTTGATGTATAAAGAAATATGTTGTGGCAAAGACCAAGAGTTATACTAGACTAAGTCGCACGGAATAAAACGTCGCAAAGCTATACGGGAACGTCTTTCGGATGAAGGAAGAAGGATGGACCGTGACAAGGACTAAATGATGAGCTGAACGTGAGTCTAACTTGAAGACTCTAGAATAAAGACAAGTGCTTACCGGGAGACAACCCGGATTTATCTTTTAATTTTCTGTTCTGTGTCGAGTCAGTCAGGCCGCAGAGGATACGGCGCATCTCAATCCTGAGATGCGACGCATCTCCTGCACAGGTCATATCTTTATTTTTCTGCATTTTTTATTTTCGACTTTAAAACTTTTTATCAATTTATTTTAATGCGGCGCATCCATGGTTAAGGATGCGGCGCATCTTCTATTCTGATCCGTACTTATTCCAGGCTCGATACGGCGTATCTTCTTCAATAAGATACGGCGCATCGACTGACCTGATGATTTTCATTTTTAATTTTTATGTTTTATTTTAACTAACTACTAATGTATTAGGCAAGTTTGAACCTTTCTTAACTTAGGTGTGTTTTAAAGCCTTGGTGGTATTATAGATTCCTGCATTTCCTGTGGATACATCAATTATGAAGCTTAAACATTCTAATCCACAAGAAAGATGATTTTTGCTCTTATACAAAATGGAGGATCATACCGAGCAAATCTCAGGGGAGTTTTTCTATTCTAATTCTTTTATTTTCCAGTTTTTAACCTTTTATACAAACAACGAGGACGTTGTTTAACTTAAGTGGGGGGATTGGAGAATTAGAACACTTAACACTTACTTGTCCTAAACTTTTCAAAATATGCTTAAAATGTGCTTAATATATCAAAATTAAAATTTTTTTTTTAGCATGTTTTTGTTTAAAGTCTAAGTTGCATAGCTGCACACATGACGTTATTTTCAAAAATTGTGATTTTTCAAAACTCACAAATCTATGAGTGTGCCGGTGACTTGTAAACTTTAGAACTTGGCTTGTATACTATTCGAGACCACCATAATAAGTATTATTTATATAATTGGAATGACTAGTCTAAATTGGTAAATTTCTAGGATTACACCCAAAAAGCCTATTATATGTTATGTGTTATTAACTAACTACACTGGTTAGTTAACCCCCGTATAAACCCTTTTGTTACTCTCATTTTTAGAGTAAGATACCCCTAGAAAAACACTCAGAGCCATTCCTTTCGTTTCTTACACCTTTGTTAAAATGTTTCGTTACACCCTTACACCTTAGCCTACCCTGTAGATTAAAATCCGTGGTTGGTTAATTGCTATAGGCAAAGTGTGTTTCCTTACATTACCTGTGTTCGCGTGCGTAATTCATTATCTATGGTTAGGTCGGGAAATTGCACAATGCAATTGGAGTAAAAGTAAATATTGTATATCTTTGAGTTTATTTTTCGTGTGTTTACTACTTTCACTATTACCGTTATTTCTGAAGTCATGAAAAGTATGGAAAAATTATCCAGAATTATCATTATAGTGATGTGGTGAAATTTTACACATCTATGTTTATGTTTATAGTTTGAAAAAAAAAAAAAAAAAATCAAAAAAATCGAAAAAATGAGAAAAGAAAAAGAAAAAGAAAAGTTGGATGTTTGACTTAACCAACTTATGTAAAGTTATGTAAGTGGTCGATATCACCACTAATTGTTGTATATTATATCTATGGATTGAATGGGAGTTGGCAGTTATGGGAACGCCAACTAAGGTTTATTCTTTGATTAAGATCTTGTTGAGTATAATTCGTGTCTACCTAAAGCGTGTGTTTCAAGTGTTAAAGCATGAGTTATTCTATGATATGAGTCTTATTCATGGGATGGTTGGGATAGTGATTAACCACACTTAGGATTTTAATTTATTTGTTTTGTTTATTTTTCATTTTACACCAATTTATATCCCAAATATTATCCATACCCTTTATTATTCTTTATCCAACCAAACCTTTGATTTATTGAGATTAGGGATTTGAGCAATCTTAAGTATCGTAGTCGTGGATTCGGCTATGTATTTATGATTTTGTCGCCCTTTTTGATATATTATTATTGGTGAAGTTTGGACCTATCTTTAGCCTATTCGAGTTAAGGATTTGAGCAATTGCAAGTATCGTGTTCGTGGATTCGATCATGTATTTGTGATTTTGTCGCCTTTTCTGGAATTTGAGATCGATAGAGATTAAGAATGATTAACCCTTAAGCCTAAAAACCCTTTTTACCGCTTTAGACTTGTTATTCCTTGGCTTTAGTGGGGGAGATGTGTATGCTTGCTGTTGGGAATTATAATACGAATCAAGATAAGACAACTTAGGTCTGGTAGTTTATCTAAGTTAGGTCTGTTTGTGTTATTAGGTCTGGTAATGTAATGTTAAGTCTGGTAGCATGTTTAAGTCTGGTTGACTTGTAAAGTTAAGTCTGGTCGTGAAGTTAGGAAAGTTTGTTAGAGTTATGTTAGGAAAAGATACAATGCGTGTATGTATCTTTATAGAAGATTTGTGTATATCTTCTGAGTCGGTTAGGGTTTCCTTGTGTTATAAAAGGATTCCTAAAGATTGTTAGTTCGTGTGTGAGTTGTAAGAGTTCACGATTGTGATTATAATCAATATACGAAGTTAGTGATATCTCTGCTTGTGTTCTTAATTGTTCTTGTTAAGATTCCACATTAACAATAACAATCACCTAGGGTTTCTCACTTAGATTGGTTCGGATTTATCCTAACCATCTACTAGGTATTCAAGACTACTTAGTGATCCACATACAATTCGTGGACCAACAAGTGGTATCAGAGCAAGGAGAGAGACTCTGAATTCGAAGAACACTAAATCTCAGAAACTTAATTCTCACTCAAATCACCCTTCACAATGTCTGAATTCGATAAGCCTGTTAACACTGAAACTTTCTCAATCCATAACAGTGAGGATGAGAAATCAAATCATGAAGATGAAGGAAAAACCGAAACCAGTAACTCCCAAACACAACAACAACCCATCTCTTCCACAACCACAATCTCAAACATAAAACTTCCATTACTGAAAAGAGAAGAGTATGATATATGGGCCATGGAGATGGAACATTATCTGGAATACATTGATAGCGATGTATGGAAGGTGATTCAAAAGGGAAATTCTAAGAAGAGAATTTCACAAGGGAATGATGGGCAGCTCAGAATAATGCCACCAGTATCTGCAGAGGAGATTAAGGCTGTGGAGAAGGAAAAGAAGGCCAGAACCTTGCTTCTTATGGCTATTCCTAAGGAGCATCTACAAAGGTTTCATGGCATTCTTGATGCAAAGGAGATGTGGGAGGCTATCAAGAAACGATTTGGAGGCAATGCTAACTCCAAGAAGATGCAAAAGGCTGTTCTTAAACAGCAATTTGAGACATTCAGTGTCTCAAAGACTGAAGGTTTGGAGAAGGGCTATGACAGATTTCAACATCTGTTAACACAACTGGAAGTTCATGGTGCAGCAGTCTCAAATGAGGATGCAAATCACAAATTCCTTAGATCTTTACCATCAGAATGGGGCAATGTATCTGTGGCGATGAGGATTAAGGAGGAAGTAGATTCTATGACACCTGATGACCTATACAATAATCTCAGGATGTTTGAAAGGGACATCAGTAACAACACTCAGGCTTCAACCAGTTCATCAAATGTTGCTTTTGTGTCACAAAACAAAAGCAGTACTTACAAGGTTAAATCTGGTGGTGTTAGGTCTGGTATCTATGAAACTCCTTCAAGTGAAAGGTCTCACTACAACAAAAGTGGCTTTTTAGGACCCTTTGTGTGGGACGCTATGATAATGGAGTCCTAAAAAACTGTTTAATAGGACATATGAGCATTTAGGGTCCTTTTTAAATATTTGCTACTTAGGCAATGTCCTAAAAAGTTATATAATAGGATGGTCGATGATTTGGGGTCCTATTATCATATACCTTAATAGGACGCTTAAAATATGGATCCTAATAAATTACTTTATAAGACATTTAGTTGTTGGTGTCCCATTATGTGATAGTGTAATACGACACTTGATCACTAGATGTCCTATTATCATATACCTTAATAGGACGCTTAAAATATGGATCCTAATAAATTACTTTATAAGACATTTAGTTGTTGGTGTCCCATTATGTGATAGTGTAATACGACACTTGATCACTAGATGTCCTATTATGACATAACCTTAATAGGACGCTTAAAATATGGATCCTAATAAATTACTTTATAAGACATTTAGTTGTTGGTGTCCCATTATGTGATAGTGTAATACGACACTTGATCACTAGATGTCCTATTATGACATAATCTAATAAGACATAATAGGACACTTGAGTTTTGAGTCATAAGACATCAGTTAGTTAAAACGCTTATTCACAAAAAGTTTTATTATAGCAAAATTTAATAGGACCTTTGACACGTGGGTATTATAACGTTAACCTTTATAGGACGCTTATGTACAATGGTTTTATTATTGTACACCATAATAGGACATTTCATTTTTGAGTCATATAACATCATTTTTTTAAAACGATTATTTGCAAAAGTTTTATTATAACAAAACTTAATAGGACCCTTAAAGGATGCATATTCATTATGGTTTTATTACAATACACCATAATAGGACACTTGATACATAAGTCATAAAACATTAATTATTTAGAACGCTTATTCGCAAATGTATTATTAAAACATAAGTTAATATGACAGTTGATACTTGGGTACCATAGATTGATACTTGGGTACCATAGATTGATACACCTGTGTCTTTTAACATTAACCTTTATAGTACGCTTATTTGTTGTGGTTTTATTATCATACGCCATAATAGAACACTCCTTATTATGTGATAGTGTAATACGACATTGCATCTGGTGCAAGAACGTATGATGTGCAATACATATGACTTACTTAGGTGTGTACTATAAACTCATACACTTAAAAATGCATATCAGGTGACTAATGCTTTTCATAACATGATGCTCAAGTTCAAGATTAAAAATAAAAAATAGATCCGACTCAGGCTAATGACACACACATGCCCTACTGGTATAAGTAAAATCTCAGAATAATAATATCATTCAGCTTTTAAATCGGCCAAGCTGGTACATTCAAGGATTTGATAAGTGAGAACATAAGCTTTCAACCAACAATTTGAGCAGAAATCTCTTGATAGAAAAAACACTTAAACTTGCTAAAGTAAAAAGAAACATACGAACTACTATCAAACTACACCATACTTTTTAGACTCCTGAGAATACAAGTTCAAAACTGCATACTGAATCAAAACAAGTAAAAGAGAGACGAGCTTATCGCCTCTTCGACACACCAACAGTCTTTCCCCTGTGACCAGTGGTCTTTGTATGCTGTCCACGAACTCGGAGACCCCAATAGTGACGAAGCCCACGGTGACTCCTGTTAATAGACCAATACAAAGAAACCTTAATGCCAACTACAATAGCCAAAATGAAAATACAGTAGCCAAAAATGCAGCAACAAGAAATAAAGTAGAAGCGAATTGCCTCAAGTCAACAAGCATCATCATCACGCTCCATCAATTGCATTTGTAGCTTCGACGGTTTTTGCAATCGTGTGTCTTTTGAGAAGCAAGCACGAAACATAACGGGTTGACTAGACACAGCCTATTTGACCCATTTCTAAAACATGGCCCGTTTGACCAATGACCTATTTGATCCATAAACCACTTGACCCATGACTTAAATTGACCCAACCCGACCCATTTTCACCTCTAATTTTTACCTGTTTTAGGCCTAAAGTTGAATGATTTCACTTTAGTTCCTAACATACAAGGACATAAGGTCTCAAAATTCACAGTTACTAGAGGGTTTGTTATTTCTACAGCTCTATCTTCCTGACATAATATTACTACAATTTAGAAACAGCAACAACTCATTGTACTTGTGCTTGCATCAGGTTGTGTTGTGTACTAATTTTAAAAATCATTAGGCAAAATTAAGATTAGTAGAAAAACTAGTAGCAACTTGGGAAATCGTTTGTTCACATATATCTTTGAAAAGAAAGTAATGGTGTGGAGTAAAGCAAATTGGCAAATAAGGATTTTAAAAATAAAACAAGGTACAGTGGTGAAAATAAGCATAAGTATGAATTATGTGGGCTTTTTTTCATTATTCAAAATGCGTATTCTTATAAACATACCATCAATTTGCATACCTTCGAGTTTTCTTCATTCCATTTCCTAATGAGTTTTTCCCAGTCACTGAGACGCACTTGTTTTGGCTTGGAATTTATTTGTTCATCAAATGACAAATATGGATCGTAATGGCCTTCCTTGACTCTATCCCTCCAACTCTTCACCTTCTTCCCAAGGAATTTAGAATCCAATCATTAGAACCTCAGGGAAGATCAAACTTATCCTTCAAAATTAAATAAAAAGAATGTAATTACAAGTGGAAATTTACACTAATTAGTTAAATATGAATGTTTTCTAACATACGTTCAAGAGGTCTAGCAAAGCTTGTTTCTTGGAAATGCTAACTTTAGGCCATGGTTTCTGAAGCTGACAATACTTTCCACTCTTTACAAGAATACTTTCCACTATTTACAAGGGATCGTATGAAATGGCTCAATTTGCTGGTTATTTTCTTATCTACGGGTTGTCCGGCCATTTCCATTGAATCAAACACTAACACGACCACCATCAGGTTGTGCTCAGATTTTTGGCATAGATGTTTGTCCTATAACTTTTCACACTAAATGAACCTTTTCATACTATATCACATTTATGATTTACTCATTGCAAGTTCTACCTTAGTGACAAAGACATTACTCCATCAGTTAAAACATTGTTAGTACATATTAAATGAACAAGGGTTGGTGTTGTTCTTATGTGTTATTAGTGGCCTTACATGGTAGTATAGTAGCTATTGCTTATAACTCTTAAAAGACAATGCGCAGGGGATGTTTGGGATTTCATTCACAAACTGAATATTGCCCTTTTACACAAATAATATACCAAATTGACCCATTCTGACCCACTAATTTATCGGCTTCAAACGGACCCATTTTGAAAACTAATACCAAACTAACCCATTTTATACACCATATTAATTGTCTTGCAATATATCAATGTAGCAACTAGCAAAAACCAATTAGATAAGTAACCAGTCTAACCAACATAGAAAACTAAGCAAATTAACAATAAAGATCATATCCTTACTTTAGAAAGAGCATATACCCATTTTTACTGTTAAAAATAAGAGCAGAACCAGTTAGAACTTAACAAGCAAACACATAACAAGCAAACATACAACAATTCAGCATGCTTGAGTCAATCATGATGCACAACAATTCATATAAAGTTTAGCATTTCGTTGGTTTTTTTATAGGATGTTTCTTCACATTTTGTCATATAGGTATCACAACGTTTATTAGCTAGTTACATGAATTAAGACGAAATCAATCCCCAATAGTCATTGAATATATGTATAAAAACGCAGACATATTGTACACATATAATAGAATTTATTGCTAAAATTCCATTTACACATTTCAGCAAACACTTGGCATTCATAATTTGCTTATGTGTAACAAATATAAGTAGCAAACAAAGACAACCAATAAATAAAATTTACTATGCAACAAACAGTGAATGGAGAGATATACCCTGTTTTGTTCGTAGGTGACTTCCTTATTGTCGATTTGTCCACTCAGTAAAATCAACAAATTGTAAATTCTATAAGCGGTTGAGAATGGACGCTTGTAAGTGGTAGTGGTGACGCAGTCAGAAGGGGGCGGTGGTGGGGTTATCATTGTTTAGACACTTGAAAGTGGTTGAGAATGGAGATGAAGAAATGTGTGTCTAACTGTCAACTGTGGGTGAGAATTTTGGTGGGGAAATTACCTTTGGCGGGCTATGAAAAGATGACCAAATTACCTGTAATTTGGCGGTGAGAAATTAGCTATCTAAACAGGACCAAGTCTTACCACCAATTAAAATAAGTTGAATTCTATTAAAATTTAAATATATTTGAAAATTTTTGTTGAAAATTTTATGACACTACCACTTCGGCTGCTGTGTTTGGTCCGGCAACGGCGGCAGTGGTGTCTTTTACATAAACAAACACAAATGTAATAACATTAAAATTATAATTGGACAAAAACTTAAAAAAAAAAAAAAAAAAAAAAAAAAAAAAAAAAAAAAAAAACAACTTTAATATAATTAGAAAAAAAACAGAGGTGCGTGTGTGGTGGTTTCGGTTGGGAGGATGAGATGAGTTTTGTGTGTGTGTGTTGAAGGTGGTTGTGGTGGTGTCGAATTTGTGGTATCGATCACAGATTGAAGAAGAATAGCATGGGTGAGCTTTTTTTTTGAGATAAAGACTTAGAAAAAAAAAAAAAAAAAAAAAAAAATAATCTATTTGTTGTATCAATTATAATTGAAGGCGGGCTACTTAAAAAATTGGCGGGTTGTTTAATTTTTGGTGAAAAAAAGTCCCTTTTTATTATTTTTCCTTTTATCTTTATCTTATATATATAAAAAACAATTTAATTTTTTTAATTAATATTAAATAAATTAAAAATGATTTAAATTAGTTATAAATTATTAAAATTATTTAAATTAGTTTAATTTTTTTTTTTAAATAATTCAGATCCCGAGAACCTGTATGAAATGAGCCGAGTTGTTTCGTTTGACTCTGTATGAAATAAGCCGAGATGTTAAACGAATGAGCCGAGATGATATGGTTGCACATGAGATGTTAAACGAATGAGCCGAGCAATCATGGAACTCGTGTTCAACAACAAAGTTCCAGCTTATCTTGTTCTAGTTTGAAAGATGCAATTTCTAACTATGGGCCAAGTGTAAAGCAGTTTATTAACTCGCCTGTTTCGTTTAATGAATGAGCCGAGTTGTTTCGTTTGATTGTCTGGTTGTTTCGTTTGATCTGTTTCGTTTGCTTGTCAAGTTGTTTCGTTTGATTCTATATGAAATGAGCCGAGAAGTTAAACGAATGAGCCGAGATGATATGGTTGTACACGAGATGTTTAACGAATGAGCCGAGATTATACGGTTTTACACGAGATGTTAAACGAATGAGCCGAGATGATATGGTTGCACATGTGATATTAAACGAATGAGCTGAGATGATATGGTTTTACACGAGATGTTAAAAGAATGAGCTGAGATGATATGGTTGTACACGAAATGTTTAATGAATGAGCAGAGATTATATGGTTTTACACGAGATGTTAAATGAATGAGCCGAGATTATATGGTTGTACATGAGATGTTAAACGAATGAGCCGAGATTATATGGTTTTACACGAGATGTTAAACGAATGAGCCGAGATTATATGGTTGTACATGAGATGTTAAACGAATGAGCCGAGATTATATGGTTTTACATGAGATGTTAAACGAATGAGCCGAGATGATACAAATGTACATGATATGTTAAACGAATGAGCCAAGATGATATGGTTGTACACAAGAAGTTAAACGAATGAGCCGAGATGATATGGTTGTACATGAGATGTTAAACGAATGAGCCGAGATTATATGGTTTTACATGAGATGTTAAACGAATGAGCCGAGATTATATGGTTGTACATGAGATGTTAAACGAATGAGCCGAGATGATACAAATGTACATGATATGTTAAACGAATGAGCCAAGATGATATGGTTGTACACAAGAAGTTAAACGAATGAGCCGAGATGATATGGTTGTACATGAGATGTTAAACGAATGAGCCGAGATTATATGGTTTTACACGAGATGTTAAACGAATGAGCCGAGATGATACAAATGTACTTGAGATGTAAAACGAATGAGCCGGGATGATATGGTTGTACATGAGATGTTAAACGAATGAGCCGAGATTATAAGGTTTTACACGAGATGTTAAACGAATGAGCTGAGATTACATGGTTTTACACGAGATGTTAAACGAATGAGCCGAGATGATACAATTGTACATGAGATGTTAAACGAATGAGCCGAGATGATATGGTTGTACACGAGATGTTAAACGAATGAGCCGAGATGATATGGTTTTACACGAGATGTTAAACGAATGAGCCGAAATTATATGGTTTTACACAAGATGTTAAACGAATGAACCAAAATGATACAAATTAAGTCAATTAAGTTGAATCCAAACACCACCTTATATTATCCCTCTAAAAAATAGAATTTCTCTATCTCATTTTCATTTGTCCGCTCTAACTTTTCCCAAAACTCAAATTATCCCTCCTTCCCATCTACTCTCTTCTTTTAACCTAAAAACCGCCCCCTTTATTTCAAAATCAAAAACCAGAAACCACCCATTACATCTCATCATCAAGATTTATTAGGCTTTTTAACGATTCTTCAATCCTCAAAATGACAAGAAAAAAAATGAAGATGATGTTATCAATGGGTACATAAAAGCCATGATATAAATTTGTGGCCGCCGGATTTGGTCATAGTTGTTGGCGAAGGTCAAGCGGAGCTGGCCGCTGGATTGTGGTGGAGGGTCATAGTTGTTGGTGGATTGTGGCCGCCGGATCTATTCCATATATTGGTGGTTAAAGATAAAAATTAAAAAAAGATGACCAAGATAGTTGATGAGTATAAAAGGTGCAAGATCAATGCTATTTTTTGTTTCTGTACATTGTTGTTGATTTTTTTAGTTTTAATTGATCTTTCTTTACTATCTGACACATTACTTTGTGCTAACTGTTTCATATCTGTATCTAGCTAAGTAGATAACTTTGTCTAGGTTTGGTTCTCCAATTGCTTGCCGCTAAGATCATTTCTATTTGTGAAAACACTTCTTTGCATAATAATAGGTTGTGGTCTTAATTCTTGTGAAGCATATAAATGTGATACTCCGATACAGCTAGGTTTTCCTTTACGAAAAATACCTCATAATGTGAATTCATAAAATAATCAAATTGTTGTATACTCAGGTCAGAATTAATTATGTTAATAGTTTAAGCTATTACTATGTGATATGAGTGGCTGAGGTGTTTTTGTGCCCAAAACTTGAGTAGACAATATTTAATGCGCATATATGTTTCTTTACGTTTGCAGTGAGTAATCAAATCACTTTGTGTTTGTAGTGATGTAGAAAGTCACTTTTGTGGTTAACTGAGTTCATTGTTTCAATAGGCTTAGGTACATCATTGAGGCATTAATGGGAAAACAATTTTGTTTTCTGTTTGAACTTGATGCTCTGGGAGAACTAGACTCAGGTTTTAGAAGACTAAAATTTCAAATCAAAACAACAAAATTGTTTACTTGTCAGAATCATGAATGGATAAACAAGAACTTATTAGTTTCAGAAAGACCTGTGTTTGCTATTCATCTTACTGCTATTCTAGAAGGCTAATGGTAGTGTAATTGGAATGAGGTTGGAAGTATCCTGCATTGCTTTTTAGCTTAAAAATTGAGTGGTCCTTCTGACCGGAATAGTTTGTGTAAAACCTTATTGTGTGCTGATATTGGCTGTGCACTGTAGCATAAATTAAATTCCTTACTTTTTGTCTTACTGTTGCTTTTTCCTGCAGATCTGGGGTGGGTCGTGGAAGAGTACCTGCTGCTTCTGCTAATCGTGCATTTGGGTAACCTCATGGCAGCTCTTTGTTTTGTTTCTTGGCGTGACTGTCTGGTCTGCAAGGCCAACTGTTGTTGATGTTGTTGACTTCTTTTCTTATTTGTATATTTTGGTTTGTTTGTGTCTTTTAGGCCGAGGAATAACCGTGGAGGTATAAGAAATGGTGGTCGTGGTATGCCAAATATGCGTGGCGGTGTTCGTGGCCGTGGTGGTAGTTTTGGCCCTGGCCGAGGACAAATTGGCAGGCGTGGACGGGGTCGAGGTAGGAAGCCTGGTGTTGACAAGTCTGCTGATGAACTTGACAAAGAACTGGAGAACTATCATGCTATGCAGTCTTAGTTATGTTTCTTAAGTTTTGATATTGGTTAAGGTAATAGCCGCTCAACAAAGCCCGAGTTTACTTTTTTTTTTAGCTTTTCTGTAAATAAACCTCACTTTTTTCTGATTGGTTTGTTGTTCCTGAAATTTGAATTGTTTTCCGCTTTTGCAGTTATGGAAGATTATTCTTGTGCAATTTGCTTGATTAAATGTGCAAGTTTTAAGGTAAATACAGTTCTGTTCAGACTTCATTGTATATCGTATATTTTGAAATGCTTACAACTTAAGGCGTATGGTAGGATCATTATATGATGTATCTTGTTCTTGGTGTCTTACAGGGTCTGAAATGTCACCTAAGAGCGTGCCATGATTTGTTCAATTATGAGTTCCAGGTTGGTTACTTTCGTGATTTTTTCATCAATTCTTGTTTCTTCATGAATATTTCATTTACTTACTTTCTTAGAATTTATTAATACTGCGTAGCTTGATGAAGATTATCAAGTTGTGAATGCTTCTTGGAAGACCAATGAATTCGATTCATTTGATTCATTCATGTCTGAGGTCAGTATACAACTAGCTATATATATATATATATATATATATATATATATATATATATATATATATATATATATATATATATATATATATATATATATATATATATATATATATATATATATTTTGTTTGTTTTTGTTGTTGTTTTTTTTTTTCTTCACCATATGTTTCTTTTATATATCACTTTTTTGGGATACATGTTCATCAGACTTTCGGCGAACTGGCTCGTGAAGAGAAGACTTTTTCCTTTCGGTAAGTTGTGATCCTAGTTTTATTAATCTCTAATACAAGTGAATGCTAAGGTAAAATCGATGTAATTCATTTATAACAGCCGTAAGCCCGTAAGAAGCGGAAGATCAGTAGTGGATCAAAGTCAAATTGCAAATCATGTGGGTCAACTTGTGGTGGCTACAGATATGCCTGCAACTCTCAGTATTCATCCAAGAGGTAAGATATAGATACTATGAAATCCATTTTTCCGTGAGACTACTGTTAGGCCATTTTCTTCTGAAAACATGAAGTATTGATTTTTTTATCTATTTTTAATCTCAGGTACTAATGCAGCAGGTGCCCAATCATCACCCGGAAGCAGCAACCTTGGTGTGATAACCGTTAGATTTCTAGGTCAGACAATTTGACATTTGACCAAATCTTTTATTAACTAGCTGCTTATGTGTTATGAGCTTGAGTGTTTTGATGATTTATCTGATTCATATTTTGATTTATCTATTTTATAGCTATCATATGTCTATATGATCTTATATGCTATATGTGTTCATTAGTACTCGCGTGTATTGGTAACATTGATGGCATTTCATTTAAAGTGCATCTGAGGACTTTTACGGGAATTAGTAAATTCATGGTGTTGGTTTAAGCCCATTAAACGAGTCTATAAATTTATAAATTATATTTATTTATGATCTAGTTGGTGGTACAGAGATTGGACGAGGATGGTGTGAGGTAAACGTTCAAGTACCAACAAAAAGAGATGAAATGTTGGTGAGACCATATGGGTTATTTGCCACAATTAAAGACTGTGTTGGTGCAACCATAGCATGGCCTTGTCCCTTTATCTCGGTATGTCTTTGTTAATCTTGTGATACCAATAATTTTAATAACATGAAGCTTAATGCTTATACATGGGTGTTTATTTGTAGGTGGTCCGTGAGGATTGAGAAAGGATGCATGATGACCCCGAACTAAGCTTCTTGCTGCTTTAATTTATTGTTTAATGTTACAAGAATTTATGTTGGATAATGTCTATACCTTATTTATGTTTAGTGCTTTTGTTATGACAATTGCGTATTTGAAATACAATTTCGTTTTATTCATTTGATAATTAGTTTGATCTTTTATTCATATATTAATAATAGAGTGTGCATGCTGAAAATAGCGTCCTATCATATGACTTGTCAGGACTTTGAAATTGTCCTATTAAACTTATTAACCGTCCTAACAATAAACTTTTAAGGACGCTTAACATTGTAAAAGTGTCCTAATATGTTGTTATTAGGACGTTATTTAGGTTGTTAATAGACATTTTATACGACCAAAAAATTGGTTTCATAATCTTCTTTGAGATATTAGAACCCTTTTCTTGGTGCTAAAGTAGCTAAAATGTTACATGATAAGCGTCCTAACAATTATCTTTTAAGTACGCTTGTATGTGTATCAAAAGATTAAAATTAGGTAACCACATGTTAGAACATTGTAAAAGTGTCCTAATATGTTGTTATTAGGACGTTATTTGCTTGTTCATATACATATTATGCGACCATAAATTTGGTTTCATAATCGTATTTGGGATATTAGGACCCTTTTCTTGGTGTTAAAGTAACTATAATGGTATATGATAACCGTCCTAAGAATTAACATTAAAGGACGCTTGTATGTGTATCAAAAGATTAAAAGTAGGTTACCACATGTTAGAACATTGGAAAAGTGTCCTAATATGTTTTTATTAGGACGTTATTTGTGTTGTTTATAGACGTAAAATGCGACCATAAAATTGGTATCATAATCTTATTTGAGTTATTAGGACCCTTTTCTTGGTTGCTAAAATAGCTATGATGTTACATCGTAAGCGTCCTAACAATACTTTTAGGACGTTTTTATGTGTTTCAAAAGATTAAAAGTAGGTAATCACATGTTAAAACAATGTAAAAGTGTCCTAATATGGTTTTATTAGGACGCTATTTGTGTTGTTCATAGACATATATTACGACCATAAAATTGGTTTCATAAGGGTTAGGACGCTTTGGACCTATTACAACCGCTCGAGATGAAACGCTTTCATCCTTGGTCCTATTAAATGAAAGGTCCTAAAAAGTACCATTTTATGACGCTTATGGGGGTCCTAAAAAGCCATTTTTCTTGTAGTGTCTGCTTCAAGTTTTACTGATGAGGTGATACATTCTTTCTTTGCCAATCAAACGGAAGATGAAAGCTTTATTAGTGAAGACCTTGAACAGATTAATGATGCTGAAGTTGAGGAGATGGACATAAAATGGCACATTGCCATGGTTGCTTTAAGGGTCAAACGATTTCAGAAGCAATATGGAAGGACTATCAACTTCAACAACAAATCACTAGTGGGATACACAAAGAGGACTGTTGAATGCTACAACTGTCACAAGCATGGACATTTTTCAAGAGATTGTCCAGAGAAGAAGTCTGCTGATGGAAAAAGAGATGATGATGGGAAGATGGAAAAGAATCAGATGAGCCTGCTGACAATGGAAGCTGGTGGAGTCAACTGGGGTGAGCATCCAAGAGTAAATGAGGAGTCTGATCATACTCTCATGGCCATTGGTAATGAGGTATCATTATGCTCTAAATTATGTACTGACTCATATAATCATGTTAAGGCTTTTTGTGTTGAGCAGCAAGAACAAATAGGTGATCTAGAAGTAAATTTATTAGCACATAAAAATGCTGTAAAAACTTTAGAAGCACAAAAGGTCACCCTTCAAAACCAACATGCTGCTTTAAATGAAAAACTATACTTTCAAGCTAATAAAATATATGAACAAGATGAAAAGCTTAAAAGGTATAGACAATTAGGGCTTAAAATTCAGAAGGAAAGGGATGAGCTAAGAAAAAGGGTAGATCAGTGGAACAGTTCAAATAATAACCTGTTTAAGTGTTGGGATTCTCAAATTAAGTCAAATAAAAAATGTGGCTTAGGATATGAGGAAAATGAGAATAGGGCTATATTTAAGAATAAAGAAGAGGACTATGCTGATAAGCCTTTGTATAATAGGTTTGTTAAGACTGGTGACTTTAAGGGAGTACCACCACCTTTGAGTGATGACTATACTCCTCTTGAAAAAGAAGAGTTGGATGATTCACTCTTTGTGTATGGTAAGAAAGGTCCTCAAGTGCCTGAACCAACCACCTCAGAGGACAAATCCAGTAGGTATTCTTCTTGTCAATCCAATGACTCTGAAGGATCTATTGATGGTTCCTCTGATCACTCTAAGTCTGAGTCAAATAATGAGGAAAAAGAGAATCCTGAACCTAAGGTTGTTAAGAAGTGTGAACCTGTTGTTACTAAACCTGTAGTGACTGAACAAAAGGCTGAGACAGTTAAACCTAGTTGTGTCAATCACATAAAATCTCCTAGGGAATATGTTAAAATGAGTGAGTCACCTAGAAGCAATAGTGTTCACAGAGAAAGTAGGAGTAATTATACTTATGCTCCTAAAAGATTCTTTGTGTTTGGAAGTTTGAGTCACTTAATAAGAGATTGTGACTTCCATGAAAAGAGAATGAAAAGAGAGGCTGAGCAAAAGAGAATGAATGTTAATAAGGGTCATGGTTCAAATAAACCAGTTTGAAATAATGCTAGTAGAGTTAATCATGCTAACCAGTTTGTTTCCAGACCTGTACAACTTAATAACACTACCAGACCTAACTCTTATGTTAGTTCTGGTAGACAAAATTTTAGGTCTGGCTACAGAAACTTTGATATGAATAGGCAAAATGTTAATTTTATGAGGCCTAAAGTGAATATTGGTTATGTTAATTCTATGAGACCTTTTGTGAACACTGGTTTTGTGAGACCCAAACAACCTTTTCAAAAACCTCAGGTGAATGCAAATTTTCAAAGAAATAATTTTTATAAAACTCATTCCCCTGTGAGAAGACAAGTTGGAAAGCAAACAGCAAAACCTTTAAAGGGAAATGGGGGTTCTGCTGTTAAGACCTCAGCATGTATGTCTTGGGATTCAAACAAAAATAAATCCATGTATAAATCCCAAAACAACAGTGGATCAGGTTCAATTAAGAAATTTAAGCATATTGATCCACAAGGCGGACCCAAGCCTACTCAGGCCTGGGTTCCTAAGAGAAACTAATTTCTCTTCTTTTTGTGCAGGATCATCCACTTTGCTATATGGAAGATAGAGGAATACTTGACAGTGGATGCTCTGGGCACATGACTGGTAACAAGAACTATCTTAATGATTTTCATGAATTCGAAGGAGGTTCTGTTACTTTTGGAGGAAGCAAGGGACAGATAACTGGTAAAGGAAGAATTATTGTGGGCAACATAGAATTTGACAATGTATCTTTTGTAAAAGAACTTGGGCAGTTCAACCTTTTCTCAATATCACAAATTTGTGATACTCAGCATAAGGTGCTTTTTACCGAAACTGATTATCTTGTGTTGACTCCGGACTTTAAGATGCCTGAAGAACATCAGATTCTTCTTAAAGTTCCCAGACAACATAAAATGTACAGTTTTGATATGAAAGCATCTAATCCTGCAAAAGGTGCTACCTGTTTAAGTGCAAAAGCTACATTGGATGAATCTAAGTTGTGGCACAGAAGGTTAGGCCATGTGAATTTCAAAAACATGAATAAACTTGTGAAGAATAACCTTGTGAGAGGTTTGCCTTCAAAATTGTTTAAAAATGATCATACTTGTGTGGCTTGCAACAAGGGAAAACAACATAGGGCATCCTGTAAGGTTAAATTAGAAAGATTAATCACTGAACCTTTACATACCTTACATATGGATCTTTTTGGCCCTACATCTGTCCATAGTATTAATCATGCATGCTATTGCCTTGTCATTACAGATGATTGTACTAGATATTGTTGGGTGTTCTTTATGTCTAGAAAGGATGAAGCTACCCCTTTGATTCAAACTTTCATTAGACAGATTGAAAACCTTATTGATAAAAGAGTTAAAATCATTAGGAGTGATAATGGCACTGAGTTTAAAAACAAGAGCATGCTAGATTTTTGTGGTAATAAAGGAATTAAGCAACAATTCAGTAATGCAAGAACTCCTCAGAAAAATGGAGTTGCAGAGAGAATGAACAGGACACTTATTGAGGCAGCTAGGACTATGCTAGCAAATTCACTTTTACCTACTACATTTTGGGCTGAAGCAGTCAGCAATGCCTGCTACATCTTTAATAGGGTTAGAGTGATCAAGCCTCAAAATAGAACTCCTTATGAGCTTATGTTTGGCCATAAACCAGTTGTTAGCCATATAAGACCTTTTGGGTGTCATGTTACCATTCTTGATACTTTAAGTGTTCTTGGAAAATTTGAAGGAAAGTCTGATGAAGGATTTTTAGCTGGGTATGCATTAAACAGTAAAGCCTTTAGGGTTTACAACCTAGTGTCCAAGAAAATAGAAGAAAATCTGCATGTAAACTTTCTTGAAGAAAAACCCAATGTCAAGGGAATTGGTCATAGATGGATGTTTGATATTGATTATTTGACTGATTCTATGAATTATATTCCTGTCTCCAAGGAGAATCAAATTAACCCTATTGCAGGTACCCAAGAAGTTACTAACATTGCAGGTACCAAAGATTCTTCAAATTCAGGGAACATTGATGATGTGGCTGAGCTTGTTGTGATTCCATCTACAGAGAACAAGTCTGATGCAGCTGAAGCAATAATCAAGAATTCTTCCTCTCAGAAAATAGATTCTGAAGTTAAGTCTGGCAAAGTCATATCCCCTAACATTACCAGTACTTCCCATTTTAAGTCTGGTAGTGGTGTTCTACCAGACCTTTCTTCAAGTACTGCTTGTGCTGATTCTGAGATGCCAGAACTTGAAGTATTTCCTAATCCTAATGAAGGTGTTTTTGATGGGGCTTCCTATGATGAAGGAGGCATTATTACTGATTTCAACAGCTTACCCACTGAAGTGGAGGTCAGTCCAACTCCCACTCTCAGGATTCACACCATTCATCCCAAGAGTCAAATAATTGGTAATCCCAAATCTGTTGTTCAAACAAGAAGTAGGGTGCAACATCAATCTGCTTCACTTGCACTCATGAGCCTAATTAAGCAACAACAAAGGGTCAACCATAAGGACCAGCAACATTGCTTATTTGCTTGCTTTCTTTCTCAAAGTGAACCCACTACAGTTTCTGAAGCTTTAGGGGAGGAAAGTTGGATTGAAGCCATGCAAGAAGAGTTGTTGCAGTTCAAGCTACAGAAAGTATGGGTTCTTGTAGACCTACCTAATGGAGCTAAAGTTATTGGTACTAAATGGGTCTTCAGGAATAAAAGGGATGAAAGAGGGGTAGTTGTAAGAAACAAAGCAAGGTTGGTAGCACAAGGATACAAACAGGAGGAGGGCATAGATTATGATGAGGTTTTTGCTCCTGTAGCAAGGATTGAGGCTATCAGGTTATTTTTGGCCTATGCATCATACATGGGATTCAAGGTATATCAGATGGATGTCAAAAGTGCTTTCCTTTATGGCACTATTGAAGAAGATGTGTATGTACATCAACCTCCTGGTTTTGAGGATCCTGCTAACCCCAATCAAGTGTATAAGGTTATTAAAGCTCTATATGGTCTTCATTAGGCTCCTAGAGCTTGGTATGAAACTCTTTCACAGTTTCTTGAAGAACATGGATACATCAGGGGTGTAATTGACAAGACTTTATTCATTAAGAGAGACCAGAAGGATATCATTCTTGTCCAAATTTATGTGGATGATATCATTTTTGGATCCACAAGAAAGTCTTGGTGTGATGAATTTGAGGGTTTAATGAAGAGCAGGTTTGAAATGAGCTCAATGGGAGAACTTACATTTTTCTTGGGACTGCAAGTTAAGCAAAAGGATGATGGACTTTTTATTTCTCAAGACAAGTATGTTGCAGAAATTTTGAGAAAGTTTGAGTTCTCAAATGTGAAGACAGCAGTCACTCCCATGGAGAATAAAGTGCCTTTAACAAAAGATGAAGATGCTGCTGATGTGAATGTGCATCTTTACAGATCCATGATAGGTTCCCTCATGTATCTTACTGCTTCTAGACCTGATATTATGTATGTAGTTTGTGTTTGTTCACGCTTTCAGGTTCAACCAAAGACTTCACATCTTCATGCTGTGAAGAGAATCTTTAGGTACTTAAAGGGCAAACCAAATTTGGGCCTTTGGTATCCTAAGGAGTCAACTTTTGACCTGACAGCTTATCCAGACAGTGACTATGCTGGTGCAAGCCTGGATAGGAAATCAACAACAGGAGGTTGTCAGTTCCTTGGAAGGAGGTTAATATCTTGGCAATGCAAGAAGCAGACGATTGTGGCTAATTCAACTACTGAGGCTGAGTATGTAGCGGCTGCTCATTGCTGTGGACAAGTTTTGTGGATTCAGAATCAGATGCTGGACTATGGTTTGAATTTTATGAATAGTATTATCCACATAGATAATAAGAGTACTATCTGTATTGTTAAGAATCCAGTATATCACTCTAAAACTAAGCATATAGAAATCAGGCATCACTTCATTAGGGATTGCTTTGAAAAGAAGTTGATTAGAGTGGAGAAAATACATACAGATTTTAATGTTGCTGACCTGTTAACTAAGGCATTTGATGGTCCTAGGTTCAATTATCTGGTAGTTAACATTGGTATGATGAACCGCTAGTTTGAGTTAAGGGGAGGTTTGGCCTAAGGGGAGGTCAAAACTGTGAAGTATGAATACTTACCAGCATTTAGGTTATCTTTAAGTCTTGTAGTTCTGTTTTTAGTTCTGTTAGTGATAAAATAAAATATATATATATATATATATATATATATATATATATATATATATATATATATATATATATATATATATATATATATATTTGTTTTTATATGTGTCTTTTATTTCTTTTATAGGCAATGCTGGATTAAGTATATTTTCACAAGTTGTTAAGTGAGACTATTGAAACTTCTCACTTGGTGGAGGTGCTTTGCACTAACACATCAAAAGGTTATCAGTCCACCTTGTCTCATCAACATAAGGACTGGCTAATCCTGAGCAAACGGCTAACAGGTAAAGATTGACCAAATCCGTTTATGGCTGACAATTTGCCAAAAATTGTATGGTATTCAACTCACCATATCTAAGATAAGTGAAGAGTTGGCTAGCCCACAAGGTTATGGCTTGTGGTAAAGGCTGTGGAAAACCATAAATGGTAATCAATTCACCATGATGAGGTGCTTTTCCATCAAAGAAGTGACTAGTCCAGAAGCAAACGGCTTTTGGTAAAGACTTAACAAATCCATTGATAAGCTGATGATTTGCTAAAAATCATATGGTTATCAGTGTACCATGGTCTTACACACCAAAACATTTGGCTACTCCAGTAGTGATGGCTATTGGTAAAGAGGAATCAAATCCATTAAATTTCAATGATTCACCTCTCACAGGAGTTAACACACCTGGAAGTGATGAGAATAGATATGATACTTAATATGAATTGATGTACATATAGTCAATGTTGCTGCAAAGACCATATCAGAAGAGCTTATCAAGATTCAAGCTGCTAGAAAGGATCAAGACCTAAATACAATTCAAAGTGTTCAAGATTCAATCCTCAGAAGGCTTAATCAGAAGAACTTGAAGTTCATGGAGCATGAAGATCAAGTTAGGGGAGGATTGTTGGGAATTATAATACGAATCAAGAGAAGACAACTTAGGTCTGGTAGTTTATCTAAGTTAGGTCTGTTTGTGTTATTAGGTCTGGTAATGTAATGTTAAGTCTGGTAGCATGTTTAAGTCTGGTTGACTTGTAAAGTTAAGTCTGGTCGTGAAGTTAGGAAAGTTTGTTAGAGTTATGTTAGGAAAAGATACAATGCGTGTACGTATCTTTATAGAAGATTTGTGTATATCTTCTGAGTCGGTTAGGGTTTCCTTGTGTTATAAAAGGATTCCTAAAGATTGTTAGTTCGTGTGTGAGTTGTAAGAGTTCACGATTGTGATTATAATCAATATACGAAGTTAGTGATATCTCTTCTTGTGTTCTTAATTGTTCTTGTTAAGATTCCGCATTAACAATAACAATCACCTAGGGTTTCTCACTTAGATTGGTTCGGATTTATCCTAACCATCTACTAGGTATTCAAGACTACTTAGTGATCCACATACAATTCGTGGACCAACACTTGCCAAGCTTATGATAGATTATTCGTCACGACTGGACAGTTAAACGATTAGATTTGCTCTTATCAAATTATTTTATCTAACTTCTAATTCGTTAAGTGTTTAGTTGTGTGATTATGACAAAAATGAATACATGCTTAAATATAAAATAAATCCTAATATCTTTTAGGATACATTTTCATAAGATTAATTCTAAGGTTTACTTGGGGACAAGTAAAGTTCAAGTGGGGGGATATTTGATGAACTCAAATAAGTACATCTTATTACTATCATTTATCCTAATAATTTGACTTGTTTTATTATATTATGTATGAGGATTGATACTTAATCGTTTACTTTTGTAATTCTCAGGTAAAAACAAGCATTTGGTGAAACTTGGCGATTTTGGACTAATTATGGAGCAAAACATGCAAGAAGTTAAGAGTCTACTGAAATGTACAAGATCAATACATTCTGCTCCAGATGCGCCGCATCTTGCTTATCACATACGGCGCATCACTATCAATATTTCACCAGATACGATCCAAGATACAAGAGGACATGCGCCGCATCTATAAATGGAGTTACGCCGCATCTTCTGGCGGTGTACGAATATTCCTGAATATTATAATCTTGGACCCCACGCGAAGTTAAGTCAATGCGCCGCATCTACTTACTAGATGCGCCGCATCTTACCCTCAGACAGAAACTATAAATACCCCAAAGACCAGACGAATTAAGAGTTCCGAAGTTTAGACAGAAAACCGAAATACAGAAACCTAGGACGAATTCAGTCAAGGCAGCAGCACAAGACACACCCAAACGAAGATACAAGAGCTGTAAGAAGGTGTTGCATGTGTTTAATTCATTAAGTAGTTTTGTTTTATTGTGTTAGTAAACTTTAATTCATCAACATTGGTGGCTTGTGTAATGTGACAACGGAAAGATTGCACTCCCTTAAAACTGCTTTCTCATTAATTAAGGTTTATATGTTGATGTCTTTGGTGACTTTTATTAGTGCATTGATAACCTCTGTGTCTAGCTGAGCGTTGATCGGGTCGCCATGCCTCTGCCCTCGCCTATTTATTAGATCGCCTATGCATTCTATCGTCTGTAGAAAAGTAGGAAGAAAGATAAATAGGATAGTCATAAGTAATCATTAAGGGTTTACTCGCCGATAAGATTAGAACCAACGAGAAAGGACTTAATCTCGGTGCGTTGTATCGAACTATACACTTCATATAAAACTAGCAATAAAACAAGTGACAAACTACTTATCTATCAGGACAGCCTTCTTATTGTCTCAAGTATTTATCTGTGTACGTGTGTGCTACTTGCTGATTCGTGCCTATTGGTTTAGTTTATTATTTAATTGCAACCAAATCGTGCCAGTCTCTCAGGCTGAACCCCCTTGCGTTAGAATAGGTTGTGTAGCTAACTTAATATATTAAAATACTGATTAGAATAACTAGATAATACGTTCCACTCTTAGTGATCGACACTCTACTTACCATTATATTCATACTGACCGGGTACACTGCTCGTTAAGTGTGTGTGTTATTGATAAGTCGGCTAAATATAAATTTAAAACTTGAGTAGGCATTAATACTGCTAAACCGCAACGACACATCGCACGCATCAACAAAAAGAACTATGATCTACATAGATCGATGATGATTTTTGTTTCTTTTGTGTTTTGTACCACACGAAAAAGAAAAAAAGATATGAGATCATTAGTTTTTTTTTTAGTTCGACTAAGTAGTGGTTGTAGTATTGTGTGGAGATGGGGTTAGGATATATTTGAATTTGTTGTTGAAGGTTTTTTGATGTTGTGATAGTGTGATTAAAGGATTAGGAAAAGATAAGATCTATGAGGATTAATTGTTAGACCCGTTTTCCGGGTACTTGGACCCCACCCTAGATGAAAATGGATTAAGGACTTTACATGATTGGCTAGTCAATGGATGTAACATTTTAGTCAAACCCGAAAGTCAATTAATGGTCAATGAATGTATTGTATAGTTATGGAAAGTATTATGTGGCACAAATAGAAAGGAAATAGACTTCAAGGGTTAAAGTTGCAATAGACCAAAAGCATTAAGACATGTGGTGTGGCCAAAATAGAAGGAATGAGGCTTGAGAGGCTATTCTTGCCATAAGCCCAAACTTGTGCCTAGATAAGTATATCCAGGGAATTCTAGAGAATTCCATATTATTCTTGGGTGTTTATTTGGTCCGGCTTTTAGAGAAGAAAAGGAGGGAAGAAGATCAAGTTTGGAGGGTAAAGTTATGAAGGGTTTAAGGTGCTAATCAAGAAGATAGAGCCCTAGATATAATCCCCCTACAAGTAAGTAATCTATTGTCTTGATTTAATGAAGTTATAGATTGTAAAGAAAGTGGGATATCATCATATGATCTAGGTGTGATCATATCATGATTTGGTAAGAAAGATGAGTATGTTTAATGGGTTATATAAACCCTTAATTATGGTATTGATTGTCATGATGTTAGGTCTTGATAATTAAGAAGAATGATGATGATGGTTAGAGGTTGAGGATGATGGGATATTGATTCTATGCTTAGCTTTGGAAGCTAAGGTGAGTAAAATGATGATGACATGTGTTATATGGATTTCTAACATATATGTGTTATGTATGTTTTATGTCAAGCAATATGGACTTGAGATATGTTTAAGTGATGTGAAGAATATGGCCTATGTGATGAGTTGATGTTATTGTATAAGTTGATGTTATGTGTTGGATGAGTTGTGGAGTAGTAAGCCCGTAAAGTAAGTGTTTGATGTATATGATGCTTATGTGTTGATTGAAGTATAATGGTATGCTATGATCGTTTTACTTACTAAGCCTTTGTGCTTATGGTTTAGTTGTCTAACCATTTTGTAGGTTTGTATGCTATTATGGAAGGCTTGGATATACGAATTAAGGATTTGGTTATGCAAGATTAAAGGTAGTATTCATTTAGGAGCTTAGGTAAAATACCGAGCTCAAGTGTAAAGTTTGTACCCCGTTGGTCTTTTATTGGTTGGTAAAGTGTAGCCGAGTGGCAAGTTGTATGTTAAGGTTGTCCTAACAATTTGGTGGTCAACCGTTGTGTCAAAGTATGTTTTATGTGTTTATAGTCAAAGTTAAAGGGGCGTTTGGATTAAGTGTAAATATACCCATTTTGGGTTGTACATGGGTCAAGTGTATATAGAACACGTTTAGTATGTTAAAGTAATGATTTTGGTTAAGTTTGAGGTGTTGTGGAAGTCGTATGTGTCTTATGTCATGAAATGGGTCAAAACGGGTTTTGGTGCAAAATCCGTCAACTTGTAAAGTACTATTCCGAGGGTCAGATGGTAATTTTTTTGTATGAAAATGAGCCCATTGATGTACTAAGTAAATCTAGAAAGTTTGGTTAAGTATCGAGTTCGGGAGGTCGGACTTTCAAGACGGGATTTTGAAAGGCAGTCGGGTGGACAGAAACATCCATCCGATCGGTTGGATGTCCATCCGATCGGATGGAGGGTTTTCGGCAGATTTTGGCAAACTTTGAAAAATCATATCTTTTAATTCGTAAGTCGTCACGGGTCGCGCCACCCGTCGTTTGAAGGTAATTGAGTCTAGTTTCATTTAAAAATAGTCTCAATGTCTGAATGTTTATGGATTTTTATAAATTGTCAAAAGAGTAGCAGGAGGTCAGTTTTAGTTCACGTTTTTTTGCGCGTAAAGTTTTAATTTTTGGTCTAAGCGGGCACGAGGTATAACATTAATTGAGATCATTATCATTTTTTTTTCCTGTTTTTTCTTTTTTTTTTTCTTTTTTTTTATGGTTGATTATGGATTAGGATAGAAATAGAGGATGGTGGTGAAGATCGTTAAAAAAAATGAGATGGTGATAGTTTTATTTATAATCTTCAAAATCCAACTGAAAAGTCTTATATTTAAAGACTTATTGATACAATCAGGATGCTTTGTATTCTTTTTTCAATACACAAATTTATGAGTTGTGTAACTCCTGGATTGTTTGTATTCTTTGCACATGATTGTAGACATTCAATTGAGAACTCATGTGGAGCTTTGACATGTTTGTACTGTACTTTTATTTGTGCACAAATCCTCTTCCACATTAAATTAAGTCATTCAATCTTTATATAGTATAGATATCTATTTTAACTAATAAAATAAGTTTTTTTACAATTGCCCTGAAGCACGAGCATTAAAAAAAAGACATTAAATGTGTGACCAAAATTCCATAATTAAAAGATAAAGTACAAACACCACAATGCACTATTTCTTTCAAACCCAAAGTTCCAAAGTCAAACTCAGAGGATGCTCTGATGAAGCGCTATTTTAGTAAACTCATTATAACTTAAGTATAAAAAGCGTGTACTATTCACCATAGACTTTGTAGCTATCCATAGCCCGAACCCGAGAAAAAAAACCACCTTTCACTCAGATCTCTCACGTGTCTCTCTCATCTCCTCTCTCACTCCATTGCTCCGGCACAAAAAAAACCCGACCGGCGAATCGACCCCGATCCGACACAGAAAGATCTATAGTTATATTTGTGAGTGGCGCTATAGTGTTCATCTATAGTGATTTTGTGAGAGGCGCTACAGGGGAAGCTATAGTAAAGCACGTATAAAAATTGTCTCCTCTCCCACAAATTCCAGATCCATCCACACCAAACACCTTCCTGAAGCTTCTTCCCACAAACTAAACCCCATATCAAAAGTGCCTTCGGCTCAATCACTGAATCATAATAATTTTTTTTTTTTTGAATCTTTTGTTTGGTCGGTTACCATCTGGTGATATGTAAGGTATTTTTGTTATTGACACTGCTTATTTTTAATATTTTTTTAAGGTTAATTGCTGATTTGTGTAAAAAGTTTTGATTTTTATGTGTTCCGTAAGTGTTTTTCTTTGAATTACTACGTTTTGTAGGTTAATTTGTAATGGGTTTATGCTCAATTAATGATTTGGGTTAAAAAAAAATTGTGAATTTAGTGGGTTTTGTAATTTTATTTAATTGTTTATTTTTGCATTTTTAAGCATTTTTTGAAATGGGTTTGTGCTTAATTATTGATTTGTGTAAAAAAAAAATTGATTTTTTATGGTTTATTTTTATTTCAGGAAGTGGTTGAAGAAAGCTGGGATACAACAATATAATGTGTGAATGGTGGTGAAGGAAGAGAAGAAGGATTGGGTGTAGCTGATGCCAATTCAGGAAGTGAATGCGTCGTTTTCAATGGTGATTGGGAATGATGTATGGAAAGGGATACTTATGCATTGTGGTAATTAGGAGATTGGTTATAACATAATTTTAGTAATATTTAATGTTTCGTGTCTGTTTTATAGTTTATGTTTCTTAAGACTCGATAGTGGAAAAGTAGAAATTTAGCTGCAAGCGGATGTTTGATATGATTAATCATTTTATGTTAAGAAGCCGAGAGTTTTGCGTATTAGGGAGATAGGATTTACCACATTGTGTTTAGTTATCGCGTACGCACACACTACACAGGATTGATAGTGTTTGTGTGTTTGTTTGAGTCTCAAATTTGGATCATTCAAATCGATACCAAAATGTTTCCACTTCTTATACACTTCAAAGACACCTACAACAGCTTTTTACTTTGCATGATTAAGGCTTAGATCAAACCAGTATTGTTTAATTATCAATATCATACATTTAAAACAACTTGCCTTTTATTTTTTTATAACAACCTTTGCTAAA
This sequence comes from Artemisia tridentata subsp. tridentata, assembly GCA_021014915.2. Lineage (NCBI taxonomy): Eukaryota > Viridiplantae > Streptophyta > Magnoliopsida > Asterales > Asteraceae > Artemisia > Artemisia tridentata. The sequence continues at coordinate 309,283,597 of CP139505.1, read as the reverse complement.
GTGGATAATGGAATACTATAATTTATCTTTTGCAGGTCTTTTCTTTTGTGTTTGGCGATGGTGATCCAAATGAAAGAATTGAAGAACACAGAAGGAAATTTGTAATTACTATTCTTCCTTACTTACAATATTTCGTTTTGCTATACGTACTTCTGTAAATTTAATTATTTTTATGGTAAACATGATTCAAATTTATATTCTTCATGTTTTTTAAGGGTCGTCACGCATATGTGGGACACGTGAGGATTGTCACAATGCTGAAAACTTTTAACGGGAAGTGACAGTTGAGAGAAAAGAGGCGAGGCAGAGATGTAATAGCATTTCATTTCCCGGAATGAAGAGCAAAAGGTAAATGATCAGAAAATTTATGTTCAGTTTTAAATTTTTAAGTTTTTCTGTTATAATTTTGCTACCGCTGTACAGGCATGCTATCTGAAATGTTAATAACAATCTGAAATGTTAGTAAAGGGGTGTTTGGGTAAGCTTATTTTAGGTGTCAAGGGCATGGTAGGTAATCGGTCAAAAGACATTACATGTATCACTCTATTACTATTATGTAATAATCTGGCCACACTTACATGTATCACTCTATTACTATTATGTAATAATCTGACCGCTGGTATTCAATAGCGATTTTTAAAATAGAAGAAGCTACAAATGGAGATTAAACCGTTTACTAAGAATAATCTTATTTCTTAAGGATATCAGTTTGTTTCTTCCTCTTCTGATTTGCAGCCTGTATACTGATGGCTACTGCTATGATGAATAGGTTGCTTTATTGGTTTTTTCTTACATTTAATTTGACAACAATACATACTCTACGTAAACGATAACAGTTTTCGGTACCTTTATGCAATTGAGAGTTTAGACAAGGAATAAATTATGCAGTGACAGGCACATTGGCATTGCATCGTTGGAAGTTCAACTAGAATGTCTTAAATGATTATTGTCTTCTATTTGTTGTAACACATCAGGTGATGCTTCTACAAGTATACTATTTAAGTCATACGGGTATAGTACTATGTCATTCAAAGATTACTGATAACGATTGATTATCGTATTTGGCAGATTGTAGAAACTTTATTAGACACTGAGGAGGGTAGAACTGGAAGAAGTATGTTTCAAAGTGCACATCGAATTTGATCCAAGCACTTATATTGAAGGAGCTCAAACCATTTACAAGTTTTAATGCCTCCAAAGACGCTTATCAGGTTTTCCATTAATCTATCACCATGCTTTTCAGTTTTTTAGGCAGTGTTTCGATATTAAATGTGTGTTTTAGCAGAAACTGGATGGTGTGAAGAGGTCTAGAATGTTGCGGTTGAATAAAACACCAGAATTTAAGTACCAGGGGAAAGCGTTTGGTAAGCTACAATATAAGAATGGTATTCGTGGCGGGTTTGGTTTGAAAGAGAACTTGAAGTACTCTGCTTAGAAGCGAGATTCTAATAAGCTTATAGGAGAGGTAAACCCTCCTGCATCATTTTGAGTTTACTTTTTATGTTATTTGTTTGTTTAAAAGGCGTAACCCGGACGAGCATGTTACGCCGTATTCATTAACTGTGAATGATAATGAGGAGAAGAGTAATGCAGAAATCCCGACTAACAGTAGATGTTTAGCATTTTGACCAACATCTCTTTAGTTGTGCACCTGGGTGTTTGGATTAGCTTAAATTACACATAATGAAGCTTTATATGTACTTATAATTCGGGATATTTGTAGGGAAGTTTATATGATATTCTGAAAGTGAAAGAAAGATTTGATCCATTAACTGCTGTTATTAGTGCTCTAGATATTGCAAGGTACATATACATTTCACCCTTTTTAAAGTCTACACACATGATCAGTATTATTCGTTGGTGTTTTAAGGAAAAAGAGAATACCGTTTATTAAACGAAATCCTCTTTTTACAGGAAGTGACCCACACTACAACAGATGATATGTTGCAGCATCTGTTTAAATAACGATTGCATTTGCCACACTACGTCATTTTCCATGTGCTATTAGAATTGCTAGACACACTGTTGAGCTTGACTATATTCCTTTTGGTTTGTCTCGGAAATCTATTGCTTCTAAAGTAAGTATGTCACTCTCTTTTTGATTAAATAGACTTTTTTTTAGTTATGTCGTGCCGGAAAATATTGCATAAAATGTAATATGTTAGCGGAGCCGCGGAGGTCAGGTCCTTTTTGTCTTACCAGAAATTTTCCGTTCTTTGTCAATAGTGTAAATATCAGTGGTTATGCTTTTAGAATGAACACAAGCAACGATCTGTTTGAGTAGCAGCTAAACACAATGAGATACTCTTTATATGTGCTCCTGTTAGGCGTCTACTCTTTTCACAGTATTTATTTGTAGCTTTATACTAGTTTTAACTGCTGTTTTCACAACTTCTAGCTGCTGTTTGGCAGAAACATGGCGCAACTTTGATATAGAACATTAGTATCAAGTGTTAGGATGGTGTAAACGAATGTACAAGACAATATTGTGTAGTAGTGTAATAGGTTACTAATTATGTAGCCCTTCTTTTGTGCAATAGTATGATCATTAAGGATGTTTGGATCTGCATTACTTTCTATTTAATTTTACAGGGCAACAGATTATCAACTGCACATGCAGCCTTTTATGCGCATTACATCAAGGTACTATTAATACTGATTTGGGATTTAGAAACTGATTATTGACGACTTTAAGCGCAATGCCAAACACCCTCTTAGATATATTTAGGTACCACACTGAAAAATATTACGCCATAATGTATTATCCTACTCAAAAAGTTTATGATTTTGTACTGCAATACAATAGTTAATTTAAAAATAGATCAACCAATGTTGATGTGTTGGTGGAAAATGTTTATTGCAACGGTGTTTGTATTTGGTTTCAACATATTTTTGTAGTTACTAATTAAGTGTTATCACCTATTAATATGTATTATAATTTAGTGACTTAAAATTAATCAAGATTGAAATTAACGTGTTCTTAAGTAGCTACTATTGGAAGCATTTTTGTGTTTTCAGACAGTAATGGCGTATAAGTAACCACACTTCAGCATGACTGAGCTTAACACACTTCAGTAAAATGGATAAAGTTGACTAATAAGCAGGTGAATATTAGAACAGAGTTACTACATTAGCAAGCACACAACGAATATACTTGCAGGACTACTCAAACAAGGTACATTTTATGGCAAGAAGCATTCCCACAACCATTGTTTTAACTAGGGGCTATTTGCTACTGAGTAAAGTACAACAAGGCTGCTCGGTGGAGTCTAAAAAGTGTGTCGTCTCGCTGGAGCCCATTTAGGAATCAAAATGTGCACATACTATAGGTTCTATAGCTTTGGTTGGTTTAATAAAGTGGTCATGAGTGGTTATCTTTTATGTTGTTTTTTCTATTTGATGTAAACTATAACTTCAACACACTATTGTGATCATTGATTATTTGTATGACTTGCTGATAACGTATACGTTTGCATTCTGATGTACATAATACTTTCGTAGACAAACATCCCGCAGCAAAGCGCGGGTTAAAAACCTCGCTACCTACGATTAGCATAATTGTCTTATTTTTGTAAGGTATTATAATTATAAGTATATATTATAGCACAAAAAAAATGGTGCCATTTTAACCTAGGCTTTTCCCACCAAACATTTTGGGCCAATTTTGGCCTGCTTTCCGTCCTATTTTTGCCCAGTCTGGTCCATTATATGAGGAAGGTAAAGAAGGGTAAAGAAGAACCTAAAAGAACACCACCTCATATCTATCTTCTGGAACAATGTCAACACACACAAAATCATACCTAATCACAGAGAAGATGCAGGGTTGCTCAAAGCTAGAACGAGGACATATAAGACGGTGGCACAGACGCTGTTTGTGACGGTGAAGTGGAGGATAACGCTCGCGACGGATGTGACGAGATTAAGTGGGAAGAATGATATTCGATAAAGGATCGATTCTAAAAAAACAACAACAACAAGATCACTAAAAACGGCAATCAAAATTACGTAGCCAAAAACAAACATACCCAAAAGGTATGTACTCTGATTATTGTTGTAGTTTTTAGATTTTTTTTATTGATTATTGATATCATTTGTGGGTCTTTGATGATTTGTGAAAAAAATATGAAACTAAGGGTTTACTTATGATTTTGGGGTTGAGTGTTTTTATAAATATATTTTGGAATTAAAGGATTTGAAGATGCTGATATTGATTGGTTTTAGGTTTAGGGTTTTTATTATAAATAGCTTTGGGGTAAGACGATTTAGAATACACGGCTTAAACAAGAGAAAATTTGGTATGTATCACTACTTTGGAAAGTTAATTTGCAAAATGTGTGTGGTAATTTGCGTAGAGATAATAGGCACAAACAATTGTCAGCCAAAGGCAAGTTAACCTGTACATTTGGACACAATTAATTTTTTAACCATTTGAACAGCATACCTAAGCGCCCTATAAGTAACTTACTTCCTGTATTTTTATGTTCCAAAATCGTTGTGTATATCGTGTGGAAGTTGATTTACGCAATTTTAGCTTTTGATGTTCTATTATTTTGATAGGTATAAAACTATAAATGAATCATCGTGGAATGTGGTTGGTGATTTGCGTAGAGATGATGTGCACATACAATCGCCGTGCAGAGGCGAGTTACCTTTTACATTCAAACATACCTGAATAGCCGCATCGTAAGTATCATGCATTGTTATTGTACAGATTCATTGCACCTTTTGTTCATGCGGTTTGATCTTCGACCCATCTTTTGCAGTATCTGAGGCCAGGTCATCTAAATATCAGACTTTTTTTGGTCCATAGGTTTGGTGTGATAGAGGCTAATAAGGATAAATTAACAATGGTACGTTTATCGTTCAAAATTTTTGCATACCAGTTTACTTAAGTTAATAATAAGTATAGATTGATGTAATATTGTACCGAATAAAATGTGTTTAAATGTGTAAAGCCTATCGTTTCGTAAAACACATTTTTGTATAAAAAAAGGAGTTGAAAGAAGTCCTTGGCTCATGAAAACTGTAATATATGCAAAATGTAAGTGTTGAGCTGCTCAAACCACAATGCACCAACACTGTCTTATTTATTTTCCTTAAAATTTATAGTTTGCATCTCAGGAAAATTGCAAAGAGCACTTTGATGAGGAAGAAAGAGGGATTTCACCATTGATGGAAGCAACAGAGTTGACTCAAGGACTACAAGAGAAACTATTAGAGCAATCGTTAGATGTGATGCTAAGCACACACTCTCACCTCCTTAAGTTCTTCATGGAAGGCCTTCAACCTCAGAAAGCTATGCTTTATCTTGGCTTAATCACCAGGTGTACCTAACAAAGGTCGAGTTGGCTCCATCCACCGCTTCTTAGTCGAGTAAGTTCTTCATGGAAGGCCTTCAACCTCAGAAAGCAATGCTTTATCTGCTCCTTTTCCTGTATGCAGGAACGGATGTTCAAATGCCATACGGGTTTCATACAGAACGAAAATTAAAGTCAGAAAATTTCAAAAATCCGTCGGCTAACAAGTTACCACTTCATCCATCATTTTCAGTTAGTTATAGGCAATCCGCATTTTCTTAAATAGCTCAAACAATCCACTATATACCAGCTTTGATTGGTGAAGTAACAAAGTTAGTGTCGAATAGATATGTCATTGGCCATTTCAGTTTGAGGTAATCCATTGTAGTTTAAAGTTGGCGCCAAAAGTCTATAACCTGTTACGAAGGGAGTGTTTGGACCAGGTTATTTTCATGGTTTTATGAGCTTATTTGATTTGGGGAAATCTCGCAATCTAACTTTTTTGGGTTTACGAGGTTGCTTAGTTGAGCTTAAGGCTTATTCATAAGCAATAAGCCATAAGTGGAAGATAATAAGCTCATAACAAAAAAAGGTGAGCTAATAAGCTTTTCTAAATTCGAATAAGACCTTAAGCTGGAAAAACAAGCTAATTCAAACAACTCAAAAACCATAATTTCTAATTTTTACGAGATGATTTTGGATTTTTGTTTTCACCTAAAGTTTTTCTAAAGTTAAGAAGTTATACATTAATTGTTATGCTGATCAAATGTAATCGATACTTGGATAGATACTTGGTGTTGTTGCTGGATGCATAGTGGGGAGATAAGGAACGATGGTTCACACGGGGACTTGCATAGCCAGTTTCCTTGGTTAAGGAGGCTCTAAAAAGTACCATTTGCCATGGAATTGGCCTACATTCTTAAAAAATGATAGGGACTGAAGCACCTGCCGAGCTGTATCTGATTTTGCTGCCGACTTCAGTGCCCCAACCGATGGACGTAAGTGATCTTTTTTATACTTCAGTCTGCTGCACATTTTTAACATTTTAACCTTGTGGATAAAAGATTAGATTTTTGGTTAAAAAAAGTTCTCTTTTGGTTGAATTTGTTATTTTTTAGGGTCATTGTAATATTATTGAAATTGTTTGGTTCCAGGTTATGTTACTGAGACCCTTATCTTGGTGGGCCATTTGTTGTCACACAGCCATGTGAGGGGGTTTGGTGCCGGAGTGTTTTTTTGTTGTTTCTAAAATTTGTAAGCTTCAATGTGCTGTTTTTGGTTATTTGGTCAGGAGGGCTAACATTTGGGCATGGTTTTGACAGATTAGAAGGTTCTTTCTGGTAGTTTCACTTGAGGTTTGAAAGAAATTGAAGAAATGCTTTATTATGCATCAACGCCTAAATGAATACGTTGCTCAACCCCGATGCGAGGTACTAATTTGTGTTCAAAGTTTGCTTTAGTTTCGGGTCCGTTTAATCTAAATGGAAACCAAGCTTAAGCAATGTCTCGGTGTTCGATGCATTTTCTTTAAGCGTGACTAATACAGTGGTCTTTCTTGGTGGGTTATTATGTAAGCCAAAATGGTTAGTTGTTGCAATGGCTAGTGCCATTCGTACCATTTGCTAAACCAAACTCAAAAATTAGAAAAACGCCATTTTTGGCCCCTAAACAGCAAAACAAGATGAAAACCGAACCAATGTTGTTCCCTGCATCGGACCCGTTTATGTTAAATGGGTCGAAATTGCCACTTCAATATTTTTTATAAACCAACAAGCTTAAAAAGGTTTTCCACAAATACTGAACCACACATCCATAAACAAATAATGGTTTAGAACTCAAACACATAACAACATAAACAAAAAGCTTTAACAAGTTTTCAACAATACTGAACCACACCCAGTTTAGAACCGAACCAGTTAATAATTGATTCTCCAAACAGTTGATCCTGATTTCATTTAACTTTGATTTCAAACTCTCCCAGCCAATTCATCCTCCCACACAAAAAAATCTATACCTACGGCTGATTTCAAACTCTCCCAGCCAATTCTTGAAAGAGAAGGTACAATGACGAGCACGTTATACTCGCGCATTTTCAATCATCTGTTAGTAACACTATATTGGCTGGAGCAGGGCACTCAATAGTAAACTGCAAAATATCAGCTAACATCCTGTTTCCAGCCTTTTCATGCTTTAATCGTGAGGTATAGATATGATTCATCTCGGGTCGGAGATACCCTGCAATCTTAGTTCTATTTGAGTAAGCAAAACTACTGAGTGCTGATGTAGAAGGAGTATTGTGATGTAATTCCAGTATATCGTCAATACAATTGAATGTTATTCTGCACTGCTTTTCATAAACACGTTCTTTTTCTAACTTATACTTCCACTTATATTGTTAGCTTTTGACGGGAGTTTGGTGAATTGTTAGCTTTTCATAAACACGTTCTTTTTCTAAATTATGCTTTTGGTTATTTGAACCAAAAGTAGTAAACAATATAAGATTGTATAAGATCGTATAGGGCTAGTCGATTACTTTGATTTTAAGAGATAAAAAACATAATAAGGACATAAATAATATTACACGAGACCAAAAGCATAAGTTAGAAAAAGAGCGGGAGTTGATTCAAATAACCGTAATATCAATTCTCATATTGTTAGCTTTTGACGGGAGTTTGGTGAATTGCAGCCATGATGTGGTATTCCGTATTCGCAGCCATGACAGGAGTTGATTCAATTGGTTTGTGCGCGCTTTGGATGTGCATACAGTTTGGATTGTACGTGCTTTGGATGTGCCGATGTCTTCCTGGTAAATGTATAGTGCGTAATATCTTGAGGCTGTGATGAGTTTGAACGGGTCCAGTTAAAGGTGAGATTGCCCGTATCTTGGCAGGGCATCCTGTTAAGGTTCCAGCCATGGCGTGTGCATCCACTTTTTTCTAATTGCTACCCTATCTGAGCCTATACTTGAAAACCTGGTACATTTATCCCCTAAGACGAAACTATTCATATCTTGGCGTAGCGACCTATTATGGTCGTAGCCATGGTGGAAATGTCCTCTTGATGTTTTCGGAAGGTAATCATTTACTTAATCATTTTGCATATTTGGGATTGATTGGCTTAAATACTTTCTGTACCAATTTTTTTTTCAGGGGAAACGATTGAAGGACAGCAGCCACTCCCAAACAAAAGCAGCACACCAGGTTCCAAATTATAGACAAAGGTACGTTCCCCAAATACAACGAAAAAAAACCCCGCCAGGCCGCAACGCGGCCGGCCACCGCCATACTTGTTCAATACCATTTAATGAAAATGCTCACATTCAAACAATAGAAAACACGCTCCAAATCAATTCAATATCAGTTTTAATTCATCCTTTAATGTCAACAATTCAAAAAAACATCCAAAAATGATGTACGATTTGATCCATATAACTTTGATTCAAACAGATTTATCAACCTTAAGAACCCGATCTATGTTGGTGGAGGATCGAAATGAAGAACAGAAATTCCATTGGTATTAATATATTTGCTTTGATTTAGTATATTCGCTTTTAAATAATCAATTTAGTTTTTCTTTTCTTTTTTTACAATTCAGTTTAATATATTTGCTTTGATTAAGTTCAATTCAATTGTGTTGTAGCAAAACCCTAGAAAAAAATTTGGGGGAAATCATATTCATGTCGTTGAAAATGTGCAAATTGAATTTACGTTCTTCATCTCCATGTATAATTGAATTTATGTTTTTCACTTCATATGCTTTTCTTGGATTCGAAAATAAGTGGTAATTTACATTTATTTGTTATTGTATTTAACAGGTTTTTTTCATAGATAACTGGAGATAAAAAGAAGAAATATCATTGTCAAATAAGGTAATTCTCTTACATTTGTTACAATAAATTGGTCGTTTTTTGTTTATGAGTGTTTTAATGCATAAACATTGTTTGTTACTTTATGTGTGCTCATGATGGATGGACTGTTTGATGAATGCCCAAATATTGTGTATTCTACAAATACAAATTTCTCTTGATACTTGGTTCCGCTTGAGCCTTTTTTATCATAGACAAAGTGACAGCTGACTTGAAGAAAGTTATAATTCAGGGTTACAGTTTCAATGTGCTCAGGTTAGTGTCTCTTTACTAAACCAATATAGCATGCTTACAAATGAATTTGGAGATTCGGGGTACATTTTATTTCAAATGGGTAAAAACAAGTACTTTCAACTACAAAAGAAAAGGTTCCACTTTTAGGCCATAAATAAAGGTCATTGAAATTCAGTTTTATCAAATGACTGAGACCCATGTTGTAGTCGCCAGTTATATGGATATACACTTTTTGAAATATGAAGTAAGAATCACAATCAACCCGTTATCAACTAAATGTTATGGTTGCTAAATTGTATCAGTTGACCTGTTTTGAGATAAATCACAACAACCAGAATTAGCCTGCTATCAACTAAATTGTTGAATCTGCGACATTTATATAATTACTTATTTAAATGACAAATGCTTTATTTAATAACTGCTAATAACTTCTTTGAGTCTTTTCCTGCTCTTCTCAGGAATCTCTTCTTTAGGATTTTGGTCAGAAAACTGGTAACATGCTATCACATTTTTAATATATTTGTTTATACAGCAAAGAGACCTTTTCCCCTCACTTAGAGGTTCAAATCCATGTTACAGAACGATATTGAATTTAGTACTGTTGATGTCAGGTATGTGAGTAGTCACTCATGGAGGGCCGTTATGATAATACAATGTCCAGTATTCTTAATTAGTAATACTAAGCGAGGTTGTTCATGATGGTGTTTGTTTATCTTAACAGTTACTTCCTTAATCTCTTTGGATTTTGAGGGTTGTTTAGTCTCATTCTTGGAAAAGAAAATGGTTAGTATCTGTCTAATGGTGTATGCTTGGCTTTTTTGCGCCTTTACTTTTAACGACCTTCTACTGGGACATTGTATTATCACCTTTTTCTGCCATTTTTAACAATGCAACCACATATGATACACAACGTATGATGCAAATGAGTGGATTTTCATATGATCCGTTCAAGGTATACTAATTTTGATGGTTTTACTTTTTGATATAATTTTTATATACTATTAATGTAGAAAAAAAGCATAGGACATGTGTTTAATTCCAAAAAGCATAGGACATATATGTGCAGGAAGTTAGAAGGTGTTGGCTTAAAGCTGTTGTGGCTGTAATTCCGAAGACAATCGATAATGACATTCCAGAACGTGCACTGAATTTTCTATATAATGACTTCAATATCGCAATTACATTGGATATATGGCTCATGCATTAGGATAGTAACTTTTCATGGTCTGGGAGTTGGGGTTATCGTCCACATTTAAGAGTTTTCTTATATTTCTGTGAGTGAGGTGGATATATTGACCCTTTTACATAAATATGGATCAATTTGCACCGTGTTATATTTTTATAGTAATTGGTCACATGAGTACATTTTAAAAACTGCTGTCAATAGGTCAAACGGGTCAAAATGGCATCTAAAGTGTTCAAATGCTTACAACCTGCTTAATCGTGTTATTGAAAAAAGGGAAAATTAGACTATTAAGTTAATAGTTTCTATTGACAGTAAATATTAATCATCTTATCCATAAAAATACAATCTTCTACGGGCACATGGTTTTTTGTTTTTTTTAATACTTCACTTTACAATTAATCTAAGTAAAACGTTAAAGATAACTTTTTTGGCTATTCAGAAAAGGGTTTTAAATTATATGTTTCTGAAGGGATTATTTTTTTTTATCTTTATAATATGCAGAGACCTTCGAGAACATTTGAGAAGACTAACACAAATGGTGTCGAAAATGTGCAGTCATGTCAACAAAGGTATTATTTCTTTTCACAGGAAGCCTGCATTAAAGAGGCGCTATAAATTTAGTTTTGAATAAAGAATTAGGAGTTTTATGCTATAAATTTACACTAGGGGGAACTTTCAACCCAGCCATTTTGAACCATCTACTTTTATGAACTTTATTACCCATTCGACCCGTTAGTAAGTTGATGGGACAAAATTGTCAACTCCGGTGTTTCTATTGAAATGTTGATATTTAGCTTGGGTAATTTATAAATTTGAAATTAGCGTGGATTTTGTTACCGATTTATTATCAAGGTTGCATATTTTGTTTGACACTATCAAAAGTAAAGTTCTATGTTTCTGGAAGGCCTTAGAGGCTCTCATTGACGGAAAACGCAGATTTTTTTTTATAACGTCTCATGTAAATGATAGAAAATGAAGCACGGTTATCAAAAGTAAAGTTCTACTTTTGTGCATGCACAGGGTGAACAATACAAGTTTTGGTCTGTTCAACCTGAATTTGTAAAAATGGCAGCAAAGTTTGGCGTTGCCATCATTCCATTTGGAGCTATTGGAGAAGATGACGGCGCTAAGGTAATTATGTACCAATATATACCTATCCTGTAAAATTATAATGTAAAATTATGTACCAACTAATCTCACTCTTCATGGTCACTTTGATTCTTTCAGTTGGTTCTTGACTGTGATGATGTAATGAAAATCCGTGTGCTAAATGACTACATAAAGAGAACCAACGAAAGGGGTATTCAATTAAGGTAAATTGCCTAATACTTATTATTTTTAGTGCACCTTATTTTACAATAAAGTAAGCAGATAATCAAAATTGGTTTCGGCTTACCCAAACACTCTAAACTTCTGATATGCTTACAAATACGCATACTTGGGAATGTTTTTGAATATTTGTGATTTTGGAAATACATAAATTATGGATGCTGAAATGGAGGATTCTGCAAATGATATGGAGATAAGAAGTCAAGACGATGATACGTCTGCCTATAACAGTGCCTACAACAGCATAGTCTCTTCTCCAACCCGGTTCTCATATTCCGAGAACTCAAGCAAAACTCTCACTCATGAACCAAATATTCAAAAAGAAGACCAGGAAAAAGATGATTGCGATGCCGTACTGAATTCTGCAAATGATACTGATATACATAGTCAAGAAGATGATATGTCCACCTATAACTCGGTTCGGGTTGGTTTTCGGGTTTCAAACCGAAAAAAAGGACAAAAACCGAATCGAACCGAAACCGACAAAAAACGAAATAAATATAAAAAACCAAAACCGAACCGAAAAAGGTCATTTCGGTTCGGTCCGGTTTTGGTCGATTTGTCAGTTCGGGTCGGTTTTCGGGTGGATTTGCTCAGCCCTACTATTTATTAGTTGTCCATTAGCATACTAATATTAGTAACAAAATTCCTTGAATGGTAACTTTTTTTTGAGATATTTACTACAATCCATGGATCAAACCCCTGTATTTTATATTATACAAAACTGATTCTTACAAGCTTCATTATCAAATTGACCAACTATCAGTGGTATTGTCTTACTCTTTGGCTGTACTTTTCAACTCATGTCTACTTTAAAATTGGGTTATGGAATATAAGGTAAGTTAGTGATTTTTGTTTGCGACAACAAAATTCACATTTAACAATGGAATGCAATCAGTAGCTATCTTTTTTTGTGCCATTTTTTTTCAATACGTGTAATAAAGTTTGTCATCTTTAGTGGAAGTCTTTTGCCTAAAGTGGTTCTTGGTCTTGAGTAATACAGTTTGTAATGTTATTTGAGGATACTTTTGATTATTTCAGGATCTTGCCTAAAGTGGTTCTTGGTCTCAAGTAATTCATGGGTCAGTAATCAAAGGCCATGTCTAAGGCAAACAATGTAACTTAAAGAATCAAGGTCATGACCCATTTCTAAGCAAAATTTGTATCATACTTCCTCCTCCTCAAGAGCATTTTATTGGATTTTTGACATCCCCAAATTTTGTTCACAACCATTTCACTATTCTTAGAGTAAAAGCGTGTTCACATATTTGATTATTTATCGATTTACATTTGTGATGCATATAGTAATATCTCTAAAAGTACTATAAATGTCGTTTACAAAGAAGCACTTAAGGGTCTATGATCAAGGTTCAAGAAGTATGTACAATATACATATCACATGTTTTTTACCATATTTTAAATTATAATATATTATGAATCACAACCTACTTTTACTTACATTTTCTATAGACTATTAGGTGAGCACGGAATGGACATTTGCTATTAAATTGATCAGCGCTCACTATTAGGTGAGCACGGAATGGACTATTAGGTGAGACCGTCAAATTTGGAGACGACAACGCATGGAAGTTTATTATTTTACTTGTTACAAACTCAATTGATTATCGAATAATTCACGTATTATCTCATTGTTTCTTTCATATATTAATGAAACATGTTTACGTTCGTTGTTTTCTTATTATCTCATTTTCATATTTCTTTAAAAACCCCGTATATATATATATATATATATATATATATATATATATATATATATATATATATATATATATATATATGTGTGTGTGTGTGTGTGTGTGTGTGTGTGTGTGTGTGTGTGTGTATGTATATCCGGATCTAGAGAAAAGTATAATTAGATAGAAAAGTGAGAAAAAAATTATAGGGTAGATTTTGAAAACACTTGAAAGTTTAGGGTAAAAATTAAAAACAAATCAACAAAAGAGGGAAATTTAATCAGATCGTCATTTTTCAGTTCATTCAGGAAAAGAGATGAGCTACTCCATCTCCACCTTCTGCACCGTCACCACCACCACTGTCTGCACTGTTACCACCACCACCACCGTCGCCACCATCTGCACCATTAAAACCACCACCATTAAAACCGATCAAAAAACACCAAATCTTATAAAATTCTGATCAAAATCCGATCCAAATAATCGTGAAAGCATAAATTTTGTATTTCAGAATATCAGAAATATGAGGAAATATGTTACGCCATCAGTTTTATGTTATTTTTATATATTCAGGAATCGAATGTGAGAACTCAAACAATAGTAAGTACATAATTATTAATTGTTCAATTTTTATGTAATTTTGTGCATCATTGGGTATATTATGTCATAATTAGTATTTTTGTGAATATGTGTAAAATTAGGGCATCTGTGTAGATTCAGAACTGTGTGTATAAAAATGAGATTTAAGTGAATCTGTGCAAAAAATTATGTTACGGCATTAGTTGGTTTGAATTAATGCATCATGATTATACATAATGTAACCGGTGTACATTTTAAAGCATTAGCAACTCATGTTATGGCACGTATTAGTATCATTAGAGTGTCGCCTGACACGTTAAGGCATCTCGAGTGTATGAGTAAAGCATCACGTTACATGTTAGGGCATCTGTTTTTTCATTATTACATATGAAATAAGCGTTAGTGCATTTGTTAGTATGATTAGGGCATCACTTGTTTTGTTACAACGTTCGTTTGTGTCGTTAGTGCATCAAAAAATGTGTTACAGCATCTGTTAGTTTGACAAGAGCATCATGTTATAAGTTAGGGAATGTGTTTGCTTAATTATTGCATCTAAAATAAGTGTTAGCACACGTGTTAGTATGATATTGCATCACGTGACTTGTTACAGCATTTGTTTGTATAATTAGTGCATCAAAAAAACGTGTTATGGCATCTGTTTGTTTGATTAGTGCATCAAAAAAATGTCTTACGGTATCTCTTAGTATAATAAGAGCATCATGTTATAAGTTATGGCATCTGTTTGTTTGATTAGTGCATCAAAAACATGCTTTATGGCATCTATTAAAGCCATAGTTCATTAACGTTATGACACCATATTGTAGTAGTACATATGTATTTGTGGTTGGTGCATCAGGTTAAAGGTTTGTATGTTTAGTGCATCATTGAGCATATTAGAGCATCAATGAGTATGATTAGGACATCAGTGAGTAAGATTACTCCATCATGTGTTTAGTGTATGCGTTTGTATGTTTAGTGCAACGTATGTCATAGTAGGCATCCATTTGTATGTTTAGTGCATCGTTGGAAACACTTGGGCATCTGTTTGTATTTTTAGTGCATCGATGAACATATTAGGGCATCTATGAGTATGATTAGTGCATCGAAAAGGTAGATATTTGGGCATCTGTGAGCATGATTAGTGCATCAAAAAGGTAGATATTAGGGAATCTATGAGCATGATTAGTAATCGATTAGGGTTTGTAAGGATAGGTTAAGAAGAAGGTAAATTTTATTTAGGATTTAGCAGGGAAGTTAATGTTTTGATCAAACTTGAAATCATCTAGAAATAGTAACACATTATGCATAGGTGTTTTCTTAAATGCCTAACACCATATAATTCCAGAATTTCATTAAATATATGAGGAATTGTATTCATCTTTAGAGAAATACTAATTGATTGTGATGTCAAAACTGACACCGTGAAATCAACTGAAATCCTTACTCGCAAGCTTTGCAGGATAGCTGGCAAAAGACATTGAGAAACTTTCAGATGATACTGCTAATAATTTTGCTTTTATTCATCTCAAAAAGATTTTTCCTGATGCTTCTGCCCCGGTAAGTTGCATTATGGATGAAAGTTGAGATTATATAACCTTTAAGCGATGGGTGAAAAATGGGTGGGTCGCGTGGGTTGGGTAACGTGCCAAAATGGACTAAAATGGGCAAGATCAGGTTGACTCAAAGCACTTTGCGTCTATAAATGTTTAAGCTTTTATTCACATCTAAGAGTTTGACAGTTTGAATCATTTTCGGCTAGAAAAGGATTTTGGTTTAACTATTTTGGCCGTAATAGACAAAATACCAATCGACCCACATAATATGGGCAGGCTAGTTAACTGGTTCAGCTCAGAATGAGTAATCCATTCATATTGCTAGTTAATGGGTTGGACTGATGTAAATAATGTTTTGTTAAAATTTCAAACTAAAATACCAATCAACCCACATAATATGACACTAATTCAAACTTTAGGACATGTGTTGTCTTTATCGACTAGAACTGTTCTTTTACTGGATTGCAACATATAATTAATTATTTTTTGTCAGACTGATGTTATTGTTTTTTTCTGTTCCATTGCAATATATTACTCTAATGGGTATTTTTATGCTACAAGAGTCTGATGCTAAGCTCAATATATCAGAGTCTTCTAAAGATCATCATGGTGATAGTACATTGTTTAGAGGCAACATGTGTGGGTCAATCTCTGAAACAATGAATGAGGCTATGTTTTTGCTTGTCATATCAAAGTGGCGATCCGCATTTGAGGGTTTCAAGGAGACGAACAACTACAAGTTTATTTCTGCTGCAGGATCTTTCACAAAAATAATGGTCAGTTTCGGTATTTTGATTTTTGATGAACATATATGTCCAGTTATTTTAGTAGATTCGTGCTAGTTGAGAGGTTATGCAAATGGTAGCAAGTATAAGTGTCAAGCATAGAGTATTCAGACTTAGTAGCTTACTTGCATATTATATCCAGCTGATCCGTAAACCATCAAATTAAGCATTTTTTAAACTCTGCTTTGAAACCTACATATCAGACCAAATAATAATAAGCTAAGACTTGCTTGGGAGAAAGCTAGAGATGGAAAAGGGACCCGGTTGCATAACGGGTCAAAGTATCTACCTTTTTTATTGCATTATGTAAACTTTAAATACAAATGGAATTGCTTTGACCCATTTCATTGTGGTCTATTTTTTTGGCAAACATAATAAAATGGAATTAATTAGTGCATCAAAAAGTTAGATATTAGGGCATCTGTGAGTATGATTAGTGCATCAAAAAGGTAGATATTAGGGCATCTATGAGTATGATTAGTGCATCGAAAAGGTAGATATTAGTGCATCAAAAAGGTAGATCTTCACATGGTCATACCTTATCTGGGCTTTGGTCCGGGTATGTATGGGAATGATTGAAATATCGGATATCTTGTTGCTAAATGGCTTCTTTAATTATGTTCGTATATTGAAATTAAAGTGTGCTTGTAAAAATATTTTTTATGCTAATTTCTGTTCACATAGCTTGTTGGTAGCCTTGTCATGTTCCTGTAAGTTTTATTTTTGTTTTTTGAACTCATGAAAATGGTACATTCATTTCACAATATTCTGAAATAGTGCAATACTTTGGTGTCTTTTAGATGTTCAGAGCACCGACAAATACTCATGCAATTGGCGTCTGCCACAGAGACATCAAGCCTCAAAATCTTCTGGTTTGCATCTAAATCCCTTTGCCCAAAAGTTAAAAAAGAATAAAGGCCCGAATTTTACTAGTAAAAGTTGTTACAACGTGAAAAATCTGCTTTGCATGTCAATCCTCATACTTACCAGCTCAAGCTCTGTGACTTTGGAAGTGCAAAAGCTCTGGTAATATGTTTCTTTGGTTATATTTAGATTTCAACACAGTACTATCATCTCCCTAGTTGCAATGTTTACCTACTAGTTTGTAACTTGTCTTTATAAAGTTGGAGGAATTTCTTGTCATTTTTTTATAATTTTATTATATATTGCTTGCATGAAACAGGTGAAAGGCGAAACAAATACATCTTATATCTGTTCTCGGCATTCCCATGCACCTAAAATCATTTTAGGGGTAACTGAATACATAACTACAATTGATGTATGGTATGTCGGTTGTGTCCTTGCTTAATTGCATCTAGGACAGGTGTGTTGCAATACCACTCTCTTTACCAAGCTGTTGATTATGATGTCTTAAAAAAATTTATGCTCATTTACAATTTTCTTTTATGCCGTTTCACATTATGTACATTACACATTACTTTATCTGTTTGCTAGGTTAGGGCATCTATAGTGTATGATTATACATTAATGCATCTATATTATACATTAGTGCATCAACATTATCCATTACCCCTATTTGTTTGTTAGATTAGGGCATCCATAGTGTATGATTATACATTACTGCATCTGTATTATACATTAGTGCATCAGCATTATACATTACCTTATCTCCAGTAATCATACCATTTCGGCATCTCTAGTATCTTTAATATCAAGTCCGGATCGCTCCATATCACTTTCATGTGATACTAGTTCTCTTATTTATCCTGAAACCAGCTCCATATCAGTTGGTTGGTTTTTCTGTATCAGTCAGTTGTTTAACCTGCTTAAGCAATACCAAACACCCTAGGAATGAACTTTTCTTAGGATAGGCTTGTGCAAAACTCTGCGCAAATCAGAAAACTGAAACAGAACCAACAATGGTTATTTGGTTTTTGGTTGGCTTTAGTTGTAACATTTTCTAAATGTTTCTAAGATCAATCAGGTGATGTCTAAGTTTAATCTTCAAAAATCTGCATTTCCAGGCATGAGGCAAAACTTTCTTGTTGTCCACGAGACTCAACTCACTATATATGAAGCATGTGTAGAGGTGGCAATTTCTATCCATTTATAAATAATCATGTTGATCTGGGTTATAGTTTAGCTATAACAATTTAAGTCATGAAGTTCTGAATGTTCGTGAAAATGTTGTTGGATCGATATACTCTGACCAAACTAACTTGTAGCTTGTCTACGGTTTAACAACTTTGAATGAATTCAAAACTATTAATAGTGAAACACTGATATACTTTGCTAAGTATGCGGAATCTACTTCAACAAAGCTAAGAAGAATAAACGACTTTGAATATTATTAAAACCTTGAACCTGCTTTATTACACAGATTCACTAACAAACTCTAAACTCTAATAATCGTATATCACTAATCGCATATACTTGTCTCTCTAAAAACACATATATCTCTAATGCCAACCTAGGGATCCTTTTATAGGCACAAGGAAAACCCTAGTCGGTTTACAATACTTGAACGACAAGTAAATTCTAATTATAACTCTAATCTAATACGAATATTCTAGAATTACACATTAGTCTTTAAACTATTTGCATGGCAGTCCTTTAACGAGCAGCAGTACTTTAATCGAATAGCAGTACTTTGACTTGAGTAGCAGTACTTTGACTTTTATAGCCCAACAATCCTCCCCTAACTTGAATTCTACTTGCTTGATTTCAAGTTTCTTTGTATGTCTTTAACTTCAATACTTTATCTTCAAGGAAAGGTTGTTTCTTCAAACCTGACTCGTTATTGTTTTGTCATCATCAATGCAAATAGTATCTTCAAACTTCATCAGCAACAATTCTTTTCAGCATCAGATCTTTTCAGCAACTCAGCACCATATTGGCAATATGTACATCAGATCTTAAGAGTTTCATACTATTCTCATCACTTCCAGGTGTGTTAACTCCTGTGAGAGGTGAATCATTGAAAACTTAATGGATTTTGATGTCTCTTTACCAAAGCCATTAACTCTGGAGTAGCCAATGTTTAGATTTAGGAAAAACCATGGTACATTGATAACCATATGATTTTTAGCAAATCATCAGCTATCAACGGATTTGAGTAGTCTTTACCAAATAGCCGTTTGCTTTTGGACTAGCTAGTTCTTTTAGTACAATCACTACCATGGTGAACTAATTACCATATAATGGTTTTCCACAGCCTTTACCACAAAGCCATTATCTTGTGGGCTAGCCAACTCTTCACTAATATAGATATGGTGAGTTGAAAACCATACAATTTTTAGTAAATTGCCAACTAAAAACGGATTTGATAATCACATCAGAGCCGTACCCTCATGATGAGTCAAACTCTTTCTTGTTTATTAAACATGGTGAGTTGATTACCATTTGTTGTGTAGTACAAGTACTAACACCATGATGTTGCTTTCAAAACCATTTGTTGCTGTTTAATCTTTGTGCTTCAAAATGTTTTTGCACTTATCAAAAATTACTAATTTTATCAAAAGACTTTACTGGTTTTATGCTGCAAGCAGTACTTTGAGAAAATACTGTCTGACCAGCAGTACTTTGAAGAAAGTACTTTATTTTTCAAAAGATTTATATAATAATGAAACCATACCAGTAGTTATGCGTTAATCTTCAAATTCAGTAGTCCACTTGATGAATAATTTTATGACCATCAATGCTACTTCATCCTCTTGTTCCACTTCCATTCCATGCTCTAGCATTCTGATCATCAGATCTCTTGTGAGTGGATATCTTTGTTCTGCTAGCATATGAATCATAGTGCCATCTTCTAACTCTAAAACATGTATCCCAACTGATCCAAAGAATCTCCATCTGTTAATCTCCCAGTTGTCTTGATTTTCCCACAAAGCACTGTCCTTAGACTCCTCTGTCTCCCAGATTGTTGTGAGATCTCCTAACAATATCAAACCTACTCCTTGTGGTGGAATATGCTCAAAATAAGTTTGCACTTGGAGATATAACTGAAGCATATCATCTCTATCAATCAGATGTAGAATATCCCATAATGAATTAAACACTCTAAAACTTCCATCTTGTCTATGAAAGATTAGATAATCTCCTTCTTTAGATTCTACAACTGAAAAAGTAGATATCTTGGACTTCTTATCAGAATCTTCTTTCAATTTTGGATTCTCAAAGTCAACAACTCTAAGATAATTTCTGAGCTCATCAACTGTGTCTGTTCTTAATTCAACAGCTTCCTTGAACTTCTTTGATGGCTGTTCATCAGTGACTCTTTTCCTCTTTGAGCTTCTTGTAGCAGCTCTTTCCTTTCTTTTATCTTCAAGCTTGTCATCTTCAAAAGAAATAATGCCTGCAAGATCTCTTTGAATAGCTTCTCTAACAGCATCATACAGATCCTTCATCTCTGTATATGTCAATCTAACTAAACCTGTGTATCCTTGACCTTTCAGACAAGCCATCATATCATTCCTTTCTCTAGCTTTACTAATTGGCCTTTTTGATTGAACATCCTTTCTTGATTCTTCAGCATCTATCTCTGCTTGTAATATTCTAGCTGCTTCCTCATTTTTGGCAACCTGAATTTGTCTTAACTGTGCCAATGTCATCTTCTTCTTCTTCTTTTCTACCAAGATCCCTTTGCCTTTATCTTTTGGATCTATCTCTTGTGCAGGTTGAGAAGAAGTATGATGTTGTTGTTCAATCTCATGAATACTAATACCTCTTTGACTTGACATATTAAGCATGATATCAGCAATTGTTTCATCATCACTGTTAGTATTAGCTATATCATCTTCTTCCTGAGCTGGTTTAGAAGGACCTACTTCCTCTTGAACTTGAATTGAAGGACCAATATCCTCTTCAAAATCTAAGGTTCTAGGTGTAACAATGAATTGCCTCTCAGTACCTTGTTGAGCAGTACTTTCTTGAGCAGTACTTTCAGCTTCAGCTCCTTCTAAGTTTATTTCCTCAGTATCACCACTTCTCACTTCAACAGTAGCTTCTTCCAAATTTATTTGCTCTGTTTCATCACTCTTCCTCTCAACAGTATCTTGAGGAATATTTTCAGGTGGTGTCCTCTGAGTATCATCCATAAATCCAGCATCTTGTTCAAAATCTTGTTCAAAACCAGCATCATCTTCATTCAAATTCTCTAAATTCCTCCCCATTTGGAATGAAGATTGCTTCTTAGACTTTTTCTTCTTAGAAATCTTTGTAGGTATCCTACCACTCTTCTTCTGAGACTTCACCCATAATCTATGGTGTTGAACTAGTGGCCAAACATACCTCTTCAATTTTTGAAACTTAGTCTTTAATTTGTCTATCCTAGCAGCTTGAGCCTCACTCTCCTTCTTCAGCCTCTTTAACTCCCTTGTTAAAGCATAATTGTCCAATTCTACCTCTTCTTCTTCAAATTGCTTAGACACATTTGTGGAAGAATCATCAATAGGAGATGGTGGATTATTCATACCTTGGTCTGACTCCTCATGAGTAGGAATGTCCATAGGAGCAGTACCTTCCCTAGTAACAGAATGTGGAGAAGCAGTATGTTGAGAAGCAGTAGGTTGAGGAATACTAACTTCTCTAGAAACTGGAGACTCTTGGCTTGCTGACTCAGAATTTGCTTCTTGCTCTTGCTCTTGCTCTGCATCTCTAACAACTTGTGCAACTCCCAATATATGAGCAGTCAAAGGTGTGTTGGTTCCAGAAAACTTTGCACTTTGTTTAGATAGAAAAGTAAATACCTTTGATGGAAGTTTGACAGTGGGTAGAAAACTTTGAGGTTTAGGGACATCCTCAAGTTGATTGTTCAAGAATAACTGAACAAACCTTGGATACATCAAAAATGGTGAACCATTACTAATATGTGTAAGCATACCATCCAGAATGAGTCTTGAAAAATTGAATCTTCGATCGGTAGCTAAACCTACTAATGCAGATGCAATATTTTGACCAAATTGATCAAAAGAAGTACTCTTGGGACTCAAACAATGAAGTAGAACGTGAATTAGGTACTTCCAATGAGAACAAAACAAAGGCTTTTGAAAAGTAAGCTTCGTCAGATCGCCTTCATAACCTAAATCACTTAAAGTGTCCCAAAGCACTTGTTTTTCAAAACGAACAGCCCCCCCTTCATCATCAAACATCAACACATCCCTAATCGTGCCCTCAGTAATCCTAATAGCTCGTCCAGCAACCGTAGCCCTAATCAACGAATCATCTTCTTTCGTTGCAGTAGCCCAAAATTCTTGCATCCAGGGACCAATAACATCAGGGTCAACTAAAATAGAGTAGTTGATGGAAGACCCAGTTAAGAAATCAATGATCGCATGAAAATCAAGATTATCCCTTGTCTTGTCCAAATTAGCGATCATATTATGTTTGCTAACAGTAAGGCGATTAGCCATGATGAGTTGGTAGAGAAGAATTCGCTTTGAGTGTGTGTTTTGATAAAAAGATTGTGGTGTAAAAGCGAATGAGGGATCTCAAATACGTAAAAAGGCGGGGAAATAGGAGTGAGTTTCTTTAAATAGGATGAAAATAGATCAAACTCTTAATAATAAAGTTACCGTTTGGATTAACTTATTATCTCCGCCGTAAGGAATTAATTAACCATGAGCCCCACAATTTTTGACCGTTGGAACAGTACGTCCACGTAAGCAGTACGTTGAAGCAGTACGTTGCTGAAGCAGTACTTTGAGCAACAAAGCAGTACATTCCATCTTGTTATCCACAATCGATACTCCAAACTAAAACCAAGAACTTGTAAAAGATTCATGCTTAAGTTCTAACTAATAGCTAATGTTGCCTCCCCTCAAATACAACATATAGGCTAAACTAAACTATTAAAACCAATACTTTCATTAAGACCGAATAGAAAGTATACTAACTAATACTAAAGCCTCCCCTCAAATGTAGCCTAGTAGTTAATCATCCCAATGCTCACAACTAAGTGGTTGAATCTTGAAACATCAAATCCCTTAGTGAGTAGATCAGCTACATTATCATCTGTGTGAACCTTAACCACATTTATAAGCCTGTGCTCATAACAATCCCGAATAAAGTGATGCCTAATCTGAATATGCTTGGTCTTGGAGTGATAAACAGGATTCTTCACAATGCAGATGGTACTCTCATTATCAATGTTGATAGGAGTATTCTTGAAATTGAATCCATAATCCAAGAGTTGATTTTGCATCCACAAAACTTGTCCACAACAGCTTGCAGCAGCAACATATTCTGCTTCAGTAGAGGAGGTTGCAGCAATGGTTTGCTTCTTACATTGCCAGGAGACTAATCTTCTTCCAAGATATTGACATCCTCCTGAGGTTGATCTTCTATCATAGTTATCCCCTGCATAGTCACTATCTGAAAAGGCTTCTAAGTGAAAAGGTGACTCCTTAGGATACCATAATCCTAACTTTGGTTGATGCTTGAGATATCGAAAAATCCTCTTGACTGCATACATATGGGAAACCTTGGGTGTAACCTGAAATCTTGCACATAAGCAAACAGCAAACATGATGTCAGGTCTTGATGCAGTTAAGTACATAAGACAACCAATCATAGATCTGTAAAGCTTGACATCCACAGCTTGTCCATCTTCATCCTTGCCTAGAGGTTTATTTTTATCAATGGGTGTGGTGGCAGGCCTGAGATTTGGAAGATCAAATCGTTTGAGTATGTCTGCAACATACTTTTCTTGGTTAATGAAGATTCCATCTCTTGTTTGTCTAACTTGAAGACCCAAAAAGAAGGTTAATTCTCCCATAGAACTCATTTGAAACTCCTTCTGCATAAGATCTTCAAATTCTTTCACCATAGACTTCTTTGTGGCTCCAAAGATAATATCATCCACATAGACTTGGACTAACATAATATCTTTCTTATCCCTCTTGATGAAAAAAGTCTTATCAATTGCTCCTCTCCTATAACCATGTTGTAATAGAAAATTTGAGAGTCTCTCATACCAAGTTCTGGGAGCTTGATGAAGGCCATATAGTGCCTTGATCACTTTGTAGACTTTGTTTGGATGTGCAGGATCTTCAAAACCAGGAGGTTGTTTAACATAAACTTCCTCAGAAATTGTGCCATAAAGGAAAGCACTTTTCACATCCATTTGGTAGACAGGAAATCCCATGTATGATGCAAAGGCAAGAAATAACCTTATTGCCTCTATCCTTGCAACAGGAGCAAATACTTCATCATAATCCACTCCTTCTTCTTGGCGATATCCTTGTGCAACCAATCTAGCTTTATTTTTGATAACATTCCCTCTTTCATCTCTTTTGATTCTGAAAACCCATCTTGTACCAATGACTCTTTTGCCATCTGGTAAATCACATAATACCCAGACTTCTTGAAGCTTAAATTGTAGAAGCTCCTCTTGCATGGCTTCAACCCAACTTTCATCTGCTAAAGCTTGAGCTACCTTTTTGGGTTCTTCTTGAGATAAAAAGCAAGCAAACAGGCATGTTTGTTGATCCTTGTGATTCATCCTGTTTTGTTTGTAGACAAAGCTAAGTAAAGCAGTATGTTGCTTAGAAAGCCTTTTAACTTTGTTCCTTGTAACCACTCCTGAAGAGGGTGATCCAATAATGTTACTCTGAGGATGAGCTTTATGAACTCTCAATGTAGGAGTTGGTGGTACTGGAAGATCAGACTCTAAGTTAGTAAAATCAATTTCTTCATTGGAGAAAATACCTTCTTGAATAAGCTCATCATCAATTTCTTCTAATCCAGGAATGTTAGCATTAACTAAATCATCATCATCAACATTGGAATCATCAGCATTGTTCCAATTTGATTGCTCTAATACATCAGAAGTACTGTCAAAAGGATCATCAGTACTTTGATCTAAAGTACTGTGGGCAGTATCTTGAAAGTTACTCTTTTTCTTTGCAGCCTCATAAGCCTTCCTTTGTTCATCTTCATAGGATTGTGCTATAGTTTCTTGAAAAAGCATCCTATTAAGCTCTTCTTGTATGGCTTGATCTTCATCAGATACTATATTAGATTGTTGAGCAGTACTTTGTTCCTTAACAGTAACTTCAGGTTCTTTGTCAGGAACATCTTCTGGTGTAACATTGACTCCATGAACAATGTACTGTGAATCATCTTCTTTGGAATTAGCCTGATTCTCTTCTCTAACAGGAACATAATTCATAGATGGTGTGAGCTTGAGATCAAGATCAAACATCCAATCAGGACCTTTACCTTTCTGAGTTTCCTTATCTTCCAAAAATTCAACATGAAGACAATCTTGTACCTTTCTTGTATTCCTGTTATAAACTCTAAATCCTTTGCTATTTGTACAATATCCCAATAAATATCCTTCATCTGACTTACCATCAAATTTACCCAGAGAGTCAATGGTATTTAGAATAGTCAGAGAGCAGCCAAAAGGTTTTAGAAAACGAATATTTGGTTTCTTTCCCATGAGTAACTCATAAGGTGTCTTCATCTGAGGTTTAGTTACTGAAACTCTATTCAACACATAGCAAGCAGTACTTATGGCTTCAGCCCAAAAGAGAATAGGTAATTGGGAATCTGCAAGCATTGTTCTAGCTGCTTCTATCAAAGTCCTGTTCTTTCTTTCTGCAACACCATTCTGCTGTGGTGTTCTAGCAATGCTAAACTCTCTCTTGATTCCTTTCTTGGCACAGAATTCATCCATATGCTTGTTCTTGAATTCTGTTCCATTGTCACATCTAACACCTCTTACTTTGAGTCTTAATTGATTTTCAAGGGCTACTATCAGGTCATGGATAGCATCAAAGGTTTCATCTTTGAATCCCAAGAAAAAGACCCAACTAAATCTGCTACAATCATCTGTCACAACCAAGCAGTACTTCTTCTTGTTTAAACTTTCTACTGAAACTGGTCTAAACAGATCCATGTGTAGCAACTCCAAAGGTTCTCTAATATCTCTTTCCCCAAGCTTCTTACATGAAGCTTTATGTTGTTTACCCTTCTTGCAAGCCAAACATGAATGATCAGCCTTGAATGTTTTGGAAGGTAAACCTTTAACTAAATTTCCTTTGACCAGCTTGTTGATGTTCTTAAAATTAACATGACCTAGTCTTCTGTGCCACAGATGTGCTTCTTCCAATGATGCCTTTGCTACTAAACATGTTGCTCTTCCAGCAGAATTAAGACTCTTTAAGTCTAAACTGTATACATCATTGGTTCTTGGTACTCTCAATGTCACCAAGTGATCATCAACAAATTTGAACTCAGGTAAGAGAATGAGACATTCTGTATCAGTAAACAGAATTGGATACTTCTTGTCACAAATTTGAGATACTGACAATAGGTTGAACTTGAGCTCCTTTACATATCTAACATTCTCAAAATCAATACATCCAGCCTTGATTGTTCCTTTGCCAGTGATTCTTCCTCCATCAGGATCATTACCAAATGCAACTCTTCCTCCATAATATGCCTTAAAGTCTGACAGGATCTCCTTGTCCCCTGTCATGCTGCCAGAGCAACCACTATCAACAATAATATGATCTTTAAGCTCCTCCTCTGGGTTGCCCTGCACATTAAAGAAAAGGGTTAGTTTCTTTTAGGAACCCAAGCCATTACTGACTTGTGTTCCCCTTGTGGAGTGACATACTTGAATTCCTTCAGTATGTAATCTCCACTGGTTTTAAAGGCATGGTCAATGATTATTTGAGTTGGTCCCATGTCCTGTGTTGCAATATCAACAACACTCCCTGTTTCACCCTTATCTGATGAAAGTACTTCTTGTTCCCCATCAGTACTTTCTTTCTTAACCCAATTTCGTTTGACCTTAGGTTTCTCTGAGCTAGGTACTCTGCTTGAGGTGGAAGACCTTTTATATGAATTGAATCTCTTAGGTCTTCTATGTGAAAAAGTATGAGCAGTACCATGAGTGGGTGAAAACTTATCAGTCCCTTGAGAAGGTACTTCTTGAGACTTATCAGATTGTGAAGGTACTGGTGATTTGGAAAACATTCTTTTCTGGTGAGGGTACCTATAGTCTTTTGAGAAATTACTATGGTTGACCCTATTTGAGTGATTCCAAACTGGTCTAGTCTCTCTTGGCTTATGGGTGGGAGGTCTTTTCTTTGGAAACTGACTTAAGTATTCTGAATGAAAGTCACAGTGCTTAATCAAGTGATCAGGACTATAGCATACATAACATAACTTTCTCTCCATATTCCCAAATCCTCTTCTATGATTAAAAGGTTTCCTGTAGTAAGCAGTATTTTGAAAAGTTTCTCTTGGAGGTACTGCTGAATGTCCAGCAGTACTTTGAAAAGTGTTTGGAGGTACTGCTTGTTTTTGAAAGGCTGTAGGAAACTTTTGATCATTACCCCTTTGAAAATCATTCTTAGGTTTCTCAGAACTAATTCTACCATTAAGCTTCTTCCTAAACTCTAGGTTGTCTACACCATAACGAGAAACATCTGTCCTAAGAGGTTGAAACTGACCAGTGGGTGGAGGAACTGAGTGATACTCCTTATCTTTCTTAAACTCAGGAGGTGATTCACTAATTGGTTCCTCATTCCTAGATGTGTTTTCTTCTGAGCTTGTAAGGTCATCATCACTAGGTGGAATCTCTTCCTTAGCACTAGGTGGAGTTTCTTCCTTATCACTAGGTGAGGTCTCATCTGAACTACTAGCTTCACCATAACCTAGTCCAGCTCTACTGTTTATTACTCTTTGTTTTTCAACAAATTGAACATGTGATAGACCAGCCTGTTTAATACTACCAAGTCTTTCTAACAAAGTATCTCTTTCCTTAGTAATCTTTTCTAATTCAGACACCTTACATCCTAACTTCCATTCACTTAATTTCAATTGGTAATCTTGTTGCTCATATTTTTCTGCCCAAGCTATTTCATTATTTTCATGTGTTAAAATTTTGGCTTCCATTGACTCTAAAGTTAATTGATAACCAGCTACCTCAGACCTAGCTGTTCTACAATTATCTCTTTCAGTCACATAAGCTTTAAGCAACTTTTGATAAACATCATTACACTTAGAGCATACCTCAGAGACATTGGATGAACTTGGTGAAGTGGCTACCATAGCAATCTGAACAGGTTCATCTTCATCCTCCATGCTCCAGTCAAAGCTTCCAAGACCATCTCTTGAGTCCAAAGCAGCATATCCAGGTTCCTCATCAAAAGCTGTGCCCCAATCAAACTCTTCCATTGCAACCATAGAATAGGTTACAGGTTCATCATCAAATTCAGCACTCCAGTCAATTTCTGCTAAATTTTCTTGAGCCACCAAAGCTTTTGGTTGTGATTCAGTAATAGGAACCTCCTTTCTTTCAACCTTGGGTTGTTCAATCATCCTGTTTGCCTGATATTTTGCAAACTTGTATTCCCTTGCAAAGTGTCCAAGCTTTTGACAATTGAAACATTCAATCTTAGATTTGTCAAAAGTGATACCTTGTTTGGCTTTGAAATCAATTCCCCTTCCTGTCTTGTTCATGAACTTCTTGATCCTAGCAGTGATCATAGCTACTTGCCATCTTATGTCAATCTCTTCTAAAGCATCTTCTTCAATCTGCAACAAGTCTTCTTGATAGGTAACAGGTAAAGTGGCTTGTTGTGCAAAGAAGGAACATACAATTTCATCAGAATTGGTGTTGTTTGTTGGTGATGGGTTGGGGGTAGTTGTGGTTGTGCAAACATGCTGTGAATCACCAACAGTACTTTGAGAAGGATAAGCAGTACTTTTAGTGGAAGTACTGCTTCTGTTTTCAGAAGATACAAAAGCTATGTTGTGAGTTTTCTGAGAACTGTGACCATTCATCTCTTGCTCGTAGACTTTCAAATTGTTATAGAGATCATCAAAGTCCATAGACTCCAATCCAGGTTGGCCTCTAATCATAGTAGCAACCACATGCCAGACAGATGGCAAACTCCTTAAGAACTTCAAATTTGCATCTTCAACAGATACCTCTGCTCCATATAGTTCTAGCATACTAAGTAGGTTTTGGAATCTGTCATAGGCAGCATCAAGACTTTCTCTTTCACCAACAGTGAAGGTTTCAAATTGCTGCTTCAATAAGTTTCTATGCATCTTCTTTGAAGCATCATTACCTCCAAATCTTGTCTTGATAGCAGCCCATAATTGTTTTGCATCCTTAGCATCATGAAACTTCAATAGGTGACCATCAGGAATAGCAGACAGCAGTATGTTGAGAGCCTTATCTTGATTTCTCTTTGTAGCTGCTGGTAAGGGTGGTTGAGGTGGTTTGGGTTGTCCTTCAATTTGTAGAGGTTCATCAAGAACAACATTACCATTGACAATTACATCCCATAGAGCATGGTCAGTAATAGCAAGGTACTGTCTCATCTTCATGCTCCAGAGATCATATTCTCCCTTCTTGATGATAGGAATTCTAAGTGAGGTGATGGATGGGATAGGTGCAGCTTCAGTCGACATTGTTAAGGGTTTGTTGATAAATCGGTTTTAAGGGTTTCTTCTTAATCAGAGTCTCCACACAAGCTCTGATACCACTTGTTGGATCGATATACTCTGACCAAACTAACTTGTAGCTTGTCTACGGTTTAACAACTTTGAATGAATTCAAAACTATTAATAGTGAAACACTGATATACTTTGCTAAGTATGCGGAATCTACTTCAACAAAGCTAAGAAGAATAAACGACTTTGAATATTATTAAAACCTTGAACCTGCTTTATTACACAGATTCACTAACAAACTCTAAACTCTAATAATCGTATATCACTAATCGCATATACTTGTCTCTCTAAAAACACATATATCTCTAATGCCAACCTAGGGATCCTTTTATAGGCACAAGGAAAACCCTAGTCGGTTTACAATACTTGAACGACAAGTAAATTCTAATTATAACTCTAATCTAATACGAATATTCTAGAATTACACATTAGTCTTTAAACTATTTGCATGGCAGTCCTTTAACGAGCAGCAGTACTTTAATCGAATAGCAGTACTTTGACTTGAGTAGCAGTACTTTGACTTTTATAGCCCAACAAATGTAACCAAGTTGAGTGGGTCAAACGGGTCAAAACTCATTCAAAATGTATTTAAGATGCATAAAACCTATCTTTTCATATCTGTGATTAGATTGTCATTGTAATGATATGTTTAATGCATCTATTAATACTAGTTTTAATGCAGCAACATTTTTGTGCAGGTTCTGGTTCAATATACGAAACCAAAATTGATGATGCTAGCGGACTGAAAAAGTAAAGACAGATTTCGTAGGTGGATGGGTAAAGAGATTGGTGATGATTTCTGCATGACATACGACTCTGGAAATAACTGGAATGAGCCCGAAAGAGAAATAAAGATAAAACCCCAAGTGTCAAGTTTTTTTTTTTTTGGTGAAAACCCCAAGTGTTAAGTTTGTCACATCATATTCAGTTAAATATGAATTCGATTGGTACCCCTCTCTTACAAAGAGCAACTCTTAGTATATGCGATTTTGCATCAGATTTGGCTTATTGAGGAATAGAAGGTAACATTTTATGCTTAATTCCGTGTTGTTATTTGACAAGCAGAGGTTTCAAAATGGATGAGTCATGCTGGTTTGAGTAAATGGGTCAGAATTGATCCGGGTCGAAACAGGTCATCCTATGGAACAGGTCAAATGGGTCCGGGCTGACCCACAAATTTCTTCACCAAATGTTCTAAACTTGTATTGTAAGAAGTAAAATATTTTATTTCAAAGCTTCTATCTTTCAAATATTTATGTAATATATATTTCTGATATATAATTATCTTTCTTTTTCTGTAATATGGTTTGTTTATTTTTTTATTTTGAGAAAGTAAATGTTGGTTGGTGATTTTGGAATTGGGTGTTGATTAATGGAGTTTGATGAGGATGCAAGTGTGAAAGAAGATGAAAATCAGTTCACCTTCTACTCTTGGTTTGTTACCACTGTTATGTTCAGGCAAAAAAACAAAGGGGCCTCCTGCGAGTGGTCAATGGCTTCGATTTCAACCACTATGGCCGGTCGAAAAAACGTTATACAGGCAAATAATACCATATATGCAAAACAACAAACAAAACCGTAACATTGCTAATATACATGTCCAATAAATCGGGACTTGGCTCAAGTCAAAATGTAATTTTTATGCTCATCATAACACTTCTGCAATTGCACATATTAGAGAGTAAATAAATGATCATATAAAGGAATTGTCACTAATAAGTTCAATTTCATATAGCGAAGGTGATAATTTGTTCAAGAGAGAAAGCTAGCTTCTTTTGTGGCAATTTAGATGAGTTTGTCATCATATTCTCCAACTGATGAATGTTCCTGATACAGTCATTGGTCATATTAATAAACATATTCGGACAGTCTTGGTTATAGTCCTCAAATGGCAAAGAGCATCGTCATCCAACTTAGGTTTTCCTGCCAGAAAACACTATGTCAACTATAAACTATTTTCATTTAAACACAATTGATACTCGCAATAAGTTATCGGAAATACATACTTTCATGCGTTATGAAAAAAAATGCTTAAAACTCACAATCAACAAGATTTTTCAGCATAACAACCATAGGTTGTACATAATCAAATAAAATAAAGTAACAGGCCTACAAGCACACTAAGTATTTGTTTAACCAAATAAAATAACATTAATGTTGATATAAATAATGCCTAAACACATTAAGTTACTAAGGATATCAATTCACATTAATGTTGATATAAATAATGCCTAAACACGTTATTAATATTTTTCGATATCTCTACGTTTTGATAATCACAAAATGTAAAATCATTAAACGAAATATTATGACGTAAACAAGTATTTAGTTGTAAATATCTATTTTAACAACTTAATCACTTAAGGTATGAATAAACAAATGCCTAATGCATTATATGATCAAAGGAACTTTTTCTTAATCACTAGATTTTTTATAAAATAACACAAACTTTTATATCTTTTACAAAATCAATTTTGGAAATTAAAGGAAAATGTTTAATCCATAATAAATTTATGAATTCAAATTTTAAACCAAAAAATGGCAAAAATGTTCCAGAAAATCCTTCCTCACAAAAAGAGAAAGCTGGGCAACGGATATAAGGGGCGGCCCCCTTAATTATCTAGGCGGCCCCCTTAATTAGTAAGGGGACCGCCCACGCTCCTCTAGCCCCCAGCTTTGCCTATAAATACTGGTTCATTCCTGGACTTTTTCCTCACCTTTTGCACCCAAACCTTCTGTTCTAAATCTCTTCTTATATCTTTCTAAATCCTTTCTAAATCCTTTGATCATATATTCTTAAGCATTGGTTTCTAAGTGATCCAAGCTTCTACCATCCAAGTGCAAAAGAAGAATACTTCTATCAATCAAGACTAGAAGTATTACAACTTAGTATCATCTTGTTACCTAAGTTGTTAGTTTAGTAAACTTTGTAAATCATTCATTCATTTGTGTATAAGGTGTGTATATTAATTAGATAGGTTTGAACATAAAGTGGTTAGATTAGTTTAGTGTGTAAGAAGTATAGTAAAGGTGTGAAGAAGCAAAGGTGTGAAGAAGTAGAGGCGTGAAGAAGTAGTATTAGGAAGTGAAGAAGTAGTGTATAGTTGTGAACTAGATTGTAGTTGTGAAGAAATAGTAGTGTTGTGAAGAAGAAGTAGAGTAGAAGTTGTGAAGTAGTTGTGGTGTGTAGTAGTCGTGAGAAGTCGTGAAGAAGTTGTGAAGCCGTAGTGAAGAAGTTGTGAAGAAGTCGTGAAGAAGTTGTGATTGAAGTTGTGAGATTGGTTCTAGCTACGATTAGAACTCGACATTTAGCTTTGTGTCGTAAAATTGGTGTAAGCGAAAGTTGTGTAAGGTTTTCTCTGCCATAAGGGAGCTTGTTGACATAGTGAAGAAAATTCTCGAGTTAGGTCCTCGAGGAGTGGAGTAGGGCAAGAAAGGTGTCCTTGTAGCCGAACCACTATAAATCCTTTGTCTCACGGTTCGATCTTTCCATCTCTATCTTTCATTTCATTTCATTTCATTACTTTACTTGCATTGTTAATTTAGATTTACTTATATTTGTTCATATTGTTCAAGAGTTGAGTTCACATAAATTCGAATCTAAGTTTTTTAAAAGTAAACAAAGTTTTTATAATAAATTAAAAAGATGTAAAACTATTCAACCCCCCTTCTAGTTTTCCATAATTGGTATCAGAGCCAGGTTAAACAAGATTTTTAAAATATATTGTATTTTAAAACTTGAATCGATCTATGGAATCGGAAAAATATTTAGAAGGGCAATCTATGCAAAGACCACCGCTATTTGAAAGTAATGGTTTTTTTTATTGGAAAAATAGATTCAAAACTTATGTGAAATCAAAAGATCTTGATCTTTGGCATGTTATTACCTATGGTGATTTTCCCCCTATTCAAAATAATCCTTTATCTAAAATAGATGAAATTGTACTTTTTGAAAAACAAAATGATGATTTGAAAAATAAACTAGCAAAAAATAATGAGTCTAAAATGGTAATATATAATGCATTACCACGCAAAGAATATGAACGAATTTTTATGTGTCAAACCGCAAAAGAAATTTGGGATTCTTTAGTAATCACTCACCAAGGTAATAGTCAAGTCAAAGACAACAAAATAGATCTTCTTGTTCAACAATATGAACAATTTACAATTCCTGAAGAGGAATCTATTGATAATGCATTTGCTAAATTTAACACTATTATCACAAGTTTAAAAGCACTTGATGAGACTTTTTCTAGCAAAAATTGTGTAAGAAAATTTCTTACGGCATTACATCCAAAATGGCGCGCGAAGGTCACGGCTATTGAAGAATCAAAGAACTTGATGACGTTATCGCTTGATGAACTTATAGGCAACTTGAAGGTCAATGAAGAAATTATAAAGAGAGACTCGGAAACGATCAAGAGCAAGAAAGATCAAATCAAATCTCTTGCGCTAAAAGCCAAAAAGGAACTTAGTGATGATGACGATTCAAGTGACTATAGTGAAGACGAAGAATATGCAATGGCCGTAAGAGAGTTCAAGAAATTTTTCAAGAGACGAGGGAGATTCACAAGACAACCACGAGATGAAAGAAGATCGCTTCAAAGAAATAGGAATGATAACTACGGGAAAAGAAAGTGCTTTAGATGTGGAAGCCCAAACCATCTCATTGGCAAATGTCCAAAGCCACCGGGTTATGATTACCAAAGCGCCTTTGTTAGTGGAGCTTGGAGTGATAGCGATGAAGATAAGAAAGAAACGACAAAGGAGGAGAAGTGTCTTATGGCTAAGACATCAAGTAAGGTACATTCCGAAACCGAATACTTTAGTGATGAAAATTTATCAATAGACGAAAAAGACTTAGATAGTGAATATAATCGATTATGCAAATTAGGTCAAAAAGTAATGACTAAAAACAAATCACTAAAACGCATAAATAACCAATTAGAAAACGAAATACTTGAATTAAAAATTAAACTAAACCATTTAGAAAAGGGTAAAGAAGTTTTGGTAGAGTGTAGAACATGTCAAGATTTTAAAAATGAAAACGAAAAACTTAAGGAAGAAATTTGCAAACTCAACAAATTTGAAAATAGTAGTAATTCACTTAAGAAAATAATTAGTGTCCAAAGAATATCTGGAGATAAAACTGGTTTAGGATTCAATTCAACGGAAGCTTCAACTAGTGAAACTAAAAATGTAAAATTTGAATGTGAATCTGGTAAACAAAATAATTTAGAGTCAAAACCTAAATATATACTTTTAAAAAAAATAGAAAAATACCCATTGCTAGTAATAAGGAAGTAAAAAGCCTTTACAAACCATCTTTAAAAACTGAAGTAGAATCTTCTAAACCGAAATTAAGGTCAAAAACACCTCCCCTAAGAAGACCAAATAGTCCTCACCCTCGGCCTAAAACTCCTCAACCTAGAAGAAACCAAAATAGACAAAACCTCCATAATAATAGTCACCCAATGTGGAATTATTCAAATCCACCAAGTTTCAATCCTTGGGGAATACTTTCACCATATATGCATCCTAGTCAATTGCAAACCATGTTTGATTCAAACAACTATGGACCAATTAGACAATGTGCACCAAGTGGCTAAATAGTCAACTCAACGGGAAATTCGGTATCGCATCTATGATTGGCTTCTATAAGTCAATATAACACCTTGAAGTATTTGAAGAAAATCTACTGAAGACTAAAAGGTACGTTTTTTTTAAGCTCATTGTTATAATATATTCTTAGATTAATCACTAGATATTTCATGACTATTTAGCTCATAATGCCTAGTTATTATATATATATACATAATAGCTTATATGAATCTACTTATAACCTGGAATCACTTGTTCTTTTCCCTTTGGCCCTCTTAAGTTATAACGTTTAAAATGGAAATCTTCTATGTCCACTATTAGAAAACTCATGGTGATGAAGTGAAATGAGTTAACTGGATTAATCATTAACATAGAAGTAAGATTAGATTTCTCGCGTTAGAAAACTATGGATGAAACAAGCTCTCGTAGACTATGGCATCAAGTTAGATAAGTGTGTGACAACAAAGGAGCTATAGATGTTAGGTTATACCCCATTCAACACTCTCGCATCAAACATATAGAATTTCGTCATCGCTTCCTTATGACCATAGGATATGTAGAAAAGGGTAGCATGTGACAATAGCCTTAACCAATTCCCTTGAGCATGAGATCTTTAACAACCATTTTTTTTAAATCTAGGATTAATGGTATTTATTGTCAAAAATCTAGTATCTATTGTAAATATGGGCTTATGGGCTATGGGCTTATAGGTTAGGTGATGTCTATTCATCATTTCTTAGGGTTTTATATCATTATAAATACACCCCTAATGTAACCTATCCCTCCTCTCATTCTTGTGTTCATTATTGTACTCTACTTATAACACGTTATCAGCACGCTCTAAGATTTTGATTTTGGTTTTTCGTTTTACTCTCGGTATGTCTTCAACCTTTTTTTTTTATTTATCATTCGATTATAGACAATTTAAAAGTATATTATTTAGCAATTGTCAGATAATGTATTGTATTATATTAATCGGTGGGTCACTAGTAGCAATTGTCAAATCATGATTATAGTCACTGTTATCATATATTATTTAATTAGTATGACTTTTCAAAGTTGCTGTTAACATAATGGATAATATGTTATAGTATTGTTATTGATCTCTATCGTAATTTACAAGAACATTTCATGTTCTATAGTGATTACATAAAAAGAATTGCGTTATTTTTTTTACTTTCATGTTTATGTACGGAAAAAAAAATTAGAACCTCAAAGTTCTAATATGGTTCTTTCAAGAATCAATATGAAAAAAAAAAAAAAAAAAAAAAAAAAAAAAAAAATCATAACCTCATGTTATGACTGAAAAAAAAAAAAAAAAAAAAAAAAAAAAAAAAAAAAAAAAAAAAAAAAAAACTCAAGTTATGAGAGAGAAAAAAAATAGAACCTCAAGTTCTACTGTTGTTATTTTTTATTTATTTGTTGCATTATGTTTATGTTTTTAACAACGTACAATTTATTTATAAATAATACGGAGTAATATTGTCTGTTTTAGCAACTTGTTCAATATAGTATTATAAATGAAAATATTATCTATGTACTGTATTCATAAATTGATGGTCTATGTGTTATGACTTGTTTTTGACATATTGTGTCATGTATATGTATAATTGTGTTATTTGTGTATATTAGCATGATGTTTGTGCATTACTAATCATCAAAATTCTTGCGTCTGAACAAAGCCTATTTTGTCAGAATGTATTTAATAAATCACAATGTTAAATATAACTTTTCATGTTATAAAGGTAATTAAACTTAATTACATAAACCTGTTATTAGCTTTCTATAACTAATATATTAATATATTATTTAGTATACTCATCAGTGGTTTTTATATTGAATACAAGTATAGTTGTGGTTACACATATGCTATGTACGGTGAATATTTGTGCAAAATTAATTGTTGAGTACTATTTATGTAGTGATGATGTAATTTGAATAAAATTAGCTGTATCTACTAGCAACTGTAAACAATAAATATACTAATAATAATTACATATATTTATCATACTTATTGGTTTGTATGTGACAATACTATGTTAATATGGTTGTCTGCATATGTTTTAGTGCAATTGTACTAATTAATCCGTCACTATACTACTGTATAATAGGAAGTGTGATTTTTTAGTTGAGATTTCGTTTTTCTAATCATACGATATATAAATGTTTGATATATGTGATCTTTTTCTTTGCTAAATGATACACTTGCTTTTCTTTTATGTAGTTAAAAAAGAAAAAAAATGTCAAACTCAAAGCTTTCGAACATCGATTTTGTTGTTCTTGACATTTCTGGAAAAGACTATCTCCCTTGGACTCTTGATGATGAGATCCATTTAACTGCAAAAGAATTGGGAGAAACGATCAAAACTGGAAATACGGCCTCTGCACAAGCACATGCCAAAGCCATGATATTCCTGCGTCATCATCTTCATGAGGACCTAAAAAAGGAATATCTAACGGTGAAAGACCCGTTAATATTATGGCAAAGTTTAAAGGAAAGGTTTGATCATCAAAAACAAGTAATCCTTCCTAAAGCTCGCTATGACTGGATGCACCTCAGGTTGCAAGATTTTAAAAGTGTCAGCGAGTACAATTCCGCAATGTTTAGCATCACATCTAAACTAACATTGTGCGGAGAAAAGATTACTGAAGAAGACATGCTAGAGAAAACTTTCTCTACTTTTCATGCTTCAAATATGCTCTTACAACAACAATATCGAGAACGTGGCTTCAAAAAATACCACGAACTAATATCTGTTCTCCTTGTTGCTGAACAAAATAATGAGCTTTTGATGAAAAATCACCAAGCACGCCCTACTAGTTCTACTGCATTGTCTAAAGTGCATGCAACATCAAATGTGAGGGGTCGGGGTCGTGAATATGGTAATAACCGTGGAAATGAACGAGGTCGTGGTCGTGGCCGTGGACGTGGTCTGGCATCGTGATGGTTATAATCCTAAGCAATATGATTTCAAGAAAAAAGATGACAAAGGCAAAAAGATTCAACATCAAGCTCCTAAGAAATTTGGAAATGTGTGCCACAGATGTGGCATGAACACCCATTGGGCAAAAAAGTGTCGCACCTCCAGACACTTTGTTGATCTTTATCAAGCATCACTAAAAAAGAAAGGAAAAGACATTGAAACAAATTTCATTGATAATTTCAATGATGATGAGCCAATTCCCAATGTGCGCTTCGACTCCTCAGATTTCTTTGATGATGTCGATGATGTTGTTGCTTCATTTTTCAACGATGGAAATAATAACTAGCTATCTAGTTGCATTTTTATATTTTCCGCAATAAGTGTTTAAGTTCAAATTTTGTGTTGAATAAGCTAGGTTTGTTCTAGCTTTGTTACTCATGTTTTGAATTTTAATTAATGAAGTATTTATGTTTTTTTTTACTTTGAATTGCTTATTTATTTATTTATTTTTATTCAAGGATATGAAACGCATTTTGGAAAACGGTGAAGACGAGTGTCTAGTAGATAGTGGAACAACAAATACTATTTTGAAAAACATAAAATATTTTTATGAATTTCGTATAGCAAATGCAAATGTCAACACAATTTGTGGTACTAGCAACTTGATTGAAGGCTCTGTCAAAGCCTGCATTGTGTTACCTAAAGGTACACAATTAATAATAAATGATGCATTATATTTTAGTAGATCCAGGCGAAATCTACTAAGTTTTAAAGATATAAGACGCAACGGTTATCATCTTGAAACCATGACTCAAAATGAAATTGAGTATCTCCAAATTACATCCATTGAAAATGGAAAAAAGACCATAATGGAAAGAATGAAAGGTCTATCTTCTGGATTGTATTTTAGATACATCAATCAGACAGAAATAAATATGGTTTCTACCCGAAAGGATATAGATCCCAAAATATTTTGGCATGACCGATTGGGTCATCCGGGTGATATTATGATGAGGAGAATAATTGAGAGCTCAAATAGGCATCCACTAAAGGATCTCAAGATCCTACTATCAAAAGAATTATCATGTGGAGCATGCTCTCTTGGAAAAATGATAACTAGGCCCTCAATCAATAAACTTGAAAAAGAATCTCCTTTGTTTCTAGAAAGAATTCAAGGAGACATTTATGGGCCAATTACTCCTCCGTGTGGACCATTTCGATACTTTATGGTATTAATTGATGCATCATCCCGATGGTCCCATGTCTGTCTGTTAGCATCAGGAAATGTTGCTTTTGCGAGGCTATTAGCCCAAATAATTCAATTAATAGCACATTTCCCATATCATCAAATCAAAAAGATCAGACTTGATAATACAGGAGAATTTACATCTCAATCATTTAATGATTTTTGTGTGTCAATTGGGATTACAGTTGAGCATCCTGTAGCACATGTGCATACACAAAATGGTCTAGCTGAATCTTTAATAAAAAGATTACAACTTATTGCTAGACCACTACTTATGAAATCAAAATTGCCATCCTCTGCATGGGGACATGCTATCTTACATGCTGCTGCTCTTATTAGATTAAGACCAAGCGCATCTCATAAATATTCTCCACTTCAACTGGTTTCTAGAAGAGAACCAAGTTTGTCTCATCTAAAAGTCTTTGGTTGTGGTGTCTATGTCCCAATAGCACCACCACAACGAACAAAGATGGGACCTCAAAGAAGATTGGGAATTTATGTTGGTTTTAATTCTCCATCAATCATAAAATATTTGGAACCATTAACTGGAGATGTTTTTACAGCAC
The DNA here is from genome assembly GCA_021014915.2 of Artemisia tridentata subsp. tridentata. Taxonomy (NCBI): domain Eukaryota; kingdom Viridiplantae; phylum Streptophyta; class Magnoliopsida; order Asterales; family Asteraceae; genus Artemisia; species Artemisia tridentata. The sequence goes on along the minus strand of CP139505.1, from coordinate 309,243,295 downwards.
GCTTTGCTGATTGCCAGTTTGATGAAACAATGTTCCCAATATTAGGAGGAGAAAATAAAAAGTTGGACAAACAAGATGTAACTTGGAATGCATCACAAATATCTTTTCTTGACCCTCGGAGTGGTCAATGTGAATTGGAGGTTCAAAAGCTCATTCACTTGCAAAGAATAGCAAATGAATTGCCTGATGCATTTACAGATACAAAAAGAGTTACAAAATCATATATTCCAGCTTTAAATGCACCTTCTCGAATTGATATTCCTGAAACTCTGAATGAGTCAAATGTACGCAGAAAGCGTGGAAGACCAATGGGTTCTAAGGATACACATCCAAGAAAAAGGAAAGAGCAGAATACAACTGGCAAAGTCCAAGAAGTTGTTATCATTAAAATCCCAGAAGAGATTAATAATAACACAGAAAATGTGAAAAAATCTCTTGAGAATGGCCATGTACCTAATGAATATGAGATCTCAATAAATTTTGTACAAAATGGTACAACATGGAATCGAAATGAAACATGTGTTGATGAAATCTTTGCATATGCTATAGCAAGTGAAATAATAAATGATGAAGTTTCTGTGCCAAAATCTATTGGAGAATGTCGACAAAGAAAAGATTGGCAAAAATGGCAAGATGCCATACAAGCTGAACTAGATTCACTTGAAAAGTGCCAAGTATTTGGCCCTGTGACGTTAGCCCCAAATAATGTGAAGCCGGTAGGCTATAAATGGGTATTTTCTATAAAAAGAAAAGAGAAAAATGAAATTGTGAGATACAAAGCAAGACTTGTAGCACAAGGTTTCTCACAAATACCCGGGGTAGATTATGAAGAAACATATTCACCTGTTGTGGATGCAACGACTCTCAGATTTTTAATTAGTCTTGCAAATGTTGAAAGACTCCAAATGCGCCTTATGGATGTTGTCACAGCTTACTTGTACGGATCACTTGATAGTGACATTTACATGAAAATCCTCGAAGGATTGAAAATGCTGGAAGCTTGTAAATCTAAGCCCCGTGAAATGTTTTCAATTAAATTGAAAAGATCTTTATACGGTCTAAAACAATTAGGACGAATGTGGTATAATCGCCTGAGTGAATATCTTTTAAAAGAAGGATACAAAAGTAATCAAATAAGTCCGTGTGTTTTTATCAAAAGATCAAAAGGGAGTTTCACAATCATTGCAGTGTATGTTGATGATTTAAATATCATCAGAAATATTGATGAAATTGAACATACTGCAAATTTGTCAAAGAATGAATTTGAAATGAAAGACCTTGGTATGACAATGTTTTGTCTGGGCTTTCAAATTGAGCATTTGCCGAGTGGAATATTTGTCCATCAATCAAACTATACGAAAAATATATTGAAACGATTCAATATGGATAAAGCTCATCCACTAAGCTCACCAATGGTCGATCGTTCACTTGATCAGGAACTTGATCCATTCCGCCCCAAAGAACATGATGAGGACATTCTTGGTCCTGAAATACCATATCTAAGTGCGATAGGGGCTTTGATGTACCTTGTTGGTAATACACGCCCAGATATTGCCTTTTCAGTGAACTTACTAGCAAGATATAGTTCCGAGCCAACACGCCGACATTGGAATGGAATTAAACACATTTTTCGTTATCTTTGTGGTACCCGTGATATGGGATTATTTTACCAAAAGGATTCGAAATCAAAGTTGGTTGGATATGCTGATGCTGGTTACTTGTCTGATCCACATAAGGCAGGATCCCAAACAGGGTATGTTTTCACATATGGAGACACTGCAATTTCTTGGAGGTCGAAAAAGCAATCTTTAACTGCAACATCATCAAATCATGCTGAACTTATTGCACTTTATGAAGCTGGTCGAGAGTGCGTTTGGTTAAGATCAATGATTCAAAACATCCAAGAAGAATGTGGGCTCGAGTCTATTAAAGGAAATCCAACCATGTTATATGAAGACAACGCGGCATGTATAGCTCAAATCAAGGAAGGGTATATCAAAGGAGACAAAACAAAACACATTTCTCTGAAATTCTTCTTTACATATGATCTACAAAAGGATGGAGTTATTGATGTTCGTCAAGTTCGATCAAGTGACAATTTGGCAGAGATTTATTCACAAAGTCTTTGCCAACAAGAGTTTTTGAGCTACTGGTTCGGAAGATCGGCCTTCGACGCTTAAAAAATATGCATTAATTTGAGGAGGAGCATTATGTGTACTGCACTCTTTTCCTTCATCAAGTTTTTATCCCTTTGGGTTTTTCTTGGTAAGGTTTTTAAGGAGGCAGTTTTTATGGCGTGTAATGAACGATGAATATCCAAGGAGGAGTATTGTAAATATGGGCTTATGGGCTATGGGCTTATAGGTTAGGTGATGTCTATTCATCATTTCTTAGGGTTTTATATCATTATAAATACACCCCTAATGTAACCTATTGGATTACCACTCAATAAGAATTCTCCCTCATCTCATTCTTGTGTTCATTATTGTACTCTACTTATAACAGTATCTTTAAAAATATACAGAAACTTCACATTTTGGAAAAATGATTTTTTAGATGGCTATTTCACTTTTCTATTAACATGTTTTACTATCTCATTTTTCTTCTTAATCTATGTCCATAATTCTGTTTCGATCAAAGTCAAAGATTGGGAATTTTTTTCTTACCCATTCTTCATAAACACATTTTGAAATAAAATCCAATCTATTTTATTCAAATAACTTTCACATCTACATAAAAACCCAATTTCAAACATTGTTGAATAATGCTAAAAACATTTATTTAAATCATGCATGGTGATCTCATATTTGTCATCTATATTTATGTACATGACATTTATAAGTGAACTAAGTCAAATCAAGCGGACCATGGTTTGTCTATTAAGATTTTGTTTGTAACAAGTCTAGAAGTCCATGCTATCTTAAGTTCCCATTTATTGCACATAGGCACACATTAGGATCCATCAAATAGTTCATTAATCTTCCCACTTACATATAATTAAGAAAATACTTGGTGTAGTTTATTGTTTCCTAGTCCATATATATTACTTGCTTGATGAGTATGTTTACATGCTAGATGAAATTACTTGTTTGCTTAATCTCTTTAATTAACATGTTTTGCATAAATATCTATTACATGCTTAATTGCCTCAAAGAGTTGGACTTGCTTGAAACTAAACCCAAAAACACAACCCTTTCTATAATTTTCTGCCAAAAACCCATTTCCAGTAATCTGGGAACCAACAGATGGGCGGCCCCCTTAATATTTAAGGGGACCGGCCATCTGATGGTCGAAGGTGTTGTTTCCTTTTCTACTTTTTAGCCCATTTCATCTTACACTTCCCAAAATTCACAAATATATCTTATTCCAATCCATCCAACAAATTTTATCCATTCCTTAATCCCATCAATCCTACACTATAAACACTCCCATTCCTCATAATCTTCCATCATCTCATCATGCCATCTCCCATCAAACCAAAGCCAAAATCCTCAAGGTTAGCAAGGATGACCGAAAAACCCGTTTGGAGAAGAAAACCAAACCCCCGAAACAAGTCCATCTCAACAAATGATGTGGCTAAACAACCAACACCTCCACCCACATTTGTTCCCAACTATACTCCCAATCCTCAAGCTCATTCCAATGAACCCTTTCACAAACCTCATCATAATAACCAACCATCCATCTTTACTCCCAAAAATACACCTTCATCTTCATCCATTAATGATTACCCAAACTCAAAAATGTCTCCACCACCAAAAGTATCACCACCACTTCCTACCAACTCACATGCTACTTCTATGTTGCATATCCAAACATCCATCCAAAATAACAACCACACTCCACCATCATCACCTTCTTCCGAACACTTGAAGTTCATTGAAGAACTTAATGAAGCCCATGAGCTTAGTGCTCCTCTTACCTTACACCTTGCTCAACTCAAGTTAGATCAACTCCCTTCTAGCTCTTCCTCATCACAAACTAACCTCAACCTCCACCTTCGTTCCAAACTACACATCTCAACCTTAAACTAACATCATTGAAACCTTTCAAAACCCTCATCATATTGGTCAAACATCCAACTTTACTTCCAACTACACACCCCAATTTCATCCACTTCTACCAAATGACCAAATCCACATTCCCACAGAAAAGGAAAAGTTCCGTGAAGAGATAAACCAAATCCATGACTGATGCGTGGTTTTACGACCTTACAACAGGTTTTACCTATCGAGGGATCTCAAGAGGCTTGCAATCCCCACCAGGCAGTGTACCTGACCGATGTAGTATAGTGAAGTGGCAAGTACCGGGGGATTGATCGTTCTCTAGGGGAATAGTGTCGTTAGGATTGAAAAACTACTCTAATAGGTCTAAGGGTGAGGGAAGATTCTTTTTGTATTTTTATATTTTTTTATGAAAGCAAGTAAAATCTCGGGTTTGAAGGAGTGGGCGGAATTAGTTGCTAGTCAACTAACCCAAATAACTACAATTGCAAATAAAATAAAATAACTGAAAGTGAAAAGGTGGTGGAACTTATATGGAGAGAAATGTGTTTACTTAGATTTCCTTACTCCCTAACTATCTTTTATCGGTTGATTAGTGTGTATTAATTGCATGGATGACGGGTGTATTCCTTAATACCAATCGTGGGGTGGCGTACGTACTTCCCCAACTCTACAAGCTCCTACTTCACTCCTATGTCGAGCCGGCTAAGAAGCTCCTAACATGGGATCACTAGAATTCTCTCATGCATTAAATACAACCATAAAAACCTTAGTACGCATTGGTTCATGTTTCTTAAGACGTTCAAGCAAGTTACCGTATAGGAGGTTAGCCAGTTTTCTTAAGCCTAACATCGATAAACAGTCATCCAATACAATTAATAACACACCAACAACCAATAATCAATAGTTAGGTTTCATTAGATCTAAGCAAACACAAGATAAATCTAGCCTAGCATGTTAATTTAAAGACAAGAACAAGATATAATCAAACAACACATAGACATATTGAATGATTAGTTGATTACTTATCTTCAATTAAACATGGGAGATCCAAGGGTATAAAACCCTTAAAAATGGCAGAAAATTCGTCTTAGGGTTTCTCCTCACAAAGTTGCACACCAATGACTAAAAATTGCAAAACTATATATATAATTTAGGGGCTGACGGCGTCACGTTGTAGGAGGTGACGCCGTCACCTCGCCGTGGCTAGGGTTCCCGGATGGTCTTCCTAACGTCGTCCCTCTTTAATCCTCCAAAATCCACTCTGGCGCGTCAAGGGTTGACGCCGTCAGAATTGTGCTTGACGCCGTCTCTCTTTAACTTAGACCGTGACGGCCTTGATCACCTTAAAGGGTGACGCCATCAGACTTCCTTTGTAAAACTTTCTGGCGCGTCACGTGTATTTTGTCATATCCACCTCTTTTGCCAAGCCGTGACGCCGTCAGGAGCAATCCTTGACGCTGTCACGTGTACTTTTCCAGCAGTTTTGAAGACTTTGTCGTGTTCTTCACTTTTATGCTCCAAAAACGTCCAAAATGCTTTCTTTTCCAGATTTCTTCTCCAAAGTACCTAAAATGACAAAAGGAACGATTTAGGGCAATATTTGATCAAATAAATACGATTTAGGGCTTAAATGACCCCCTAAAACCGGTACACTTTTCGCTTCATCAAATACCCTTACACTTGAGATTTGCTTGTCCTCAAGCAAATGCGCTTTTATTCTAATCAAAATACAAGTTAGGGGTCATTTAATGCTAATATAAAAGTAATTACAACAAATAGTCGTTCCACTTTAATCATAATAAGCACGGAGATTACAAACTAGCACCTCACAAGTAGTGTTTAGATACTCACATCTCTCAGGTGTCATAAATGTATATCTCATAAATGAAAATGGATAATATCTCTCACTACCTGTCATAGCAAATAGATTACCATAGGCTTGGGAAAGGGTCAAAAACCTCCTCCACTAGGCGTAAGCACCTAAGATAAACTATCAAAGAGGGCTTTTAAACGGGTTATAACGTTAGGTGTAGGGATATGATAAACACGGTTTTGTTGGATAAGGGATATTTTACTGGTGGCGAGTTAAAGATCTTGATTAATTACATGTACAATATGGCGTTGCTAAGCCAAGACTAGACTCGACTTAAGCTAATGAAAAAAACAACAAAAAGATAAAATAAACATAAAATGAAACGGGATGGTAGTCCGTATGTTTTTTCTACTTCTTTTTTTTTTTTTTTTTTTTTTGCATACACTCTTGCCCTACCATCCAAAATAATACATCATAGGGGCCTCGGTTCTCCCCTTACACTTGAACTTTTACATAACTTTACAATTACTATTCTATCGACTCGAATTAAGATAATCGAAACACTTGGAGTACTTTTAAAATATTTAGCACATATGGGGGTAATAATGTTGTTCTTCCCCATTACTCCATTACACTAGTACTTTACCCATGAGTCCCAATCGTCCCAAAACAAAATGTACAAGGATATGACTCAACTTAGCAACCATGTAATCAATTAGATAATTAACTTGGGGTTTAAACAAATGTTGTAACAATAATGCACTAAAGATGAGTGCATACAAGGTAGGCTAAGGCGATTTGGGTGTACATTTAAGTGGGGTGTAAACAAATTCTTCCTTTAAGTAAAATGCTTAAAGTTAGAAACGAAAAGATAGGCTCTGAGGGGTGTACTAGGGGTATCGTGTACTAAAAATGAGTACAACGCAAAGGGTATGGGAGAATTACTTGACCAATGTAGCCAAAGTAATTATAACAAAAACACAGGTGTAAAACAATGGGTTAATCCTAATGCCTCTTATCATGTAGTAAATCTAACTACACGAATGTAGTCTCACTTGTGGCCTCGAAATGGTCCTAACGCAAGTTCTAGAATCTAAGTGCTACCGGTACACACATCATAGCATAAATGCTTTTCCTACCAATTCTAGGGGCGAACCTCACATATTTGGGGGTGGAAAATTTTTTTAGTGGTACGGTTTTGTGCTAGTCATATAACTCCTATCCGTGAGACGCTCATTAAGATCAAAGTTTCACTCCTATATGTAGTAAAAAAATTTAAATTTGGCACTAAAATTGCCTTAACAGGTATTTCTCTCAGTTTTATTACACATTTACTATCAAACAAACAAAAATCAAGTGCAATTGTATTCTCTAAGGTATCGTACTTTACCCCCCCCCCCCCCTTTACACTTAAGATGAACATTGTCCCCAATGTTCAAATAACAAGATGTAAAAGTAAATAAGGTAAAAGAATGAAATCAAATACTCCCCTGATTCGTTTGGTGGATAAAGAGGTAACATGGTTAGATCTTCTTCCAAGGTAAAGTAGAAGCTCCAAGACTAATGCATCGCCAAAAGCTAGATTCCACATACATCTCCTTGTCCAAAATAACCTGTTAAACCTGAGAAAACAAACACGAAAACCTGCATAACAACGGCGGGATAAATCTATATAAGGATATAATGCTTATGGAATGATTATTTTGCAGATTCCTGGAAATTATAAGTTAGAGATTTAATAAAAACTTTTATGATTCCGATAGAAAAAACAAAACTTTCAAAAATTTCAGAAAATTAAAACCTGACGCCGTCAGGTTGTAATGCCTGACGCCGTCAAAAATGATCTGACAGAATTCTCATGTTAAGTTTCCAGAAAATTTCTGGAAAAACCTATACCTTACTTCCTGGAATTCCTGCAAAACATCATTATGACTCGATACAAGCATTTGACTCAAACAATTACTAATATGTATGTTAATTTATTATTGTTACTATTCATGTTCATTTGTTCTAATAAACCGATTTGGATTTCCCTTACACTTATCTTTTGCAAAATACCTTTATATGTAGTTAAGACAAAGTTAAAAACAAGATAAAGCATTTTCACAATTTAGTTTTGAACATGAATCAATAATAATAAAAATTAAACACACATACGGAAGTAAATAAAATCAAACAAACAAATAAATAAACACACAAAGCAAATAAAGCTTGGGTTGCCTCCCAAGAAGCGCTTTTCTTTATTAACGAGTCTTGTAGCTAGACTCAAAGTCACGTACATTACGTGATTCCATCATTGGTCACGGTTTCTAGGCCATTCTCATGTCCGGTTTTATATTCTGGTCCTAATTTCAGACAATCCTTGTAGAAACCGGATATCCTTTCCATAACATAGTCTACTCCTTTACTTCTATCTTCATCATTCCTATAGTAGACCGCTTGCTTAAGCTCCTTCTCAACATTTGACAAGTGTTGGAATTGCTCTATCTTATATGGCATTTGGTAGTTTACCTCATCGGTCTCATCCTTAAATCTAACTATCCCTAAGGAAGGTTCATAAGTCATTCTAGAGACCTCAACAAATGGTTTTCCAAAAACTACTTGAGTTAAGCATGCATCGACTATTGGGCGGATATCTTCTACAATTACAAAGTCGGTGACATAGGTGAAGTTTCCTACATAAACAGGTAATCCCTTAACTCTTCCCGTGAAGTTACTCATCCAACCCTTATCAGGGAACATCCTATACCCAAGTTGATTTTTCATTATCAAGTTGTAGTGGGCTCTAGTCATGATGTTTATGGGTGATCTAAGGTCGATGTAAGCTTTCCACACATGCAAATTTCCGATGTTGCATGGTATGTTGAGATTAGAAGGGTCGCCTATTTTTATAATTGGTCTACCTAGGAAGTATGGTGTCTCGGGGTCATCGAATAAGTCTGTATGATATGCGCGCTCTTCCTTAGTGGGTAGCCTATTGAAGTAGTCCTCCTCATCATCTACTTTTTCAATCTCACTTTTCCTAATATCTTTATCAACCTCGACTTTCTTAACCTTATCCTCAGGTTCACTATTATCCTCATTCCTATCAATTGGTTTAATAGTGACAATGTTGACGAAGTGGACGTGTTTGGATGAAGAGGGGTCTTTTACTTGGGGTCCGCTATTTGTGTTCCTAGCGTCCTTATGTGGAGGTGATAGCACTTGGTTATTGAGGGCTTTCAATAAGTTGTCAATTTTATTGGTCATCTTCGTTTGTTGTTGATTGAATTCAGATTCAAACTTGGCCAAACGAGCTTCTTGAGATGCCATAAATTGGGACATCAATCCTTCAAAGTTATTGGTACTACCATAATTGTTGGAAGGATTGTTATTGAAAGTACGGTTCGAGGGTGAACCGCTTGATTGGAAACGATTAGGTGGGTTGGAAGAATTGGTATGTTGTGCGTTTTGGTTTTGTTCCCACCTAAGGTTTGGGTGATTTTTCCATGAGGGGTTGTATGAATCACCGTAGGGGTTTGGCTCGGGTTTGAAAGTGTACCACTTGTCTCCCGCTCCGTCGGTATGCGAGGAGGCGTAGTCCGCAAAAGCTTGTTCGGGGAGTTCCACGCAATCACGAGTGTCATGGGGACCACTACATAATTCACATGAAGAAGTGATTTTGTTCACTTGGCTTGATGGTTTAGGAGCCTCGTAGGATTTCATAAGAAACTTGACTTGGTCTTCAAGTTCTATGATCCTACGGTCAGAAGTGCTTGAATTGTTCGAAGGCAAAGATATTGCCTTGACCGTTTTATTCAAATCACGGGGATCATTCCAACTTTCGTTGTCATAAAGAGCAAGATCTTCCAGGAGAGCCCATGATTGTTCCACACTTAGATCACGTAGCTTACCACCGGCTGATTGGTCAATGGTTTGCCTCGTGGAGAGATTGATATGGTCATAGAAGATTTGGACTTGGAGCCAAAGTTCTATGCCATGGTGAGGGACTTTTTGGAGTAAGTCCTTGAATCGAGTCCATGCCTCATATAGGGTTTCGCCTTGACGTTGTTGGAACATCAAGATATCATTCCTTAGCTTTGTAGTTCTTCCTGGTGGGAAAAACTGAGCGAGGAAACGAGTGGTGAGATCATCCCAAGAGGTGATGGATCCTGCGGGTAGACGCTCTAGCCATTGACTAGCTTGGTCCCGCAGAGAGAATTGAAAGAGACGCAGTTGGGTCGTCTCTCGAGTGGCAACATCAAGGTCTATGGAATCAACGATTTTGAGAAAGTCCTTGAGATGTTGATTAGGATCTTCGGAATGAAGTCCATGGAATGCGCATCCGCTTTGCACCAACCGGATGGTGTCGGATCGCAAGGGAGTGACATTGGCTCCTAGAGTGAGCTCAATGGTGTTTCGATAGCCATGGTGGCTAGGACGGGAGTAGTCTCCTAAGGTACGGGCTCTAGGAGGTGGGTGTTGTTGTGGTGGTGGGTTGTTGGGATCGAGGATATTACCACCTTCCATGATGTCGGATGGTAATGGTTACGAACAAAGAAACGAAGAAAAAAGATAGACTAAAGAAAAACCTAGAAAAATAAAATAAAAAATCTCACTAGAAAGGAATCTAGTGAGTAGACCTAATAAAATAAAAATTCAACCTAAACAATAACTATTCCCCGGCAACGGCGCCAAAAACTTGATGCGTGGTTTTGCGACCTTACAACAGGTTTTACCTCTCGAGGTATCTCAAGAGGCTTGCAATCCCCACCAGGCAGTGTACCTGACCGATGTAGTATAGTGAAGTGGCAAGTACCGGGGGATTCATCGTTCTCTAAGGGAATAGTGTCTTTAGGATTGAAAAACTACTCTAATAGGTCTAAGGGTGAGGGAAGATTCTTTTTGTATTTTTATATTTTTTTATGAAAGCAAGTAAAATCTCGGGTTTGAAGGAGTGGGCGGAATTAGTTGCTAGTCAATTAACCCAAATAACTACAATTGCAAATAAAATAAAATAACTGAAAATGAAAAGGTGGTGGAACTTATATGGAGAGAAATGTGTTTACTTAGATTTCCTTACTCCCTAACTATCTTTTACCGGTTGATTAGTGTGTATTAATTGCGTGGATGACGGGTGTATTCCTTAATACCAATCGTGGGGTGGCGTACGTACTTCCCCAACTCTACAAGCTCCTACTTCACTCCTATGTCGAGCCGGCTAAGAAGCTCCTAACATGGGATCACTAGAATTCGCTCATGCATTAAATACAACCATAAAAACCTTAGTACGCATTGGTTCATGTTTCTTAAGACGTTCAAGCAAGTTACCGTATAGGAGGTTAGCCAGTTTTCTTAAGCGTAACATCGATAAAAAATCATCCAATACAATTAATAACACACCAACAACCAATGATCAATAGTTAGGTTTCATTAGATCTAAGCAAACACAAGATAAATCTAGCCTAGCATGTTAATTAAAAGACAAGAACAAGATATAATCAAACAACACATAGACATATTGAATGATTAGTTGATTACTTATCTTCAATTAAACATGGGAGATCCAAGGGTATAAAACCCTTAAAAATGGCAGAAAATTCGTCTTAGGGTTTCTCCTCACAAAGTTGCACACCAATGACTAAAAATTGCAAAACTATATATAGAATTTAGGGGCTGACGGCGTCACGTTGTAGGAGGTGACGCCGTCACCTCGCCGAGGCTAGGGTTCCCGGATGGTCTTCCTGACGCCGTCCCTCTTTAATCCTCCAAAATCCACTCTGGCGCGTCAAGGGTTGACGCCGTCAGAATTGTGCTTGACACCGTCTCTCTTTAACTTAGACCGTGACGGCCTTGATCACCTTAAAGGGTGACGCCGTCAGACTTCCTTTGTAAAACTTTCTGGCGCGTCACGTGTATTTTGTCATATCCACCTCTTTTGCCAAGCCATGACGCCGTCAGGAGCAATCCTTGACGCCATCATGTGTACTTTTCCAGCAGTTTTGGAGACTTTGTCGTTTTCTTCACTTTTATGCTCCAAAAACGTCCAAAATGCTTCCTTTTCCAGATTTCTTCTCCAAAGTACCTAAAATGACAAAAGGAACGATTTAGGGCAATATTTGATCAAATAAATACGATTTAGGGCTTAAATGACCCCCTAAAAGCGGTACACTTTTCGCTTCATCAATGACCGTAGTGATCTCCTTGCTATGCACCTTGCACAACGCAACAAGGGCCAACCTCCATCCTCCATCCTCACCCTACTCAAATTGCTTACCTCACCCCCACAACTTGAATCAAGTTGATAATCATGTCAACTATTGTCCTTGTCGTATCCTTCTCCTAAAATAAATCATTGCCTTAAATGAACATTTCACTTGGATTAAGTATCTTATCACTAGATCTCATCCAACACCTCTACTCCAAACTCTAGCACAACACCTCCACTAGCACAACACTCTAACCCTTAATCAACCTACTCTGCTCCAAACTCTCTACCTCCAAACTCTCCACCTCCAAAAATATACCTCTATTAATCCAACATTCTTACCCTCACTCAACCAATTCTAACCCAAACACTCTACCATCAACCATCTAAGCATACTATATGCTTATGTTTCTTATTTTCCAAGCTTTCGTGTCGCAAGCAAGTCTGAAAGCTCTCTTTGGCAATTTAGGGCCTTTTTCTTGTTATATGTTTCAAGCATACTAAATGTCGTTGCAATGATTATGTGTTTCACATAATCACTTTAAATTAACGAATGTCTTACTATGTGTTCTTAATATTTGTTTGCCATGATTGTTGTTTTTATATTCTATATTTTGCTATGTATGCTTGTACTTCTAATATTTTTCTTGCAAGTATTCCATATCTCGATTCCTTGATGCCCTCAATCGAGGGGGAGCACACATCAAGGGGGAGTTCTAGTTCCGACAAATTTCGTATCTAAAACATGTCGGCATAACCTTTTTGATTCTACAAAAAGGGGGAGAAGTAGATATAAACTCACTAAATACTTTTCTAAAAATTAATTTTTTAATTTAATGAGTTTAGATTTTGTAATCATCAAAAAGGGGGAGATTGTTGATATAAATAATGCCTAAATATGTTATTAATATTTTTCGATATCTCAACGTTTTGATAATCACAAAATGTAAAATCATTAAACGAAATATTATGACGTAAACAAGTATTTAGTTGTAAATATCTATTTTAACAACTTAATCACTTAAGGTATGAATAAACAAATGTCTAATGCATTATATGATCAAAGGAACTTTTTCTTAATCACTAGATTTTTTATAAAATAACACAAACATTTTATATCTTTTACAAAATCAATTTTGGAAATTAAAGGAAAATGTTTAATCCATAATAAATTTATGAATTCAAATTTTAAACCAAAAATGACAAAAATGTTCCAGAAAAACCTTCCCCACAAAAAGAGAAAGCTGGGCAACGGATATAAGGGGTGGCCCCCTTAATTATCTAGGCGGCCCCCTTAATTATTAAGGGGACCGGCCCCCTATTTAAGGGGACCGCCCACGCTCCTCTAGCCCCCAGCTTTGCCTATAAATACTGGTTCATTCCTTGACTTTTTCCTCACCTTTTGCACCCCAAACCTTCTGTTCTAAATCTCTTCTTATATCTTTCTAAATCCTTTCTAAATCCTTTGATCATATATTCTTAAGCATTGGTTTCTAAGTGATCCAAGCTTCTACCATCCAAGTGCAAAAGAAGAATACTTCTATCAATCAAGACTAGAAGTATTACAATTTAGTATCATCTTGTTACCTAAGTTTTTAGTTTAGTAAACTTTGTAAATCATTCATTCATTTGTGTATAAGGTGTGTATATTAATTAGATAGGTTTGAACATAAAATGGTTAGATTAGTTTAGTGTGTAAGAAGTATAGTAAAGGTGTGAAGAAGCAAAGGTGTGAAGAAGTAGAGGCGTGAAGAAGTAGTATTAGGAAGTGAAGAAGTAGTGTATAGTTGTGAATTAGATTGTAGTTGTGAAGAAATAGTAGTGTTGTGAAGAAGAAGTAGAGTAGAAGTTGTGAAGTAGTTGTGGTGTGTAGTTGTCGTGAGAAGTCGTGAATAAGTTGTGAAGCCGTAGTGAAGAAGTCGTGAAGAAGTTGTGATTGAAGTTGTGAGATTGGTTCTAGCTACGATTAGAACTCGACATTTAGCTTTGTGTCGTAAAATTGGTGTAAGCGAAAGTTGTGTAAGGTTTTCTCCGCCATAAGGGAGCTTGTTGACATAGTGAAGAAAATTCTCTAGTTAGGTGCTCGAGGAGTAGAGTAGGGCAAGGAAGGTGTCCTTGTAGCCGAACCACTATAAATCCTTTGTCTCACGGTTCGATCTTTCCATCTCTATCTTTCATTGCATTTCATTACTTTACTTGCATTGTTAATTTAGATTTACTTATATTTGTTCATATTGTTCAAGATTTGAGTTCACATAAATTCGAATCTAAGTTTTTTAAAAGTAAACAAAGTTTTTATAATAAATTAAAAAGACGTAAAACTATTCAACCCCCCCCCCCCTTCTAGTTTTCCACAATTAATATTAATATTGTATAATTCAGGGCATCCGTTTATTAACAACTAGTGCATGACTGTTATGTAAGTCGGTGCATATCAATATCAACATAATCTTAAAAAATAAGTAAAAATATTCAATTGAATCATTCAACAAAGTCAATGATTAAAAAATTGGAGCATCAAAGTATGAATTTAATACATCACATTTATAAAATATCATTTAACCATTTTATCAAACATACAAATCTCGTTTTTAAACAAATGATCAAAACAATTAGATAAACAATTGATGCATCAGCGTGTAAAATCAGTGCATCACAATTATGAAATTTCATTTAGGCATTTTATCAAACACCTTGTGTGCAGTTTTTGTAAAAATGTTTGCAAGTCTTTTTCTTCTCTTTTTTTTTCCTCAAATTTGCTTGAAATAACTAACATATACAATGCATCATGTCACAAAACTCTTAAAATCGATACATCTATAAACAAATATGATGATTACCGAATCAAAATTCATAAAACCAAACCTTAACTCATAACAAACAATAATCGGTACAAATAGAATCTAACATACACGAATATCAACTTTATATTTGATCTTAGATAACAAAAATTACAACAAGATAATCGAATTAAGTAAAAACTTACTTTGTTCAGAGATTTGAGAATTAGAACGAGAGGATTTAGTGAATCTGAACATATCGTGTTTGTTCTGTTGATTGTGTGGAGATTGGAAGCAATAATCACTGGGAAGAAATGAGAAGCGTGATTATGGAGAGAATCAAAGAAATGAACAAGATGAAAAAATGAAAAAATGAAAAATTTAGGCATTTTATATGATAGATTGACAAAATAGGGGCGAATTTAAAAAATATACCCTGAAAGATAAAGAAAGTAACAATAAGGCCCCTTGAGTTGTGGAAAAAAAAGGAGGGGGAAGGGGAGGGAGTGATTTGTACACTTTTCTCACTTTTCTACCAAAATAAACTTTTCTCATGAACCAATATATATATATATATATATATATATATATATATAGGCTTTGGTTCCATTGATTCAATTTTTAACATTGATTCAATTTTTTTTAATACATTTCTGATAAGAATCACATTAAAATGAGTTCTACACTTGAAAAACTTGAATCGAAGTTACAAATATATCGTTTTTAGAAAACCTTCTCAATTGAGAGAAAAAAATCCTGATCCAGGTTCTATATATATATATATATATATATATATATATATATATATTATATAATATATATTAGGGATAATTTCATCTATATCCTTGAAAAACTTAGGTGGTGTTTGTTTTTTTTTTTTTCAAAATGTCTTAACAGGTTCTTAATGAGCCAAACCTCTTTTTCGTTAAGACGCGGTCAGAGGCAATAAGATCTTAATGGTCTAGACATGAGAGAGGTATCTTAATACCTCTTGTTGACACGAAATAACAAAAAAAAAACCCTTCACTCTCCCACATTCCCTACCTAACTCTTCAAACCCCAATCGCCTCTCCCATCTCCAGCCACCACCCATCTCTGGCCACCACCCATCTCTGGCCGCTCTTCTCTGGCCACAAGACGCCACCTACAGCCTCCTCCTACATCAGGTCTGTTGTTTTCTTTAATCCATTGTTAAAACCTTTTTTTTTTTTTTTTTTTTGTATCATCATTGTTAAAAAATTGTGATTTTGGTCACTTGCTTTTCTTCTTGTACTTTGTAATCTACTGTATTAGTTACCACCAATAAATAAAAATGGTGTTTATACATGATATTGGTGACTTTTTTTGTGTTTATAGATGATATTGGTGACTTTTTGCTTCACATTATAATATAGCTTAACTGGTACCTTTGCTTCACATATAATATTGGTCACTTTTTGCTATAATAGTTAACTGATGCATATGTTTCATTATAATATGTGGGCATGTGGCACAAGTAATTGATATGTTTTATTATAATATGTGGGCATGTGACACAATTAACTCATGTGGGTGAAGGCAAAGAAACTAAAAATTATGACAGTGGTTATTCATGTGGGTGAAGGCAAAAGAAACCAAAATTATGACAGTGGTTATAAAAATTATGACGCCACGTATTCTACTCAAACCTATCACTCACCATTATATGTGTTTGTTAGGATTTGGAACTGAATAGGTGACTTTACTTTTTGAATTTGAATTGGCTAGCTACTGCCTAACTTATCTTTGTATATATGCAAAATGCCAACTGCATCATGTTGTTAGTCCTACTGATATGTTAATGCTTTTTTATGGCTTGCACTTTTTTTCTAAGTCCACTGTAGTTTTTTCTAATCCTACTGATATATTAATGTGTTGTGTACTTATGTAGTTATGTTAATGTGTTGTGCACTTTTTTCTAGTCTTACTAATTTGCCAATTGCCACTCAAGTTCACAACAATGAAGTAATATTTATCTTAAAGATACAATCAGTTCCAAGCTTCCAATATGTATAATATCTATAAACAAATTTTATTCATCTGTGTTTAATTTTGTGTTTAGGAGTTTGGGACAATCTACTTACCCAACCCGATAACACCCCTAGATGTAGGTAACCTGATTCACATTACCATGTTTTTAATCGTTGGTGCCATCTTTGTTAAGTTACCAACAATTGTTTGATTTAAATAGATATGATTTCGCTGAACGCCTAAAGTGAATAGTAGATGTAGGATTGTTTCATTTAAATAGTTTTTCACTGAATATGTAGTTTAGGATATTTTATACATGACTTTCTTTGATTTAGGTGTTTTCTTTGATTATAGGAATGGGTGACCCAGGTGAAAAACAAAATCTTACCGCCGAACAGTTGAAGTTTTTTTTTAGGCATGTATCAATGAGGTCAATAGGTTAGGTCCTAATGGTGGTAGTTTACACGTGGACTCTTGGAAAAAAGTAGCTCAAGCTCTTGAGGACACTTACGGAATAAAGACTACTAAAAAAAATTGAAGAATAAGTTTGACTACTATAAAGGAAAGTATAATCTTTGGGCAAACTTGAAAGGAAAAAGGGGAAATGTTTACAACTCCGACACAAATTCATTCAACTTTATGGAAGAAGAGTGGAGAGACCTTAATGTTAAGGTGTATTTGTGACTACTTTTTTACTTTTACAAATAAACTCTATCTAATACTAATAGTTATGTTATTGATATATTTTTTTGTGCATTTTTTATGTAGACAAATAACAAAGCTAATAACTTGAGAAATAGTCCATTGCTTTATCCCCACCTTTGTGCCGATTTGTATGAAAAGTGTGCTGCTACTGGTCCAAAACGTCAACTTTTTGGGAAACGGAATCGAACACCGCCATCATCTTCCCATAATCCCGTTAACCAAGTACTTCAAATTGAAGATGTTCCTATTGATGAAGGTGGTTCTCCGGTTCCTCCACCTACCAACGAAAACCATAATGTTGATTTTGACACCGAATATGACAACGGTTTTGAAAGTGGTACTCCGGTTCCTCCTCCTAAGTCACCTAGTCGAGTTAAGTTACCTAGTCGAGGTAAGTCACCTAGTCGAGTTAGGCCAAAGGAAAAAGCTAAAGGTGGTATTTCTGAGTTCGAGGAGGATATGAAACAAGCGATTATTAACATGGCTCAAGGTGGTTTTCTAAGAATAAAGGGCCATCCGCAGATGAGTGTCATGAAAAGTTAAAGGTCCTCGAGTTGGAATCTAGTGATCCACTATATTTGACGACCTTTCTTATCTTTAGTCAACCATGAGGCAACTATAGAGACACTTGGATGACCTTACCATCGGACCCAAACATGCTAAAGGGCTACATTTAAAAGGTTGAGAAACAATTGGGTCTTATTTGAATGTTTAACTAATAGGTGTTTGTGTTAAACTATTTTGCATTTTGTGTGAATTAGTACTTTGTAATGTTGAAGTATTTAGTGTTTTGTGTGATTTGGTACTTTGTAATCTTGAACTATTTGATGTTTAATGTCATTTGGTACTTTGTGATGTTTAACCATTTGATGTCTTGGTACTTTGCAGTATTGAACTAATTGTTTTTTGTTGGCATTTGATGCGTGGTTTTGCAACCTTACAACAGGTTTTACCTCTCGAGGGATCTCAAGAGGCTTACAACCCCACCAGGCAGTGTACCTGACCGATGTAGTATAGTGTAGTGGTAAGTACGGGGGATTGATCGTTCTCCACAGGGAATAGTGTTCGTTAGGTATGAAAGACTACTCTAATAGGTCTAAGGGTTGAGGAAGATTCTTTTTTATGTTTTTATATTTTTATGAAAGCAAGTAAAATCTCGGGTTTGAAAGAGTGGGCGGAATTAGTTGCTAGTCAACTAACCCAAATTACTACGAATGCAAATAAAATAAATAACTGAAAATAAAAAGTTTGGTGAAAACTTATGTGTAGAGAAATGTGTTCACTTAGATTTCCTTACTCCCTAACTATCTTTTACCGGTTGATTAGTGTGTATTAGTTGCGTGGATGACGGGTGTATTCCTTAATACCAATCGTGGGGTGGCGTACGTACTTCCCCAACTCTACAAGCTCCTACTTCACTCCTATGTCGAGCCGGCTAGGAAGCTCCTAACATGGGATCACTAGAATTCGCTTGTGCATTAAATACAACCATAAAAACCTTTAGTACGCATTTGGTTCATGTTTCTTAAGACGTTCAAGCAAGTTACCGAATAGGAAGTTAGCCAGTTTTCTTAAGCCTAACATAGATAAACAATCATCCAATACAACTAATAACACACTAATAACCAATAATCAATAGCTAGGTTTCATTAGATCTAAGCAAACACAAGATAAATCTAGCCTAACATATTAATCAAAAGACAAGAACAAGATAGAATCAAACAACACATAGACATATTGAATGATTAATTGATAACTTATCTTCAATGTAACATGGAAGATCTCAAGGCAAAAAGCCTTGAGAAAGATGCTAAAATCGTCTTAGGGTTTTCTCCCAAAAATTCCACACTAAGTTCCCCACTAATGACAAAAAATTAGAAAACTATATATAGACTTTTGGATCTGACGGCGTCATGTTATGGAGTGTGACGCCGTCACCTCGCCGCTTCTAGGGTTCCCGGATGGCCTTCTTGACGCCGTCCCTCTTTAGCTCTCCAAAATCCGTTCTGGCTTATCAAGGATTGACACCGTCAGACCTTGAACGTGACGCCGTCCCTCTTTGAATTAAGCCGTGACGCCCTTGATCAGGTTAAAGCGTGACGCCGTCAGAATTCACATGCAATTTTCACTGGCTTATCATGAGTAAATTTCACATCCACCACTTTTGCCAAGCCATGACGCCGTCCAGGGTTAAATATGACGCCGTCAAAGGTAACTTTTAGCCGATTTTTGAGACTTTGTCGTTTTCTTCACTTTTATGCTCCAAAAACGTCCAAAATGCCTCCTTTTCCAGATTTCTCCTCAAAAGTACCTAAAATGACAAAAGGAACGATTTAGGGCGATATTTGATCAAATAAATACGATTTAGGGCTTAAATGACCCCTTAAAAGCGGTACACTTTTCGCTTCATCAAATACCCTTACACTTGAGATTTGCTTGTCCTCAAGCAAATGCGCTTTTATTCTAATCAAAATACAAGTTAGGGGTCATTTAATGCAAACATAAAAGTAATTGCAACAAATAATCGTTCCACTTCAATCATAATAAGCACGGAGATTATAAACTAGCACCTCACAAGTAGTGTTTAGATACTCACATCTCTCAAGTGTCATCAAAATAAATCTCATAAATGAAAACGGATAATATCTCTCACTACCTGTCATAGCAAATAGATTACCATAGGCTTGGGAAAGGATCGAAAACCTCCTCCACTAGGCGTAAGCACCAAAGATAAACTATCAAAGAGGGCTTTTAAACGGGTTATAAGGTTAGGTGTAGGGAAAAGGAAAACACAGTTTTGTTGGATAAAGGATATTTTACTGGTGGCGAGTTAAAGATCTTGATTAATTACATGTACTATACAATGTTGCTAAGCCAAGACTCGACTCAATCTTAAGCTAAAAACAAAATAACAAAAACATAAAATGAAACAGGATGGTAGTCCGTATGTTTTTTCTACTTTTCTTTTTCTCATTTTTTTGTATTTTTCTTGATTTTTTTTTCGATTTTTTTTTTTTTTTTTTTTTCATACACTTTTGCCCTACCATCCAAAATAATACATCATAGGGGCATTGCATCCCCCTTACACTTGAACTTTTACATAACTTTACAAATAACTATTCTAATGACTCGAATTAAGATAATCAAAAAACTTGGAGTACTTTTAAAATATTTAGCACATATGGGGGTAATAAATGATGTTCTTCCCCATTACTCCATTACACTAGTACTTTACCCATGAGTCCCAATCGTCCCAAAACAATATGTACAAGGATATGACTCGACTTAGCAACCATGTAATCAACTAGATAATTAACTTGGGTTTAAACAAATGTTGTAACAATAATGCACTAAAAATGAGTGCATACAAGGTAGGCTAAGGCGATTTGGGTGTACATTTAAGTGGGGTGTAAACAAATTCTTCCTTTAAGTAAAATGCTTAAAGGTCGAAACGAAAAGATAGGCTCTGAGGGGTGTACTAGGGGTATCGTGTACTAAAAATGAGTACAACGCAAAGGGTGTGGGAGAATTACTTGACCAATGTAGCCAAAGTAATTATAACAAAAACACAGGTGTAAAACAATGGGTTAATCCTAATGCCTCTTATCATGTAGTAAATCTAACTACACGAATGTAGTCTCACTTGTGGCCTTGGAATGGTCCTAACGCAAGTTCTAGAATCTAAGTGCTACCGGTACACACATCATAGCATAAATGCTTTTCCTACCAATTCTAGGGGCGAACCTCACATATTTGGGGGTGGAAAGTTTTTTAGTGGTACGGTTTTTGTGCTAGTCATATAACTCCTATCCGTGAGACGCTCATTAAGATCAAAGTTTCACTCCTATATGTTGTAAAAAAATTTATATTTGGCACTAAAATTACCTTAACAAGTATTTCTCTCAGTTTTATTACACATCTACTATTAAACAAACAAAAATCAAGCGTAATAGCATTCTCTAATCGTACTTTTACCCTCCCCTTACACTTAAGATGAACATTGTCCCCAATGTTCAAATAACAAGATGTAAAAGCATAAAGTAAAAGAATGAAATCAAATACTCCCCTGATTCGCTCGGTGGATAATGAAGTAACACGGTTAGATCTTCTTCCAAAGTAATGTTGAAGCTCCATGACTAATGCTTCGCCATAAGCTTGATCCATAAAACATTTCCTTGTCCAAAATAACCTGTTAAACCTGAGAAAACAAACACGAAAACCTGCATAACATCGGCGAGATAAATCTATATATAAAGATATAATGCTTGTGGAATGATAATTTTGCAGATTCCTGGAGATTATAAGTTGGAGATTTAATAAAAACTTTTATGAAAACAAAACTTTCAAAAATTTCTGAAAATTAAATCTGACGCCGTCAGGTTATAAACCCTGACGCCGTCAGAAATGACCTGACAAAAATTCTCATTTTAAGTTTCCGGAAAATTTCTGGAAAAACCTTTACCTTACTTCCTGGAAATCCTGCAAAACATCACTATGACTCGATACAAGCATTTGACTCAAACAAATACTAATATGTATGCTAATTTAATATTATTACGATTCATGTTCATTTGTGTTCTAATAAACCAATTTAGATTTCCCTTACACTTAACTTTTGCAAAATACCTTTATATGTAGTTAAGACGAAGTTAAAAACAAAATAAAGCATTTTCACAATTTAGTTTTGAACATGAATCAATACTAATAAAAATTAAACACACATACGGAAACAAATAAAAACAAACAAACAAATAAATAAACACACAAAGCAAATAAAGCTTGGGTTGCCTCCCAAGAAGCGCTTTTCTTTATTAACGAGTCTTGTAGCTAGACTCAAAGTCATGGGTTCTACGTTTTTCCGTTATGCTTCTCAATTGCCCTTCTAACCATCCTAACAACCTCCATATCAATTTTGTATTTAGGTCCAAGGTTTAAGCAATCTTTATAATAAAGGCTTCTCTTATTCCAAACATAGTCCATGCCTTTTTCTTTATCCTCTTCATTGATGTCCTCAATCGCACCAATGTTGTCCTTGTCAAATCGAGGCACAAAACGAAATTCATTTACCCGATAAGGCATCCTATATGTGATCCTATCTATGTGATTAGAAAACTGAACCGTGCCTTTCAAACGATCATACCTTAAATTGGATGCTTCAATAAATGGCTTACCTAACACCACGCGAGATAGGCGGCAGTCAACAACACTTGTCAAATCTTCTAAGATCATGAAGTTGGTGACAAAGGTAAAATTCCCAACAAGGATATGCATATCTTTAATCCTTCCAACGAAGTTGCAAACTCCGCCTGGACATTTGGGGTCCATCCTAGGCTCAAGTGGTGTGTTTATGATCTGGCTATAAAGGCCTGAGGACATAACGTTGATTGGGGATTCACAGTCAATGTAAGCATGCTCAACGTATTGGTACCCAATCATACATGGTATCTTCACATTCCCGGGATCACCCCTCTTAATCTTTGGGTCAATTCTAACAAAAGGTGGTCGAGGGTTATCAACTAGGTTGTTATAGTAAGCAATCTCCTCCTTAGTGGGGTATTCATTGAAATAATCATCAAACCTAGGATCTACCTTCACTTCATCAATTTTCTCAATCAACTTATCAACCGTAAGATTATTACGTTCTAAGTAATTATCTGAGTATATGGCGGTCCCTAAGTTGTTCAAGGCATAATCAAGCTCTATATCAATCATTCTACTGAGCTCCCTGAGCTCACTAATCTCATTCTCAAGTTGGCTACGCAACAAAGCCACTTCGCCAGGTGTAAGGGGTGGATTCGCGTTTTCCATAATGGCAAACTGAATAGTCAATGAAAATCTGTTACGAACAAAAGCACAAAGAAAAAAAAAGATAGACTAAAGAAAACCTAGAAAAATAAAATAAAAATCCCACTAGAAAGGAATCTAGTGAGTAGACCTAATAGAAATAAAAATTCAACCTAAATAATAACTATTCCCCGACAGCGGCGCCAAAGACTTGATGCGTGGTTTTGCAACCTTACAACAGGTTTTACCTCTCGAGGGATCTCAAGAGGCTTACAACCCCACCAGGCAGTGTACCTGACTGATGTAGTATAGTGTAGTGGTAAGTACGGGGGATTGATCGTTCTCCACAGGGAATAGTGTTCGTTAGGTATGAAAGACTACTCTAATAGGTCTAAGGGTTGAGGAAGATTCTTTTTTATGTTTTTATATTTTTATGAAAGCAAGTAAAATCTCGGGTTTGAAAGAGTGGGCGGAATTAGTTGCTAGTCAACTAACCCAAATTACTACGAATGCAAATAAAATAAATAACTGAAAATAAAAAGTTTGGTGAAAACTTATGTGTAGAGAAATGTGTTCACTTAGATTTCCTTACTCCCTAACTATCTTTTACCGGTTGATTAGTGTGTATTAGTTGCGTGGATGACGGGTGTATTCCTTAATACCAATCGTGGGGTGGCGTACGTACTTCCCCAACTCTACAAGCTCCTACTTCACTCCTATGTCAAGCCGGCTAGGAAGCTCCTAACATGGGATCACTAGAATTCGCTTGTGCATTAAATACAACCATAAAAACCTTTAGTACGCATTTGGTTCATGTTTCTTAAGACGTTCAAGCAAGTTACCGAATAGGAAGTTAGCCAGTTTTCTTAAGCCTAACATAGATAAACAATCATCCAATACAACTAATAACACACTAATAACCAATAATCAATAGCTAGGTTTCATTAGATCTAAGCAAACACAAGATAAATCTAGCCTAACATATTAATCAAAAGACAAGAACAAGATAGAATCAACCAACACATAGACATATTGAATGATTAATTGATAACTTATCTTCAATGTAACATGGAAGATCTCAAGGCAAAAAGCCTTGAGAAAGATGCTAAAATCGTCTTAGGGTTTTCTCCCAAAAATTCCACACTAAGTTCCCCACTAATGACAAAAAATTAGAAAACTATATATAGACTTTTGGATCTGACGGCGTCACGTTATGGAGTGTGACGCCGTCACCTCGCCGCTTCTAGGGTTCCCGGATGGCCTTCTTGACGCCGTCCCTCTTTAGCTCTCCAAAATCCATTCTGGCTTATCAAGGCTTGACGCCGTCAGACCTTGAACGTGACGCCGTCCCTCTTTGAATTAAGCCGTGACGCCCTTGATCAGGTTAAAGCGTGACGCCGTCAGAATTCACATGCAATTTTCACTGGCTTATCATGAGTAAATTTCACATCCACCACTTTTGCCAAGCCATGACGCCGTCCAGGGTTAAATATGACGCCGTCAAAGGTAACTTTTAGCCGATTTTTGAGACTTTGTCGTTTTCTTCACTTTTATGCTCCAAAAACGTCCAAAATGCCTCCTTTTCCAGATTTCTCCTCAAAAGTACCTAAAATGACAAAAGGAACGATTTAGGGCGATATTTGATCAAATAAATACGATTTAGGGCTTAAATGACCCCTTAAAAGCGGTACACTTTTCGCTTCATCAGCATTTATCTATTGGGCTTTGCGTATTTGTCTAATGTATGATCATAAATAACTATTTTGTGTCTGTAAGCAGCATGCATTGTTAAATCTTTTTTTTTTTTGGACATTGTTATTCATTGTTAAAACTATTTGTTGCATTTTTGTCTAATGCATGATCATTAATTGTTACAGGTTTAAATTATAATACTTATTTTTGTTACAGGTTTAAATGGGTTTTCAAGAAAGGCTTTGCTTCATCTTTCTTGTTTACTTTTATTTTAAGTACTTTCATCCAAAAAAATTAAAACGAAAAAGATATAATACGTCGGCAATTACCGTCTCTCAATACACGCAAGAGCTTTTAGAAGGAAATAACTTACAATGTATGGAGTTATTGCGCATGTCCCGTGATTCATTTGTTCGACTGTGCACATATTTTAAAACAAAAGGTTGGTTAAAAGATAGCAAACATGTATCGGTAGAGGAGAAAATGGCTATTTTCCTAATGACAATTGGACACAACCAACGTTTTTCAGTTTAGAAGCGTAGGTTTCAACGCTCGAAACAAACAATTCATAAGTGTTTTCATGAAGTATTGGATCAAATGTTGGTGTTTGCTCAAGAACTTATACAACCAACATCATTTAATCCGCCATAATGGAGTAGGAAAAATAAGGCTCAGATCTGTCTCTCCTTGGGCGACTCGACACACCCGCCAAGGCTCCAACCACGTAACATTCATGGTTACCCCGCCAAGATACGTGAATGTGTGAGCCACACTCATGGAAGAGTTAATGTGCAGAATACATTCATAAAGTAAGCATTCTTTTAGTACCAAAGTAATTGTTACGTATGGGATTACTCAAAGGTGTAGGAAAGTAAATAGCACACTATTTGCTTTTACTGGTTATGAAACACTTATAATGTTTTCAAATCCAGTGGGAGCATTGTGTTGTAATTACTGAATTATATATATTAATGTAATGATTTGTAATTCAGTGGGAGCTACAAGCTTTGATATCTTGGTAGTAACCCAAATTATCTCTAGAAGTTTTGAGATAATTACTTTCCAATTATAGACACTTGTGGTTAAGGATAGTCATGTACGTTTCCTTACTAGACAAGGTGGTTCTATATCTACTAATATCTATGACACAATCATATTGATCACATAAAGAAACGATTGACGTGTTGTTTATTTGATACATGATGTTGTTCCATGCACAAGTGGGAGAAATCTTTATTGTGTGCAAGAAACAACACATAGGAATATGATTTAAAGGATTCTCTTGACTGCAAGGTAAGAGACAAATGTTCTAATGTGATTTATTCACATCTAATTAATAGAACACTTGGAGTTAATATCTAGCGTAAGTGAGACCTTGACATAGATATTAATGACAAGGTAAATTACATACTTTCATTACTAGCAGATCAACTGATGTAATGAAACTATGTTAATTTGCAAGTTTCTAAATTAGATAGAACAAGTGTCAATAAGGATAATGAGACTACTTCAAACTAAATGTTTATGTATTATTGAAATGACATAAATAAATGAAGTAATCTAATACTACTTCAAATTTGAATATTTATGTATTCTTGGAACGTCATGAATATATGAAGTGATAAATTAACTTGAAATTACTATTGAAACCAAATTGTGGTGTTCATGATTACTTTAGTTATGCATATTTATATTTTATTGTAAAGATATAAATATGAAGTCTTTTATATTGTTACAAGACTTATTATAATAAAGTAAGACGTTAACTTGTTATGTTTTTTAATTAAGACATATACAAGAAGTCATTGAGTTGATCAATGATTTATAACGTATATTGGGATCATAATAGCTTATGTCTTCTTGTTAAGACATGGACATGAAGTGACTTGGTCAAAAAGTACTTATGTTATATAGCATGCAATTGGCTTGGAAATTCTATTATACCATTAAACTGACTTAGTTGGTGAATAGATAAGCTAAACAAAATATATTTATCTTACATATTGTAAGATTGTCTTACAATATTAATCATAATGAATTACATAATGTTTATGGTACGTTCAGTTAGGAAAATCAAACTCTTGTTATATTGTTTGATTAAAGATAATTATATCTTCTATTCTTCCAAAGTTATCAAGGTTAGAAAATTGAGTAGTATATACTCAATTAGACTCCAACCTAGAAGATTAATAAGACACCATTTATTATGGAATGTGATGAATCACATTAAGTCTTAAAATTGAAGTTCTGAATTTGTTAAAACTGCTTTTGAGTAGGTTATTAACAAACTAATGTTAGGAACTGTCAATATGTATTTGTAATGTCCCAAAAGAGAACAATTTTGTGTTGCTCTACTTGCTAAGTATTTATAGATAGTCTATAAATTGCAAAAGGCAAGTGGGAGGTTTTATCTTGAAAAGATAAAATTACAAGATACATAATCTTCTAAAATACACTAGTAAAGTCATGATGAGGATTAAAAATGTTAATGTTAAATCTCAAGATGATGGAATTCTCATTCATAGATCCGCAAGGATATCTCAAATATTTGTATAATATGTTGAGAATTATGAGTTACAGGATTATGGTAAACCTGTTGATGAATTGAAAATATTGAATTTGGCAAGTTACTCATACTATGAATGTTTAGATGCAGTCCATAAAGATAATTAGTTTGGAAAGTTAATTAATCTTGAACTCTATAGTTACACTATAGAATGAAGATGAGTTTCTACAAAGGAAATGAATATCCTAGAGATTTAAATTTTTGAGTAGAAATCATAATGGACAAATTTTGTATACATATTTAATGTGTGAAAAGATTATCAATCACACTTAAGCAATTAACTGTAATTGAAATTCTTTCTAGGCACATTAAATGTATAAAGATTATGATTGTCATTCTTAGTTTCATTTATATGAAATTAACAATGGAATGTCAAAACTCTTTCTCGAGTAATTACTTGTGCGAGGACGATAAGTAATTGAAAGGATTATTTGAATTCAAATAATCTTTGGAAGTATACAAAGAGCAATAATTCATGAATGGATTAATGCATGCATCTAGGAGGTATAGTTATGTTTAATTATTAAATCCAAGTTTTGATTTATAATTAAAATAAGACAATCTCGTAATATTCCTAAAAGCTAGTGGGAGTGTTAAATTTATTTTCTTATTTCATATATCTTTAATACTTAAAGCTTATCCCCCTTAATTTAATGTGCAAGGGGGGTTGTGCACAACCAAAAGTACGGTACAAACATGAATATGCATACCAAAATAACTACAAACAATTTCATTTATGAAGAGCCTCATCTTGAATGCAAATATCCGTAGCTTGAATGCTCGCATGCTCACAATAAACTCATCTTCAATGCTCATAATGAAATATGCAGTTATGGAACACAAAAGGGCTACGATTTTGCACCCTCAAAGAATATGAATCACTCTACAATTAAATCCCTCTTAAATGGAGGTTGCATAAATAAGGCATGAAGCCCACTTCCTACCCAGACATTGTGAGTAGGAGTAAGAGTAAAAAGGTCCATTAAGTATAATATTATGGCTACAGAAATTGGAGGCCCAAAGGCTGTATTGTTCCTGGATGAACTGAAATTGGATGAAACCGGTACGATGGTTGTGATGTTGTGTAGGATGTGGGATATAAATGCTCCTTCTGGGCGATACTTGAGCACTGCTTTTTTGGTGTCTGATGCTAAGGTATCTTGACATCCATGATTGAAAAACCTGAATAATGCCAATATATAATAAAAGGTAATCAAATGTATGTGTTGTTTAGCAATGATTTATTACATACTTTTGTTACAGGGTAATGTTATCCATTGTACTGCCAAGGCAACGGTGGCTCACAATTTCTTGAGGTTAAAAAAGGGGGGGAGGGGGGGTGTATACTCGGTTAAAAATTTTGTCGTCATGCAAAACAAGGAAGATTTTCGAATTAGGAAGGACGATACCTTTATGCTTGAGTTTGATGGAACAACCACCATAAGGAAATTTGTGGTTATATCTAAAGGGTTTGTTAGGTATCCATTCCAGTTGGTGGATTTTGATTATATCCAGCCTACAGAGAACAAATATCTCATTTGTAATTTGCTATTTGTTTAGGTATGTTCAATTTATTTGTCTTTAACTATTGTTGCTATAAAAACTGTTACCTTTCAGATGCTGCAGGTTATGTGACGAACGTTGGAAGGGTGAACTATACAAAAACAGGCGCCAAAAACCTTGATTTCTACCTGGCCAATCATAGGTTGAAATTTATATTTTTTACAAAGTATGTTGTAAAATTGATGACTTTTTTGCCAATATGTACTAGGGAACTAACCTTTTGTTTTATTTATGTTTCCTGTGTAATCAGGGGCCAGTCCATACGGGTGACTCTATGGGGAGGGCTTGCTGATATGTTGATTGAGAAGAAGGCAACACGTGTAGGCATGTGTGCTGTTGTGGTGACTTCCACATCTGCAAAACATTATAACAGTAAGTGGCTTTGGACTATTTACCTTTTCCATGTTAAACACCTTTCTCATTCTAATTTAATCTTTAATATTACCTTCCAGATAAGCTCTATTTATCCAATAGTTCATCCACCCAGATACTAGATTCTGTTAACATCCCTGCAATCAAAGCATTGAAGTCAGACACCGGGTAGGAAATTGTATTAATTTAATTTTTATTATTGAAGAGTTCCTAAAGCCAACAAATTTATAAAAATCGTTTATCTATTTGTTAGCAGCACTGAATCTTCAAAAGGAGCTTCGCGTATAGACAACTCTGAACCAAGAGAAGGGTCTATCGAGAATCTGCTCATGTGGGCCTGCAATAGAAAAAATGATGTATTTCTTCTTTTGTACCCGCCATCTCTATAGTCTCCTTATACTGCATAACATTTACATATCTTATTTATACACAGACTGCAACTTTTATAATTAAGGCCAGGATTGAGAATGTGCGTACTAGAAAGGGATGGAATTTTCCATCATGTGGGGGTGACAACTGCAAAAAAGGAGCTACTAGAAAGAATGGGCGGTTCTGGTGTGATTCATGCGACAGGCCAGTTGAATACCCGGTAATAAGGTAATGTTATGTTTGTAACTTATACTTTAAACATTTGTATGTAATAAATATATTTACTCACATTGACACTTTCCATTTGCCACATGCTCTCCTCAGGTATCGCCTTGAACTTGGTATCTCTGATAGTACCGAACAGACTGTGGCGGTCCTTTTTGATGAGCCATCAGTTGAACTGGTCAAGTTCCCAGCTTCGGCATTAGTGGCAGATGAGGATGAGGTACATTTATAAATCCCTGACTACTTACACCCCATTCTCCCATTCCCATTACTCACGCCTTACTCTAAAGGGTTTAGACGAGCACGCAAACTTGCCATCTCCTATAACTAACCTCATTGGCACAACACACGTATTTGAAATCAAAACTCACACGTATTATGAATACGGAACGTTTGAGAGTTTTACGTGTTGGACAGTTGACCCGCATCATCCGTCAGTTGAAACCACAGGCTCAAGCACTGTTGATAATGAAACAGTTGTTGCAGGCTCATCATCCAAGCCATGCACCTAGTCGCCAACACTCACTACCCCGTCCAAACCTGTAGAGGATAAGAGAAGAAAAAGGTAATCAAAACATGTAATATTTGCCTACCAAAAAAATCTATCAGGACAACATGTATTTCTTTAAAGACCCTTACTCATGAAATTCCATTGTTTGCAGGGTGGACATTGAAGATTCAGAAAAGGAAAATGAGCTACTGCCGGCGGATGATGGCCAAGGTGATGAGTCCAATACCCCAACTAATAACACGACTGCAACATCGGCCTCATCATTCAATCGCCTGATAAAGTCCAACCCCGCAGATGATAATAAAAAAAATAGGTTAGCAAAACATAAAACCTTTGGTGAACAAAAAACATACTGATGCGTGCGATGTGTCGTTGCGGTTTAGCAGTTTTAATGCCTACTCAAGTTTTAAATTTATATTTAGCCGACTTATCAATAACACACACACTTAACGAGCAGTGTACCCGGTCAGTATGAATATAATGGTAAGTAGAGTGTCGATCACTAAGAGTGGAACGTATTATCTCGTTATTCTAATCAGTATTTTAATATCCTAACGCAAGGGGGTTTCAGCCTGAGAGACTGGCACGATTTGTTTGCAATTAAATAATAAAATAAACCAATAGGCACGAATCAGCAAGTAGCACACACGTACACAGATAGATACTTGAGACAATAAGAGGGTTGTCCTTATGATTAAGTAGTTTGTCACTTGTTTTATTGATAGCTTTATATGAAGTGTATGTAGTTAACCCTTTCTCGTTGGTCTTATTCTTATCGGCGAGTAAACCCTTAATGATTACTTATGTCTAAAAGTTATTCCTAAGTGATCAATTTAGTAATAACCGTGGGAGCCACATTATTTTCCGCAGTCAAATGCCCGCAAGCCACTAATAAACACAGAGGTTATCAATGCACTAATAAGTAGTAACCAAAGACATCAACATATAAACTTTAATTGATGGGAAAGCAAGTATTAAAGGGAGTGCAATCTTTCGTTGTCACATTACACAAGCCACCAATCCTGATGAATTAAAGTTTGCTAACACAATAAAACAAAACTACTTAATGAATTAAACACATGCAGCACCTTCTTACAGCTCTTGTATCTTTGATTTAGGTGTGTCTTGTGCTGCCTCCTTGACTGAATTCGTCCTAGGTTTCTCCTGTTCGGTCTTCGAATCTAATATAATGCGTACGAAATTCGTCTGGTCTTGGGGTATTTATAGTTTCTTTCTGAGGGAAGATGCGGCGCATCTAGTAAGTAGATGCGGCGCATGTACTTAACTTCGCGTGGGGTCCAAGATTATAATATTTAGGAATATTCGTACACCGCCAGAAGATGCGGCGTAACTCC
Source organism: Artemisia tridentata subsp. tridentata (assembly GCA_021014915.2). Lineage (NCBI taxonomy): Eukaryota > Viridiplantae > Streptophyta > Magnoliopsida > Asterales > Asteraceae > Artemisia > Artemisia tridentata. Next base: position 309,211,377 of record CP139505.1, on the reverse strand, counting down.
ATGATTAGATGCGGCGCATGTCCTCTTGTATCTTGGATCGTATCTGGTGATATCTGGATAGAGATGCGGCGCATGTTATGAGTGAGATGCGGCGCATCTGGAGCAGATTTAACTTGATCTTGTCCATTTCAGTAGACTCTTCACTTTATGCATGTTTTGCTCCATAATCAGTCCAAAATCGCCAAGTTTCACCAAATGCTTGTTTTTAACTGAGAATTACAAAAGTAAATGATTAAGTATCAATTCTCATACAAAGTGATATAAAACAAGTCAATAACATAGGATAAATGATGCTAATAATATGTCGTTATTTGATGTCATCAAATATCCCCCCACTCGAACTTTACTTGTCCTCAAGTAAACCTTAGATTATAACTTATGAAAATGTATCCTGAATAGGATGTATTTTTACAATTAAGCATTTATTCGTTTTATCATAATTGCACAACCAAACACTTAACGAATTAGAAACAAAATAAAATATTTCAATAAAAGCAAATCTAATCGTTTAACTGTCCAGTCGTGACGAATATTCTATCATAAGCTTGGCAAGTATACGCATCTCCCCCACTAAAGCCAAGGAATAACAAGTCTAAAGCGGTAAAAAGGGTTTGTTGGTTAAGGGTTAATCATTCTTCTTAATCTCTATCGATCTCAAATTCCAGAAAAGGCGACAAAATCACAAATACATGATCGAATCCACGAACACGATACTCGCAATTGCTCAAATCCTTAACTCGAATAGGTTAAAGATAGGACCAAGTAATCTTTACCAATAATATTATATCAAAAAGGGCGACAAAATCATAAATACATAGCCGAATCCACGACTACGATACCTAAGATTGCTCAAATCCCTAATCTCAATAAATCAAAGGTTTGGATCAAGAATAATATAGGGTACGGATAATATTTGGGATACAAATTGGTGTAAAATGAAAATTAAACAAAACAAATAAATTAAAATCCTAAGTGTGGTTAATCACTATCCCAACCATCCCATGAATAAGACTCATATCATTGAATAACTCACGTTTTAACACTTGAAACACACGCTTTAGGTAGACACGAATTATACTCAACAAGATCTTAATCAAAGAATAAACCTTAATTGACGTTCCCATAACTGCCAACTCCCATTCAATCCATAAATATAATATAACAAATAGTAGTGATATCGACCACTTAATACAAAACTTTACATAAGTTGGTTAAAACAAACATCCAACTCTTCCTTTTTCTTTTTCTTTTCATATTTTTTCGATTTTTTTTTTTTTTTTTCTTTTAGAAACATAAACATAGATGTGTAAAATTTCACCACATCACTATAATGATAATTCTGGATAATTTTTCCATACTTTTCATGACTTCAGAAATAACGGTAATAGTGAAAGTAGTAAACACACGAAAAATAAACTCAAAGATATACAATATTTACTTCCACTCCAATTTGCATTGTGCAATTTCCCGACCTAACCAAAGATAATGAATTACGCACGCGAACACTGGTAATGTAAGGAAACACACTTTGCCTAAAGCAATTAACCAACCACGGATTTTAATCTACAGGGTAGGCTAAGGTGTAAGGTGTAACGAAACATTTTAAACATAGGTGTAAGAAACGAAAGGAATGGCTCTGAGTGTTTTTCTAGGGGTATCTTACTCTAAAAATGAGAGTAACAAAAGGGTTTATACGGGGGTTAACTAACCAGTGTAGTTAGCTAATAACACATAACATAATAAAGGCTATTTGGTTGTAATCCTAGAATTTTACCAATTTAGACAAGTCATTCCAATTATATAAATATAATACTTATTATGGTGGTCTCGAATAGTATACAAGCCAAGTTCTAAAGTTTATAAGTCACCGGCACACTCATAGATTTGTGAATTTTGGAAAATCACAATTTTTGAAAATAACGTCATGTGTGCAGCTATGCAACTTAGATCTTAAACAAAAACATGCTAAAAAAATTTTAAGTTTGATATATTAAGCACAGTTTAAGCATAATTTTTGAAAAAGTTTAGGACAAGTAATTGTTAAGTGTTCTAATTCTCCAATCCCCCCACTTAAGTTAAACAACGTCCTCGTTGTTTGTATAAAAGGTTAAAAACTAGAAAATAAAAGAATTAGAACAGAAAAACTCCCCTGAGATTTGCTCGGTATGATCCTCCATTTGATAAGAGCAAAAATCAGCTTCTTGTGGATGAAAACGTTTAAAGCTTCATACTTGATGTATCCACAGGAAATTCAGGATTCTATAATACCACCAACACTTTAAAACACACCTAAGATAAGAAAGGTTCAAACTTGCATAATACATTAGTAGTTAGGTAAAAATAAAACTTAAAAATTAAAACTGAAAATCATCAGGTCAGTCGATGCGCCGTATCTTATGGAAGAAGATACGCCGTATCGAGCCTGGAATAAATACGGATCAGAATAAAGATGCGCCGCATCCTTAACCAGGGATGCGCCGCATTAAAATAAACTGATAAAAAGTTTTAAAGTCGGAAAAAAAAAATGCAAAAAAATAAAATAAGATATGACCATTTGCAGGAGATGCGTCGCATCTCAGAATGGAGATGCGCCGTATCCTCGGCGGCCTGACTGACTCGACACATAAAACAGAATAATAAAAAATTAAAAGATAAGCATGGGTTGCCTCCCACGAAGCGCTTGTTTTTGTTCGAGTCACGAGCCTGACTCCACCCTTATTTACTGTGTAATAGGGTGTTGTTCCCCCCACTTGGGATCAAGTGCGGGTGATAATAGCAATAAACATGAAAAGAGTGTAAATTTGCTAGTAAATATGGAAGAAATAAATAAAGATCATACCTTGGCAATACATGTACATTTTTCCTATTCATACCCGGTTTGGTTGATAAATTGGATGACTTGACCACTTCATCAGAAAGAGTAGTGTGTTGAGAAAAAATGAGTCTCCTTTCTTCTTGGTTAGTCTCTTTGGTAGTAAGGCGTCCCTTGACTCCTGCAGAAGATGAGAAAGGGTCTTTGGCAAGTAAAATTTCGAGTTCTTCAACAACCTTCATAGGGTCTAAATCATCATCTTCATCAATTATAGCAATGTTTAAGAACTCATCACCAAACTCTTCTTCGAGCTCCACAAAATACGGGTTGATCACAGGTGCTTCAATAGGTAGTGTGATAAATTTCACCTCATCATCTTTTTGTTTTGCAACCTGTTTAGGAAAACTAGCAAGATTATTAGTAACGGGATTAATTATATTAAATAAATTTGTACCACTTTGTGTTGTAAGTGACTCCAATTCGTCCTGTGAATCTCCATCTTCAACTAGTGGTCTGGTAATTTCAGCATCGTCCCGAATTTCATCTTTAAATAAATAATCCCAGACTTCTTCAAAATCCCTCGTTGGGTCAAAATCTGGTTGAGGTATGTCATCATCAACTATGGCGTCAAATGGTTCAAAATCAAAATTAGAATACTTTTCATCTTCATCCGTTGGATTGTCTAATGGTGGTAATACGATTGCTGAATATTCTTCATCGTAATGTTCCGTATACCCATCATCTTCTTGTGCAATCTCCGGAGAAAAAGTACTATCGAGAACAATTGCAGGAATTTGTTTCATATTAAATACATGGGACACTTCTTCATCATTATCATCCGATATAGTCCAAGTATGTCAAAACGGCAACCCATTTCTTTCTTTCTTTGACTTAACCTTTTCCAGCAACAAGTATTCTTCCATAGTGATTTCTTTTGTCTCAACGACTTGTGCACCATTTCTTGTTCTTTTCAAATCACACACCTGATTATTGCTCAAGGTTCTTTCCTTTATAAGCTTGATATATTCTTCCATTGTAATATCCGGATCGTCCATCTTCCTGAAATAAAACTTACTCGTGCAAAAGAAGGGTGAAACGATCAAAGTAAAATAAAAGTTGCTGATATCAGCTGACGATGCGCCGTATCCAAAAAGTTGGATACGCCGTATCTTATAATCGTTAAAATTTAATCAGACTTTATCCAGAAAATAGATACGCCGCTTAGAATTTATGAATGCGCCGTATCGAATTAATTAATCAAAAATCAACTTATCTAATTAAAATTAAATGCGTCGTATTAACGAAAGTTAATGCGCCGTATTTTCGTTACGTTTAAAAATAAATATCGATTTTTGATTCAGAAAGATGCGCCGTATCGATATAGATCGATGCGTCGTATCTGTTTAATAATTCGCAAACTGTTTTTAATTAAAATAATAGATACGCCGTATCTACGAAAGCAGATGCGTCGTATGGCGTTAACGTTTAGAAAAAAAAATTTATCAAAAACAGATACGCCGTATCTGCAAAAGCAGATGCGTCGTATTACTTTATCGCTTTTAAAAAAAAATTTCGTATTAAAAACAGATACGCCGTATCTTGGGGAAAAGATGCGTCGTATCGAATTAATTAAACGCGTTGTATTTTTTTAAAAATTAAACGCAATACGCCGTATCTGAGAGATCAGATGCGCCGTATCGTTTGATTTAGCACAGTACAACGATAGCAGAACAGAAAAATACGAAAAATAAAAACAAAAAATAAAAACACACAAACAAAAATAAACACACAAAAATAAAAGAAAACAATTAACACACAATACAACAAATATGCAAAATAGTACAATGATGCAATTAATCTAATAAAAAGAAAATCCTAATTAAAATACTAATCAAATTAACAGATAATAACAATTCACTCCCCGGCAGCGGCGCCAAAAACTTGATGCGTGCGATGTGTCGTTGCGGTTTAGCAGTTTTAATGCCTACTCAAGTTTTAAATTTATATTTAGCCGACTTATCAATAACACACACACTTAACGAGCAGTGTACCCAGTCAGTATGAATATAATGGTAAGTAGAGTGTCGATCACTAAGAGTGGAACGTATTATCTCGTTATTCTAATCAGTATTTTAATATCCTAACGCAAGGGGGTTTCAGCCTGAGAGACTGGCACGATTTGTTTGCAATTAAATAATAAAATAAACCAATAGGCACGAATCAGCAAGTAGCACACACGTACACAGATAGATACTTGAGACAATAAGAGGGCTGTCCTTATGATTAATTAGATTGTCACTTGTTTTATTGATAGCTTTATATGAAATGTATGTAGTTAACCCTTTCTCGTTGGTCCTATTCTTATCGGCGAGTAAACCCTTAATGATTACTTATGTCTAAAAGTTATTCCTAAGTGATCAATTTAGTAATAACCGTGGGAGCCACATTATTTTCCGCAGTCAAATGCCCGCAAGCCACTAATAAACACAGAGGTTATCAATGCACTAATAAGTAGTAACCAAAGACATCAACATATAAACTTTAATTGATGGGAAAGCAAGTATTAAAGGGAGTGCAATCTTTCGTTGTCACATTACACAAGCCACCAATCCTGATGAATTAAAGTTTGCTAACACAATAAAACAAAACTACTTAATGAATTAAACACATGCAGCACCTTCTTACAGCTCTTGTATCTTTGATTTGGGTGTGTCTTGTGCTGCCTCCTTGACTGAATTCGTCCTAGGTTTCGCCTGTTCGGTCTTCGAATCTAATATAATGCATACGAAATTCGTCTGGTCTTGGGGTATTTATAGTTTCTGTCTGAGGGAAGATGCGGCGCATCTAATAAGTAGATGCGGCGCATTGACTTAACTTCGCGTGGGGTCCAAGATTATAATATTCAGGAATATTCGTACACCGCCAGAAGATGTGGCGTAACTCCATGATTAGATGCGGCGCATGTCCTCTTGTATCTTGGATCGTATCTGGTGATATCTTGATAGAGATGCGGCGCATGTTATGAGTGAGATGCGGCGCATCTGGAGCAGATTTAACTTGATCTTGTCCATTTCAGTAGACTCTTCACTTTATGCATGTTTTGCTCCATAATCAGTCCAAAATCGCCAAGTTTCACCAAATGCTTGTTTTTACCTGAGAATTACAAAAGTAAACGATTAAGTATCAATCCTCATACATAATATAGTAAAACAAGTCAAATTAATAGGATAAATGATAGTAATAAAATGTACTTATTTGAGTTCATCACATACATACCATCCAAACGTTTTTTACGCTAAGCATCTTACTGCTGCAATACATTTAACATAACAAACATGGTTTCATTGTTTGCAGTGTGGATATTGACCCTAGCCTTTGAGTCTGAGTTTCATACGACAACCCCTATTTTAAGAGACAGTCATGGAGCTTCGGGTGTCAATATTTGCAAATCAAAAATGTTGTGAATATTATAATAACGGTTTTTTCCATTTGCTCATATTGACATACGAGGCTCCATGTTTGCCACTTAATGTTTGGCCCGACATGGAACATTGTTTCTTAATATTGGAAGATAAAAAGTTTGCAATCAACTGACGCTAACCTTTTACTATCAACACGTATTTTAAATCACAGGCATTAACATTTAACTATGATTTTTATAGTACAAATGTTATGTACTCTGCATATTATGATTTCCAAGTTTGTTTTCATTATAGGGCCAGGATGGGGGTGCACAAACTAATGAAAAGATGCAAGAGATAATTACAAAGTTGCGAGAAGAAAAAAGACAGATAGAAGAAAACCCAGCATTACCAATTACAAAGAACACAAAAAGATTGAGACAAAGGCTTTTCAAAGCTAACTACAGAAAAAAAAAAAAAAAAAAAAAAAAAAAAAAAAAAAAAAAAAAACACCATCAACTTGGAACTGTCATTAGCAACACCAATAGCAGCAAATGTAGAACCGTTGCAGGTTATATATCCTAACAATTACTCAACTTATGAAGAGATATAGTTTGCTTATGGTAGCGACTATGAAGAGCAAGAATAGGGGAAAGAATCTTGATATGTAAAACCAAGTGTTCAAGTACCTTTTTTTACAAGTATTTGTCCAAAAGTTGTTGCTTGAAGTTTGATATGTTAGGCTCTAAGTTTTTCAGATGAATAAATCGTAGTACATCTATTGTAATCAGAATACCATTGCCTTTCTTAATTACTATTCCCAAGTATGATGTGTTATTATGGATTATAAAAAATACATATAATAACCACACAGAATATAAAACATCACCAACATTATGCATATAATGAGAATGCTGCAAGATTGCCATATAACTCAAAAAATGATGTTAAAACTAACCCATGCAATCCGCAGAACGGTGTCACCAATAACTGAAAGCTTTAACAAAGGAACGAGGTACGCATTACGCATCATGAGAAAAGCTTCTGCCAATAAGAAAACTTATTAGCTCATTCGATACTAATATCGGTTTTATATAACCTTTATCAAAAAGTAAGACCTTTATCCCACACATATGAAATGAGCATGAACCACTAAACAAACAATCAAAAGGGTACACACTAATATCTCTAAAGATCAAAAACCCGTATCAGAATCATAAAAATCAGATCAAAAGGGCAAAACTTTACATCAACTAGCACCAAAATAAAGAGGGACTTCATCCCAACTAAATCAAATTAACATAAACAACTAAACAATCAATCACAAGGGTATACAGAATTCCACTAAATATCAAAACCCAATATCAGAATCCCAACTTTAAGATCTTAAAAGGGTACAAAGAATTCTACATTTCTACACTAACGATCAACAAACCATATAAAAATCCCAACTTTTATAGAAAAAACACAAGATCTCCAAAAGGGTATACACTAATTTCACTAAAGATCAAAAACCCATATCAAAAATCACATCATTTACATAAAAACCATTCATTTGATCAGATTCAAGTCCAATACCTGAAATATTTGGCTCAATCATCAAAGCATCAAATCCTTTAACATAGCCCTCATAAACATTTGATTGTTTAATATTCAATTTGCTTAATTTTGCCTAAAAATGAAAACCCTAAATCTGCTATTTAAATCTAACCGTGTGTTTTGAACGAGTGTGAGAGAAGAAAGTCAAACACACACTACATAATTTTGTATATATTTTACCCTTTATAATACAGTAATAAAAAAAAGAGAAATTAATAAATTCTTAAAGGTAATAAACGATTAATACTTAAAACATAACTGATCCTTGATCAGTTGTTTCCATCCATAGATAATTTACATCCACATCATTACCATTCAAATAAAACAGAGATAAAACCCAAACACGTACATACATCAAAACACAAAAGAAAATTCCCAATAGATCCTAATCTTCGTCATCAGAATCTTCAGCTTCTTCCAACCTCTCCAAAAGCTCATCCTTCTCCTCCATGCTTTGACGAGACAGCAGCAGTAGTTGAGCCAACAGATCAAGTTTCCTGCGGTCCTTCATTTGTATTTCAAGCAGGCAATCATGCCCAGTTGCAGCCACAGCATTGAAACGAGTAAATGAGGTAGCTGCCTCAATGATTGTTTGCTCCTTTTTTTCAATGACTGCCCTCAACTGGCTACTCGATCTCCTCTCCAATACGAGCGATAAAACTTTTCTCTTCTGCTTTGTCATGAGTTATCAGCAACTTGAAGGCATCGGCAAGCTTACCAGATTCAGTTGCATCTTTCATCTCATTAAGGTTTGGTGTGTCTGCCATCTTAAAATTAGGGTTAAAATGTTGATAGTTGTATGTTAAATTTAGGGTTAAAAATATTTGATCTTTGATTAATAATGTAAGCGTATATATAATGAAATTACGATTAGCAAAGTTGTATGTTAAATTTAGGGTTAAAAATATTTGATCTTTGATTAATAATGTAAGCGTATATATAATGAAATTACGATTAGCAAAGTACATTGTATACGTTTTGTTAAATTGTGGCAGTTAAAAGGTTGCAAAAATAACAACAAAAAGATACCCAAGAGGCATTGGAACATTTAATTTGGGTGTTAATGCAGCCTTTGCATCTTCTCCCATGCATAAATGGAGAATGAGTATTTAGGAAGATGTCCAGCATTGCAATATAAACCCCTCATTTATACATTGGATATAAAACAACCCCTCCATGCACAATATATTACCATTAACATCCTAAACTTAAAAAAAAATGCTTATAATTTATCTTTATATTTATATCTAAAAAATTCCCATTTATGTTAATTGAAACTTTTAATGAAAATAAACTAATTTAAATACAAAAGTTATGATAACATTACTAGGCATCTAAATATCAATTCCACTAAAATAAATACAATACAACTTCTCTAATAGGCATCTAAATACCGTCATTTGCTTATACAAGCAGCTGCATCAATGTTACGAAAAACCACTTAATTAATCAACCAAAAGACCGTGCATCGCACGGGTTGTATAAAGCCTCGTGTTGTATAACATATAGGAAGTAACATTCCATTAACATTAAATGTTAAGTCTTAGTTTGGAATGAAACTTCACTTGGAAATTTAGAAAATAAAAATACAACCTTGGAATATATGTTTATTGTTATAAACAAAGCGGAAAATAATTGATTCTAATAAAACATGATATACTATTAGAATGTCTAGATCGATACATATCTTTGAAAAGATATAACATGAATGAAATCTAAGTTTAACACAAGGAATTTTCATGTACATCATGTTGTTTGTTGTATCATGCTTGAATGAAAGATGATTTGACAACATTAATATCTAATTGAAAGTTATTAGATAACTAAGTGTAATGGATATGGTTGGATATAGAATTAACATCCTCATCCTGGAATTGCTCTGAAATTTTAAATATGAACCATATGGCAAATTGTTGCGTAATTGTTATAGCCAACAAATCTTGAAAGATTTGAAGGTATCAAAGATTACACAATGGATATTAAAGTTTACGGGATTTTAAAGAGCATATTGTTGTTTGCATACAATGATGCTAATAAGATTGAGATGACACTCATTACTAGTCATGGTGGGATTTCATCCTTATTAATGGCCATGAGTACTAGTTATGCTTAACTGTAAGCATAGTTGCATTATACATTAAAGAATTAGAATACTTTAAACTATAAAAGGTTTGATAGTTTAATTGTCATAAATTCGTGGTTGAGGATGTCAAGCATTTCATGAAATATTATGTGGTAATATCAAGATAATTGATAGCACACATACAAGAATTTTACTTATTAAGTTTTTGAAATAAGTATTCTCAAAATTCCGATAGATCAAGATTAGTTGATTTATGCCTTGTCAACAAGTATGTTTGACATGACTTGAGGCATAATTCATTAATAAGAATTATCATGCATTGATCTATTTTAGTATTTGGATAAGGGATGTTAAGCAATTATTATTTACAATGAATTAAAGTACTTGGTACGTTTGTTTTCATTAATAATAGATTGTATCCTATATTTGCATATTTAAATCCGTGAATAACTTATGTTATTCTAAATTGTCCGTTGTCACTTAATGATACGGGAATATCATTAAATTAAGACAAATCTGAGTATTGGTAGAATATACTTGAAAGTATATTGATGCGTTGACATGCCAATTTCACATGATATTCAAATGGTTTGAATATAGGACTTATCTCAACTTCATGAGTTTACTTTATGGATCTTGTCATCAAGTAAATCATGTGAATATAGTTATCCTCAGACTTGAGATGCCAGATAACTGTCATGCATGTAGTGCATTTCTGTGATTCAATTTAACGCTATACGTAACTGGTAGTTATAAGGATTATTTCGGAAGCGTTGCGAAGTGCATGGGTTATGCTCGTAGTCAAGATAGAATGTGTTCCTTCAAATTGTTTGAAGTTTAATATTGCTGGGGCCCTCGTACGGTTGACAAGATGTTTGCGTGCGCACGCCCAAGATCTCCCCTGAATATGTTCAGAAGATTTGGTAATCTTGCTCAATTGAAAACAACGAGAAACATAATTATTAATAAAGAATGACTTAGATCCATATCTTTATTAATGTAGTATTAAAAACAAAAGGACAAGTATGATGATAAATCATCAAGTGGTTTTTCCAGGAGACCACCACCCGAGTTGTACTAGGGGCATTGGCGTGTTGCTAGACGCTAACCAATGTCAATTACACTTTTAATAGATTTTCAAGTGGGAGTTGTTAGAGTTTATGGAAAAATATTAAATCATGTATGACTAGAATTGAACACGGGACCATGGGATTGCACACTTTACGTATGAATGATCAATGTAAATAATTAATATATATAACCGTTATGTATTTAATTATTTGGACACGAAATACCGACTAATGGACGTTAAGTAATTAACGGAATTGACTAACGACCGTTAGTGAATAAAGGAAAGACCGTAGGTATAATTTGGAGGCAAGAAAGATCTAGAATTCCCTTGGTGTAGGGTTTGGCCGATCGGCCTATGGGGATATGTTTCCTAATTCTAGTCTAACTTGTCCTACAAGATTATTAGCCTATAAATACAAATCAAGGGTTATTAGTTTTTCACCTAGTGCATACATACTATAACCCTAAAATTTGTTTCTCTCTTCTTTGTTCTAAATATGGTCGACATATCCTTATGGTATTCGATCCATAGTTTTTTTTGTTAAACAAATTGTTTGGTTTAATCGTGTCTGTAACACCCCGACCCGACAAGGTTAAAGATGTCACAGAAATGGTTTCATATCAGAACAAACACAAGCATATGACATAAATAATACAATAGAATTTCAAGGGTTACAAAGGAAAATCTGAAACTACAAGGTTAATACAATAATTTCTAAGTCTAAATATAAATTCTTCTATTCATCTTCAATAGCTAGTAAGGTCTTCTAAGTCCAAGGTACTTTCCACTCATACCCAGCTTCCAAACTAAAACCTGCCGTAGGAAAAGAAATGCGGCTGAGCTTAAAAAGCCCAGTGAACAGATATAAAGGTAACAAGCAGTAATAATGGGATAGTGATGTAAGTGAAACAATGCAAAGTGTAACAAGAGTGAGGATAGAAAGAAAGATAAAGGTTATGCAGATATACCAAGAGTTAAGGAATAGTTACAAAAGATAAGAGGAAAGGGAAAAGTAATCCCAACCCGAGCCCAAATAAAATCAAGTCAAGTCAAGTATTAAGTCAAGTGTCAGGTCAAGTATGTATCCGGAGGGGTGACCTCGGAATACTAAGTACAAGGTTATAAGGTAAAGGGAAAAACAGTAATCCACTACGAGCCCAAGTCAAATATCAAATAGCAAGGTGTACGGAGGGGAGTCCTCGGCACCAAGTACAAGGTGAGGGGATACCTCCAAGGGGTGGAGTCATGAGCTCCCAAGATGTGAAAGACGTGTATCGCACACACCATCAGTCACCAAGTATAACAAATAATATAAACAAGTCAAGTCAGGTCAAGTCAAGTCAAATCTAGGATGCATCCATACGCCCTAGGTGGCCAAAGTCTGCCTCTACGTAACAAATCAAATCAAGTCAGGGACGGGACAGGTCATCACTCTCCTGCCCTAGAGTCATGCCATCGGTGCATCAATGACATGGACATGAAACCCTCATGCCTAGTTATGGCTCGTAATCTCAAACTGTGGGTCAAGGGTCAAGTATCAAGTATCAAGTTCAAGTTCCAAGTTCAAGTTCAAGTTCCATATCAAGTTGTTCAAGTCAAGTTTCCCATTTCAAGTGGTTCAAGTCAAGTTTCCAATTCAAGTGTATCAAGGTTCAAGTCAAGGTTCAAGACAAGAGATCATAGCAAAGGTTCAATTTAAAAGTTCATTTAAAAGAAATCCTTTAATAATGGTTTTAGTAAAAACGATCTTTCAAAATAGTTTTCACAACAATGGTCTTTCAAAACAGTTTTTCATAAAGATAGTTCTTAAAAGTTATTTTCATAAAAATTTAGTAGAATTACATTTAAAAGTGGTATCGCATCGTTTTAAAATAGCTTTTCTAAAAACACTTTCATATATAATTAAGAAAGTTTCCACATCCGGTTTTAATATCAAGTAAATCTTCTAGGTGTCCAAGGATTTGAATATTCTGGTCAAAGGTGATGAACGAAGTATGTCAAGTATCAAGGGAACATGGCAAGGTTCAAAACAAGAAATCAAGGCAAGGGTTCAAAGCAAGGTTCAAATCAAGTGGATCATATCAAAGGTTCACAATACAAGGGGAAACATAGTAATGTTCACAAATCAAGGGGAGCATAGCAAGGTTCAAGCAAGTAAGAAAGACAAGAGAAAGAGTTCATGAGAAACCTGTGAGAAGGTCAGAATATCTGTACCTTATACCGCAAATGAAAACACAACAGAACAACAAGGTCGGGAGCAACTCCATCTTCAGCGGATCTACATGAATTCATGATTGTCTTATTAATAGCTTATTTTATTCAGATTACTTATTTTGGTCGGCTTTCCATTTTTAGTAACTTTCCTTTTTAGGTAACTTTCCAGATTTAGCAGGTTTCCCGAATTAGCTAGTTTCCATTTTTTTGAAAGTTTCCTTATTTAGCTGGTTTCTATAATTAGCAGATTTCTATCCTTTAACTTTACCAATTTACACTTTATACCTTTTAGTTTATAAATTTACAAAATAAACCTTATAACTATATGAAATACAATTTAACCCTTTTTATGTTTATTTTTACACATCAAGCCCTTAATTTTACAAAATTACACAATAAACCCATTAATTTAATATTTGTACGAAAACAGCCCCAACTATATATAAATTACGCAACGAGCCCCTCAAGTTAATTTAATTACAAAACAAACCCTTAATTAATTAAAAATATAATCCGATCCATTAAATATCCATATATACACATCTAACCTTCAATTAGTCAAAATTACATTTTATACCCCGTATATTAAAGTTTACGAATCCAACCCTCAATTTCCAGAATTTACAAAAATAGTCCCTTAGTTTTAAGAATTACAAATCGATTTCAACCTTTTATACGATTTCAAAATAGCCCTTCATCTTACGATTTTTACACAAAATACCCTCATCTCATAATTTATACATTTTATCCCTGATCCAAAGTGACTTACAAAAATAACCCATAAGTTTTATAATTTACAAATCATACCTTATACTTTACTTTATCCGTTCAGTAAAATACCAAAATCATATAAACCTTAATCCAAGATCATCCCACTCATACCAATCATTAAATCATCATTATTACATCTTTAATAACACAAGGTTTAAGATCAAAACTAAAAACCCTAGCCCATTCGATCCATGTTCTTTCTTTTATCCGATTCAATAATTATCCGGTTTCAAACAAAAATTCGACAAGGGTGTTCTAGGCTTCGACCACATCAATTATCATTTTTCCAGAGTCTTATAACATGTATGGCACTCAAATAAATTATGTACATAGCCCAGAAAAATCGTATGTACCTGTTTAGGATTTTATTTGCGTTTCGTTACATATAATTACCATGATTGATTTTAATGTGCATGGGTTGCTTTACTTATTTTATACAGAGTATATACGATGTATAGAGTGTAACAAAAATACCAGATGGGTTGTGGAACAATCGAATAAGACTTGGTGATTTTGTACCTCTCGCTAGTATCGAACGACCAAACAAAAACTCCTACGATCACTCTAGCGATTCCACGACCTCCAAACTATTTTTCTCCCCTTCCTTAGACTTGGATGATCACAGGAAAATTATGCTTCAGCCTCCAGAAAATCGTGATAAGCGTATGGGAGTTTTAGTGTGTGTTAGGGTTTCGAAATGATATGTGGAGCGTGTAATAAAAAAGAAACCGTGTAGGATCAATGTGATTGACATAATTTCGGGATTGAGTGATATAATGAGTGTGATTGCTGATTTGATGATAGTTTCCCATATTAGGTTAGTGATTATCTTCTTTATTTTTGATTTATAATAATTTACAAGTAATAAAATGTAAATCGGCCCAAATATATATTAAAGTGGTGTGACAATAATTTTTTTAGACATTGTAAAATATTAAAATATTGTAATAAAAATTATCTTACTTCATATGTTGCTCATTTCCAGAGGTTTGGGATTTATTTGCCGTTTTAAACATTTATTAATTGAATTTTAAGGTTACAGGGGTATTTTGGTCATTTTGCATGTTTTGAAATTTCGGGTATTACAACTTCTTGAGAACTTGCTTTAGGATTCCTTGATATGAACTTAAGTTTTGACCAGTGAGGAATGGGTAGACTATAAGGCATTTGTTTAAGTATTCTTGCTTCCGCATCACTCTGATCCGTGCCTTGCTTTTGATTAAAGTCTGTTAAGACCACTTTTAGAAATTGAAAGCTTATGCTTTGCACTACCTAAGATTTGAGAACTAAATAAATCTGGAAGGCATTGAGAACTGCATAATATTGCATGACACTATTTGATCCTTATCTTCAGATTCCGACTCTGACCTCTGATCCTTTTGTTAATCATTTTGATGCCTCTTCGGGCATTCTAGAATCTCCATGGCGATGACGTACTTGATACATTATGTGATTTGTCTCTTGCTTTTGATAAGCATCTATGAATCTTCCGACGCTATTTGATTTCGTCTTACCCATCTCTATCCCTATGAGAAGTCTTGTGGTGTTTAACCACGAGTATAAGAATGTTTACCTCTCATTTTGAACGATAAGATTTGCTTTGTTGATCTGTCTTTCTTTGGATAGTTAACCTTGATTTTATTCTGATAAAGGATTGGTTGATTGAGCATTCAAAATATTGACAACTATCCTCCTATGTCTCACCTTTGGCGTTTGAAACAATTTTGAACTCCCTACCACGATTACCGATTGTTAAACTTTCTGCTATCGCTATTACTCTGGAGACTCGTGTGTTACTTTCGCGGTTATGAAGTTTTCCTTAAACCTATTTCGTACACCAATGAATGAACCTTATCTTGAGAAATATTCGGCACCCTGAGTTTTCTGAATATGATTCCTGGTTGAACCACCAAGTTTTCCACCGGAGTGTGAAGTAAGTTTGCTTAAGTGTATTTTCTTGGCATATTTCAGTTTTGTTCGCGATAAAGAAGAATGATGACTGGAGATATGTATTGATTCTGGAAGCTGAACCGTATTGCTATTTGGAACCCTTATTTCTCCACCCTGAAACGACTTTATATCTATTCAATTTCAGAGCGCGAAGTTTCCTTCAAATGAAAGTATGAATTGAGGTTATTCTTGAGATCGCTTTCCGTATTTGTAACGACTGATATGAAGGTTTGTGACGCTAATAGTATTAGCTAAAGCTCTGACTATTCTATAAATTTGATAAATGAATGTTTTCTCGTGAGTACTTGGGCAAATGGTCATTGTATGACCTAATAGTACATTCGCAGACGAAGAAGAACATGAGAATCATTTTTGCACTTTGTGAGAAATTTGACGATCACTTGTGCATTCTGAGAGATTGAGACAACGGTTTTTCTTGATTGAGAATATCTCTTAAAATCCCGCAAATTTTGAAACTATCACCGAATGGTCAAGACCGATAACAAAATGGTAAACTGAAATCTTTTGAACCTTGCATCAGAATTCTTAAAGACGTTTACAACTTGCATTACCCTTGATAAATTTCGTGACCAAAGAGAAACAGCTTAGTCTGTTTGAGAACGGAGTTTTGGAAAGCTGAAATAGAAATTTGTTTCCATACCTTCAGACGGAACAAATTTTGAGACATTTCAGAAAAAGACTCGGTTATGCTCCCTTGCAACACAGAAGGTTTTGTGTATGCATCAAGACAACTAGAAACGCATCAGAAGAATTACTTCGCTACCTGACCTGGAGTTGACAACAGCGGTGACTACCCTGAAGAGTGAAGACATTCCTTACAAGGCAGAAGTGTTGGCGATACAGAAGGAAGATGGTGACCCTGGAGCTGACGAAGACGTACAGTCTCACTTCCCTATTCATCTTGGTTGTACTAAGATGAATTGAGAGCGGAAGCAGACTGGATGATGAAGGAACTTAAAGATCGTGCCAGAAATTCACATTACTCCATCACATTCCAAGAAGAACTGCAGGAGGCTTGATGAACCAGACACAAGATCACGATTTTGCTTCACTTCCAAATTGATGGAAAAACGAAGACAGATTAACCGGACTTGAAGAGATTTGATGTTTTGAATGAATGGATTTCTGAAACACACCTGTTATGTTTGGAAGAATTGATTCTGTGAAGACCGAAGTTATTAACGACTAATTTTCACTTCCGTTGGCTCCCTTGAGCTTCGTTATGTAATAATAAGATCCTCTAATGATTTAAGTTTCCTAGAAGCATTTCAGTCCCGTGCTTATTTTCGTATGTTCGATGATGGCTTTGTTCTGAGGAATTTTGGCGAACTGTGGAAAATCTGATACTTGTGACGGCGTGCCTTACTCTGCTAGGCAATATCGAAATTCCGATACTCTTGCGAATAGTCTTATTTCCTTCTTGACTATGACATTGATTTTGTTGACTCTGAGATTGTAGAAGTACTAGGTAGATTAAGATAGGTTGTTATACTCACGACTCGAGATAAAGTATGATCATCATGAAGGCATAATTATATGGTGCTAGTATTATGATGCCTGATCAACGTGATAATACTTACACCATATAACGTGCACTCATTGTGGCCATAGGATATCTTGGGGGAGTACCTAAGAAGTTTAGAATCTGATCTCCGTTAGATTATCCGTGATTAGTGAAACTTTAGGTTCATTCTACCTACGCGTATACTCTTTTTTCGTTCATTAGATATCTGGATGAGTTTGGACTCTCGCTTTGCATTCTGTTGACCTCAGTTATAAATCTTGAAACTCCTTGTAGAGCTCACTACTGATGATACAGTTAACCGGATTTGAAATTTTGTTCAAGCTTTTCAGAAGATTCACCTACCATCCATTTTATATTGTATGGTTCTTTTGATCCGAATCAACCCAATTTGTCTTCTTCTGAGGAATCTGAACCCACCTTGTTTGATCGAGTCATGAGAAACCATTTGTCTAAAGATCCTTTTGGAAGAACCTCCACGGACGTGAGGATGTTCGTGACGACCTTTTACGATTTGCTACGACTTTGATTAACCTTGCAACTTCAAATTTCGAGGACGAAATTTTACTTTTAGAGGGGAAGAAGTTGTAATACCCGAAATTTCAAAACATGCAAAATGACCAAAATACCCCTGTAACCTTAAAATTCAATTAATAAATGTTTAAAACGCCAAATAAATCCTAAACCTCTAGAAATGAGCAACATATGAAGTAAGATAATTTTTATTACAACAGTTTAATATTTTACAATGTCTAAAAAAATTATTGTCACACCACTTTAATATATATTTGGGCCGATTTACATTTTATTACTTGTAAATTATTATAAATCAAAAATAAAGAAGATAATCACTAACCTAATATGGGAAACTATCATCAAATCAGCAATCACACTCATTATATCACTCAATCCCGAAATTATGTCAATCACATTGATCCTACATGGTTTCTTTTATTATTACACGCTCTACATATCATTTCGAAACCCTAACACACACTAAAACTCCCATACGCTTATCACGATTTTCTGGAGGCTGAAGCATAATTTTCCTGTGATCATCCAAGTCTAAGGAAGGGGAGAAAAATAGTTTGGAGGTCGTGGAATCGCTGGAGTGATCGTAGGAGTTTTTGTTTGGTCGTTCGATACTAGCGAGAGGTACAAAATCACCACGTCTTATTCGATTGTTCCACAACCCATCTGGTATTTTTGTTACACTCTATACATCGTATATACTCTGTATAAAATAATTAAAGCAACCCATGCACGTTAAAATCAATCATGGTAATTATATGTAACGAAACACAAATAAAATCCAAAACAGGTACATACGATTTTTCTGGGCTATGTATATAATTTATTTGAGTGCCATACATGTTATAAGACTCTAGAAAAATGATAATTGATGTGGTCGAAGCCTAGAACACCCTTGTCGAATTTTTGTTTGAAACCGGATAATTATTGAATCGGATAAAAGAAAGAACATGGATCGAATAGGCTAGGGTTTTTAGTTTTGATCTTAAACCTTGTGTTATTAAAGATGTAATAATGATGAGTTAATGATTGGTATGAGTGGGATGATCTTGGATTAGGGTTTATACGGTTTTGGTATTTTACCGAACGGATAAAGTAAAGTATAGGGTATGATTTGTAAATTATAAAACTTATGGGTTATTTTTGTAAGTCACTTTGGATCAGGGGTAAAATGTATAAATTATGAGATGAGGGTATTTTGTGTAAAAATCGTAAGATGAAGGGCTATTTTGAAATCGTATAAAAGGTTGAAATCGATTTGTAATTCTTAAAACTAAGGGACTATTTTTGTAAATTCTGGAAATTGAGGGTTGGATTCGTAAACTTTAATATACGGGGTATAAAATGTAATTTTGACTAATTGAAGGTTAGATGTGTATATATGGATATTTAATGGATCGGATTATATTTTTAATTAATTAAGGGTTTGTTTTGTAATTAAATTAACTTGAGGGGCTCGTTGCGTAATTTATATATAGTTGGGGCTGTTTTCGTACAAATATTAAATTAATGGGTTTATTGTGTAATTTTGTAAAATTAAGGGCTTGATGTGTAAAAATAAACATAAAAAGGGTTAAATTGTATTTCATATAGTTATAAGGTTTATTTTGTAAATTTATAAACTAAAAGGTATAAAGTGTAAATTGGTAAAGTTAAAGGATGGAAATCTGCTAATTATAGAAACCTGCTAAATAAGGAAACTTTCAAAAAAATGGAAACTATCTAATTCGGGAAACCTGCTAAATCTGGAAAGTTACCTAAAAAGGAAAGTTACTAAAAATGGAAAGCCGACCAAAATAAGTAATCTGAATAAAACAAGCTATTAATAAGACAATCATGAATTCATGTGGATCCGCTGAAGATGGAGTTGCTCCCGACCTTGTTGTTCTGTTGTGTTTTCATTTGCGGTATAAGGTACAGATATTCTGACCTTCTCACAGGTTTCTCATGAACTCTTTCTCTTGTCTTTCTTACTTTCTTGAACCTTGCTATGCTCCCCTTGATTTGTGAACATTACTATGTTTCCCCTTGTATTGTGAACCTTTGATATGATCCACTTGATTTGAACCTTGCTTTGAACCCTTGCCTTGATTTCTTGTTTTGAACCTTGCCATGTTCCCTTGATACTTGACATACTTCGTTCATCACCTTTGACCTGAATATTCAAATCCTTGGACACCTAGAAGATTTACTTGATATTAAAACTGGATGTGGAAACTTTCTTAATTATATATGAAAATGTTTTGAGAAAAGCTATTTTAAAACGATGCGATACCACTTTTAAATGTAATTCTACTAAAGTTTTATGAAAATAACTTTTAAGAATTATCTTTATGAAAAACTGTTTTGAAAGACCATTGTTGTGAAAACTATTTTGAAAGATCATTTTTACTAAAACCATTATTAAAGGATTTCTTTTAAATGAACTTTTAAATTGAACCTTTGCTATGATCTCTTGTCTTGAACCTTGACTTGAACCTTGATACACTTGAATTGGAAACTTGACTTGAACCACTTGAAATGGGAAACTTGACTTGAACAACTTGATATGGAACTTGAACTTGAACTTGGAACTTGAACTTGATACTTGATACTTGATACTTGACCCTTGACCCACAGTTTGAGATTACGAGCCATAACTAGGCATGAGGGTTTCATGTCCATGTCATTGATGCACCGATGGCATGACTCTAGGGCAGGAGAGTGATGACCTGTCCCGTCCCTGACTTGATTTGATTTGTTACGTAGAGGCAGACTTTGGCCACCTGGGGCGTATGGATGCATCCTAGATTTGACTTGACTTGACTTGTTTATATTACTTGTTATACTTGGTGACTGATGGTGTGTGCGATACACGTCTTTCACATCTTGGGAGCTCATGACTCCACCCCTTGGAGGTATCCCCTCACCTTGTACTTGGTGCCGAGGACTCCCCTCCGTACACCTTGCTATTTGATATTTGACTTGGGCTCGTAGTGGATTACTTTTTTTCCCTTTACCTTATAACCTTGTACTTAGTATTCCGAGGTCACCCCTCCGGATACATACTTGACCTGACACTTGACTTAATACTTGACTTGACTTGATTTGATTTGGGCTCGGGTTGGGATTACTTTTCCCTTTCCTCTTATCTTTTGTAACTATTCCTTAACTCTTGGTATATCTGCATAACCTTTATCTTTCTTTCTATCCTCACTCTTGTTACACTTTGCATTGTTTCACTTACATCACTATCCCATTATTACTGCTTGTTACCTTTATATCTGTTCACTGGGCTTTTTAAGCTCAGCCGCATTTCTTTTCCTGCGACAGGTTTTAGTTTGGAAGCTGGGTATGAGTGGAAAGTACCTTGGACTTAGAAGACCTTACTAGCTATTGAAGATGAATAGAAGAATTTATATTTAGACTTAGAAATTATTGTATTAACCTTGTAGTTTCAGATTTTCCTTTGTAACCCTTGAAATTCTATTGTATTATTTATGTCATATGCTTGTGTTTGTTCTGATATGAAACCATTTCTGTGACATCTTTACCCTTGTCGGGTCGAGGTGTTACAGTGTCTTTTCACTAGCATCAAGCATTGATTGGTTATAGTACGTGTGTACAAGACTTGGTAGTTAACTTACTTTAGTAAACACATCTTGGATTGTGAAACAAAACGGTAAGGGGTTTCACGTTAATCCTTTTATTTGATCAAGAGAAGAAAAGAGAAGTTCGATCCTTGTTCTTGCTAGGATCAAAAGGTATGTAATCTTTATGTTTCGGTTAATCTATTTACATGTTAAATATATGATCTTTGCTTCCGCTACTTGCTTTGATGTGTGTTTATTTATTTATATAATTGTTATGATATCTAAATTCCAACATTACTAACACAAGAATAGTTACAGTTAAGAGTTTCGAATTCAGACGCAACTGTCATCAAAATGTATGGTATATGTGATCACATTGATACTTAGAGACCTATAGTTAGTTTCAAGAACCATTACTGTTCTTCAAGATGGTCTAAGAGACTTTAGTTAAAAAATTTATGCACAAAATGTTTTATTGATAACGAAAGATATATAATTAGTTTCAAATGCGGAGGTTGCATGATACGCTATCAAAATAAACATCAATCTAGTCCAGCACAAGTATTTTGAGGTTTAGAGTAGTTTTGATAGTGCAGTCATTGAGTTCATTTGATAATTACTATATATATTAAACACCAAATGATACGACGCCGTTCAATGAACAGTTGTCATATCAATGGGCCGTTTTTTCCCGCAGCCCAGTTGCGTTCTCCCGCCCAATTCAGCCCTTGCATCTTCTGGATAAATCGATAGCTATCTTCTATCTTCCCACAAATCATAAAACACAAACACACACACACACAAAATTAACGATTCATGCCTAAAAAAAAAACAACATCCAACACAAGATTCACAGATCCACAGAAAAAATTAATTAACAAAAGTCAGATCCACAGATCGGGTATAAGCAAGGTAAAATTAGGGTTTTTTTTTTTTTTTTTTTTTTTTTTTTTTTTTTTTTTTTTTTTTTTAATAAAATTTGGGGTTTTTTGTTATATGTACTTCATAAGAACCACAGTTAATTTTTTATCAAGAGTCTATAATTGTATTCATGGTCTTATGTTTTATTACAGATTCGAAGGATAATAATCAAACGGCAGCGGCTTCCAGGTTATCAAAGTAGTTTATTGATTTGTGGGTACATGTGGTAAGGAATAATAGATGCAATTAATTTTGTTAATTTACCTTCTTCCTCTAAAAAAAAAAGGTGTCCGCTTTTTCAGGTTGTGTAGGGTTCATGTAAGACTGCTGTTAATTTTAGTTTCAATTTTTAATATTTCGGATATTGAATTGTGATTGTTTTTAGTTTTTTAAGATTTTGGTTATGTTCAGTGTCTTTGGGTTTTATTGTGTTAATTTTTGCGGGTTTTGAAATGTATGGTTTTCGTTGCGGTTAGTTGTTGTTATGGTAGACTCATCTGATTTTTGTGGGGATTTAGGAACTGTGTCGATGTTATGAGCAAAATTGTAGGAGACCCTGAAGCTTGGGTGAGTAGTTAAATTTTTTTCTTTTTTTGTTCATTTTTTTTAATGTTAGTAGTAGTAAGTTACCCAAACTGGCCCGTTCTTGATTAAATGGATCAACCTTACTACACGATTGTAACATATTGCTAAAACTTGGTCATTGAATGATTTTAAGAAATATTAGATTATTTGGCAGTTTTCTACCATTTCAAGTTATTATTTTGGGTATTCGTGTGATATTTATACATATCACTAATTTTGAACGTACTTTTTTTTGTGGCCAGGTATGACCGTCGTATGTTCCTGTTTGTTTCATGTTCAGAATGCAATAACGAAAAGACTGAACAGGTAAGTATACGTAATCTGAGATGCTTATGATGTCTTAGACAAGGAATTTTAACACCCACTTTGTTTCATGTTCATAATGCAATAACCAGTTACATAAGCTGAATTCCCATCTTGGAGATGCTCTTGCTGATCCTGTCCATGATAGTGCCATTGATCCTTGAAAAGATATCGACACCAAAAGACTGAACAGGTAACTATACGGTCATAGCTTTATGTATACTTGAAGAGAGTTTATCATGCAGCTATCCATGGTATGCCTACTGTTTTGCATCAGAAAAACGATTGATAGCCATTGAAAATAAGGGTAGAGACGACAATGACCAATCACTAAGTCCCGCCAAGGACAAAAGTGAGATTGTTGTGGTTGTGTGAAAATGTATATATAGTAGTTTAGGTGTGACTTCGCCATACTGAATCTGAAGAATTCTCTTTGTCTTTATGCAGGCATGTTTTCTCGAAAAAGATAACCTCAGAAATGTTATATCAAAAGCATGCCCATTTATTGTTCTGACATTTGGTGAATTGGTTGTTGTCCAAAATGATGATATCTTTTGCTACTCAAGCGTGTAATATGGTTTTAACTTTTTGGTTATTTTTGTAAGGAAATAAATTGGGGAAAGATAAACTTTAGTTGCTTGAGAAGTTATAAAAGAAAAATACAGATGAAGGTAATTGGTGTGATACAAGATCATAAAATGTTGCACCTTGCCCAAATTGCTAATGTATCGATCAAGCTTTTGATCTTTGCCATATCTTGGCAGGTCGTTTACACTTCTGAAATTACCTTTTTGATTTCTTTTATGCTCTTTTTGCCATGATTGCTGCAGTCTACTGTTAATATTTTTTGCTATTTGAAGTTCTACCTTTTCTTATGGACAGGGTTGTAGAAGAATTAAATAAAGTTTTGTAGAGTAAATCCATCCTGGGCTAACAAATGTTCTAGCCCACACGCACAGGTACTGTTTATTTCATGCCAACATAAATGTTCAAGAAAGAAGTCGATGTTACTTTTGTTGTGACTTACAAAAAGACTTTGTGGAGGTATTGGGTAAAAAATGTTCCTTTGGGTTGAGCGGTTATTGTTGAAAACATGTTTTTTCAGATGTATCTGATGTTGAATCTATAGGTGTTTCATGTGTAATTTGAATATTCAAGAAATATTTTACTAAGTTCTGAAGTGCTTATGACCACGTGTTTTTTCAACATGGCTGCAGGTATTCCGAAAGAATCTTGCACCAACCATTGTGATTGCTGTTGAGCATTGTGGCAGAAACCAGCGGTTTCAAGAGGGCTAACGTACCGATATCAAAAGCTAGGCAACACCTGTGTTAAAACCAGAAAATGGACAGGTAATAATTTGATGTGCTTTGTGTAAACATCTTGAAACACATTGACATTTGATAAAAGGAACAGGCGTCTGTTCAGGTATGCACCGCTTTAATTTTCATTTTATAGTCATAATTCTGTGTATATCACTTTTCTGAAAAATTGTCAAAAAATAGATGGTTTTGTAGGAACTGATTGGTGCCAACATTCTTCCCATCTGTAATGGTGACGGCTACAAAATTCATGCTGCTGGGAGAGAGGATATTCATGTATAGTACCTTTACTAAATTTTTCAACATATTTTTTGTCTAATAAATGGTGCTCTGATTATGAAAATAACTTTTGATTTCAGGTAAGGATGTTGGGTTCAGGTAGGCCATTTTTTATTGAGCTACAGGTGAGCCATTTTTTGTCTAATACATGCATTCTTACACGAACAAATTTTGATTATCAAAATAACTCTTAATATTTTTTAATGTAAAATAACAACAGTAGAAAAGTTTATTTTTGTTGTCGTTAGAGTTGATGAATGTTGCTTTCATTTGCAGGTACTATCAACCGGAGCATAAGAACTCATTTGAACCTTTTTAGCTCGCCTCAATGCTGACGTAGCCTGCACTTAATTTGTCCAACTAATCGGTAATCTTATTAATACTTTGCCAACCGTTAATAATCAGATATTTATGTGTACGTGTTGTGTGCGGTAATGATGGAGTATTAGAAGAAGGATGTAGTAATTCATATGCAAACTATAAAAGTAAATGTCAATGGGTCAAGGTGCTTGAAATAATTATTCCTTATATACTTAGAATGCTGTGTTGCAGTAGCACTTTTCGTTCGCCGCCTTATTTGTTCAGCATTCCTTAATTATTCATTTGTATTTTTCTGGTAACTAAACAGGATGACCGTTACAAGGTTCAACTGTATACTCAAAAGTTGATTAATCTGTTTTATATTTTAGGATGGTGGTGTTGCAATAAGAAGAGGCTTACATGAATTAGCTTTAACTTATTTGTGCGTTTTAGAATTAGAAGCTATTTACACTAAAACACAAAGGAGTTTTGTTTCTGATCTATGCAACTTCATGTTATTAGGATATGCTTTTGATATATTTAGTTGCTTCATTATGATGAAATACTTATACAGTGTTGCCAAATATGTGTGTATGATCCTGTTGTCTACCACATATTAATTTAAAGCAAAGTTTTTCATCATAAATCAACGTTTGTGTGATCCAAACACTATTAGGGTGTTAAGTGGTTAAAATTCTCAATCGCTTTATGTGATCTCACATTTTATAATGTTTATGCTTTTGCCTATTTTTGTAGATGCTGAATTCAGGAACACTGGATTGGAAAGGTCCGAATCTCTAGCAAAAGATTTGGCATGGTTAAAAGAACAAGGCCATTCTATACCAGAACCTTCACAACCCGGACTCAATTATCTAGCATATCTTGAAGAGTTATCTAAGAACAACCCACAAGCTTTTATTTGTCACTTCTACAACACCTACTTTGCTCATTCCGCTGGTGGTCGGATGATTGGGAGGAAGGTTAGGAATTGTTACTTTTTTTTTTTAAAGTGGTTTTTATGCCCAATTAATTTGTTATAATTGTAGGTGGCTGAGGAGGTATTGAATGCCAAGGAAATGGACTTCTACAAATGGGATGGCGATCTTTCTCAACTTTTGCAGAACGATCGGGATAAGCTGAATGTAGTTGCAGAGGTAAATTACTTTCTATCACTTTGAACCTGACTAATTGCCAACTTTAAATTGTAGATGGGGTTACTGCACTAAAAAGTAACAAACATTCGAATTTGTCATTGTATGTATGACCTTTTATAGCGGCTCATCAGTTTGCCTGCTATTGAAGGGTACAATGACAATGAGCATTGAATTGAACTGCATGCTACTCATCTGTTATTGTAGATGTATCCAACATCAGTGACAAATTGCTTTTCCCTTTTGAAACAAGTGGCTGTGAGCTCACTGATGCTACTGCTGCAACAGAGGTTAATGGCATCGGTGGCTTAAAAGACCGATCGATTTCTGTGAGTAGCGTTGTGGAATGAAGTGTCTTCCAACATAGAATCAAAAGAGGTTATAGGAAAAAGAGTGCTAGCAGACACACACATACACCGATCATGGTATACGTCTCATTAAGTTGATTTAACCTGGAATAGTTTTGTAATTTATATTGATTGTTGCTACTATAGTACTATGTGTTATTAAAATTTCATTTTGCATTTCATATCAGAATAATTCAGTCAAAAAACCCGCGAGGCCGCAACACGGCCGACCGTCGCCCGACTCGTTTAGAAACAAATAAACAAACTTCTTCATTGATCAAAATTCCCAACATTAGTTTACTAAAAGAAAATTCCCAACATTATTAATCTTGCTGCGAAGATATTTTTTCCAACGTGAAGAGTGCATGTGACGGACTTTAGTTTTTAGGGGGGTGTTTGTTGATGCATATTAATTAGAAACAAAAAGCTTCTATGAATTCCGGTACCAAATTCGGGATCCCGTTTTATTCCCGTACCGATTTCGAATGGTACTGATTTTTTTGAGAGCTTGTTTCGTAATCCCGGTACCGTACCGAGTATAGAGAACCAGTACCGGTACGGGTTGGTACCGGTACGGTTCCGATGTAGTCCCGTTTTTACGGTACTCATGCTCATCCCTAATTTCACATATATTAGTTTTCTTATTTCTTTCTTTCTTTCTTTTTTCTTTTTTTTCTTTTTGAATCTGACATTGGCAGTAAGATCTTAAAAATTCAATACCTTTTCTTATTATAAAAGATAAATCTACTTCATGGTTTTAATTTCATGTAATAAGTTGCAGACTCAAAAATTGGTTTCCATCGTTAACAATTTAAGCTTTTATTTAGAAGTGTTTGAGAGGATGAATTTTTTTTCTTTCTTCTTATGATGATTCAACAATAAATCGCATATCAAGAATAATCAAAGTTTAGAACCTGCTTATAAGAGAGATGGAAGGAGGACTCGAGACTAAGATGAAGAAGAAGTGAACGAGTCTTTTTCTTATAAGATAAGAAGGGCAAAAATGTAATATAGCATGATAAATGATATTTAAAGATACTAAAATCATTTTATATTGCATTTAAATGAGTTTTGGATATTTATGAGTATTATGAAGTTGTGGAAGGATAATGATGTAATTACAAAATTTGCAAGGATATTGATGTAATTGTTAAGTTTTTTAATGATATAGATGAAATTCTCTCTATATATTAAACTTCAACATTTTTTATAAAACCGTACCTATGTCAAAAGCATATCAATATTGGGCTCGTTTTGTTCGTTATCGAGAGATCTTTTTGCCGGTATTTTTTTTATTCAAGAAACCGCTAGATATCTTTTAGATACTTGGTAAAAAAGTTTGTTATATAAAAAAGTCATAAATAGTAAGAAGTTCAAGGTGTGTTTTGTAAAATTCTTTTTTACTAACAATTTGGGCCTGGCGGGCTATTTTTTTGGGCCGTCTTTTTTTTAAATATTTTATTGTTTTCGATCTCTTTATTCATGGGCAAAACGTTAGCGTATTGATCAGTCTATAATATCTATATATACATATAAAATAAAAAGTCAAAGTAGAAAAGTTGAATTCTTAAAATTGGTCAAATGTGAGAGAAAAAACAAACAAACAAATAAACACACACCGCATATTTGCTTTTATATTCACTTTTGTTCTCTAACCTAAAATACACTACATCTCTCTCACTAAACCAACAGCAGCCGCCGCCGCCATCATAACCTTATCTCAGCCACCATCTGCCGAAATTGTCACCATCTTTTGATGGTTTAGGTAGTTTCAGTTAGTCGGGGGCTGGTGTTATTAGTCGTTTTGGTTGTCCATAGCCACCGAAAATAGCTGCTGTCGCCGTTGTCTCGCCGAAAACCACACGACCGAGACCCACCACCACCCTACATTTCTAAAGGTTTTTCAAGTTTCGATGTTTTCTTTTTGAAGATTTTTTATTTATTTATTTATTTATTTATTTATTTTTTAATTTATAAATCTGTAATTTTTATATAAAGATGACTTATAACATTCTTCACTTTTTTTGTAGAACAGTTGTTGTCGTCGTCGACATCTTCTGCCGTCGTCGGAATCTTCACTACCACCGGAACTTCACCAGAAGTATTATGGTTTCCTTTTAATATTTGTTGGTATTATACTATAAAGTTCATGTGTAAAATATTTGTTGGTATTATGTTATAAAGTTGTTTATACATTTGTTAGTTAAGTATATGTTACGAAGTTTATTGTGTACATTGTTAGGTAAATTTTAGGTAGATTTTTTGTATATACAAGTTTGTGTAATTTTTTTTTTGTTTTTTGGTTAGTTATGTTGATTCGACAAACGGTTTGGAATATTGTTGGATCGGTTTTGCTTGATTGAAAAAGAGGGTGATGAAAGGTTGAGGTTTTGTATGAGACCTGTATTGGTTCAAGCACTGAGGAAAAAGATCCAATGAGACCCGTCGACTTTTTTTGTAGTTTTTGGCGGGGCAATAACTTAATGACATTCTTTTGAGGGCAATTGTGTTTCTTTTTACAACAATGGTTTGGTGTTTTGTGTTGGGTTGTCTTACCATTAAATGAGTAATTTGAGGGAGCACTTTCTTGATATTTAGAGTAGTTTCTAAGCTTTCAAAAATTTGAGTACATTTTTCTTTACGTTTTCCAAAGTACAACTATTAAATAGTAAAGCAACAGTTATTATCAAGAACTTTTGACCTTTAGTATGTTTGAAATCATGGTGGGATTAAAATATGAATTCTATATACTTGGCTTAGCGGGATGAAATTATAAATGTTTTGGTCCTTGGTAGTCAATATCTTGAAAATAGTCCGCTCCTTCTGCAAATCAGTCAAAATAGGAATCTGATACTATATTTGGTAACTGAGTTTGAGTTTGACTATTCAAGCAGCATTAAGAAAATTAAAGGATAATGAGTTTTAAATGTATCCAACTTTCCACTTTTTACTTAGTTGTGTATCAAACTTTTAATTTTACTAAGTTAGGTACTGAACTTGCTAATCCTTGCTATCTCATGTATGAAAAGGTGATTAAGATTTTTTGGTTAGAGTTATTTACATAAATCTTCCTTGTGGTTAGTACCAAATTGCAACATTAGTCCTTATTGTCAGTTAGAGTTATTTAAATAAATCGTCCTTGTGGTTAGGCCCAAATTGCAGCGTTAGTCCTTATTGGCGGTTTGCCACATGTCACCACCTGAATGGTGCCACGTGGCATCTGGGTCGGATAACGGGTCAGTTCTTGTCAGATAATGGGTCGGGTCGCCACATGTCACCACCGGTGTGGTGCCACGTGGCAGCTGCTATTATAACCAAAACCCGCCTAAACGAGGCTCGAACAGGGGAACTCTAGGTTAGAGGTGAGAGATGCAACCAGTTGCGCTGGTGCATACTCTCATTATACTTATGCACTAATATTCCTTTTATGCTACATTTGAACTCAGTCTGTTTTAAAAGTGTCAAATACAATTTTGACCTGTCAATTACAAGCATTTTAGCCTGGTTCAAAAAGAGAGGAAAGTACCGTTGGACTCGTAATTTTGTGCTTTTTCCAATGGAGTGCTCAAGGAATTTTTATGACTTCGTTTAAATATCGTTAAACCCGAAAACGTCGTCGAAATTCATCCAAAAGTCACCGTTTTTGCTTTGTTTTCAAACCCTTGTACCTGCAAGACATAATAACACATAAAAAATATGTTTGTTATGTATTATTATGTCTTGCAGGTACAAGGGTTTGAAAAAAAGCAAAAACGGTGACTTTTGTATGAATTTTGACGATGTTTTCGCGTTTATCGAGATTCAAACGAAGTCGAAAAAATTCCTCGACCACTCCATTGGAAAGAGCACGAAAAAACGAGTTCAACGGTATTTTCCTCACCTTTTGAACATTCCTAAAACTCTTTAAATGAACCGTTCAAAATCTTATAGTTAATAATAAAACTGAACTGGGCAAGAATAAGGTTAAATAGAACTAAGTTGGGTAGTATTAACGAGAGTATGCTCCAGCGCAGCTGGGCATCACTCTCACCCTTGAGCCAAATGACCATCGTTCGAATCCGGCGAGAGGCACTTGGGGGATATTGTTGGTCCCTTTACATGCTTAGAGTTAACTAGAAAGTTAATCTATTTGTGTTTATGACTAATACAATGTTATGATTAATTCTAACAGTTATAAAACGTGAATATAAAAACTCAAGGTAATTTTCAACGTTTAAATTCTTATTAGAAATGAATCAAAGAATCTATACCCAAGTGTTTTGTGGAACAAACACTTGGGATTGAATAGACAAGGTATGGTGGTGTCTCCTATCTAAACTCAAGTTTTGCTTGAGTGGTAACAATGCGACCTCACTGAGCTATCTCAGGGATGCGTTACTCTTTGTAGGAGAGAAGTTGTTTTGCAAAAGTCTAAGCTTTAATTGTACAAAACACACACAACTTCTCTCCTTCTCTATCTATTTATACACAAGTAAAATGAGTAAAAGTAATTAAAATATTACAAGTTGTTGAGCAAGCGTGTCTGACAATTACAACAGTAATTGTTATTTCCAAGAACCAATAGAAATGGCCTATTAAGTTTTTAGAAGTGGTTGGTCTGACACTCCAAGACTTTAAGCCGTCTTAGGAAGGATTTCTTCCTGACAAGATAAGATTTGATCTTATCTTAAATCCTTCCTAGATATTTCTGCCTTTCTTCTCAGGCACTTAGTTCTTCAGGACACGCTTCTCAGTTATCATTCATAATTACTTCATTGTTGTTGAGGAGACTGGGGTTCAGTGAGTTCTTGTCAAACACTCACTGAACCATCATCTTCTTCTTTGGCTTAAGTGCTACTTCAGGGAGTACCGCCTTCCTGTGTAGTGAATCCTTCTTCTTGAATTCGCCTTAAGCATCCTGAAGATGACTCACTGAGAGGCTGTTCTCTCAGTGACTTGAATTGTTCTCGGTTTAAGTTAACACTTAGTTAATTTGTGTCCAAATCATGTTTTAAGTATTCTTGGGTTTTTCATGACCCAACAATCTCCCCCTATTTGGATATAAATTATTCCTAAGTGTTTTGATTAGTTATGAGTGAGCTAATGACTTCTACTCATACTGAATGTACTAGAATGTAAATAAGGACACTGAAATAATAAAAACATCATCTTATTGATATCATTAGAAGTCCTAACAAGCTATGTACAAAAAGGGATAGTGGGGGTATTCAGGCAGATCTATCAGTTCAACTTAATACCAAGGGCTTCAAGCTTGGGCTTCTTTGACTGCAGCTCTTATTGGTCAGGATGCTCATTGATTTTCCTTTTCAGATCTTGACAAAAATTCACATTTTCAGGACTCTTGAGTGGAGAGGCCATCATTAGAAAACCAAGCATAGCTTTGATCCCTGACAAATCGATATCACTCCACCTTTGGAAGGCTTTGTCTCAGAACTCATCAATGAAGAACAAACCTCTTTCAGGTTGTTCAATGACCATATTGTTCCTTAAAGGAACACCTTCAGGGAGAGCCCTATTGCAGTCAAGACCAGGAACCTTGATCTCAGGCTCAGCTTCAATCTTCTTTCTTTTCTTTGAAGAAGATTGAGAGGGAGCTGGTTGTGCTGAATCAGGAAGAAGAGATGGAGTGCCAAGTTCCTGAGGTGCAGCTGCCAATCTTTCGTACCTCAGACTCAAGGACTTCATCAGACTAGGGACCACAACGTTTGATTTCTTTGCTATTAATGGACCCAACTCATCCAATTCTGAGATCCCAAAGTCAGCGAATCTGAAGGGTTGATGAACCTGAAAGTCTCTTTTGTCAGCACCTCTATAGATAGTGACAATGGCAGGATTGATGTTTCGATGAATATGAACATCAGTGATTGGTTCTGGCTTCAACCTGTTAGTCATATACCACTGATATTTCTTAATCCTGTTCTGCCTGATCTCTTCAGCCCTTTTATTCCTTTCCTCCCTTTTCTTCCTAAGAGTGATCATATCCTCAGTCTGAGCCTTTACAAAGGTCATACCACCCTCTCTTCCTGAGAGATCCTTAGCCTCAAGACCAATCTTCTCAGCCTCTTCATGAACAACCTTAATAATAGCAGGCTTGCTCACTTTTTCTTCCTCCTTTAACTTCTTCTTTGCTTCCTCTTCCTCTAGGTAAGCACTGAGTTCATCAGCTGAGAAGTGGTGAAGAACTCCATCAATGTCATACGGGATCCTGGGTAGTGATTCAGGATCCTTTGCTACCATGATTGGTGCTGGTTGAGGCTCAGGATCAGTGAGGATGCCTTTGCCTTTTTCTTGATGGGTGGAAGAAGCTTCAGGAATCTCCCCTTCAGTGTGAGAAGTAGGAGAGGGAGGTATCTGGCTTGTGGAAGCTTCAGGGACTCCAGTGTCTTTCTCCCCCTCAACTGTTGCTTGAGCCATGGTGATAGCAAGAGTTGGAGCCACTAGAGCAGCAGGACCCTTGAAAGCCTGATAGATCTCAGTCATCATTGATTTGATGTCCAAGGTGTCTTTCTGAAGAGTTGAGATCTGATCCGCCAGAGATGCCTGAGAAGCTTCGATGCCTGACATCCTTGACCCAAGAGACCATGCCAAAGATGTTGAAGATTGTGCCCAAGTACCCAGATGTTTTTCTTGAAGACCCAAGGAAGTCCTGATTGAGTCCAATGAAGAGGTAAGACCCTGAATCTTAGAATCCTTCAGTAAGCTGAGAAGATCACTGAATTCAGCTGAATGCTTCTGGTAAGTCTCAGCAGCCTGAAGGACCTTCTTGTTGAGTTCTGGGTCATCCTTGACAGCTGTTTGAATAGTTCCAAGGCTTTTGGTGATGCCTTCAAGGGTAAGATTGAACTTCTTGAAATGAAGATCAATAGCTGTCAGGGAGTTATTGGTGTCAGAATGTATTTCGATCACATCATCATGAAAACTTTCAACATTTGCCTTCAGGTTGGCATAGTGAACAGCAGCTTCAGTGTGATGATCGAACATCTCTTCAGTGAGACCATTGTAAAGAGCTCTATTGGTCTTGAGTAGGAACTTGACCAATTTTCTTTCAGTGAGGGGAAGAGAGTCATCATACTTTTTGAGGATGTCCCCAGTATCAGAAGAATCAGAAGATTGAGAACCTGACTCTTCACTTTGGTGTGGAGATAACTGATGTGATTGTTCAGGTTGTTCAGATTGTACATCAGTTTCCATATCCTCACCTGCCTCAAACATTTCCTCTTCACTCTCTTCCCTGAGCTCTTCATCAGACTCGATAAGAGCCTGAAAGTCCCCCATGGACTCAATACCCAAAAATTCAACCGGCTCCTCTTTATAAAAAGACTCGCCTTTGGTTTGGCCAGGTCCTGACCCCGTTGTCATAATAACTGAGTGGGTTTGCTCAGTCTGACTAGCCATAATAACTAGGGTAACACCAGCCTGGATTTTGGGGGCAGTTTCTGAGAGAATCGGACCGCCTGAGGGGTTTATGGGTTCCATATCAGCGGGTTGTTTCTTTCCCTCTGAGTCTTTGTCCCCCTTAGCACCTTCAACCACTGATGGGTGTTTTTCAATGGTATCACTAGGTACTGATTGTGAAAGTTGGTGGACCCCCTTCCCATCAGGATTGTACTGTCCTTTTGGGGATTTAGGGTCCTTTTCTCCCTGAGATCCTGAGGGTGATTGCTCAGGAACGTTAACGGGATGTGAATGTTTGTGGGTCCCCTTCTCAGTAAGGTAGTGTTGCCTTACCGAGGATTTAGAACCCTTTCCTCCCTTGGGAACTGATTGTTTTTTGACAGTTCCTTCATCGGGATGTGAGGGTGAGGGGGTGTGGGTCCTCTTCCCAGTAGGGTGGTACTGCCCTACCGAGGATTCAGGACCCTTTCCTTCCTTGGGCACTGATTGTGATTTATCAGTACCTTCATCGGGATGTGAGGGGGGAATGCTTCCTGATCCCTCTGACTTGTTTATGTTAGTTGAACCATGTGGAAAGGGTGTACCCGAGGTCACTGAGGATGATTGATTAGTGACCTCCGTTGGCCTTTGTTTTGAGGTCAAGAGGGTCTCAGAAATGGGTGTCTCAGAGGTCTCGGCCTTTTTCAACCCCTTTTTAAGGTTTAGTTGGTTTTGAGGATCAGTCTCAGTGGCGAGTGGCTTGGGTCTAACCACCTGGCTGGACTGACCCTTCTTTGTCTTCTTCACCTTTTTGGTCGGTGAAGGAACAGGTGAGACAGCGTCGTTACCCTGAATGACTGATTGCATGTATTCAATCAGGGCAATATTTGTAACCTCACTGATGCTACTAGTGAAGTTTGACTTGTGCAGGACGTCAGGCTTCGTACCTTCTGCATCAGGCCTCACGTAGTCAGAACCAAGTAGGTCCTGAAGCACACAGGAAACAAATCTAGGGTAGGACATATGCCTTTGCCTATGTTTTCCTAAGAGCTTGGCAACAAGGTCTCGGAAGATTATTCCTCCGATGTCAATTTTTGTACCCTCAAGGAGACTGAACAGCATCAATTGTTGTGATGAGTTCAATTTTTCCGTAGAGGATTTATTTCCACCCAGGACCTGAATGACAAATGTCATCAGTATCCTCCAGATAGGATGGAACCATGTTTTGACTACTGGAGCCTTCTCCAATAAGCCTCCCGCAAACGTTGTAGGACGTATGGGTTCATGGGGAGCTAAAAAGATCAGTTCATTCTTTATGTCCTGATCAGTAGGGTTGGGTGCAAACGCTTCAGCAAAGTCAAGGCACATGGCTTTGATGAAGGTTGAGTAGTCAAAAGAGAGGGTTCTGCTCCCATTCATCACCGTGAAGGTGATGATTGACTCTTTGGTGTCTTTGGGGCTGGTAGCCACAGCCGTACACCAGAATTCCCTCAAATAGTCATGGTAGATGATTGAGGTGGTGTGGGTGAAAGCCTTTGCAAGAAAACAATTACGAAGAAATTTCATAACGTTCTTGTAGGCTGGGTAGTTTTGTGGATAAGAGAAATTTCCTACCACATTGTTCTTTGTTAGGTCAACGTCCCCAGTGAGGAATTCCACATTGGGGGCGTATGCTATAGCTTTAGAAGAAGCCATTTGTGGGTAAGTCTGGGTTTGACTAAGTTTTCTGGGTTTCTAAAGCTTAAGAATACACACACAATTTGTTTTTGAGAATTAAAATGGCAGAGTTTTGCTTAAGTTCTATAAAAACGTGTGTGTGTTTCTTTTGGTTGGGTTATTTATAGGGAAGTGGAGATGGGGGTGTTTTAGACATTTGAGCGATCTTAATTTATTCAAAAAGAATTATTGGAAATTGTTTTGAATAATATGCTTTGGGATCCGCATTTAATGCCAACACTCCACTTTTCTGGTTTGGCGCAACAGTCGAGGTGAACAGTTGAGCAGTTCTGCAAAAGTGTAATTTGCAGAGATGAGTCATCACATATTTGTAATGTGATTGGAGAGGCATTTAATGCCAAGTGGGAATGTGGTGGCCCAGAGGTGGAAGCCAGAAAGGCAAAAAGAACAAATATTCTTGAATTAAATATGAGTTCAGTTACCAACCTCGGACATTTACTAACTAGATACTTAGAGCATTTAAGTCAGTATTTAATGTCTCTTTTCAGGGCCCTGAATGACTTTTCATTCAGTGATGGTTTTTCAGGGACTTGGGATTAGTCACTGATGATTCAGGAATATGGAATGATTCCTGAGCTACAAGGATTCAGGAACTTGGGTTTAGTTCCTGAGGTTGAGGATTCAGTGAGATGTTTTCACTGATGTACACATTGAGTCAGGGACCTGAGGTTTTAAGAATTTACACTTCAGTTGGAAGGATTCAATCAGTGGACTGATTCTCTATATCCAACATTCCTAATTCAGCTTTCAGCCTTGTGAAAGTTGGTTCATCCAAAGGTTTGGTGAAGATATCAGCTAACTGATATTCAGTAGGGATGAAGTGTAATTCAATGTCACCATTCATGACATGGTCCCTGATGAAATGATATTTGATATCAATGTGTTTTGTTCTCTGATGAAGAACAGGGTTGTTTGAGATTGCAATTGCACTTGTGTTATCACAAAAGATGGGTACCATCTTATACTGAATTCCATAATCATTGAGTTGACTTTTCATCCAGAGTACATTTGCACAACAACTAGCTGCTGCAACATATTCAGCCTCAGCTGAGGACAAGGCAACTGATTGTTGCTTCTTAGCACTCCAACAGACTAGTTTCCCACCAAGTATTTGGCAAGAGCCTAAGGTGCTTTTTCTGTCCATGTTGCATCCAGCATAGTCAGAGTCTGAGTATCCTTTAAGATCAAGTCCTGAGCACTTTGGATAGTATAATCCAAGGTTAGGAGTGCCTTTCAGGTACCTGAATATCCTTTTCACAGCAGTGATATGAGATTCTCTTGGGTCAGATTGATATCTGGCACATAGACATACTGAGAATTGGATATCAGGCCTTGATGCAAGTAGATACATCAGTGATCCTATCATTCCTCTAAAGAGAGTTTGATTTACTGGTTTACCAGTGAGATCAAGACCAAGGTTGTTTGGGGGGACCATGGGAGTTTTGACTGAGGCACAGTCACTAAGATCATACTTCTTCAGTAGATTCTTTACATACTTCTCTTGACTGATAGTGGTTCCTCTATCAGTCTGCTTGATCTGTAGACCAAGGAAGTATGTCAGTTCTCCCATCATGCTCATTTCAAACTTCTTTGCCATTAGTTTTTCAAATTATTTGCAAAGTTTGAAACTTGTTGAGCCAAAGATGATGTCATCAACATACACTTGTACTAGTATGACATCAGTATTTCTCTTATAGATAAACAATGTGTTGTCTATCATGCCTCTGACAAATTTTTTTTAGATTAAGAAGGCTAAGAGAGTCTCATACCATGCCCTAGGAGCTTGCTTCAGTCCATAAAGGGCTTTGTTAAGCTTACATACATGATCAGGAGACTCATGGCTTTCAAATCCAGGAGGTTGCTGAACATAAACTTCTTCTTTCAGTGACCCATTTAAGAATGCACTTTTAACATCCATTTGGTATACCTTGAAGTTCATGTATGTAGCAAAAGCAAGGAAGATCCTGATGGCTTCCATCCTTGCTACTGGTGCAAATGTTTCTTCATAGTCAATGCCTTCTTGTTGATTATAGCCTTTGGCTACAAGTCTGGCTTTGTTTTTAATGACTATGCCATTTTCATCAGTTTTGTTTTTGAATACCCATTTCATGCCAATGACTGATACATTCTCAGGACATTTGACCAAGGTCATTACCTTGTTTCTGTCAAATTGTTCCAGTTCATCATGCATGGCCTGAACCCAACTTGGATGTGTAAGTGCTTCTTTAACACTTTTGGGTTCAATTGTGGAAATGAAGTCCACAAATAGGCATTCATTGGCTGAGGCTGCTCTTAGACTAGCAGCCATGCTCCTGGTGAGCATGCCTTCAGTAGGCTCTCCAATAATATTGACAAGTTCAATGTCCTGAGACCTAGTCCAACATTCCTGAGGTCCTGGATACTGATTTGAACTTGTGGAGGCCTGATTGGGTAGAGGGGTTGGTTCTGGAGTAGACACATGATCATTGATTGGATCTTGAGTGTCTACCAGATCACTGAGATTGTTTGGTTCTTGAGCATTTTGAACAGACTGATTAATTTCATCAGTGTTTACATGTGCCTCAACAAACTCAATGATGGTTGGGTTAGGTAGGTTGTGAGGGATTATGTAATAGGAGAGGTTAGCATCATCTTGATACTGAGTAGAAGGATTGTTTTCAGGAAGATATTCATCAGGAGGATATCTTGAAGAATTATCAATTCCTATCTCTTCTACTGAGGCAGTTGAGAACCTGATTGCATCTGTGCTCTCATCAAAGGTAACATGAAATGTTTCCTCAGTCTGCTGTCTCCTTGTGTTGAACACCCTGAAGGCTTTTGAGACAAGTGAGTATCCCAGGAAGTATCCATCATCAGCTTTTGCATCAAATTTCCCTAAGTGATCCTTGTGATTATGAATAAACATAGGACACCCAAAGACATGAAAGTAGCTGATGTCAGGGATTCTTCCTTTGAATAACTCATATGGGGTTTTCCCATGTCTTTTGACAATGATGGATCTGTTTTGTGTATAACAGGCAGTTTTGACTGCATCAGTCCAGAAATGGTTGGAAAGGACTGATCCACATAGCATTGTCCTAGCAGCTTCAATGAGTGTTCTATTTTTCCTTTCAGCAACACCATTTTGTTCAGGTGTGTATGGAGAGGAAAAGTTTTGGGAAATACCTTTCTCATCACAGAAACATTCAAGTTCATAATTTTTGAACTCAGTCCCATTGTCAGTTCTAATCTGTTTGACCTTGATGTCATTTTGATTTTCAATGTTCCTGACAAAGGACATGATTGTTTCAGCTGCCTGACTCTTTTTTATCAGGAAGAATACCCAAGTGTATCTAGAGTATTCATCCACTATGACCAGAGTATACTTCTCATGGTTAATAGACCTTGGACTGACATGTCCAAATAGATCCATATGGAGAAGATGTAGGCAGTTCCTGATGGAAAAGTTGGTTTTTGTTTTAAAGGATGCTCTGTGGTGTTTACCTTTTTCACAAGCTGAGCATGGTTTATCCTTTGAAAACACAAGAGATGGTAAGCCAAGGACCTTGTTTTGTTTTACAAGATTGTTTATGTTTTTAAAGTTCAGGTGGGTGAGTCTCTTATTCCAAAGCCAGTTGAGTGTATCAGTGGCCTTAGCAAAGAGACAAGTTCCATCCTGAGTTAGACTGGACATGTCTAATACATAAACATCTTGTCTTCTTGGTGCAATGAGGACAATTTCCTTATTTGCATTGAATATGGTTCCTTGCTTATCATCAAACTGAAATATGTATTTTGCATCACATAGTTGACTGACACTGATCAGATTGTACTTAAGACCATTTACATAAGCTATCCTAGTAAAGACAATACCATTGCAGTTTACTGAACCATAACCCTCAGTGAGACATGTTGAATTATCTGCAAATATCACTTTGGGTCCTGGTTCTTCCACATATTTGTGCAGACACTCCTTAATACCAGTCATGCTCCTTGAACATCCACTGTCTAGATGCCAGATAGGATTCCTGGCATGCTTCTGCACAAATAGTAAACTGGGTCAGTTCCTTCTAGGACTCCATTTCATGGAGGGTTTGGTTTTGTAGGTCTTTATGAAAGTATTAATTGATTCATGGTCAGTGGTTGAGTGGACTGAGCTACCACATGTTTTGCATTTAGTTGTAGGGGTAGCCTCAGTAGTCTGAGAGGATTGTTTATTCATTCCTCTTTTTGACTGAATGACCCTCTCTTTTCCTGAGGATTTCTGAGTGGAACTTCCACTAGATTCACAATGTTTGTCATTTTGACAATCCTCAGGATGATGGTCATTGAATCCACACAATGGGCAAGGTGGAAAAGGCTTGGCCTTTTGCTTCTGTTTCTGCTTAGAATCAAAAGGGTAGTTCAGGCACTGAGCCTTAAGTCCTGAAAAGTTTGACATGACTGAGCATTTTTTATGATCAGAGGTCCTGTGATCTTCCTTTTTGCAAATCATGCAATAAAGGACTCTATAGCAATCATCAGTGAGATGATTTGTATAGTTGCACAGGTCACATCTTTTCAGGGGTTTTGTGGGTTTGGGTTTGGTCTTTGAGGAAGCTGGTTTTTGTTCCATCTTGGATTGAGAAGATTTCTCAGAAGATGCAATCTTCTCTCCCAGTTTCCTGACCATTTCAGCCAACTGATCAAATTTTGAGTCAGGGCGTTGGGTTGTTACTTCAGAAGGGACTGAAGTTGATGAGTCATCAGTATTTACTGAGACATCAAGGTTTGCTCTCTTCAGGATGGTTGTTCCCTTTCCTTATCTCTCCTTTGGAGAGTGTGGTGAGAAGACCATTGGTGGGAGGCCTAAGTTAGGTGCAGCACCCTGAAGGGTATTCAGTGGAGGAAGTGGTGGGTATGATTCTGATTCAGACTCATTCCCTGACTCAGTATTGAGTTGTTCAGTGAGTTCGAGCTTACTGAGTTGTTCAGTAAGTCCAAGCATATTTTTCAAGGCCTGACTTTCAGGAAGCAAGATCTTTCCAG
Organism: Artemisia tridentata subsp. tridentata; assembly: GCA_021014915.2. Classification (NCBI taxonomy): domain Eukaryota; kingdom Viridiplantae; phylum Streptophyta; class Magnoliopsida; order Asterales; family Asteraceae; genus Artemisia; species Artemisia tridentata. Next base: position 309,170,503 of record CP139505.1, on the reverse strand, counting down.
TCTCAAAGTTTGGTAACTTACTGACTGGGTTTGTTGACATAAATAATGCCTAAAAACATTATCAATATTTATTCATATCTCTATGTTTTGATGATCACAAATTGTAAACTCATTAAAACATAAACTTATAAATTAAACAAGTACTTAGTTGTAAATATTCACTTCTACAACTAAAATCACTTAAGGTATGAATGAACTAATGCTTAATGCATTATATGATCAAAGGAACATTTTCTTAATAATTAGATTTTTTATAAAATATCAAAAACATTTTATATATTTTTGAAAACCATTTTTGGTATTAAATAAATATGTTTAATCTTTTATAAAAATATGAATTCAAATTTTTAACCAAAATCAGTTAAAATGTTCCAGAAAAACCTTCCCCACAAAAGGACAAATCTGGGCAACGGACACCTTGGGCGGCCCCCTTAATTTTACTAGGCGGCCCCCTTAAAATTAAGGGGACCGCCCCCCTATTTAAGGGGGCCGGCCACGCTCCAGTAGCTCCCAGCTGTACAGTTTTTTTGCCTATAAATACCAGCCTTCCCCTGGATTTTTACTCACCTTTTGCACTAAAAACTTTCTGGTTTATATCTCATTTCATATTTTCAAAAACCCTTTGATCATATAATTATAAGCTTTTGTTTCAAGTGATCCAAAGCTTCAACCTCTCAAGTGCAAGAGAAGAATACTTCTATCCTTCAAGACAAGAAGTATTACAACTTGGTGTATCTCTTCCATCCAAGTTGTTGGTGTATCATAATTGTAAATCATTCATTCATTTGTGTAAAGTGTGTGTATAAGGTGTAAACATAAGTGACTAGACATGTATAGTGTGTAAGTAGTGAAGAAGGTGTATAAGTTGTTGTGGTGTAAAGAAGTCATGTAAAAGTTGTGAAGTCATGGTGTAGAAGTCATGAAGCCATAGCTTATAAGTTGTGAAGTCGTCATGTTGAAGTCATGAAGCCGTAGCTCAGAAGTTGTGAAGTCGTCATGTTGAAGTCGTGAAGCCGTAGCTCAGAAGTTGTGAAGTCGTCATGTTGAAGTCATGAAGCCGTAGCTTAGAAGTTGTGAAGTCGTTATGTCGAAGTCATGACGCCGTAGCTTAGAAGTTGTGAAGTCGTGGTCGTGAAGCCGTAGCTTAGAAGGTGTGAATTCGTGGTCGTAAAGCCGTAGCTTAGAAGTTGTGAAGTCGTCGTGTAAAAGTCGTGAAGCCGTTGTGTAGAAGTCGTGAAGCCGTTGTGTTGAAGTCGTGATGTCGTCGTGAATAAGTTGTGTACAAGTTGTGTTGTGAAATTGTGAGACTGGTTCTAGCTACGATTAGAACTCGACATTTAGCTTTGTGTCGTTAAACCTGTGTAAGCCAAAGTCGTGTAAGGTTTTCTCCGCCATAAGGGAGCTTATTGAAGTTGTGAAGAAAACTCTCGAGCAAGGTGTGCTCGGGGAGTGGAGTAGGGCAAGGAAGGTGTCCTTGTAGCCGAACCACTATAAATCCCTCGTGTCTCGGTTTGATCTTTCCATCTCTTACTTATTTCTTTATATCGTCATTACTTTCATACATATAGGCATATATAACTGTTAGTATTAATTAGAAGTTGATTTCACATAAAGATCAATTTAAAACTCCATTCATAAAAAGAAAACTTTTATAACAAATCTAAAAGGATACCCATATAATCAATAATATTGTTCAAGTATCATTTTTCATATATACTCAAAACTAAGGTTTTAAAAGGAAACAAAGATTTCATAATAAAATTAAAAAGACGTGAAACTATTCAACCCCCCTTCTAGTTTTCCACAATTGGTATCAAGAGCCACGTCAATCAAGATCTTTAAAATATACTGTATTTTAAAACTTGAATCGATCTATGGAATTCGAAAAATATCTAGAAGGGGAATCTTTGCTAAAACCACCACTATTTGAAAACTATACTTTTCTTGAATAGAAAAATAAATTTGAAACTTATGTGAAATCAATTGATCTAGATCTTTGGCATGTCATTTCGATTGGTGATTTTGAAAATCAAACAAAAACATATTTTGAAAGTCAAACAAAAACGGATTTTGAGAGTAAAAAAAACGGATTTTGAAAGTCAAACAAAAACGGATTTGGACAGTCAAATTGAGCATTTGAAAACAAAGAATGACATAAATAATAAAGCTAAAATAATTATTTATAAAACCTTGCCGAAAGCTGAATATGAAAGAATATTCTTCTGTAAAACGGCAAATGATATTTGGAAAAATCTCTTAAACCTTCATCAAGAAAAATGCCAAGCCAAAGATGAAGACTTTGATCTTGTACATGAATTAGTTATCTTAGAAAATTTAATAGATAAACATTTAGATAAAATAGATACATGTGCTACTAGTTCAAATGTTGTTAATGAAGGTGTTAACAACGAAGACTACATGAATCAACTCCAAAGTGAACTCAATCCAAAATCATGGAGTGACACAGACGAAGGAGAAGATCATCATCCGACTCACCTATCATTCACACGTCGATCATCATCTGAGACATTATGAAGAAAAGCTAGGACGTGAGGTAAGTTCTCTTTTTAAATTTCATAAGTAATTACTTCATGCATATAATCTTATTAATGCCTTAGGATACGCTTAGTCTGATAGGTTGCTTTGCCTCTACACTTTAGTTATATTCGTTCTATGGCTTAATGAACTAGAAACCCCTTAGTTAGCCCCCCCTAAGTATTAGTAAACCAAGCAATCTTCATATTTGGTACTCTTCGATAGGTAAATTTAGGAACTTAATTTCTTCTAAAAAGAGAATGACTACTGGAGAATGTATTGACTAGAAACTCAATTTAACCTAACGGTTGAATTGCTTCTATGTGAGAAGTTGGGTGTGTGTAACCCGTAAAAACGGTCGTGTTTAGCCTGAATTGAGCACCACTAGTAATAGTCTCATATTCATTCTCCAACTTGAATACATTATTCTTCCTAAATATACCTAACGATAGTTTACTGTTATGAACTTTGCTTTTCACTAGAGCTTTTCATTCCTAGATTTATGTCATCTTGCATATATAAAATTTCTTGATGTTTACTTGCTCCTATGTGATTTGACTGCATACCTTCGTAATTATTTGTTTAGTTGTTGAATGCATTGTCATTATAATAGCTTTTGTTTTTCTCTAACTACTCTGACATGATGTATTTTTGTATTTAGTCATAATACATGCTTAAAGACCATAAGATATGTAGAAAGAGGTAGCATGTGACAATAGACTTAACCAATACCCTTGAGCATGAGATCTTTTATAAACCACTATTTTTAAACCTATAATTAATGGGACTTATTTTTAAATTTGCAAAAACTTCACATTTTGGAAAAATGATTTTTCAAAAGATTATGACACATTTCTATTTTACATGTTTCACCATCCTACCTTTCTTCCAAACTTGTGTCCATAATTACGTGTTTATCAAAACCAAAGATTAGAAAAATATGTTTTCTTTCCTCATAAAAATATTTTGAAATAAAACCAAAACTATTTCATTAAAATATTTTTCACATCCACATAAAAGCCCACTTTCAAACATTGTTGAATAATGCCAAAAAAAAACATTTTTTTAAATCATGCATGGTGATCTCATATATGTCATCTATATTTATGTATGTGACATTTATAAGTGAACTAAATTTGAAAATAACCATAATTTATTCACTAAGATCTCACTTGGTACAAGTCTAGAAGTCCATGCTATCACAACTCTACATTCCCATGCACATAGATATTCATTAGGATTATTTAACTAGCTTATTAATCTTCCTAAATATGATACTATGAATTACTTGGTGCTATGTAGTGTTTTCTTGTCTAAACATATATATGTTACATGCTAAATGAGTTGTTTGCATGCTAGATAATAATGTCTAATGAATATGCTTAGCATACATAAGTTATTAAATCCTAAATTGCCTCAAAAGAAGTTGGACTTGCTTGAAACTAAACCCAAAAATACAACCCTTTCAACAATTTTCTGCCAAAAACCCATTTCCAGTAACCTGAAAATCAGCAGATGGGCGGCCCCCTTAATTCATTAGGCGGCCCCCTTAATATTTAAGGGGACCGGCCCCTTAATTAAGGGGACCGGCCATCTGATGGTCGAAATTGCTGCTCCCTTTTTTCTATTTTTTAGCCCATTTTATCCTATACTTCCCAAAATTCACAAACACATTTTGTCACAAACCACCCACCAAAATTTACCTTCCACAATCACATCATCACTACACCATAAAAACCCAACTCCATCATAAATGCTCATCCATATCATCCATCCAAACATGTCATCATCTAACCACCCAAGATCCAAGCCTTCAAGAGTTGCTAAAATCTCAGTGAGGCCCATTTGGAGGAGGAAGCTTGACATTTGCCATAACCCAACAAATGATGTTGTTCAAACTCAACCAACACCTAAACCTCATCCTAATGAACCCTTTCACACACATAACCTATCATCCATATGTCCACCTTCATTCACTCATAATTACCCAAGTTCACAAATGTCTCCACCACCAAAAGTGTCACCATCACTTCCACCAAATAACAACCACTCTCCATTATCATCACCTTCCACTCAACACGTGAAGTTCATTGAATAACTCAAGGAAGCCCATGAGCTTAATGCTCAACTTGCTTTGCACCTTGCTCAAAGCAACTTAGACCCATCACCATCCATCTCACCATCATTACCATCATCACCACATCACTTGAGTCAAATTGAGAAACATGTCAACAATTGTCCTTGTTGCATCTTTCTCCAAAATCAAACCATCCCCTTAAATGAGCGTCTCACTTGGATTGAGTATCTTCTCACTAGATCTAATCCAACACCACCACTTGAACAACATCAAAACCCTCATTCAACATGGTCAAGTCCAAGCTCTCCACCTCCAATTCCTCCATCAACACTCTCTCCAACATCCATACACCCAAACTTACAACCACATTAATCCAACATTTCTACCCCCTCTTTACCACCATCCATCCAAAATAATTCAAGTTTTTCATGTCTCAAGCAAGTCAAATGGATCTCTTAGCCAATTTAAAATTTTCTACTTATTGTATGCTATAAGCAAAATATGTGTTGTATCAATAATTATGTTTTTAACATAATTATTTTCAACTAATGAATGCTTTATTTCATGTCTTTAATATATGATTGTTATGCTTATTGCTTGTATACTTAATATCATGATATATATACATGCTTGATGATTAATAACATGCTTATTCCATAATATGTTTTAAATGTATGCATGCGTATTTAACATGTTTATGCCACTATTTAATCATTCTTGATGTACATGATTCAAATGGAGCTTGCTGCAAAAACACCCTAAAAATGACCCTTTTCTGAAAAAATTTCAAATTTGGTCGCCTGGGAAAACACCAGATGGGCGGCCCCCTTAATTTCCTAGGCGGTCCCCTTAATTTTAAGGGGGCCAGCCTATAATTAAGGGGACCGGCCATCTGGGCAGTAAAATTTACTGTTTTCTTTTGCATCTTGTGACCCCTTTTATCTAGCCCCAGCTACCATTTCTCTTAAAGGACGAACTGGTATTGGAATTTTACCACAAAACCTCCAAACCTTACCTAAATCAACCATCACCTCCATCAAACACCCATTTTCATTCACCATGCTATCACCAAAATCATCTCTAAGACACCAAAACTCCATCATCACCACCTCAATGTTCATCCCCAAGTGCACCAAATAAAACACCCTCCACTCATGGCACATCATCATCATCCATACCTTCCACTTCATCCATCAATAACTACATCAACTCACACCTATCATCACCACCATCAAGAGCATCAACTCCACCTCCTACTCAAGAACCTCCATTCACCCAACTTGTCATTTCCATATCACCAATAACACCTCTTGATGCTCATTTCTCATCATCACCAATACCACCACCATGCTTTCCCATCCCTTGGGCTTTACTTGAAGCCCATGGAGATACACTACATGTTTTCATCCCTTGAACACATGTTTAACAACCAACCTCCACCACAACCTCCACCATTTTCACCCACTACACCACCACCACCTTCATTCTCACCAAATTAAGCATATGCAATGCTTAATCAAAAATAATTTTTCAAACCATTTTGTGTTCAAGCCCCATGGAAGATCATGTACTCCTAGAATGATTATGTAGATTGCATTACTTACTAGCTAATGTAGGATTGAATATAATCTTGGATGGTTGTGTATTGATACACAACATTTTTAATGAATGTCTTTATATGCATGTTTATTTTTGCTATATATATGCTTGTGCTTCTAATATTTTTCTTGCAAGTATTCCATATATCGATTCCTTGGTGCCCTCAAACGAGGGGGAGCACACATCAAGGGGGAATTCTCGTTCCGACAAATTTTGTCTATAAAACTTGTCGGCTCAACCTTTTTGATGCTACAAAAAGGGGGAGAAGTGAATAAAACCTCACTAAATACTTGTCCAAAAATAACTTTTTGGATTTAATGAGTTTTAGTTTTATAATCATCAAAAAGGGGGAGATTGTTGACATAAATAATGCCTAAAAACATTATCAATATTTATTCATATCTCTATGTTTTGATGATCACAAATTGTAAACTCATTAAAACATAAACTTATAAATTAAACAAGTACTTAATTGTAAATATTCACTTCTACAACTAAAATCACTTAAGGTATGAATGAACTAATGTTTAATGCATTATATGATCAAAGGAACATTTTCTTAATAACTAGATTTTTTATAAAATATCAAAAACATTTTATATATTTTTGAAAACCATTTTTGGTATTAAATAAGTATGTTTAATCTTTTATAAAAATATGAATTCAAATTTTTAACCAAAATCAGTTAAAATGTTCCAGAAAAACCTTTCCCACAAAAGGACAAATCTGGGCAACGGACACCTTGGGCGGCCCCCTTAATTTTACTAGGCGGCCCCCTTAAAATTAAGGGGACCGCCCCCCTATTTAAGGGGGCCGGCCACGCTCCAGTAGCTCCCAGCTGTCCAGTTTTTCTGCCTATAAATACCAGCCTTCCCCTGGATTTTTACTCACCTTTTGCACTAAAAACTTTCTGGTTTAGATCTCATTTCATATTTTCAAAAACCCTTTGATCATATAATTATAAGCTTTTGTTTCAAGTGATCCAAAGCTTTAACCTCTCAAGTGCAAGAGAAGAATACTTCTATCCTTCAAGACAAGAAGTATTACAACTTGGTGTATCTCTTCCATCCAAGTTGTTGGTGTATCATAATTGTAAATTATTCATTCATTTGTGTAAAGTGTGTGTATAAGGTGTAAACATAAGTGACTAGACATGTATAGTGTGTAAGTAGTGAAGAAGGTGTATAAGCTGTTGTGGTGTAAAGAAGTCATGTAGAAGTTGTGAAGTCATGGTGTAGAAGTCATGAAGCCATAGCTTAGAAGTTGTGAAGTCGTCATGTTGAAGTCATGAAGCCGTAGCTTAGAAGTTGTGAAGTCGTCATGTTGAAGTCATGAAGCCGTAGCTTAGAAGTTGTGAAGTCGTCATGTTGAAGTCATGAAGCCGTAGCTTAGAAGTTGTGAAGTCGTTATGTCGAAGTCATGACGCCGTAGCTTAGAAGTTGTGAAGTCGTGGTCGTGAAGCCGTAGCTTAGAAGGTGTGAAGTCGTGGTCGTAAAGCCGTAGCTTAGAAGTTGTGAAGTCGTCATGTAAAAGTCGTAAAGTCGTGAAGCCGTTGTGTTGAAGTCGTGATGTCGTCGTGAATAAGTTGTGTACAAGTTGTGTTGTGAAGTTGTGAGATTGGTTCTAGCTACGATTAGAACTCGACATTTAGCTTTGTGTCGTTAAACCTGTGTAAGCCAAAGTCGTGTAAGGTTTTCTCCGCCATAAGGGAGCTTATTGAAGTTGTGAAGAAAACTCTCGAGCAAGGTGTGCTCGGGGAGTGGAGTAGGGAAAGGAAGGTGTCCTTGTTGCCGAACCACTATAAATCCCTCGTGTCTCGGTTTGATCTTTCCATCTCTTACTTATTTCTTTATATCGTCATTACTTTCATACATATAGGCATATATAACTGTTAGTATTAATTAGAAGTTGATTTCACATAAAGATCAATTTAAAACTCCATTCATAAAAAGAAAACTTTTATAACAAATCTAAAAGGATACCCATATAATCAATAATATTGTTCAAGTATCATTTTTCATATATACTCAAAACTAAGGTTTTAAAAGGAAACAAAGTTTTCATAATAAAATTAAAAAGACGTAAAACTATTCAACCCCCCCTTCTAGTTTTCCACAGGGTTGTCCCTGACAATCCAGTCATTTGACATGGAAATCATTTCTTGCTCAAAAGATATGCCAGCTGGAACAAAGTTTAGTTCATTGTGACACACATTTGGATCAACCATAAGAGGGTCAATTCCAATGGTTTTCTAAGAGATTAATCCCACAGTGTCAAAAACATTGGGGTTCTTCTTGGTCCAGCTTTGGATGACAGCCTTTTCTCTGTTAAGTTCAGTTTGAAGGGCATGATTTTTTTTCAAAATCTCAGTGTTCTGAATTTGTAGAGTTATTGTTTCAAGTTTGGCTTGCTTTAGTACAAGCAGTTCATCTCTACATTTATTCAATTCAGACACAATATTGTTATATTTTGAAAACAGGTTAAGCCTTTGTTCCTCAACAAACTTTAGATCAACACAAATATAATTCATGTAAGACTGCCAATTAGAATCATCATCCATAGAAAGTAAAGTATTTACCTTCTTCATGGTGATGTTAACCCACTCTCCATTCCTAGCATGGCTTTTTCCCACAGCCACCTGATCCTCTTCAGAAAGTGTCATCAGTGCACTAACTCTTATTTCCTCATCTGAGGAAGCCTCTTCTTCATTCCAATCATATGCTTCAGCTACTAATACCTTGTTCTTTGTCTGAATAGGTTTAGATGTTTGAGCAGCCTGAGGCAATATGGGGTTAGTTTCAAGAAGTGCAAGTTTAGCTTTGATTTTCCTATATTTTGTTTCAAAATCCTTTTGACCCTTGTTTTGAAATTGTTGGGTAGACTGAAACATTTTAGGTTGAAACTTGCTAGTTCCTGAGAATTTGTAAGAGGGTTCTGAGATAGTTTTAGAATAACAGTCCCTAGCAAAATGACCCTTTTTACCACATTTAAATCATTCAGTGGTCTCATTTGCTTTTGGTTTTGTAAAGTTGGACTGATTTCTTTTGATGAAACGTCTTGAACTAGCAAGGAGTGCCCTTTCTTGGAATTCCAAGTTCAGGTCGTTCAGGTACTCCTCACCAGTCCTTTCGTCAATTTCTTCTTCAGAATCCTCTTGAATATCCTGCACAACACCATTAGAATAGAAAGCAATTGATATGGGTGTGGAGGTTAAGGCCTTTTTGGACTTAAGAGCTTTTGAGTCAGGGTATCTCCTTGAGATCAAGTTGTCTTCATAGAAAAACTTCCCATAAATTTCAGGGAGCTCAAGGGTCTGAATGTGGTTAGCATTCCTCAGGCCTTGTGAGAAGTTGAGCCACTTCTCAGGGAGACTGTTGACAAAGCCAACATTTGTCTCATGCTTAGACAGTACAACACCATCATTTGATAATTCATTTATCAAAGTCTTGTATCTGGTGTAGGTCTGTGAGAGACTTTCAGAGTCTTTTGCCCTGAAAGTATTATACTCAAGTTTAAGGTCCATGACCCTATTTTCCTTGGTATCTGAGGGACCCTCAAAGCTGTTTACCAAGTCATCCCAAGTTTGCTTGGCTGTTAGACAGTTGATGACTGATTCCATTATATCGTCAGGAAGACATGATATAAGGATGCTTTTCAGGCATTGGTCTTGATTGACCACCCTCCTCTCATCAATGGTCCATTGGGCCTCAGGCTTGTTTAGCCCTGCGGCTGTCTTAGGGACAAATGGGTCATCCCTGATACTAGGGCTGTTCAAAAAGCTCGCGGCTCGTGGCTTGCTCGAAACTCGCTCGAAAAAAGCTCTAAAAAAGCTCGCTCGAAATCGGCTCGTTTATAAACGAGTCGAGTCGAGCCGGCTCGGTTTGTAAACGAGCTGAGCCCGAGCCAACGTCGGCTTGGCTCGTGGCTCGCTCGTTGGGCTCGTATATAATATATATATATATATATATATATATATATATATATATATATATATATATATATATATATATATATATATATATATATATATATATATATATATATAACTAAACTTTAGTTATATATAATATAATATATACAACTAGATGAAAGAGTAATTCAAGTTTTTGGAAATGTTATTTTGTTAACTTCTAGATGAAAGAAACTCAAGTCTGTTATTTTGTTAATTACTTTGATGGCCATATTGCAGAACTGCAGAACTAATTTTTATTAGAATTGAATTAGTATTTGACATTTTGACCTGGATTAAAATCGTGTAGCTTATTTTTTGTTTTTTTATGTTAAAGTATATCCCATTCAATGTAAACGAGCGGGCTCGACGAGCCACAAGCTGGCTCGAGTATTTGACGAGCCTAGCCCGAGCTCAACTTTTCGGCTCGTATAAATAAACGAGCCGAGCCGGCTCGGCTCGATTTTTAAACGAGCCGAGCCCAAGCCTACCCTGGCTCGGCTCAGCTCGGCTCGTTTATAGCCCTACCTGATACAGGTGATGTAGTAGGGTTCCATACCGGTAAGATAGCAAATCATACGCTTCTTCCATTTGCTAAATTTCCCAGATTCAAGTCTGGGTGCAACAGCGGAGTAGCTGCCACCCTTTTTGTCAACTAGCTGGGGTACATTGATATCAACCATAGTAGGATCTCGGTTTTAAAAACCTAGAGCACTCTTGGTTAGTTTAAAAAGATTTTATAAACCAGAGGCTCTGATACCACTTGTTGGTCCCTTTACACGCTTAGAGTTAACTAGAAAGTTAATATATTTGTGTTTATGACTAATACAATGTTATGATTAATTCTAACAGTTATAAAACGTGAATATAAAAACTCAAGGTAATTTTCAACGTTTAAATTCTTATTAGAAATGAATCAAAGAATCTATACCCAAGTGTTTTGCGGAACAAACACTTGGGATTGAATAGACAAGGTATGGTGGTGTCTCCTATCTAAACTCAAGTTTTGCTTGAGTGGTAACAATGTGACCTCACTGAGCTATCTCAGGGATGCATTACTCTTTGTAGGAGAGAAATTGTTTTGCAAAAGTCTAAGATTTAATTGTACAAAACACACACAACTTCTCTCCTTCTCTATCTATTTATACACAAGTAAAATGAGTAAAAGTAATTAAAATATTACAAGTTGTTGAGCAAGCGTGTCTGACAATTACAACAGTAATTGTTATTTCCAAGAACCAATAGAAATGGCCTATTAAGTCTTTTGAAGTGGTTGGTCTGACACTCCAAGACTTTAAGCCGTCTTAGGAAGGATTTCTTCTTGACAAGATAAGATTTGATCTTATCTTAAATCCTTCCTAGATATTTCTGCCTTTCTTCTCAGGCACTTAGTTCTTCAGGACACGCTTCTCAGTTATCATTCATAATTACTTCATTGTTGTTGAGGAGACTGGGGTTCAGTGAGTTCTTGTCAAACACTCACTGAACCATCATCTTCTTCTTTGGCTTAAGTGCTACTTCAGGGAGTACCGCCTTCCTGTGTAGTGAATCCTTCTTCTTGAATTCGCCTTAAGCATCCTGAAGATGACTCACTGAGAGGCTGTTCTCTCAGTGACTTGAATTGTTCTCGGTTTAAGTTAACACTTAGTTAATTTGTGTCCAAATCATGTTTTAAGTATTCTTAGGTTTTTCATGACCCAACAGATATTAATACCATGCCACGTGTCACCACCTGAGTGGTGCCACGTGGCAGCCCGACCCGTATCCGATTCGACCCGAACCGATGACCGACCCAGTTCTGACTTCGAACCGACCCAATGCCACGTGGCACCACTCAGGTGGTGATACGTGACAACCCGCCAATAAAAACTAACGCCCCAATTTGGGCCTAACCACAAGGACGATTTATGTAAAAAACTCTAACTGACAATAAGGACTAACGTTGCAATTTGGTCCTAACCACAAGGACGATTTATGTAAATAACTCTAACCGAAAAACTTTAATCACCTTTTCATACATGAGATAGCAAGGATTAGCAAGTTCAGTACCTAACTTAATAAAATTAAAAGTTTGATACACAATTCAGTAAAAAGTGAAAAGTTTGATACATTTAAAGCTCATTATCCCGAAAACTAATTAATATAAAAACTGGAAATTGGTGGTAAACGAAGTCAAAAGGTAAAGTAGGACAATGACTACTCATAAGGTAGAACTAAAATTTGAATGTAATTGTTAGGTTTTAGAAAACCCTTTGTAACTATGTCATACTTAGGCCGGACACGGTAAGGGAGGTGATTGACCTTTATTTTATCTGTCACGTCAGTTTTCTCTCTCTGACGACCTATAGACAATTTTTTACCACATCAAGGCAACCTACACTACAAAAACATACCCCACAAGAATACCTTTTATATTTAATTAAATAAACACAAACACACACACCCCCAAGAAACACACGACAAATGTCGTCCCTATGACTATTTACTCCAAATACACGATCGACGACCGACAACGATTTTTGTGGCACAATAAGGACGATCGATCGTTTTGTAGGTCGATCAGTCGATCGTCTCTTCTTTGTGTGATATGTTTTATAAAGATAACAATGTGTGAAACTGTAACAAATAAACTAAGTTAAAGTACTGAAACAACATAATACGATGATCATTATGGAAACTTAGATTGTTTTGTGATAATGATTTCCTCTTTTTTAATATAACTAGCCTATAAACCCGTGATAAATCACGGGCAGCTTATAACAGTTAGAAAATATAACCTTAAATGGTAAAAAGCCAAAAAAAAACTAACTAATATTAACTCTCAAACAATATTGTTCATTTCATTAATAAAAATGAAAAGTAAAAGAACATTGAATTTGTTAAAAATAACAAAGAAGAATAAACCAAAAATCTCCAAAACTGGATAATGTTAAACTTAAGTACATATAAGATAGGTAAAAATAACAAAGAAGAATAAAGCATTTTAACTAATGGCAGATCAAATCTTTTGCAGCACTTCATGGTAAACAACATTCAAAGTACTATTTGAAACTTTACCATCCTTGTCGTATATCAAAACCTTCAATCATTTCCTACTTTTTACTCTAGACACAGCGACGTAAAGCTGACCATGTGTGAAGACTGGCATAGGCAAAAAAATTCCAGCTTTTGATAAAGACTGGCCTTGACTTTTGTTGATGGTCATGGCGAAACATACAGCTAATGGAAATTGGCGTCGATTTATCTTCAACGGAAGCCTCTTGTCTGAAGGACTGAGTTTCAGCCGTGGGATGATAGTAGTGTGGCCGACATTTGTTCCCGTTAAGATTTGTGCCTCGATAACGTGTTCACCAAGTTTTAGAATCCTTAGTCTTGTCCAATTGCATAACCCAGCAGTTTGATCAATGTGTCGAAGAAGCATGACAGGTGCACCAACTTTGAGAGCTAATTTGTGGTTAGGTATTCCAGACAACTTTAGACCATTCAACAAACTCCCAGCATGTTTCTAGATGATCAAAAATCATATAATATTAACAAAATGAAATGAAGTAGCTTGGCCAAATTACATATAAGTTACAGAAATTACCTCATTAGGGGCTACATAACCAGAAAAGTTAAGGATCTCCTTCAAGTTGTGTGATGATGATGACCAATGCATGAGTGAGTAGTTAGACATGAGATATACATCATGTTTCGAGGTGGCCCATACCAGGTTCCTTAGCTGCAACATAAAATGCATACAATCAACTGAATTTTCCATATTGATCAACCAATAACATTACCGAGCCAAACAGCATTTACCAGATACAAACCTAGATTGGAATTGCAGAGGTGGCAATATGGGTCAGGTTGGGTTGACCACTTGACCATGAAATTTTTTGTTGCTTCTTTTATTAATAGTTGTGTTAAACATGATTACAAAACTATTGTGATTATAATAGCAATCCAAATTATATATAAAAAAATAGGAGCCAGTAAGTACTAAAATTAAAATTTGGGTGACTGTTCAACCATTTCATTTCAACGCATCCAAAGTAAATGGAACGAATTTGCCACCTCTGGAAAATCCAAAAATAATTAAAAGATAATGGTCTATACCTGAAAATGAAGGATCGTAGGCTTCACCAATCTGGTATTGTGGAAAAACTCATAGTAGTTGCCACCCTTCTGCTTTTGTTTACAGTTCTGGACACATATAAGAGAGTTAGAGAGCCATATGTATGATATATAAAGAAACAATTATTGTTAACATTTGTACCTTATCAACAGCATCACCCGACAATGGAATGTTGTCATAGTTTCTGTACTGTTCCAGCCTTGTACGTCTGTAACTTTCTCTTGTTATATTCAATCGGTCCCAAGGAATGCCTTGAATATATTTGTCTTTCCTTGCTTGTGCAAATGATGTATCCATCACCTTCACAAGATACCAAAAAGTTATTTCCAAAGTACACTTAAAAAGCATAATTCAACGTGACAATGCTGCCATAAACAAAGGGTCACAACAGCTAAATCTTTATTCCTATGGTTCAATGTAACAGCGCTACCATACTACAAAAGTATACATGTGATGCCAACTTCTGGAAACTAAATGAGTAACTAATGAAAATTATAAGATTACAATTTACAAACTGTACTTTTATAAAAATCCAATTTTTAAAAGCCGTTATAGGACAACACTTTAGACGACTTAGGACAACACATTCCTCTCATTACAGCTTCAGCTAAAAAATGCAACTTCTCACAACCCAATAGAGATGCAACATAACCCAAAAAAATCGACCCTTTTTATATCAAATTGTTGTATCTAACTAACACACAAGTACTACATAACACTCAAAATGCTACGTCTCAATTTAAACTATTTTTTTAGTTTCACATTCGACCTAAAGAAGATAAAACATAAACCAAAATCGACCCTTTTTAAAATCAAATTGCCGCATCTAATTGACACACGTGACACAAGTACTACATAACACTCAAAATGCTACGTCTCACTTTTAACTAAATTAGTGTCACATTCAACCCAATGGAGATAAAAACATAAACCAAAATCGACCATTTTAAATCAATTTGATAAACTCGCCAATTAGCATACAAGTACTATACTACTACACAATATGCAAATGCACAACATCATAACAAACTAAACAAATAAAACATAAACCAAAATCAACCCTTTTTAAGTTAATTCATTAAACGCACCAAATACTCGAAATGCACAAAATCATAAACCAACGAAACGAAACTAACCATAACATCAAAATCATGAGCAACGTGATTTACAACACCGTCGGCTTCCACATCATCCATGACAAAATCCAACACGTCAACCTCGTCCGCCA
This sequence comes from Artemisia tridentata subsp. tridentata, assembly GCA_021014915.2. NCBI lineage: Eukaryota > Viridiplantae > Streptophyta > Magnoliopsida > Asterales > Asteraceae > Artemisia > Artemisia tridentata. The sequence continues at coordinate 309,154,998 of CP139505.1, read as the reverse complement.
TGTAATCAATCTCCTCAACTTCTTGATGATCCATTTTGTATTAATCCCTACACTAACAAACAAACAACAAAAATCCCTTATCAAATTCTTCATCTTTCACGCTTCTCACTTAACGGACAAAAAATTAAACCATATCTAACAATTAACAGATCACACGTCAAAAAAATAAATAAATAAATCCCAAAAAACTAAAGTTAACTTAGGGGGTGTTTGTTTAAGCTTATATGTGAGCTTATGGGCTTATTTGATTTCGGCTTATATTTCATAAGCCTCAATCTTGTGGCTTATTTTGAGACTTATTAGCTTATATAAGCATAAGCTTATATACCCCCACAAGTCTCAAAATAAGCCACAAAATTAAAGCTTATGAAATATAAGCCGAAATCAAATAAGCCCATAAGCTCACATATAAGCTTAAACAAACACCCCCTTAAAAAATCAATTTTTTTTTTTATTTTTTTTTAAATAAAAATTAACTAACAGCACAGTAAAAACCCAATAACATGATGGAATCATAATGTAATAAAAAGTACAAAAATTAAACCAACCCTATAAATTAATTACCTTTAAAATAAAAAGATTATAATTTCTTAAGTAACTATGGCTATAGGAAATTATTAACAGCAGAGTAAAAACCTAAAAAAATACCCAGAAAAAGAAATCCAAATAGAAATTGATAAGCAATTAAAATCCTAATGAGAAATTGGTGGCTTAATAATGAAATTAAACGTACATGAATTATATACGAGATGATGAATTTGATATTTAGGATTAATTTTTGGATTTTAGGATCTGGACATCTAGCTTGATTTTCGGTAGTTATTGATGTGTAACAACTAAAAAAAATATATAGATTTAATTATACCTTGTAGAGTTACTGCAAAGTTAAAATCCTACAGGATCGGGTTTTGAAGGCGGGTTTTGGGAAAGTGCCAATTTCTTGATCTTCCTTGATTTTCTGTTGCCATTGAAGGCGGGTTTTGGGAAAGTGGCAATTTCTTGATCTTCCTTGATTTTCGGTTGCCATTGAAGGCGGGTTTTGGGAAAGTGGCAAGTGAGTACTCTGTATAAAACTTGAAGTCAGAATTTGGTTATAAATTTAAGTCATGACGTGACATTTATGAGGTGAAATTAGTGAGCTGGCTTTATTTGCCAGCATGGCATTAATGAGGTGTCAATTTTCAAAAAAAACTTTGTTTATTATATATATATATATATATATATATATATATATATATATATATATATATATATATATATATATATATATATATATATATATATATATATATATATAGATATAGATACGTGAAGCAACATTTTAGTTGTGTCTTGTAATATTGCGAATGCTTTCTGACTCATCCCTTATTGTGATCATGATTAGGCATGTGAATCGATTAACACAGATAAAAAAAAATTGCACACACAGATTTGATGCAACTGGGTTTCCCGAAATGATGCAACTGGGCTTTCCCGAAATCTATACATCGCAACCATTCCAATAGAAAAATATTGCAACTTAAAACAATAATACTTGAAAATGATCCCCTTACGCTACAAAAATAATATGTTGAAAAAATTATTCGCCACTGAAATTTGGTCGAAAGTAGATACCGCCGCCACCAGACGTGACTACTTGGCTAGATACCGCTGCCGCTAGGCGCGGGTACTCGGCTAGTATAGTTATAATGCTTAATTTATACGCACTTCTAAACAAACCCAAAAACAAAATTAGTGCTTAGAGCACCCGGTGCAATCTCGCCTTGCACCTTTGTCGTCCAGGTGGAGCCTCGCCGTGCTTAGCCACCACACCAACATGCTTCGTTTTTTTTCGCCATACAAAGCTTCGTCGTCTGCACGACGAAGCAAATATTCTGACAATGTGTACGTTTGTGTGGTCCAAGCATGAATTAAATGGATATATTACCGTTTAATAAACAAATATATTACCGTTTAAAAAAAACTTAAACACCCTATAAATACCAAACCACTATACGTATATTTTTCTCACATACAAATCAACCAAAAAATAACATTCTATATCTCAACTCCAAAAAAAAAAAAAAAAAAAAAAAAAAAAAAAAAAACAATGTCTCAAAACCCGAATGAAGGCGACTATTTCACGAACCTCCTCGCGTCAAACCCACAACAATACGGGGGTTAGTCAAACCCGTCTACCCCCTCGTCGCAAAATTCAAACTCGTCGTCACCATACGGTACGCAATTGACCCCAGAGGCAATTTACATTAATCAACAATATGCGTTTCAACAAGGATTCGCAAATCAACCCCAACGATTTACGGCACCACAATTTTTTAACCCGTTACAACCTTCAACGTTTCCTGAATCTCAACCACAACCACAATTTGAATCACAACCATCAGGTTCACAATTCAAAGTACCACAAGCACGTGAACCGGCCAAATCCCGAGGAAAAAAACGATGGCAAGAAAATAAAAAAAGCCATGGATTTGGACGCGAAAGATGACGATGACAATGAGAAAATATCAACTCAACGACGAGGACGAGGATTAAGTTTGTTTTTTTTTTTGTTTCCGTATCGTTTTTTTCGTATCGTTATTTCCCGTATCGTTTTTTTCATGTATCGTTGTTTCGTATGTTTTTTAATATGTTGAATTGTATTTTTATTTTTAATGAAATGAATTTAGTTTATTTGGGAATTTGAATAAAAAAATAAAGTTGTAAGTGATAGACCCCAAATGAATAAGTTGTGGTTAGTTGTTAGTGAGGGGTTAGTTGTGGAGGTTTGTTAAAATGGCGTAGCCCTACTTATTCTGCTCTTAATCTCAAAGCACTTATAAAAAAGGGAAAATGCTAAAAAAATGCATCGAAGTTGACATTTTTTGCGATTGTATGGTCCCAACTATTTTTTTCGTAATTTAATGACTAAAGTATTGAATTCGGGTCATTGTATGCATCGAACTTGATACTTTTTGTTATTGTATGTATCCACGTCAGCTAAACGTCACATCATTAGTCATTTATACTAACGGCCGTTAGTAAATAACTTACAATTCCGTTTTCTTACGTTTTTATACATTTTCATACGTTATCGTCCGTTTTCGTCTGTTTTTACAAGTTTTCGTCCGTTTTTACACATTTTCTTCCGTTTTCATCAACTTTTTTTTGCGTTTTCGTCTGTTTTGACACATTTTAGTTCGTTTTCTTACGTTTTCGTCTGTTTTTACACGTTTTCGTCCAATTTTTTTACGTTTTCGTCTGTTTTTTGCGTTTTCGTTCATTTTTATACGTTTTCAATCGTTTTTATACGTTTTCGCCCATTTTTTTATGTTTTCGTCCATTTTCATCCGTTTTCTTACGTTTACACACGTTTTTTACATATTTTCATCCGTTTTCTTACGTTTTCGTCCATTTTCTTACATTTTTAATTTTTTTTACGTTTTCATACGTTTTCATTCATTTTTTTGTGTTTTCATACATTTTTATATGTTTTCGCCCATTTTTGTCTATTTTTACACGGTTTAGGGTTTAGTGTTTAGGGTTTAGGGTTTTTATATGTTTTCGTCCATTTTTACACGTTTTCATTTACTTTTACACATTTTCGTCCGTTACCCTAAACCCTAAACACTAAACCCTAAACCCTAAACACGGATAAAAATGGGCGAAAACGTATAAAAATGATTAAAAATGTGTAAAACGAACGAAAACGTATAAAAACGTATGAAAACGCAAAAAAAATAGATGAAAACATAAAAAACGTACAAAAATGTGTAAAATTGGACAAAAATGGCCGAAAACGTATAGAAACGTATGAAAACACAAAACAAATGGATGAAAACGTAAAAAACATACAAAAATGTATGAAAACGGATGAAAACGTGTAAAAACACAAAAAAAATGGATGAAAACGGACGAAAACGTAAAAAAATTGGCAAAAACGTATAAAAACGATCAAAAATGTGTAAAAACGGCCGAAAACCCAAAAAACAGACGAATACGTAAAAAACGGACAAAAACGTGTCAAAACAGACGAAAACGTAGGAAAACGGATGAAAACGTGTAAAAACAGACAAACACGTAAAAAACGGACGAAAACGTGTCAAAACAGATGAAAACGTAAAAAAACGGACGAAACGCAAAAAATTTTTTTGATGAAAACGGACGAAACGTGTAAAAACAGACGAAAACGTATGAAAATATATAAAAACGTAAGAAAACGGAATTGTAAGTTATTTACTAACGGCCGTTAGTATAAAGGACTAATGATGTGACGTTTAGCTGACGTGGATACATACAATAAAAAAAACTGTCAAGTTCGATGCATACTGATATGTGTCTAAATACACATATATTTTACATTGTTTAAACCCACAAAAACAACCAAAAGCACACAAATGACCATATAAATGTTACAAATATCATTGAAATGTGTTTTTATGTGATTCAGGTACAAAAAGATTGAAAACAAGTGAAAAACATGCAAAGTTCACAAAATTGTCATTTTCAGTCCCTGAAGTTTCACCAATTTGCAAAACTAGTCCCTGAAGGTTTAAAATGAATGAAAAGTCAACTTAAGTCCTTGGACAATCAAACTTGTTCAAAATAGTCCCTGGATGAAAGTTTTCTACAAATGGCAACTTTTACCCCTCAAAATCCAAAATTGACATAAAAGGTCCTTGGAAGTTTTAAAAATGGAAATTTACAATTATGGTCCTTGTACTAATGTTAATTGGCAGGTGTGATCCCTGGAATGAAGTTTGGAAGTTTGTCACATCAGGCCCCTCAAGTTTCAGAAATTACAACTTTAGTCCTTGGGCTTTATAAACACTAAAACCAATCCGGACCCTTTTTTATAATAAAACCCAACAAACAAACCAAGCCCAAAAACCACACAGCCCATTCCACCTTTATTAATAAAACCGGGTTGACTTCGGTCAAACCCACTCCCTCTTCTCCTTCCTCTCTCACCCCGCCAAAACCAGAAACCACCCTCCACCTAGCTGGTTTTCTTCACCACCTCATCACAACAGCTCACTACCCACTCCACTACTTGGCCTCTAAACCTACCAAACATGTCCCCTCCACCTCTATAACAAACCAAGAAGCATTAATTTCTCTCAAACTGCCCAAAGCAGCCTATAACACTTTTGGCGCCAAAAGTAGTTTAAACGGCTAGGATGAATTCAGAGCAATCAAAGGCCAAGATTGCAAGTGGGATTTGACTGGAATGCTAGTGGGAACTCAGAACGTTATAAAAGAGAAGAGGAGGCAAGAGAAGAAGGCACTTTGGATTAGCCATTGTCAAGTAGTTAAATGCCAATGGATTAGCCATGGCCAGTAGTGTAATTTTACTGCTTTCAAGTGTTAGTTTTACACTGACAATGTTAAAACTAAACCTTATTTCCAGTAGTTAATGATAATTCTAAGTTTTTAAAGTCCCTGTCTTTCTTATTTCGTACCACTTTAGTTTTTATGTCTTTTACATTCTTGTTGATGATAGTTGTTTAATGGACTCTTTAAGCTCACATAGGCTCCTGACAAAAGCTTTCAAGCTTTTAGATATATCAAAACAGTTATGATTTTTTAAAATTCATAAGTAGATAAAAATCAAGAAAACAAATGAAAAACCAAAAATAATAAAGTGTTCTTGATGAAACTGCATGGAGCAAGGTTAATTGTGGATTGCCTTTGGTTTAGTGACTTATTGGTAAGCTGAAGGATGTGTTCTGTGGCTTTGGTTCTCAGTTTCAAGCAGGATGCACTTGTGAGCCCCTTTTTACCATTTTTTGCATTTTACTGTTCTAGCTATTTAATTGCTTGAATCTTTGCATTTTTATGTTTCTTTGTTGATATTAAGTGTTATTAGAGCTTAATATAGGTTGTTTGTTCATAGGATTCACTTGTGCTAAAAACTTTGAAATCACTCAGTTGAAATGCATATGTGACAAGTCTGTGTTTTACGCTTGTGTGCTTGAAGTTTTATGCTCAATTGATCTTCTTATGTGATAATATTATGTTTAGAATCAGGTTTATACTCAAATTCATTGAATACTTTGAAATTCATGTGACAAGTGAAAATTGAAGGGCTGTTTGGATTTGTTATGATTTAGGATCATGAGGTTGTTTGTGTTGTTTATTTATGTGTATACATGAACCATTAGGCCGTTTGAGGGATTGACACCCCTTTAAGCTCAGTGGTAATGTGTAAATGGTCATATTCACCTTAAATCCATCTCAGTGTCCACTGTGACTAATTTAGGTTTGATATATTGGATTTGCTGTCTAATCTATGTTTAGGGTTGTGTGTGTCATTGTTCTTGTTTGATGTATGATGCATATGGCCTAAATAACTCAGCCTAGCCATAAAATCTAGGTTTTATTAAGTAGAAAGTCATAATTGCTTTTAATCTTATTTGTTTTCTTGTCTGTTTAAGTTTTCATGTCTAAATCTTGCATATTAGTGTAAAAGTTGTTATGATAGCTTAATCTAGTTTCATTGTAGCTTAATATAACATGTTTAATCAGTAGATTAAGATTAAAGTTCATGTTAGTCAACTTAGATCATAAACTTAAAAAGTCAAAAATTTCTGCATATGCCTTGTGCAGGCCAGTTTACCCGTTTTTCAATTGCTTGCACAATCTTTATTAGTTAGGATTAGCTTGTGTAATTTGTTGTTTTGTGTAGCCCTTCTGGCCTTTAGTTTATGTATATGCTTAATTTTCAGTTAGTAGCTTATCTAGATAGCTTAATCACTTACACCATTTTGTCCCATATTCTCAGTATACACTGAGAATCAGTGTAAATTAGCCAACTTCATAAGCTTCTCAAAAGCTCATCTGTGGACCAAAAAGGTTGAGCTTTGGCTTTTTGGAAAGCCAACCAGACCATCTTGCTACTTCAACCCTTGCTTTGGCTTTTTCAGCTTATTCTCTTAGCTTAAATTGCCATTCAAAAAAGTTGCAGGCCTGTGTTTGGTTCTGAGTGGGATTTGGATTTGCTTATTAGCTTATTGCAAGCTTATGAGTGAATGCCAGTGCACCAGCTTGTCTATACTTGTTCATATATATTGTACACATCTTATTTTTACTTTACTTTCTTGTGTGGAGCTTATTCCAGGCTTATTCAAGCCTTCACTCAATCCAAGTTAAGCCAAAAGCTTAACTGACTTAACCATAAGCTCACACGTTTTGATAGAATCCAGTGTATGAATCATGTTCATACTTGTGCATTGGACTTGTGTTCATCTTATTTTGTCCTTTGTTTCATGTAGAAAGCTTTTTCCAAGCTTATTCTAAGCTTAAACTCAACTGTTAAGCATAAAGCTTAACTGTCTTGAGCCATAAGCTCACGAATTGCTTATTTCTTAGTTTGTAAAGTTTTGTTTTCATTAAACATGTATAATATCATTGTATAATTAATCCAGAAAAAGAAAAAACCAAAAAGCTCCCCTTTAAAGCTAAGTGATAGCTTCTATTTAGAAGCTTAATTGCTTATTAGCTTATTTTTGTTAAGGACATATAGTTTTTAGATTTTTCTTAGCTTTCTGTATTTATTTAATAATTATGTAAAAAGTTTCAGATTTTTCTTTATTCATTTAATACTTATAATAAATCATTAATAGTTTTTTAGTAATTAATAATAGTAAATAATTAATAATAAATAGAATAATTGTGTAAAAAATACATTTTCAGTTTTAAAATTCATTTTATAATATTTTAGATTTTTCAGATTCTTTATTTCATTTATTTAGGTTAATTTTAGATTTTCTTATTATTTAATTCATTATTAAATACATTTAATTAGTTTTTAATTTATAATAATTAAGTAAATAGTGTAAAAATTTATTTTAATTTTCTAATAATTTTCTTATCTTTTTAGGATTCCAAAAATATGATTTTCACATTTGTGGGAGTTGTATTTGATTGAATTCACTTTTTATTTTATACGTTTACGTAATTGTTACGTAAACATACGCGTTTTAGGTTTTTAGGTTTTCTTAACTTTTATATAAGTTGGTAAATTATAAATAAATATTTTAAGTTTGTTTAATTTGCATTTAAGCCCTTAAAGCATGCAAATTCCTTCTATAGTATATTCGTTTTGTTTTGTACGTTTAAGTTTATTTAAACCTAAACGTACGTTTGTATATCTTTTACGTTTTTAGTTTTTGATTGCACGTTTTTACTGATATAGCTGTGACAGAGCTATTACTATTCACATTCCTAGTGTTAGTCAATCAGATTCCTGCTTGTATATATTCAACATCAACAGATCACACACATTCGTTGTATTACATCTTTCACACCTCGTTGGGACTTAACGACCCGAGGATAAAACTATACTCCCATGGATTTAAATTGCATTTGGTCCTAGATTAGTTTGACTTTTATGATTGACCATTCACAAGTGGTTGACTAATATAAAGATGACTGTTTAGGACCGATCACATACAATGACCCGAATTCAATACTTTAGTCATAAAATTACGAAAAAAATAGTTGGGACCATACAATCGCAAAAAATGGCAACTTCCATGCATTTTTTTAGCGTTTGCCCTATAAAAAATTATAAAACCTAGAGGTGTCAATTTGTGCCCAAACTCAAAAAAATGGGCTAATTGGGCGAAATTTTAAAAGATTTGGGCATATTTGGTCCCTTCCTTTTTTTGAAATGGGCATATATTGCCCATTTAAAAGTTAAATGGGCACAAACGGGCGGAGAAGATTACAATTGTTTTTAAAGAAAAAATATAATATATTTAATTTTTTAAATATAAATGAGGTATTACGTTTGAGGAATTTATTTCGTCGTTTTGGATCTTTTCTAAAGCGATTTGTATAAAATGTGCCCGTTTGGCCCGCACACGTTTGGCCCGCGACCGTTTAACCCGTAGCCCATTTAGCTCGTAGCCCGTTTGAACCGTAGCCCGTGCCAGCCCGGCCCGCCCGTTTTGCCACCTCTAATAAAACCTATAAAAACCCGTTTCCACAAGTCACATCCACTTCATCACATCACAAA